>LR990671.1:13516627-14120870 GCA_905147715.2 Xestia xanthographa
CGATAGTGTTTTGAAAACATAATACAACTAATTTTACTCGATAAAAAAAAATCACAAACTTATCTATAAAAATTTCTTTTAACGAGTAAAAACCATACTAAAATACACGTGATCATTCTGATTTTTTGGCAAATAATTCTACAAGCAACATATTTGCATCATAGTGTTTTATTTTTTTAGTCCAATCAATAGATTTTTTGTAAATCGCAAAAAACACTCATTTCACACTATTCGGCCGCAGTGACTGACGTACAACCACTTTGTAGTGCAAGCTGATTAGAACGTTATTCTAACAGTATTTCAAACGAAGTTTGAACCACCACAAACAGAGTTGCTAATTTATCTCCAGTAGTCGCCGTAAGGATCTCCAAAATCAGATATACACTAGTGATGTCAAGCACGACTGCCTGAGCTCCTGAGGTCCTGGTCCGATTCCCATGTCGGGTAAAGTGATATTGAGTTTTTGCATCAAAAAAATTCTCAGTAGCAGCCACGGAGTCTGGATTTGTGCCCGGTTGATGGCAATAGGCTCGCTCCAATTACATGGGACTTAAACATAACTGTCGAAATGTGGGTGTACTATTAGGAACACCTCTGCCTAACCCTTACAGGCGTGATGTTATGTTACGTAAGTACAACTTATTTTGAAAAGGGTGAAAGTTTCTAATAATTATCATCTTTTGTTGCAGATATTACGAGTAAAACAAGATACAAACTGAAGATTTACTCCGGAGACTACAAAACAGAGGTAAATATCACAAAATGCTTTTTTGACACCATTTATTATTTCTCTGTTCCCTAAATCGTGTTTCGTGGGTGTGACTGTGAAAATAACACACAATCTTGTTAATTATATAAGGGGGAAGCGCGAAGGTAGCCCACGAAATTTAAAAAAAAAAAACAAGCGGGGCAGTCTTTGGGGACTGCCGATAGAAGTGAAAACAAAATGTACACAGGCCCCTCCCCAGTCGTAGCACTGCTACGGTTTTTGCCCCGCGCACGTCTATGTGGTGCTACGCCGTAGTGGATCACCTACGAGTGCTACGAAGCGTGACCACACGTTACGTCAAGTGACGATGAGTTCAATGTTTTTCCTTCACCCAAAAAGTGCTCAACGCGCATAAAGAAGTTTTCACTTAAAAAAAAATATCCATACAAGTTTTTCCTTAAGTATGGGGCTAACTGTCCCCTAGCTTTCAAAGTCGGGACAGGGACGAACCATAGTATAGAAAAGGGGAAGTAGGATATCTTCATATAATGTTACGGAGTTGGTTTTATCGGAACCGAAATCGGAGTCGGAGTTTTTAAATTTGGTTTTTCGGAGTCGGAACCGGAATCGGAGTCGGAGATGGTGGCAGAAGAAAGATGTGTTAAGGGCAGGCAATAAAATAAAATCAAAAAATCAAAATCAAAATCAAATCATTTATTTCAAGTATGCCAGTTGCAGGCACTTTTGAATTGTCGAAACAAAGATGAAAATTAAATGTAGCTACAGTCCCAGTCACAAGACATAAAAACTGTGAAAGTACTGTAGTTGCCCATTCCCTAGCGTAGATCTCTATGGAGAAGAACGGGCAAGAAACTCCATGGACACTCTTTTAAATCATAAAATTGTTACAAAATCATGGTTACATCATTCGTGTTGAGATGGTATATTATGTAAAATACTACAAACATTAATAAGTCAGCCTCTTTTTCAATTAAAATAATAAACCTTTATAATATAGGCTGGTACTTACCTATCACAAATAAAAATCACATTTTATAACAGTTAGCAAATTAAATGAAATTAATTGACACCAGAAGTAGCAAATTATATTTCGACCTCCCGGAGGTGTAAGATCAATCGGAAGTTCAAGTTCCGACATATCGGAGTCGGAGTCGAAGCTCCGTAACATCCCTACTTCATAAAAACGCACCGCGCGCGGCATGTATGTGTGCACTATAGTAGGTATCTTTGCGTCGCCGCACGTACTCTCAAACAAAATCTCGACCCGTTTTTCAGCTGGCGCACTGAGAAATGGGTCGAGATTTTCTACATCTCTTTTTTGTATCCCCTTTCGCAGGTACGCTGGAAGAGAGTTCTTTAGAAATAAGAATCACTTTTGTACTATTTTTTGTTCCTTTATACTTTTTTATATTTTATTTGTACATAAATTGTTAAAAAAAAAACAAAAAAAAAAAAAATAAGAACGTCCACTAACTTCCATTTTTAGAAGCCTATACAAAACACAAACACACACATCCATATCCTATTTGACGCTAATTATACCGACAAATATCGTATTGAACCGATTTTGGTATCTACCTAGGTAGTAAGTACATAAAACCAATGGACTCGGAAACGACAATAAATATAATAATCGTTAAAACTAAAAGGGCCGGATTCTAAGCAAACACTTGACTGACTATAATTCTCATATTCCTGCACCCATAAGGGTGCGGTTTGTCTCCCTAAGGTAAGCCCTCTGAACCAAATACTTGGTTCAGAGGGACAAACCGAAGTTTTAACAGCGCGATACTAATGTTAAAAAAAAAGTTGCGAATAAAAAAAAAGTAACAAAAAAAAGTGAGCCGTCACGGGACGCCTGGCAGATGTGAAACATCGAACAAAATTATTTTGTACAAGTAAGATGCTTAAAAATAATTAAAGAAAATAAAAACAAAATGACTCGTTTGTGAATCAAAAATAAAATCCTTACGCTGGGATCGAACACGAAGTCACGAGATTATAATGTAACCCAGCGCTGTGCTCCGAGACCAGCTGGCTTGTTGTAAACCGTGGCGAATATGTATTATTTTTTTTCAGTGATTTTTGGAAGCCGTTTTTTTTGGCGAAAATGTATTTTATATTTCCCTTTTTAGTTGTGATAATCATAAATAAAATACAAAACGCCTTGAAATCAATTTTCACATTTCTTGACCCTCCGTATAAAAATGATTTTGAATTAACGACCCAGGAACTTGGCACCAGATACCTGCGAAAACAAAAACCTACCCTGCTACTTGTCTTCTAGTTCTATTAGACTTCAACAAAACTGGCATCAAACCCTCAATACCATTCATCAAACAAATTAACTAGACTTGTCTAGACTAAACATTCTAATAAACACTCAAATCTATTTCGAACAACGATCCTTATCAGACCTTACTACCATACCAGGCCATTATCACCCTTATGCTAATAGCAATAGGAACGTTTATTATGTAAACAAAGTCACGTGTTATTGCACGCGAGTTTCTGGAGACCCCGCGATAGTTTATGGATGAGCGATAAGGGAGTTTGAAGATTGTAGAGGGACAGTAATTGGTGTCGAGAATGTTTGAGATTCCTTCTAAGAGTTTGAGGTGGAGATGACTCATAAACAGGGTGTAAAAGACCTCATCACGAAGCCGTCAACCAAGCATTCTGTACATCAAACTAAGTAACTTATCATGTTTTGTGGTAGAACTCAATGTAACGCACTCAAAGTCAAAACATTGTGCTGATGGTTTGAATAGTACGGGGGTCGTCAATAAAAACTCGTATTTAAAAAAAAAACTTGTCAAAAAGTTGGAACTTTAGCTCCCAATACCTCCGAAACTAGAAGGTTCCCAGGTATGGTGTAGAACAAAAAATGATCGCAATGACGGGGAGAAAGAAGTGTCTTTCGGCTTCGTTAAGACGTTTTTTACACCCTTTATAAAATCGATTATTCCTTATAAACTGCGTTAGGTACTAATGTAAGTAATAGTATTTATTTATTTAATTCAGACTATAGATCCATAAAGTGTTAGTATAACCTTAACCTATTGTTACTAAGTAACAAAATAACAATAAATAAACAATACAATTTAATTGGCGACATTGACGCCTTTGCGCAAATGTCTACCTGATAAATGGTCCATCAATTTCGTCCACTAGTGCCGTTACAATATTGATATATGGCTCCCCTGAATCGCCGCCGCAGCATAGATGCACATCGCGTAAGCCCGGCTCGGATTGGTAGATATGTCTCATGTCTCTTATATTTAAAACCGGGTTCGAATCCCGGTTGGAGCAAATGTATGTGTGATGAGAATGGAGTATTTGTTTCCGAGTCATGGATGTTTATATGTATACGCTTATGTATACGTATGTATTTACAAACAAAAAGTATCTATGTAGTATATCAACTATCTGGTGTCTACGACACAAGCCTCGTTGCTTAGTGTGGCACTAGATGGCGCTGTGTGTTAATGTCCATTGATATTCATTTATTTATTTTTATTTTATTTTAAATGGCTAATATTTTTAACACGACAGAGAAAAGTTTTAAATTATGACATGGGGTGTAGGTTAACATTTGTGTAGTTGCATTTGGTGATCATGATCAGCCCACAGGAGCACAGGACTCCATTCCTGGATACAGACCGAATCACACGCTATTCAATCCCAGAATACCATATTCACTACCAGACATATCATCAGGTCATTGAGGATGTCGCCTGAGAGCATACTATCTTACGATTGATTTGATTGCCACTTCAGCTTGTTTATACTATACACATCGTGTAAGCCCGGCTCGGATTGGTAGATGTCTCATGTCTCTTATATTTAAATGGCTAATATTTTTAACACGACAGAGAAAAAGTTTTAAATGATGACATGGGGATTAGGCCAACATTTGTGTAAGTAGGTGCATTTGGTGATCATGATCGGCCCACAGGAGCACAGAACTCCATCCCTAGATACAGGCCTGCCTAATCACACGCTATTCAATTGCAGACTACCATATGCACTACAAGACATATCATCAGGTCATTGAGGATGTCGCCTGAGACCATCCTATCTTACGATTGATTTGATTGCCACTTCAGCTTGTTTATACTATACACATCGTGTAAGCCCGGCTCGGATTGGTAGATGTCTCATGTCTCTTATATTTAAATGGCTAATATTTTTAACACGACAGAGAAAAAGTTTTAAATGATGACTTGGGGATTAGGCCAACATTTGTGTAAGTAGGTGCATTTGGTGATCATAATCAGCCCACAGGAGCACATGACTCCATCCCTAGATACAGGCCTGCCTAATCACACGCTATTCAATTGCAGACTACCATATGCACTACAAGACATATCATCAGGTTATTGAGGATGTCGCCTGAGACCATCCTATCTTACGATTGATTTCATTGCCACTTCAGCTTGTTTATACTATACACATCGTGTAAGCCCGGCTTGGATTGGTAGATGTCTCATATCTCTTATATTTAAATGGCTAATATTTTTGACACGACAGAGAAAAAGTTTTAAATGATGACATGGGGATTAGGCCAACATTTGTGTAAGTAGGTGCATTTGGTGATCATGATCGGCCCACAGGAGCACAGGACTCCATCCCTAGATACAGGCCTGCCTAATCACACGCTATTCAATTGCAGACTACCATATGCACTACAAGACATATCATCAGGTCATTGAGGATGTCGCCTGAGAGCATCCTATCTTACGATTGATTTGATGCCACTTCAGCTTGTTTATACTATACACATCGTGTAAGCCCGGCTCGGATTGGTAGATGTCTCATGTCTCTTATATTTAAATGGCTAATATTTTTAACACGACAGAGAAAAAGTTTTAAATGATGACTTGGGGATTAGGCCAACATTTGTGTAAGTAGGTGCATTTGGTGATCATAATCAGCCCACAGGAGCACATGACTCCATCCCTAGATACAGGCCTGCCTAATCACACGCTATTCAATTGCAGACTACCATATGCACTACAAGACATATCATCAGGTCATTGAGGATGTCGCCTGAGACCATCCTATCTTACGATTGATTTCATTGCCACTTCAGCTTGTTTATACTATACACATCGTGTAAGCCCGGCTTGGATTGGTAGATGTCTCATATCTCTTATATTTAAATGGCTAATATTTTTGACACGACAGAGAAAAAGTTTTAAATGATGACATGGGGATTAGGCCAACATTTGTGTAAGTAGGTGCATTTGGTGATCATGATCGGCCCACAGGAGCACAGGACTCCATCCCTAGATACAGGCCTGCCTAATCACACGCTATTCAATTGCAGACTACCATATGCACTACAAGACATATCATCAGGTCATTGAGGATGTCGCCTGAGAGCATCCTATCTTACGATTGATTTGATGCCACTTCAGCTTGTTTATACTATACACATCGTGTAAGCCCGGCTCGGATTGGTAGATGTCTCATGTCTCTTATATTTAAATGGCTAATATTTTTAACACGACAGAGAAAAAGTTTTAAATGATGACATGTAGGCCAACATTTGTGTAAGTAGGTACATTTGGTGATCATGATCAGCCCACAGGATCACAGGACTCCATCCCTAGATACAGGCCTGCCTAATCACACGCTATTCAATTGCAGACTACCATATGCACTACAAGACATATCATCAGGTCATTGAGGATGTCGCCTGAGACCATCCTATCTTACGATTGATTTCATTGCCACTTCAGCTTGTTTATACTATACACATCGTGTAAGCCCGGCTTGGATTGGTAGATGTCTCATATCTCTTATATTTAAATGGCTAATATTTTTGACACGACAGAGAAAAAGTTTTAAATGATGACATGGGGATTAGGCCAACATTTGTGTAAGTAGGTGCATTTGGTGATCATGATCGGCCCACAGGAGCACAGGACTCCATCCCTAGATACAGGCCTGCCTACTCACACGCTATTCAATTGCAGACTACCATATGCACTACAAGACATATCATCAGGTCATTGAGGATGTCGCCTGAGAGCATCCTATCTTACGATTGATTTGATGCCACTTCAGCTTGTTTATACTATACACATCGTGTAAGCCCGGCTCGGATTGGTAGATGTCTCATGTCTCTTATATTTAAATGGCTAATATTTTTAACACGACAGAGAAAAAGTTTTAAATGATGACTTGGGGATTAGGCCAACATTTGTGTAAGTAGGTGCATTTGGTGATCATAATCAGCCCACAGGAGCACATGACTCCATCCCTAGATACAGGCCTGCCTAATCACACGCTATTCAATTGCAGACTACCATATGCACTACAAGACATATCATCAGGTCATTGAGGATGTCGCCTGAGACCATCCTATCTTACGATTGATTTCATTGCCACTTCAGCTTGTTTATACTATACACATCGTGTAAGCCCGGCTTGGATTGGTAGATGTCTCATATCTCTTATATTTAAATGGCTAATATTTTTGACACGACAGAGAAAAAGTTTTAAATGATGACATGGGGATTAGGCCAACATTTGTGTAAGTAGGTGCATTTGGTGATCATGATCGGCCCACAGGAGCACAGGACTCCATCCCTAGATACAGGCCTGCCTAATCACACGCTATTCAATTGCAGACTACCATATGCACTACAAGACATATCATCAGGTCATTGAGGATGTCGCCTGAGAGCATCCTATCTTACGATTGATTTGATGCCACTTCAGCTTGTTTATACTATACACATCGTGTAAGCCCGGCTCGGATTGGTAGATGTCTCATGTCTCTTATATTTAAATGGCTAATATTTTTAACACGACAGAGAAAAAGTTTTAAATGATGACATGTAGGCCAACATTTGTGTAAGTAGGTACATTTGGTGATCATGATCAGCCCACAGGATCACAGGACTCCATCCCTAGATACAGGCCTGCCTAATCACACGCTATTCAATTGCAGACTACCATATGCACTACAAGACATATCATCAGGTCATTGAGGATGTCGCCTGAGACCATCCTATCTTACGATTGATGATTCGCAGTCATCAACATATTGTCACAATGGACATCAGTTGTACCGCTAAAATAGCCATCCCATTAGGAGCCTTTTTGGCGTCGCACAGGTTTTCTTTTTATGATTTAGTTTTAGATTATTTTTATTATTTCGTTTTAGATTCATTTTTTTTTAAATATTATTTTTGTATTTCCTGTGCTTGTCCCAAATAAATATTTTTCTTTATTTTTTTTCTTTCCATTGCCACTTCAGCTTGTCTATTCTATGGGTTATGTTGACAATTTTCGTTCTCCATCGTGTATCCTCGTGACGTGCTTTTTCGACTGTTTTCAAGTTGTCAGACATCATATTAGTGCAGAGGAATCAGGAAATGTAGTGAGTAAAAGAGAAGGGAAACACATTTTTGTCGTGAGTACGACACTCACGACAAAAATGTATTTCCCGTCTCTTTCTTTTTTATCCTCGAAATATCAGAATATTAGGAAAAATAAATCGGAAGTTAATTGAGTAGTTACATGTGTTATGAGATCCCTTGTGTTTTATTTACTTTGGTATCATAATTGGTACACTTTCTGAACACGCACGATGGCATTTTTACAATTTTTATCTATCTGCGTATGCTCGTCGCCATGCGTGTTGCAGACTAAAGGCAATACGGCCCAATTAGGCCGTTTTCGAGTCTTCAAGATTGCGCGCTCGCAACATATCTGTTTACTATAAAATCATTGGTAGCCATCCATTTAATTGCCTTGTAAAACGAGGTTAAAAAAGAGAATACTATCAACATTAAAACATTTGCCAAGATTACATTTGCCAGATAACGTCTTTAAAAAGAAAGTACCTACATTGTGTAACCTCTGTCTGACAGTCAGATAACCTAAAATATTTACTGTGCTGCCGGATTTACAACTGTCGCTGCTGAGCTGAAAGCTGCAAATGCAACTCCGCGCTCAATGTCCCTTACGACATTCCAAATTTCCACAGTCTCTGAAAGTCACACTTTTTCATTTCTGATAATTTGAGGAAAACAAAACACAAATATCGGCTTGTGCCTCTCACGTAGGCAGGTCCATAGTATGACATAGCATATCAGCAGTGACTCCCAAGTCATACTTAGGTCTCAAAGACACGCACCTGTGATTTTTAGGGTTCCGTACCCGAAGGGTAAAAACGGAACCCTATTACTAAGACTTCGCTGTCTGTCCGTCTGTCTGTCCGTCTGTCCGTCTGTCCGTCTGTCCGTCTGTCTGTCACCAGGCTGTATCTCATGAACCGTGACAGCTAGACAGTTGAAATTTTCACAGATGATGTATTTCTGTTGCCGCTATAACAACAAATACTAAAAACAGAATAAAATTAATATTTAAGGGGGGCTCCCATACAACAAACGTGATTTTTTTGCCCTTTTTTGATAATAATGGTACGGAACCCTTCGTGCGCGAGTCCGACTCGCACTTGGCCGGTTTTTTCGGATTCGTGTGCATATTGTATAACTAGCGGACGTCACGCGGTTTCACCCGCGTAGTTCCCGTTCCCGTGGGAGTACAGGAATAAAATATAGCCTATGTTACTCAGGGTGAATGTAGCTTTCTAACGGTGAAAGAATTTTTGAAATCGACGCAGAACTTTTTGAGTTTATTCATTACAAACATACACAGAAAAATACAAATCTTTCCTCTTTAGAATATTAGTGTAGAATAGATTATCACTTGCTTCGATGAATATAGATATAGATATAGATAGATGAATATAGAATAATGTCTTTGCTGGTTCTGTAGCCTCGGTTAGGACTAATCTTAGAGTCTTAATTGTATAATGTCACTGTTTTTTTTTATATTTCTTTGTTTAATTTTTCTCTTAAAAAACTTATTCGTAGGTAATTGTTGGAAAGGTTCACAATTTGTGAGTTTTGCATTTGTGTGTTTTGTTTTGTTGTTATTTTTTGGTTTTGTTTTTGTTTTGCATTGTCTTACATATAATATGCATGCTAGATTCACATCCAGTAGATGTCAATCAGAAATATGGTGTTGTAACTTTTTTATTGCTTTTGTGATTGTTCATCAGTGAATTAAAAAAAAAATAAAAAAAATGAAGGAAAACTTTGTGAGGACACTAAACAAACATGCTGAAGAGATATTTCTCGACGGCATGTAAAGCCAAGTCAGAAAGAAGCCCATGGGCGGCTTTAAAACCCTGACTCCAGGTTCCATGAAGAACAGACAAAATAAATAGCATACAATTAACGAACCACCAGATTTAGCAAAATGTAACGGCAAAAAAATCACTTTTGATTGCCAAAATTAGTAAATGATCACCAAAATCAATCCCCATTTTATCGTGAAATTAGAACCAAAAAATTATTTTTTTAGTTAATGACCACCAGAAATTGAACTGTTGTGCTCTTGCATCCGAGTCGAGGGACCCGCTTTGCAGAGCCTTCTTCTGAATGGTTTATAAAAAAATAACCATGAAGGGGTAGGTACCTTCTCCAGGGTTGCGGGACGGTTCGAAAGAGATACCGTGGCCCCGGAACACAAAGGGCGATGAAGGAACATGGATGGGTTTTTAGTCAGTAAAAGTCTGACACTCCCTCCTGCTCCGCCCAGAGTGGGAGGAGTCATTTGATGATTTCCCATCCGAAAAAAAAAGGATACCTTTCTAACCTAATCTATCCGTGTCGGGGTGCCCCAAGTCGGGCTAGGCATCAACCACCTCATTTAAATTTGATGCTCAATTTACTAAATTTAGTAATCAATTGATATTTTAGGTGATAGATGTTAGTGGTCACAAAGTTATTTTTGATGGTCATTATGAATATACTAGCTGACCCACGCAACTTCGTCTGCGTCACATAATATAGCTTATAGCTGTTCCCCGCGGTTTCACCCTCGCTGCTCAGCACCTGTTGGTCGTAGCGTGATGTTATATAGCCTATAGCATTCCTCAAGAAATGGACTATCCAACACTAAAAGAATTTTCTAATTCCAACCAGTAGTCCCTGAGATTAGCGCGTTCAAACAAACAAACAAACAAACTCTTTAGCTTTATAATATTAGTATAGATTTACTACCAAAAATAACTTTGTTCCCCCATAATAAAAGATGTTTGTACTTCCCCGGGTGAGATATCCTGCATTAAAGACCTCCGTATCTAATTACAAGATGTAATTAAACACATTCATTAAAATTATCATCACCTGTTTATTCACCCACAATGTTATTAATAACTCCATTGACCTCATGAACCGTTTCCTCGTTGTACTAGATAGATATTACGCAATTAGCTCCACTGATCAGCGCGTGGGCAATTCGTGGCGCTTATTGTGCGTGTGCGCATGATTGTACTAAACAAAACGTGAGTAAATCAGGCTGGGGTCAGGTTTGTGGGGGTTGAGGGCCATATATGCCTCAAATGGCTCAGCATGATCCTCCGTTACGCCTAAAATACTGCAGCATTATTATGAAATAAATATACTTATGGTAAAGTTGAGGAATAATGCTGGGTACTATGTGTGACGAAAACACTCACGCACGCCGCCTCAATGAACGCGCCCACACCGGGGCCCCGTAAAGTGCTATTGACCGCACGACTCCCGCGTAGAGCCTCCGGCAGGAGGCGTTTGGCGCCCCCCAGATTGGGCAGGAGCCGCCTGAAGGCAGCCCCAGTCCGCTCCAGTTTGGGGGATGCTAGGTTAACCTAACGTTTGCATATTGTACAGGTTTCATACTTTCGATTGGTATGGAATTTGTCTTTTAGCCAACCAATTGAAATTTTGAAAAAAAAAAAACTTGTATTCTGGACGGAAATTTTTTAGTCAACCCATTTGCAATATATTTTTTGACATATTTCATTTGATATAAAATACTTATCATCCATTAACCAGCGCGGTGAAGGTCGTTCTTTAAGGGCCTATACTACCTCAAATGGCTTAGCATGATCCTCCGTTACGCCTAAAATACTGCAGCATTAATTTTGAAATAAATATATGGTAAAGTTGAGGATTAATGTTAGGTCTGATGTTTGGCGAAAACACGATTTCATAAAATTTCCTCGATAGAAAAAAATCCCAAAGTTACCTCCAAATCGAACAATATAAACCACTGGTATTCAAAAAGCACTTCAAATTAGATCATGAAACTTTGCATACTAACTGAACTAACTATAAAGCAGGTCTTATGTTTTTTATTTTTTCCAAAAGACGAAAATTTGATTTTTAAAGAATAAAAACCGCTCATTTCGCACTATTCGGCCGCAGTGACTGACGTAACAACCGCTTTGTAGTGCAAGCTGATTAGAGCGTTATTCTAATAGTTTTACAAACGAAGTCTGAACCACCATAAATAGAGTTGCTAATCTGAGGTAGTATAGGCTCTTAAGGGATCCTATACTACAGTAAATAGTTTGCCAGGTTAACATTCTGTCTTCTAATGCTTTGGCGATAAGATTAGCGTGTGTGTCTGAGACATTATGTTTTGCAGTGATTAGATGGTATGTAACACAGTGTAATGTAAACATTTAGTTTAACATCACGCCCTATAAACCCTAAGGGGTTAAGCAGTCATCCTAACGACCACTTGACTTGGACATGCCTGGCAAAATGTGATTGTAATAAATACCGTGGCGTGATGATGTCATCATCATCATCAGCCTATAACGTTCCCACTGCTGGAACACGGCCTCCTCTCTATGAGAGGGAATGGACTATAATCCACCACGCGGGCCCAGTGCGGGTTGGTAGATGTCACATGTCTTCGAATTTTTGGTACTAGGGCATGCCGGTTACCTCACGATGTTTTCCTTCACCGTTTTGAGAGCAGTGGTGATGAAATTAATTACACAAAGTAATGCGCCTGCCTGGGTTCGAACCTACGCCTTATTGCTTGTAAGTCGGGGCCGCCATCATTGCTTTAGATGTGTTGACTACTAATCCACAAGTTCTCATACAACTGATTACTGAAGAACTTATCTCTGTTTTTATTTATTGTTACCAGTGTTACTTTATAACATAATACGATACTCAATATACCTACTTACATTCTTCTATTTTCTATAACCGAACTCACAAATACTCTTCTAACTAATTTACTCGTTATATATTTATTAGTAACCATTTATCTATACATTTTGTTTGAAACTGTTTTCCGTTACTTTCATACCCCTCAAGGTTCATTGGAAGACCAGCGTCAGACAGAATCACCATCACCTGTCTGGCACGCAATGCTGAAATGGACCTTTTTGGCGCAGCCGTGAGGCACACAGCTGTTTTTCCTCCTTATTTTGTTTTTTTTTTTTTTTTTTTTTTTTATATGTGTGTGTGCTTTTATCTGACGTCAAATAAACTTTTTTTCTTTCTTTCTTTCTTTTCTTTGATTATCACTTATCACTCAAAGTTCTGCGAGTATTTTACTACTACAACAGCCCATAATGTCCACTGCTGGACATAAGCCTCTCCCGTGATGGGAGGAATTTGCCGTAATCTCCACGCTTGGCAGGCGGATTGGACATCGCAGTGATGAAAGACTAACAGAAAACGCTGCTGCCCATTCTCTGGTCTACGGAGGCGCAAGGTGTTCTGCCTCAGACATTAGTCGCCTTATACGACACCCGTGAGTGTAATGGGTTGGTTTTATTCTACTCTGCCGGATACCACACGGCTAATTATTAAGTATTTTACTACCTACCACTAAATGCACTGCTGTTCTCTGCCCCGTTGGTCTAAATACTACGCGTGTATGTGGACTTGGGTACGTTTCCCGGGTCTTTGCACTTTGCCCAACTGTGATTGGAATTTTTCCATCAAGAATTTCTCAATAGTAAGCCGAAATTTTGATCGAAATCTGTTAAATGCACTTGTTTACTGCATCACTGATCTAGCAGTAACTTGATGTTTACTTTTTTGTCCGCATATAACCTGGGATTCATCATCTGCTAGCCTTTTCAAACTATGTTGGGGTCGGCTTCCAGTCTAACCGGATGCAGCTGAATACCTGTATTTTATATGGAGCGACTGCCTATCTGACCTCCACAACCCAGTTAGTACTGGGTAATACGATACCCCTTGGAAAGACTGGATGTTAGACTTTCGGGCCACTGACCACCTGTGACGACTGGAAATATCTACAAAAGACAGTCCGGACCAACTGCTTTCCAAGGCATAAAGGAAACCCGGTATGTTATGATGGTCACCCACCCACAGACCATCCTAGGCAAGGCTCGGCTTTACCTTGAAGATCAACTTGTGTGGCTGTTATCATTTAGCCACGATCTCCAAATAACCTGGGATTAGGTGTCTAAACACACTTTGCCGAAGTTAAGCGACCAAAGTTCAGCACAATTACGCCTGCAATGCTATTTGAATTACTGACGGCACACTATGCCGAAACTACGTCGCATCATAGCTTACAGCCGAACTTCGGTCAGGTGTAAGTTCAGCGGCAATTCGGCGGCAACGTATTCTGTAGAGCACACATTATCCGGCCGAAGTTCGGTGCGATTGCCCACGAAGATCCGGGGTGGGGAGCAGCGGGAGGCAGGTATTACCGCGCACCGCGTGTTTGCGCAAGTTGGGCAACTGAATTTCTGCCGCGTAAGTTCGGAACTTAGGTATAGTGTGTCATATCAGCCGGATTCGTCGGAACGTAAAATCAGCCGCGGAACTTCGGTCGCGTACCTTCTGCATAGTGTGATTAGACACTAAAAATAATAAATTAAAGTGGGTGTGACAAGCTACACCTCTGTTTAACATTCAAGAAATTCATTCGTGATATTACACACATCAGGTTTTAGCTTATCAGTAACAGTTCTCTATGTTTATCTACCTACCGCAAAGCCACGTATTAATCTTTGACATCCACGTTAATCTTGGACAGCAGAAACAAACAAGTCTTTATCTCGAAGTCAGTAAGGTCTACAGTTAATAGTTATTGGCAGATTAACTAATTGGTGTTTACGCTTCTCGTGTTACGAGCTGTTGGATAATACCTCCGGCTGTGATGGAAAAATATAAGACCCTCAGTCCGCGTAGTATGACCACCGTAGAAACGGGTTTCTACGAAGAAACAACAACAGCCCATAACGTCCACTGCTGGACATAAGCCTCTCCCATGATGGGAGGAATTTGCCGTAATCTCCACGCTTGGCAGGCGGATTGGAGATCGCAGTAGTGATGAAATGAAAGACTAACAGAAAACGCTGCTGCCCATTCTCAGGTCTACGGAGGCGCAAGGTGTTCTGCCTCAGACATTAGTCGCCTTATACGTCACCCGTAGTGTAATGGGTTGGTTCTATTCTACTCTGCCGGATACCACACGGCTACTACGAAGAAAGAATCGACGAAATGAATTTTTTTTGTAGTTCATCTGTCATTTTGTCGATTCTTCGTCGACAAAACCCGTTTTCACGGCGGTCATGAACAACAAAAAAATAAGTGGGATTAGGCTAGGTGAGTAGAGATATTAAGGATTATTTTACAATAGTCTGTAACTACACGTTAACGAAACGATGACTACACTATTTCGCAGAAATTTCGAGCTCACTGTACTTAGGTACCTGTAATCTGTAGTTACTTACATAATACAGGAGATATGCAGTAAGGGAGATTGAGTGCTCTATTGAATTATGAACTTTCACAGCTATATTTAAGGTTTAAAATCCTACAGCAAGCTCAATAAGGCTTACGACATTTTTTCCAAAGTCGGTTATGTCATGGTTTATCGCTTCAATGGAATCATTTCTTGCTATAATTACTAGTTATTATGTTTTTTAATTGCGATTGGTGTTATTTTAGAAAGTGTTTGTAACATGCCTGTCTAATAACTTAATAAGAACTGAAAAAGTATGGCTGGTGAAGACCTGCTTTATAGTTAGTTCAGTTAGTATGCAAAGTTTCATGATCTAATTTGAAGTACCTTTCTTTTGAATACCAGCGGTTTATTGTTTGATTTGGAGGTAACTTTGGGATTTTTTTCTATCGAGAAAATTTAAATAATTAAAAGGGGCAAACCCCTTTTAGATGGGACTTAAATATAACTGTCGAAAATCGAAATGTTGGTGGACTGGATTCTTCTCTTCTGCCTTAACCGTTCTGCCTTACGTTTGAAATTAATTTTTAAAATTCAGAATAAAAAAAAGAAGGCCTTGACATTCGAATTTTAAATATATAATCCCGATAACGAGTTCGTTCACACCGCTTATCGTATCACGTTCATATTTTAAATTTTTAAATGTTGATAATGTCATTTTCGTAAGTTCCATAGATAAAATCGATTGGTTTTGTTTGGGGATAAAAAAAGTATAATAAAAACATTATGTGTCAGAGGTTTATTTTATCATTCGGTTGTTGAATGTTTTTGGTATAGATAATTTTACTTTTTTCGTATCAGAGCGAGTGAGAATAGCTCGTGCTGTCTCATGCATCATCATCATCTGCTTAGCTTTTTCCCTATTATGTTGGTGTCGGCTTCTAGTCTAACTGATGCAGCTCAATACCAGTAATTTACATGGAGTGACTTCCTATATGACTGTGACCTCCACAGCCCAGTTTAAGATACCCATTGGTAAGCCTGGTTGTCAGACTTTCGACCATTGACTATACCTGCCCGCGTAGTATGGCGACGTAGAAACGGGGAAAGACTCGACAAATCTTTTGTTCATCTGTCATTTTGTCGATATTAAATAGACAAAATGACAGATGAACAAAAGATTTGTCGAGTCTTTCCCCGTTTCTACGTCGCCATGCTACGCGGGCTGTTATGTTTTTTATTTCGGATGGGAAATCATCAAATGACTCCTCCCGCTCTGGGCGGAGCAGCAGGGAGTGTCAGACTTTTACTGACTAAAACCCATCCATGTTCGTTCATCTTCCTTTGTGTTCCGGGGCCGCGGTATCTCTTTCGAACAGTCCCGCAGCCCCGGCAGGCGTCGGCCCTCGCGTGGTATACTCCTGCGCCGTCGACACGGCCTGTCGTCACGAGACGGACGGACGGCGAGCTAGCCCATAGATCACCGTCCATAGGCCCGCGACGTGTAACGACTGTCAAAGATTTACAAATGACAGCTGGGACAGACGGCACGTGCTTTTCGAGGCATGGTTGCTCGATGACTGTTCACACCGCCGCCGCCGCCGTCGCCGGCGCGACAACCGATTGAACAATGACATTTAATAAGGCTGTAAAAATAGCCTTAATAAAGCCGAGAAGCACTTGTTTTTCTCGTCATTGCGATGTTTTGTCCTGTACCATTGGGAACCTTCTAGTTATGGAGATATTGGAGGTCAACGTTACAAGTTGTTCACATTAAATACATCCATGACCCACCATATCAGCCGAAAGACGTCCACTGCTGGACATAGGCCTCCCCCAAGGGGGGTTCTGCCATAATCGCCACGCTTGGCAGGCGGGTTGGCGATCGCAGTACGGTTGTTACAAAAGCACAGAGAACGCTGCTGCCCATTCTCTGGTAAACCTCTTACGACACCCACGGGAAGATATGGGATGGTGCTATTCTATACGTCTGACACCATACAGACTATCCATGGCCATCCATGACCCCTCTATGTAATGCATCTATCAGCACTATGTTTTGAGTGCCTTACATTGATTGCTCCCGTGAATCGTAATTTTTCGCTCCAATAAAAAAGTCGATCCCCAGCAATCATTTTTGCGTAGTTACTTAGTGATTTCGTTAACGGTCCATTTACATCTTGAATGCAAGAATGAAAGAAGAAGTTTCTAGCTCTACTCTTCCCGCTAATCGCCGAAGGTAAGACCAACGCCTAAATACATAGCATATGCTTATGCAGAGCCGTCTTTACCTAGTGTGCAGGGTGTACGCATGGCGCGTGCCACACTATGTGTTCTACCGCTCATAATCTGCCTAGCCTTTTCCCAACTATGTTGGGGTCGGCTTCCAGTTTTACCGGATGCAGCTGAATACCAGTATTTTACATGGAGCGACTGCCTATCTGACCTCCACAACCCAGTTAGTACCGGGTAATACGATAGCCCTTGGTAAGACTGGTTGTCAGACTTTTTGGGCCTCTGACTTCCTAACGACTGCCAAAGATCTACAAATGACAGCCGGGACCAACTGCTTAACGTGCTTTACGAGGCACGAAGGAAACTCGGTATGTAATGGGTGGTCACCCATCCACAGACCAACCCAGGCAAGCACGGCTTTACCTATAAACGATCGACCCGAGCGGCTGTTATTATTTAGCCACGAGCTCCTCCTGTGCTGTGCTCCTGCTGTGTTCTACCGCTCGCTACACGTAATTTTGCGAAATAAGCCTTGGCGCAATGGATTAGTTACGAATATCTTCTTAATCTCCAAACAATAGAGTTTAATAACCATTGGGGAAATTTGACAGTTTGTTTGTGGTAACTTATATATGCTGTTACTTTGTACCCATTCCATTTTTACTGCGCGCTTACTAGGGGGCCCTAGGGTAATGTTTGCACACGGACGCTACATGGGCTAGAGACGCCTCTGGCATTATGTCAGGACTGACGTGCATAATTTATGAATAAATTCAGCTGTCGTGCAAAGATCAGGGGCAAACGGAAACCGGAAGTCTGACCGCTATTTCGACCTTAGAAAACCGGTATCCTACTAGGTTTAGTTGTAACTAATAATACATCATCTTTCTGTAACAGGAAATGTTAATATGTTTGTTAAATCTACACTAATATTTGAAAGAGGTAAGATTTGTATTTTTGTGAGTGTGTATGTTTGTAATGAATAAACTCAATAACTACTGCGCCGATTTTAAAAATTCTTTCACCATTAGAAAGCTGCATTCACCTTGAGTAACACAGGCTATATTTTATCCCCGTACTCTCACGGGAACGGGAACTACACGGGTGAAACCGCGTGACGTCCGCTAGTGTCTCAATAAAACCAACCCGGAGATTGAATTTTTGCCCAGTTGATGGCATTAGGCTCGTCCCCTGCTCTACTATACAGGGTGAGAGGGACACAGACGCACAAATAGCTACCACATATTCAGTACATCTTTCTGAAATGTGGGTGTACTATTGATGGGAATAAATGTGGGTGTACTATTGATGGGAATAAATGTGGGTGTACTATTGATGGGAATAAACTCGCCCTTTTCTATAAACATGCTACTCAAACTGGGTGTATTAGGATGACAATACACTCGCCCCTTTTTATAAACATGCTACTCAAACTTCATCGACCAAATGTGGGTGTATTATGATGAGAATAGACTCGCCCCTTTCTATAAACATGGTACTCAAACTTCATCGACCAAATGTGGGTGTACTATTGATGACAATATACTCGCCCCTTTCTATAAACATGCTACTCAAACTTAATCGACCAAGTGGGTGTATTATGATGACAATAGACTCGCCCCTTTTTATAAACATGCTACTCAAACTTCATCGACCAAATGTGGGTGTATTATGATGTGATAATACTAATAAACGTAGCGTGAGCTATAAGGTTCCGTCGTTTGAGTAGTCCCCACTTATCCCGGGCAGCGAGTGCACGTACCCTTAAAGTAGTTCATCTACTTACTGATAATTCGGTGATTTTATTATACCTAAACCCTAACTAGTGTTTCTAGTGAACACCACAAAGTACACCCACATTTCGTCGATTAAGTTCGAGTCACAGTTAACAAGTTTAACAGCTCTATAGCTGTGCCTATTAAAGGCACACCTCTGCCTTAAGTTTCGAGGACTACAAGCGTGATATGCCGTGAGAGCAGCGCTGGCTTAGTGGTCTCGGCCCTTTTTTTTTTTTTTTTTGGATGGGTAATCATCAAATAACTCCTCCCGCTCTGGGCGGAGCAGGAGGGAGTGTCAGACTTTTACTGACTAAAACCCATCCATGTTCCTTCATCGCCCTTTGTGTTCCGGGGCCACGGTATCTCTTTCGAACAGTCCCGCAACCCCGGCAGGCATCGGTCCTTACGGACCCCTTCCCTTTTGCTGACTCTCTTTGAGGCGCGCGTGGAACATGAACGCGCCGTCGACACGGCCTGTCGTCATGAGACGGATGGACGGCGAGCTAGCCCATAGCCCACCGTCCACAGTGGTCTCGGCCCCGATTTACGACTTTACGAGCAGTAAATCGTAGGTTCCAACCCAGGCAGGCGCATTACTATGTGTAATTTATTTCATCACCACTGCTCTCAAACAGTGAAGGAAAACATCGTGAGGAAACCGGCATGTCCTAGAACCAAATATTCGAAGACATGCGAGGTTACCAACCCGCACTGGGCACGCGTGGTGGATTATAGACCATTCCCTCTCATAGAGAGGAGGCCTGTGTCCCAGCAGTGGGAACATCACAGGCAGACTATGCATTATGGATTACGTCATGTCTCCACCAACATGACCTTTGCCAACACACCATAGAAAAACGAAACAACATAAAAGATAAATGAGACAAAAAATGTCTGTTACAATGCATGCTTCCCGCATATTGATAAGATAGTACCGTCTGGTATAATAATATCAGCACGTATCGTTCGCGTGGTGATAAATAAGCATAGGTCGCGGCGTGGTTACTGAATGATTTTGAGAACATTCAGCCTCTTATCAGAGTATTTTGAATCAGGTGATTCCGTGATAATCATATTTTGTTATTTGTTACGACTTTTTTTTTGGCAAGATTCGATTGTTTACGTCGCAAAAAGGCGGGTCTTTGGACTCTTATGGGACTTTTTTTGTTAATCTTATGGGCCTAATATTTGTTCTGTGATATTAAGGGGTCTGTAGGAGCTAAACGCGAGTTTTATAATGCAAAAAAACACATGATTGCACTGCAATAAACAAAACCAGAAAAATATACCCATCAAAAACATAAATGTGAAATGAAGAGCCAAGTTCAATACTATGATATGCCTTGATATGAAAACTAGCCAAGTCAGACCTTAGGCTACAATATATTCTCCTAAGTTATAAGAAAAAATGATATTTTATGTTGTTATAAATAAATTTCAGGACTGCCCATTTAACTTGGCACCCATTTAGATTTCACTTCTTTTGTCGTTGAAGTCAACAATCAAGGCATATATCATAATATTGAACTTGGCTCTTCATTTCACATTTATGTTTTTGATGGGATATCATTACTTTTTGTACATACGCCATCTAGTGTTAAATAAATCAATGGAGGCAGCATGGTGTAGTGAGTGAGTTTCTGAGAATGTTATTATGTGGCGCTAGTGGTTGTAGAATACGGTTAGTTACGCGTAATAAATACGAAAATCTACTATATTTAGGTGAAATAGTTTTTGAGTTATGAAGGGCTGAAATGTGGCTCCAAATGGTTCGTGTAACATTACACATGGTGAGCTGCACCCCAGAACTTGGCTTGACACGCTCCCGCGTGTCTAGATGATATTCTTCAGGATATATGCTAGCATGATAGTGTTTTGAAAACATAATACGACTAATTTTACTCGATAAAAAAATTACGAACTCATCTCTAAAAAATTCTTTTAAACGGGTAAAAACCATACTAAATAAAATACATGCGATCATTCTCATGTTTTGGCAAATAAATCTACAAGTAGCATAATTAGCATGATAGTGTTTTATTTTTTTAGTCCAATCAATAGATTTTCGTAAATCGCAAAAAACCACTCATTTCGCACTATTAACAGTAACAACCACTTTGTAGTGCAGCTGATTAGAACTTTATTCTAACAGCGGTTGTTACTTCAGTCACTGCGGCCGAATAGTGCGAAATGAGTGTTTTTTTTGCGATTTACAAAAATCTATTGATTGGACTAAAAAAACAAAACACATAAGACCTGCTTTGTGATAGTTCAGTTAGTATGCAAAGTTTCATGATCTAATTTGACGTACTTTTTGAAAACCAGCGGTTTATTGTTCGACTTGGAGGTAACTTTGGAATTTTTTTCTATCGAGAAAAGTTATGGAATCGTGTTTTCGTTACACATATAAATAAATAAATATTGCTGGACATTACACACAGCGCCATCTAGTGCCACACTAAGCAACGAGGCTTGTGTCGTGGACACCAGATAGTTGATATACTACATAGATACTTTTTGTTTGTAAATACATACTTATTATACATATAAACATCCATGACTCGGAAACAAATGTCCATGCTCATCACACAAACATTTGCTCCGACCGGGATTCGAACCCGGGACCCTAAGAACGTAAGGCAGCCTTACTACCGCTGCGCCAATCAGGTCGTCAAAAACAAACATAGGACTTAGAATTAATCCTCAACTTTACCATTATATGTATTTCAAAATGAATGCTGCAGTATGTTAGGCGTAACGGAGGATCATGCTAAGCCATTTGAGGGATATTATAGCCCTTAAGGGCCGAGTCCAGTAACATTGACAGCCCGTCGAAGTATTCGCCCATGTTTACAATGTTTTTAAGACTAAAGTTATAAATGAATTGCAATTAGTTTTAGTGCACCATAATACTTTTAAGCTTAACACGCTCAGCGCCAAGCTAAGCGTCTGATATGGCAATACCACCCAAATTCGACCTTTCTGAAGAATATTTGTTTTTTGACCTAAAACCATCTAGATGTTATAGCGGATTATTTTTTTCTACCGCTACCCTTCCCCACTAGAATCCGCTCTAGTGTGGTGTGTAACTTTTTCGAAACACTGGCCAGTGTATCGAAAAAGATACACACTAGACTGTGACAATAGTTAACACCCAAAACTACAGAAAAAAAGTTGTCGAAAAAAGACAGTTCGATTCCTTTCTCTTCATCAAACCTTTGTCACATTTTGTATTTTTTATAATAAAAGTTCTACATAATCTACATTCAAAATAATAGCACTGTTTTATTTCTTTCCCATATAGTTTTTTTCATAATTTCCAAAAAATATTACCAATCCCAACCCCAATACACCAGAAAAATCCTCTAGGCCAGAGCAATATTTTCGTAGTATAAAATGTATAAAAACGTGCGCGTTAACGATACACGAGGCTAAAGACTGGAATGGTGTTCGTGTATCGAAAAAGATACACAAGTGTTTGTACAGTGTGTATCGAAAATGATACACATGGCGCTTAGCGTGTTAATAACTACATATTTTTTAAAGTTCATAAAACTTGCTCTTGTTGCGTAAATCTGGCGTTGAAAAGAGGTCTCTCGCGCCCAACGCGGGTCCGAGTTCTGTGTCCGCACTCCTTCCGAGGCTCAATCGCAAAATCTATCGCCAATAAATCTTTATATCCTTGTTTTCAAAGTTGTCTCGTTTTTTTTGTAAAAACTCTTTTATTTTCTTTATCTGATTACGATAATATCGTCTAAAAACTATGTAGTTTCTATCAATGCGAACGAAACGAACGCAACCCAAAATGGCAACCATGAAAAAAATTTTGTCGGCGCCATCTTGCATTTTCATTTTGACCTCAATTTTAACCAAAATTGAGGTCAAAATGAAAATGCAAATGAAAATGAAAATCAGCGACCACGAAAATAATACCCATTACGAAAAAATCCTCCTTTTTTTTGTCGGTTTATAGGTAGAGGTTTGGAAGGAGAAAGGGGAGGCCTTTGCCCAGCAGTGGGACACAATGACAGGCTAAGGAAGGAAAAAAAAAATAGGTAGAGCAGCTTCATTAGGGTGAACGCAGACTTAGCCGCACCGCAGTCGCCGCATTCGAATTCTTCGTATAAAGTTCTATGCAATCTGTGTCTGTGTGCAATCTGTGTCTATGTCTGTGTGCGAGATTGCATAGAAAAATTCGAATGCGGTGACTGCGGTGCGGCTAAGTCTGCGTTCACCTTTATTATCATCTCAACAAACGCACACAAAATATGTTTTAATTTTTGCTGTTTTTGTTAGTTCTGAGTTTTACACGAGAAGACTTTAGCCTCAACCTAAAGATCGACCCAAACGGCTATTATTAGAACAAAAAACGAAATCTCCTAGTCCAATTATCACTTGAACTTACTCCAAAACTTCCATTCGAGTAATATACCAAGAAATAATAATAGAACAATAAACAAAAACAATTGAGCCTCGTGTCACATAAGACACGAGGCTCAATTTTTTTGTTGATTTTTGCATTCAGTTCACACGTGAATTGAATGTAATGATGAAGTTTGTTTTCACCGTAGAGTCAAAGGTTATTGTTGTGGATACTCTTTCGTATGTTTTTAGGGTTCCGTACCTGAATAGGAAAAAACGGAACCCTTATAGCAGTGGTGCCCAACATTTTTTGGACCAGGAACAACTTTGGTGTCTTTATTGTTAGCAGGGGCCTTAAGGTTCTAGATAAACATGGACGCCGACAGGATGATTATATCTAGAGGGGTGTATCTTTAGGCGCGGGACAAATACAAGAAGCGTCGGGCGTAGGCGAGGCGCAGGCGAGGCGCGGCGCGGGCGTGGCGCGGGCGCCACTTTCTCGCCCTCGGCGCACCTGCAGTTAGCAGTGGCATGCCGACAGTGTACACACGGGTGAACTAGACGGCGAAAATGCGTGGCGATATAGAATTTTAAACAGTAGAATTCCCCAAATGCATTTCTGTGTTCGCCCGCGCCTCACCTTTCCGACACCGTTAGCGCGCCTGTTCTGCGCTGCACTGGCGCCACGCCCGCACCACGCCCGCGCTGTGCCCACGCCACACCTCCGCCTGACGCCTCTTGTATTTGTCCCGCGCCTTATAGCATGTTTCCCAACCTTTTTAGGACCAGGGATCACTTTGGTGTCTTTATTGTTAGCAGGGGCCTTAAGATTCTAGACAAACATGGACGCCGACAGGATGATTATAGGTATCTAGGGGGGTGAATCTTTAACTCACACAATGCAAAAATTGGAAAATGGGATGAAAACCTCTAGAATTAAGATAGGTACAAAAGAGATCAAAGTGAGCTCGAAAAATGTTGCAATCATTCATACAGAAAAAGGAATCATCATCATCATTCATCATTTCAGCCGAAAGACGTCCACTGCTGGACATAGGCCTTCCCCAAGTGTCGTCACATTGACCGGTCCCTTGCGACTCGCATCCAGCGGATTCCCGCAACCTTCACCAGGTCATCGGTCCACCTAGGAAGCCTTCCAACACAACGTCTTCCGGTTCGCGGTCGTCATTCCTTAACTTTTCGAAAAAGAAATAAGTTAGTAGATTCTCAAAAAAAAATTGCATTTCGCCTCCGATAAGTTGGGTAGAGCTTGTATCTTCTGTGGAAATTAAAAAAAGAAAAATAACATTTTTACCATAGGTTGGGAACCACTGCCTTCACTTTTTTGTCCGTCAATCAGTCAAGACCCTTTATCTCGGGAACACGTAGAGGTATCGAGATGAAATTAAAATCATATACTCAGGTCTACAGTCCCTTGAAGCTATGAAAAAAACAAACTTCTAAGTTAACTTAAAAGATTATACGGCTGTTTATGCCTCAAATAATGTAAATTTCGACACTCTCAAGGGAATCAAAATTTATAGGGTAGAGGTCGCGGCACGAAAGTCTAGCGGTGACCGTTATTGCGCAGAAGTAAAAAATAAGAAAGTCTTGGGACGTGCGTTGCGCCGATTGGCTCTCCAGTCGTACAACATGCGCAGATATCCCCTCCACGTTTCGTTCAGCGCTAGACTTACGTGCCGCGACCGGTACTTCCCGTTGACCTAGAATCATGTTTGCAAGAAGCAATGTCTTACAGCACATGTAAAGGAAAATATCTGAAAAACTTATGTAGTTTAATAATAACAAAATACCTGCAAGTTTATACGGAGCCCTCGGTGCGCGAGTCCAACTCGAACTTGGCCGGTTTTTTTCTAGAGATCTGGGTCAAAAGTGGCTGGAATTATTTAATGTTTGGGTGATCAAAGAGCAAACTCGTGCAGTCCAGTAAATAGTTTTATCTTCTCGACATGTTGTGACAATATAGTAAGAACTAGTATTTGCGTGGGTGCGCGAGCTGCGCGCAGCTCGCGTGTTGTCGTGTTCTTGAGAAGTATTCCTTACCATCATAAAAATTTTGAGAATCCATAGAAATCCTTAAAATAATTGGAAAATCCGTTACAACTACCCCTAAATCACTATGAAAACCCTTAAGAACCCATAAAACATTATAAAATTAATTTAAAAAAAAAACCTAATAATATAAAATTAAAAAACCTTACTTAAAAACTGAGACCCATTAAAAAAAACATAACGCTAAAAAAAACATAGTTACGCTTCACCCACTCGACCTTCGTTACGCTACGGAGGTCGCCGGCTCGCTTCGCTCGCCACCTCCCCCCTTCGCTCCACTCGGTCTCGCAGGTTCGCTCCACTCAGAACCTACCACCACCGGACAGGTTTCGACGCCTACTATAATATTTGTTCAAACACATAATGGCTATCTCTGACCGTTACGAAGTTACAGCCCTTTCAATATTAGGGGAGGTTGGGGAGGGGCGGATATCCTCCGTATACAAATTTCAACGCCCCTCAATAATGATTACACCAAAAATCAAAAATCCGCTACGTGCCCTAGTTTCCGAGATACGATGGGGGGAGGGGTGAAGGGGGGGAGAGTGGGGAGTTTTGAAAAATGATTTAGACTAACTCTGGGCCCCCTTGTATGAATCTGAAAAAAAAAATGTTCCAAGTCTCTCAACTTCCGAGATTTGCCTAAAGGGGGTGAGAAGGGGGGCAAATATAAAAACTGGTTTTTACTTTTCCGAGCCTCTTCTATACGAATCTGAAAAAAAATGTTACAAGTCTCTTAACTTCCGAGATCCGCCTTAAGGGGGTGAAAAGGGGGGCAAAGGGGCAACCTTAAAAACTGGTTTTTACTTTCCCGAGCTTCCTCTATACGAATCTGAAAAAAAAAAATATTCCAAGTCTCTTAACTTCCGAGATTTGCCTTAAGGGGGTGAAAAGGGGGGCAAGGGGGGCAACTTTGAAAACTGGTTTTTACTTTCCCGAGCTTCTTCTATACGAATCTGAAAAAAAAAATGTTCCAAGTCTCTCAACTTCCGAGATCCGCCTAAAAGGGGGAGAAGGGGGAAAAAGGGGTCAATTTTGAAAACTGGTTTTTACTTTCCCGAGCCTCCTCTATACGAATTTGAAAAAAAATATGTTCCAAGTCTCTTTGTTTCCGAGATACGATAGGGAGGGGGAGGAAGGGGGGTGAAAAGGGGAGGTTTGGCACTTTTCCCATACTCGCGGGAGTTACTTGTTTACGAATCTGTCAAAATATACCCACCTCCCCATCCACCATCAGGGAGAACAATTCTGTCAGTGAGTCAGTGAGTGAGTGGTAATCGAGCTTTATATAGAAAAAAAACTCCAGAATTCCGTTGAAAACATTTAATTTTAGCATACACCATTAAACTTTCAATTTTCCAAACAAACATCTCTTTATCATCAGATATCATCCCCTTCTTTAAGGGATGAATTCGTATCCAATACCCCGTAACTCCTGCTGAGTTATATCGCCTATCCAAACCAACGAGGTAGTTCAAAACATTCTCTGGCTGATATAATTATCATCTGCCTAGCCTTTTCCCACCATACTAGGCTTGTGTCCTGAAAAATCTAATTAGTCCATCAGTTGACAAAAGAAAAACCAACCCAGGAAAACAAACCCAGGAATACCTTAGATATAAGAATAGAAAATTATTATAACACCCAAGTTCCTAATATAGTGCAATAATGTTATGTAGTTATAATTATCACCCATTTCGTTTAATTGTTATTAAAAGCTTTTATTTTATATTTCGTATACCAGAAATGGTTAATATGAGGAGCCTCATTGTTATATTATGTAATGTAACATTTATGTACCATCTATTTACCCATATTATGCGAATAAATTATTTGATTTGATTTGATTTGATTTGAAAAATACGTGTCAAATATTTTTTGATAATCTTCAAAAAATATTTGACACGTATTTTTTCTTTTGTTACGTAAACCAAAATTGACGAAGATACGACGCTTTTCACCTTCTCAATACGTCACGCCGTGTTATAATTTTTAGTCCGTTGTGACGTCGCGAGCCCTCAGTCCCGAGTTTTAATGCGTTTGATCTTTGTCAATATTCATTGATTTACAAAAACAAAAAATAGTTGTCCATTCCGACGGACTAAATAGATTTGCAATTTTATTAATGGTGGAATAGTTGCCTATTGGGGTCGGCTTCCAGTCTTACAGGATGCAGCTGAATACCTGTATAAAACTGACAAAAATCTACAAATGGTAGCCAGGACCAACGGCTTAACGTGCTATCAGAGGCACGGAGGAAAATAAGTATGTATTGGGTGGTCACCCATCCACAGACCAACCTAGGCAAGCACGGCTTAACCTGAAGATTCATCCGTGCGGCTATTATTATTTAGCCACGAGCTGGCAGGTATCAATACCCTGTAAAATATTTTTCACACGATCCTGAATTACGCAATAAAACAATTAAGAGGGCTATTACAATTTTTCTTGTATATTGAGAGTTTTGAGAGTCTAACACTCAAATACAAGAAAAAAAAATATTTTGAGCGCTCCAGAAATAATCAAACTTTCTCTTTGTTAAAAAAGAAATATCTAAACCATAATCACACATTTCAACTAAGATTTTTGATGTGTGATTATGGTTTAGATATTTCTCTAGTTTGATTATTTATTTATGGAGCTGTCAAAATAAAAATCTTTTTTTTTCTTGTATTTGAAAAAATGTAATACACACCACCGATATTACGTACTATCTGACTGAAACGTAAAAAAATGCGTGACCGAACTGTCACACACAGATTATGACGTACATTATCAATACTATCGATAAAGAAAACGTATGTCAAATACGTCACTTTGACGTTTCATGTTTTGTAAATAATGCGACGTAAAAAAGATGTAACTGACTGAAGTGACGTAGTAAGGCGTGATGAATATTATTTAACACTTATAGGCGTTAAATAAAGTTAAAAATAATGTACTTATGATCTACTTACTGAAAATTATCTGCTATTAAAATATGTGTCACGATGGTGTATTTTCAGGAATATACTTACATAGTTATGAATCATGATTGTGTTCATGATGAAAATTACTCAATGCGAGGCGTGGTACAAAAGAGACTAATTACCCTTATGGTCATTTTAGAAGAATATCCTTCATATCTACATCTACACTAATATTATAAAGAGGTAAGATTTGTATTTTTGTGTGTATGTTTGTAATAAATAAACTCAAAAACTACTGCTTCGATTTCAAAAATTCTTTCTCCATTAGAAAGCTACATTCACCTTGAGTAACATAGGCTATATTTTATCCCCATGCTCCCATGTGAACGGGAACTACGCGGGTGAAACCACGTGACGTCCGCCAGTTATCTTAAAAAAAAAAAATTGAAGTGTCTGTAATTTCAAAACTACAGCATTTAACTGAATGCAAAAAAAGGAAGTTTAATTATACGGTATGTACTTATAATTTTTGTCTGTCTCTCTGTTTGTTCCGTCTATTCTCCGAAACGGCTAGACCGATTTTGACCGGACTTTTACTGGCAGATAGTTTATGTTATAAGGAGTAACGTAGGCTACTTAGAATACAGACTAGGGTTCTGTGCAAACAATTAAAACCCATTGAACTGTTAACAAAATCCTATTCACTTAGGAAAGTTGGTAATATTTTTATAATAATTTCACGCGGATTAAGGTCGCGAGCCACAGCTACTAAATAAAAAAATAAATAATAAAAAGGAGATTAACACTAAGTTTAAACAAGAATTAGAAAAAGGGTAGACAGAGATGCTGCCAATTAAGATCGCAATAGCGGTCATTGCCCTTTCCCTAATATCTCTTCGTATAAACCAAAACAATAGGCGGGACACAAAAAAAAATCTAATTAGTCCGTCAGATAGATTTCCAAAAAATATTAGACACATATTTTTTCTTTTGTTATATAAACCAAAATTGACGAAGATATGACGCTTTTAAAATTCTCAATACGTCACGCCTAGGTATAATTTTTTGCTAGTTTTGACGTCACGAGCCCCCACTCCCGAGTTTTGATGCGTTTTATCTTTGTTAAAACTATTATTCATTGATTTACAAAAACAAAAAATATGTGTCCATTATTTTCCAATACTCTAACTGACGGACTAAATAGATTTTAATTTTTTTGATACTGTCGTCATGCTTATTGAGCCATGTGTCGTTTTTCCTTACAAAAAATGTTGAAGATGACGATAGATGGCGATTAAAGACTTGAACAGGCTTATTTTTGGATTTCAAACTAAAAAACTTTAATAAATGTAGGTGCGTCAATGACCGCTATTGCGATTGTAACTGGCAGCAACTATATACAGGTTCAGAATGATGTTATACTAAATACGTGCCAGTGGTAACTGTTTTAGCGTCGGTTTTCCTTTCAACAACAACAAGAACAGCCCATAACCACATAATCCACTGCTGGACATAAGCCTCTCCCATGATGGGAGGAATTTGCCGTAATCTCCACGCTTGGCAGGCGGGTTGGAGATCGCAGTGATGAAAGACTAACAGAAAACGCTGCTGCCCATTCTCTGGTCTACGGAGGCGCAAGGTGTTCTGCCTCAGACATTAGTTGCCTTATACGACACCTGTGAGTGTAATGGGTTGGTTTTATTCCACTCTGCCGGATACCACACGGCAAATTCTACTCTTCCGGATACCACACGGCAAACTCTGCCTTCCTTTCACCCTGTATTAATATTGTGGACGTTCTTGCCGGTTCTCCGCCATCGAAAACGATCAATTGAAATCTTGCAGCTAGCGACTGACGTTTCATAAGCGTCCAAGTATGTTTTATTATAGCCTTTTCCTAACCATGCTAAATTTTCTCCGTGCCTCGAAAAGCCGTTGGTCTCGGCTGTCATTTAAAGATGGCTAGCGGACGTCACGCGGTTTCACCCGCGTAGTTCCCATTCCCGTAGGAGTACGTGGATAAAATATAGCCTATAGCACTCACGAATAATGTAGCTTTCTACCAGCGAAACATTTTTTTAAATTGGTTCATTACTTCCGGAGATTACCCCCTACATACAAACTTACAAACTTACAAACAAATGTTACCTCTTTATAATATTAGGATTTGAAGACTCTGTATAATTCTTTTATTACAGTTTGTCATAGAAAACAGTTAAAACTTTCCATTCTGTACTTCACCTAGGCTATTGTTTGTTTGCTTTTTCTATCAGAAAAAAAGTGATAATTTTCTAGTTCTATCCGGATATCATCGATAACGATGCCTTCTTGGAACGACTCGTCATAAGCTTTGCTGACAATACGGGGAAGGATTAACTGATATCACTTATCGTTTAAAGTAGTTTCGTTGGTGACTAAAAGATAACGTTTTGGTGACACTTTCGCTCCGTTTTGTCGTCTATCTAAATCGCGAGTTAAAACAGGTTTTTTTTGGGTTTGTTTGTTCTATCCTCGAGCTCATCTTTGTCTTAAAGTTAAGCATAAATGATGTATGATGTTTATTTTGCAAGTAGGTTTTTACAAATACTTTTACACGTCATTTTTTAAAACTAAGGCCGGTGTTTCGTACCCGACTACTCTGAGAAGAAACAGCCGAAACAAACTCAGAGGTCATAGTCTCTTTTGAAGTCCAGACAGAATCTTGCTCAATTCACATGAGGACTATGCAGATTAGTGTCTGAGATGGTCTTTTGAGGAAAGAACCACACAGATTTGAGTGGACCTGTCCAGTCAGTGCAAGCTTTTGTCAGTTATCGTGTAGCTTGACTTATAACTCAAGGAGCTCAACGTTGAGATTATCTTTCTGCCTTGGTCGCATGTTATTTTGGGTCGGCGCAACACGTTTTTTTTCCTTCCATTCTCCTCTGTGAACAGTCACGCTATCATATACTTTTTGTGCCCGTTTGATAGCAAGCTATATGATATGCAACTTCAACATAACTGACGATGGGTGTACCTACTATTAGGTACACTTCTGCCTACCCTTCAGGAGTAACAGGCGTGATGTTATGGTGATGATGGGTTTTAAAGTTACGAGGATAAAACAAATAAAGGCTCTTAACGAAGCCGAAAGGCATTTGTTCTCCCTATCACTGCGATCTTTTATTACCCGGGAACCTTCTAGCTACGGAGATGATGGTGCCGATTCCCTTGTTTACAAACTAAACCAAATTTAAGTTCAGTGCATATTTTTCTTTCTATTTCATTAAGAAAAGGACAGAAGATAAATTTTAGTTATATTCTGTCAAATTAATCAGCGCCATACAAGTTTTAACCGCGATTAAAAAGTTGACTACTAAAATGACATCAAACACGTCCAGGTGCTGACTAATTTGACAGGATTAAACTAATATTTATCTTCTGTCCTTTTCATAATGAAATAGAAAGAAAAAGATGCATTCAACTTAAATTTAGTTTAGTTTGTGAACAAGGGAATCGGCACCATTGGGGGTCAAAGTTCCAACTTATTCACAAGTTTTTTTTTTAATAAGTAGGTACATGTTTTTAATGTATGAACTTTACTTTAAACACCTCCACGAACCCCACACTATTCAATCCATCCACCAGCACAATGTTTTGAGTGCGTTACATTGAGTTTTAACGTAAAACCTGATTTTTCACCCCCAAAAAAAAAGCCGTTTCCCAGCAATAATTTTTGCGTAAAGTTACTTAGTTTGATGTACAGAATGCTTCGTGAAGAGAGTTTACACCTTAGAAGTGTCATTGAAACTGGTAAAAAAATTGTTTTGGCACTGAAAGACTCCTATTTGTTGTTGCCCATCCTGGCATATTTGGCTGCCAGTGCCAACTAGTATTTTGTTAACGTAACATTATTAGTGTTACTCAACTCGAGGCATTGAGCAAGTTGCCAAAAACAACTCATTTTAAAAATACTGAAGCAAGACGATTTGAAGAAGATTGCTCTAAAAAGGTGTGTCGCATTTTTCAGTCTGAAAGAGTGAATCATATTATTATACCTAAGGCGCGGGACAAATACAAGAAGCGTCGGACGGATCGAGGCGCGGGCGTGGCGCGCCGGTGCAGCGCGAAACAGGCGCGCTAAGGCGCGAATTACACAGAAAAGGCATACGGTGAAGACGCGGCGCGGAACAGGCGAAAAAACGACGTGCCTGTGCCACGCCGCTTGAGTATAATTCACATCGTATCGCCTACCTACATTTTGTATTGAAAGGTTTTGAAGCGGCAAGATGCCTGCGCCGCGCCTTCGCCTTACGCCGTTTCTGTATAATTCGCGCCTAACGGTGTCGGAAAGGCGAGGCGCGGGCTATATCGTCACGCATTTTCGTCGTCTAGTTCACCCCTGTGTCGGCATGCCTCTGCTCAGGAGCGCCGAGGGCGAGGAAGTGGCGCCCGCGCCACGCCCGCGCCGCGCCTTCTCAGTACCTATGTCTCGCGCCTCACCTCTTCTATACATTTTGTATGAAATTTCAGAGAAGTGACCTCCACCCGACGCCGTTTGTATTTGTCCCGCGTCTAAGTCATAGCGAAAAAGGCGGTGTGGAGTTGGTGACTTTTCTCGAGGCGTGGCTTGCCTCGTCACCAGCAGAACGTCACCATCATTTTCTTGCCCTATCTATATATATTCCAATTCATTAGTGGTCGGCGCAGCATATCTTCTTCCACACTTCTCTATAACTCGTCATCTCATCAGACACCTCCTTTCTAGCCATATCATCCTTCAAACAGGCCGTCCACCGTTTAATTGGTCTTCCTCTACTCTTATAGCCATCTCTACATTCATACTCAAAAATTTCTTACGTCATTTTGACTTGCCTATACCAGGATAATCGATTTATCACCACACAACTTTTAGCACATATCTTCCTTGCACTTATCTGCACTTATCATCTCCCTGCCCTCACCCCATTCTATTTGAGGTCGGCGCAGCATGTCTTCTTCCATACTTCTCTATTACTCGTCATCTCATCAGACACCTCCTTTCTTGCCTTGCATTTCTTAATAGGTACAGTTCATCCATCGTTTCTTTGGTCTTCCTCTACTCTTAAAAACCCCGAGACGAGATCGCCAAGTCGAGATCTCGAGGGATTAGAAATTCGATCTCAGCGAGATCTCGGCATTTTCGAGATTTCGAATGGTTTTCAAAAACTATTGTTTTACTTAGATAAGTGAAACATAATTAAAATTGCTTAGTTGTGATTATGATGCGAGTAAGATACAACATTAATTATTGAAAAAAAGTCTTTATTTTTATACTTATTTACTAATGTTTATGAACGCACAAATCACAATTAATAGTTAGTTTGTGTGTGTTAGTTTGTGTGTGTTTGTTTTTAATAGTTAAGAAACTAGAGATTTTTTTACGGGTACTTTCTTAAGTACTTAAGAAAATAAACAAATGGCTTAAGGAGTGATTTTGGAAATAGCTGCTTAAAAAACAAATAGTGTAACGTTACATTTTCCTGGATAGGATCCACAAAACTGTAAGGTCACTCTGAGTACTCACCTACCTAACTTTCAGTCTGGAGGGGAGCACTATTAAAAGAAATAATGGGGACGAGTTATAAGAATTTATTAACAAAGATAATCTAAAGGCTGGAGCTACTTAATTACTAATGCCAGTGAAGCTGGCGGAAAGTACTGAAGATGAAACGCAGAATGGAATAAATAACTGAAGAACGTCCGTCTTCAGACTGTGGAGGAGGACCGAGGAACCATCAACTCTCAGGCCGTAGAGAAGGGCCGAGGGCATCTGTCTTCAGACGGTGGTGGACGACCGAGGACCGTCAATCCTCAGGCCGTAGGAGGAGGGCCGAGGGCATCCGTCTTCAGACGGTGGTGGACGGCCGAGGACCGTCAATCCTCAGGCCGTAGGAGGAGGGCCGAGGAGCATCAAATCTTCATCAGGCTTGTGTAGCTCAAGGATCAAGGTTTCCAGGTGTTCTTCGTGAGGGTGCGGCACGGAGAGAGGCCGACTTAAAACCGAAGAATAAGGGTAACTGCCCTTTTACAAATACTTTTATATGGAGCTTCTCAGAGGTGTTACTGCTCTCAGCTCTGAACGTAGACTGCCCATTCCACCACCAGGCTCCTGTCAACTCCACATAATTTACATTTTAAAATTAGAAAATTATTAAAAAGAAAATCGAATGATTTGATGTGATTTACCTATACAACCTACAAATAGCTCCAGCAATAAATTAAAATAAAACTAGGGTTGCCACTAACTGACATCACAAAAGTAAACAAAGATTTAATAAAGATAAAAACTTAAATAACATAAATTACAAGGTAAAAAGGCCAAAGCCGTTGCTAAGCCTCCAAGAAATGACCATGAAGCTACCTAGGGAGGACGAATGCTTAAATTTTCAGGTTAATAATATCCAAAAATGTAAGTAAAAAACATGTAAAAGACATACACATTACATTACCCCGAAAACCCCGGAAAATTTTTGAATACAATGAAAAAATTTTCTTATTTAGTATTAAGAGAGCATTCATCAACAAAAAATTAAGCTAAATGAGTATATACAGTGATAAAGTAAGTTTAAAAACAATTGAAACTAAGATTCCCCATAACCCCAGAAAATTACTAACTAGAAAAAATTTCGAGGTTGTAAATAAGACCTTGCTCTTTCATACACCTTTCATCAACCTACCCTACACACTTCCTCAATCATACATCACCAGCATACTTAGGGGATATGGTTCACATTCAATGACGCATACTCCACAAGGAATTATTTTTAAGGTTTACGAAGGCTTATTTATTTAATTTAGGTGTCGTAATCCGCACCTGTTCTAAAACCCGTTAAAATTAAAATAAATTATTTACAAAGTTTTTCTGCTTAAGAAAAGCAGCCAAGGTTTAAGAGCATAAAGTGCTTAAGAGAAGCCTTCAAGCTTTAAGTCAAGGGTCAAGGAGGGTCAAGGATAAAAAATTATTATCTAAGTTTAAAAAAGTACACTAAGGCTTATTTTACGAGTTGTGAGACCGCTCAACACAACGGCTTATTTAATGAGTTGTGCACCGCTCAACACAATGGCTTATTTAAAGAGTGGTGCACCGCTCTACGAAATTAAATAAAAGGATCTAACAAAAGCCAAAAGTTTTAAGGGAAGGTAAACCTTGTGGAGTATTTACAAAACTTAAAATGTAAATGGTTTTTACAAGGAATGAGTTAAAGAGGCTAGGCATTGAAGTTATAAAATAATAAAAACCGTAAAGAAACTCCAGACAGAAAATAAGGCGATAGCAAATTCAAAAGTAAAAGGTATCGAAAAAAATATAAATAAAACAATAGTGCTTAAAGTGCTGTCGGATAAACGGCATCTAATGTCAGTCGCTATGTAGCCAGCGGCTGAAAACGCCCTCTCAGATTCAACACTAGTTTGGTACCAGCGTGAGCAAGCTGTTGTAAGCAAATTGCAAAACAATACCCCCGATCCTCCACACTCAGAGATCCTTCTCTTTTTTAATCACGGACTCTAGCCTGTGTGATGCGTCGCGTCGCTGACTACTGCCGCACCATCTTGATGGGCTTGATGTAATCTTAAGCATAATTTTGCAACCTGCATTCGCCAATAAAACGGTGTTAAGTTTCAATAATAAATAAAATAAACTTGAAGGTCAATCTCGGCCGAGATCTCATTTTATGCTTTGAGATTGATCTCGAAATATGAGGCGAGATCTCCCTACTGACAACCATGAACCAGTCTTACCAAGGGTAGCAGTGCTAGCCTTGTGGTGTGACCATTGGACTGCCAACTGCCAAGTCATAGGTGTCGAGTTCAAACCCAAGACGCGCACCTCGGATTTTTGGGATTCATGTGCGTATTGTTTAATTATCACTTTTTGCCTGAGAGATATTTTTCGACGGCATGTAATGCCAAATCTGAGGCGGCATAAAAACTTTAACACCAGGCTAGGCACTAACCACACGAGAAAGAAAGACTAAGGGATATCATCAGTGGCGGACTAAGCCCGTTAGAGGCCCGGGGCGGCAAAGCTGAATGAGGCCCCCCAGCTTTAAAAAAAAAGAAGTTTTACAAGCTAGCTAGTAGCTAGCTAGCTTTTGCTTTTTTTTTGGATTTTCGTTTGTTTTTATTTTTAAAAAGCTTTAGCTTTTGCGCGTTTGCTTTTTAGCTTTTTTTGCCAGATTTCCTTTTTGGTGGCAAGTGAAATTTAAATTGGAATTAAATTATTTAGGCTAAATAAACATACTTAAGTTTACTTTACTACAATATGGAATGGTGAGGAAAATAAAATACGAATCCATCGACTAAAAAAAATTGATGAAATTGTAGGTACTAACTACATTTTTAAAGTCTTGTTTAGGATTTGATCAGCGGAACGCGGAGGCATTTGGGGGCCCCCTAAGACCGGAGGCCCGGGGCGGGCCGCCCCATCCGCCCCCCCTTAGTCCGCCACTGGATATCAAGTTACCCAATAGTAACTGGGTTGTGTGTTATGGCCAATTTGTCTATTCGGGCTAAACCGCGAACAAAATCTAATCATAACTAAAGCATTCAGACCAGATGCGTTCCAAATATGTCTACCATAAACAAGGTTAGATTCTCGTAATTTTTGGCGCTAAATCTGTCAATAGAGTAGGCGGGAATCTGCCTTTCTGCCAAAATGTGCGCGGTGCACATGTCCTCTGAAACATTGACGTAAGTTGATGCAAAGAGGTTGTAAATAAAATAATTCATTCATAAATTAAATGTAGCAGTTGCTTACACTATTGCTTCGTCGTAAAAAGTTATTTTTGTAATGGTAGAGGAACTCGTGTCTGTTGTCTTGGTTTTATAGACCAGGCATAAATAAATGGCATACAATTAGCGAACCACCAGATTTAGCAAAATGTAACGGCAAAAAATACAACTTTTGATTGCCAAAATTAGTAAATGATCACCAAAATTAATCCCCATTTTATCGTGAAATTAAAACCAAAAATGTATTTTTTTAGTTAATGACCACCAGAAATTGAACTGTTATGCTCTTGCATTCGAGTCGAGGGAGACCCGGTCGACGGAGCCCCGTTCTTCTGAATGGTTTATAAAAAAATAACCACGAAGGGTATGGCGGGGTCTATTCGCCCGCTCATTCGACCCCGCCATACCCTTCTAACCTAATCTATCCGTGTCGGGGTGCCCCAAGTCGGCCTAGGCAAAACTAGTTTGTCATCAACCACCTCATTAAAATTTGTAAATTTGGTGATCAATTGATATTTTAGGTGATAGATGTTAGTGGTCACAAAGTTATTTTTGGTGGTCATTATATTTCCCCCCTAAATAAATCAGTGTCTAGATACTTTTTTTATCCTATCTCACTGCTGGGCACTTGTGGGGCTAAAATAGTATTTTGAATTCGGGTGTAACATAAGTTGGGTGTCGATTGAATCGAAGTCATCTTATAAGAGCCAAACCCCAAAAGAAGTCTGCCCAGCCCACTACGCCGGACCATACCATGTCCGTGCTGTGAACGTATCTTGGGTGAGCTTCGGATGGTCATTTAAATTAGTAGAACAACAGAAGAGTAAGTAACATTAATGTTACACTTACCAACAACAAGGTACCTTCTTGCTTTTAAATTGCTAAAAAAAGTAGTGGTAATGAGCATTCGAAATCCGGGACTATAAAGTGTTATTCCTGGACTTGGGACAAGAGCACAAGACACGTAATCCTGGGATAATCCCGGATTTCCCGGCCATCTGGCAAACACAATCTGCAAGACAGAGTTAAGGGGACTACGGAGCTAAACGCGAGTTTATAATGCAAAAAAACATATGATTTACTGCAATAAACAAAAGCAGAAAAATATATGATATTCTTCAGGATATATGCTAATTTGATAGTGTTTTGAAAACATAATACAACTAATTTTACTCGATAAAAAAAAATCACGAACTTATCTCTAAAAATTTCTTTTAACGAGTAAAAACCATACTAAAATACATGAGATCATTTTGATTTTTTGGCAAATAATTCTACAAGCAACATATTAGCATGATAGTGTTTTATTTTTTTAGTCCATTCAATAGATTTTTTGTAAATAGCAAAAAACCACTCATTTCGCACTATTCGGCCCGCAGTGACTGACGTAACAACCACTTTGTAGTGCAAGCTGATTAGAACTTTATTCTAACAGTGTTTCAAAGTTTGAACCACCACAAATAGAGTTGCTAATTTAGCTCCTGTAGTCGCCTTAACTTGTTTATTTATCTATACTAATATATATAATTATATTAATTAATATTACAAAGAGGAAAACTTTGTTTGTTTGTTTGTAATGAATAGGCTCAAAAACTACTGGACCGATTTAAAAAAAATATTCACCATTCGAAAGCTACATTATCCACGAGTAACCTAGGCTATATTTTATTCCCGTGCTCCCACGGGAACGGGAACTACGCGGGTGAAACCGCGGGACGTCCGCTAGTTATTAATATGTATGCTCAACTTTATATCGTCGAGGCTCGTGCCTACGTGATCATCCCTTTCCAAAACGTATTAAAATTGGACCAGATTATTTAAATAGATAAAACGAGTGGTAGATAAAACTGTCTACCACGACTTGTGCGCATGTTCGCTACGTGATTCTTGCGTGTATTTGTTTGGGTAGCTATACAAATCGACGAGTCTGGCGTAAAACCGACGTGGAACAAGAAATTCTACTTTCAACTCTGAGAACAATGTAGGTATTGACTTTTGGGGCCTATATAATTATGCTATTAGTCTAAGATCCCTTCCTTCTGATCAGGAGTCTGAAGAACGACCTTCACCGAGCTGTTTATTGGATGAAAAGTGTTTTATTTCAAATGAAATATGTCAAAAAATATATTGCAAATGGGTTGTCTAAAAAATTTCAGTCCAGAATATGATTAATTATCAATTTATTTTTTAAATATATTTTTTAACTTTTCTCTGGTTTGCTTAATAAACAAATTCCATACCAATTGAAAGTATGAAGTCTATAGAATATATACAAACGTTAGGTTGACCGGTTAACCTAACGTTTGCATATTCTATAGGCTATAGAATATGCAAAAGTTATGCAGCCTATAGAATGTGCAAATGTTAGGTTAACCTAACGTTTGCATATTTTACAGGTTTCATACTTTCGATTGGTATGGAATTCGTCTATTAGCCAAACCAGTGAAATTTTGAAAAAAAAATAAAAATAAATATTCTGGACTGAAATTTTTTAGACAACCCGTTTGCAATATATTTTTTGACATATTTAATTTGAAATAAAACACTTTTCATCCAATAACCAGCTCGGTGAAGGTCGTTCTTAAAGGGATCTTATACTATATGAAGATTTTAAGTATTCAGAGCTATATTAGATTGACTGGCTAGACTGTACTGTCTAACAAAATGTTTGAAATCTAAACTAATTGCTGTAAAAGCAGTAAAAGCACCCAGACGAAGCCGAAAGGCACTTGATCGCTCCGACATATTTTTTTTTGTTGTACATCATACAAGGTGTAAAAGACCTCATCACAAAGCCGTCAACCAAGCATTCTATACATCAAACTGAGTAACTTTACGCAAACATTATTGCTGGGAAACTACTTTTTTTTGGGGTGCGAAATCATGTTTTGTGGTAGAATTCAATGTAACGCACTCAAAACATTGTGTTGATGAATTGAATAGTACGGGGGTCGTGGAGGTGTTTAAAGTAAAAATCCTCCATTAAGAGCCTTACCTACCTCAGATTAGCAACTCTATTTGAGGTGGTTTAAACTTCGTTTGTAACACTGTTAGAATAAAGTTCTAATCATCTTGCACTACAAAGCGGTTGTTACGTCAGTCACTGCGGCCGAATAGTGCGAAATGAGTGGTTTTTATTCTTTATAAAATCAAATTTTCGTTTTTTGGAAAAAATAAAAAACATAAGACCTGCTTTATAGTTAGTTCAGTTATTATGCAAAGTTTCATGATCTTATTTGAAGTACTTTTTGAATACCAGCGGTTTATTGTTCGATTTGGAGGTAACTTTGGGATTTTTTCTATCGAGATTTTTTTATGAAATCGTGTTTTCGCCAAACATAAGACCTAACATTAATCCTCAACTTTACCATATATTTATTTCAAAATTAATGCTGCAGTATTTTCGGCGTAACGGAGGATCATGCTAAGCCATTTGAGGTAGTATAGGCCCTTAAAACTTTTTATTAAAAAAAAAACTTGTCAAAAAGTTGTAACTTTGACCCCCAATATCTCCGTAACTAGAAGGTTCCCAGGTATGGTCTAGAACAAAAAAATGATCGCAATGACAGGGACAAAAGTGCCTTTCGGCTTCGTTAAGAGGTGTTTTACATTATACTTGGGCACCTTTTTTTAAATACAAGTTTTTATTGTTATAAGTTTACTTTAAATACCTCCTATCAACCCCCGTACTATTCATTCCATCCATCAGTACAATGTTTTGAGTGCGTTACATTGAGTCCCACGTTTACGGTAGGACTCAATGTAACGCACTCAAAACATTGTGCTGATGGATGCATTAAATAGTCCCTACGGGGGTCGTGGAGATATTTATAGTAAAGTAATTATAACGTTAGAACCTTGTATTTTTGAAGTGAAAACTTCTTTAGGCGCGTTGAGCACTTTTTGAGTAAAGGAAAAACATTGCACTCATCGTCACGTAAGGTAACGTGCGGTCACGCTTCGTAGCCGTTCGTAGCACTCGTAGCATCCGCTACGGCGTAGCACCACATAGGCATGCGCGAGGCATAACCAGTGCTACGACTGGGGCGGGGCCTGTGTCCTTTTTGTCTTCACTTCTATCGGCAGTCCCCAAAGACTGCTCCGATTTTTTTAACTTGTGAGAAAGTCCCCCCATTATTCTTTGATCGTCCTCTCCAGCCAACAACGAGTTGTTCGCGTGATCAGTGCGTGATTCTCGCGTGTATTTGTTTTAGCAATTATACAAATCGACAGGTCTGGCCTAAAATCGCGGAACGAGAAAATCTTGTTTCTAAAAGATCTTATAGGTTTATTGACCTTTGTAATTTCTTTGCCCAAGGTTTTGCTATCGTGGGTATCGGAATTGTCCCATTCCTTCCCTTATCCCATGTTAATCGGGGTCGGCGCAACACGTTTTTTACTTCTATTCTCGTCTGTCAACCGTCACACAATCATTTACTCCTTTTTTAGGGTTCCGTAGTCAACTAGGAACCCTTATAGTTTCGCCATGTCTGTCCGTCCGTCCGTCTGTCCGTCCTCGCTTAATCTCTGTGACCGTTAGCACTAGAAAGCTGAAATTTGGTACCAATATGTATATCAATCACGCCGACAAAGTGGTAAAATAAAAATTGGAAAAAATGTTTTATTAGGGTAGCCCCCCTATATGTAAAGTGGGAAGTGATTTTTTTTTTAATTTCAACCCTAACGTGTGATATATTGTTGGAAAGGTATTTAAAAATGAATAGGGGTTTTCTAAAATCATTTTTTGATAATGTCAATAATTTCGGAAATAATCGCTCCAAAAGTAAAAAAACAATGTGTCCCCCCCCCTCTAACTTTTGAACCATAAGTTTAGAAAATATGAAAAAAGTCTGAAAAGTAGAACTTTATAAAGACTTTCTAGGAAAATCATTTTGAACTTGATGGAAACAACAGTTTTTGTAAAAAAAAGACAAAAAGTTGTACAAAATAATTTCTGGACTAAGTTTGTAGTATATTCGTATATGCAAGCATTTTTTATATAATGGATACCCACCTTTAAACTCATAAGTGGGAACACTTATTGTGACGGACGGGAAACTACGGAACCCTACACTGAGCGTGGCCCGACACGCTCTTGGCCGGTTTTTTTTCATATCATTCCTCACACAATCCATCCATCGTTTTTCCCGGCGCGTCTATCGTCAACGCGAGCATGGTCGAAAAGCTTGTTGTTTCATCCAGAGCCACAGCGGTGGTATTCTTTCACCTCTCCTGTCTTACCTAGCCCCGAAAACGCACTACTCGTCACCCGCGCACCTCATTCCACCTAACGCGAGGACATTGAACGAAAAATTGTGTTCGAAAATTTATAAAACTTGTTCCAGGAAATACGTGTTTTTGAATAAGACTCAGAAGTTTGTGAAATAAATTTTTGTCATTTAGAATCTCCACTAGGTACATTTGCAAGGCTTCTCTCAGGATATTCTCTTTACTTTTACAATTTATGAGTACCTTATGAACGGCCAAAGTTGAAGTAAAACTTGTGCAAAACAGCAATTTTTGGAGGCTTATACTGAATTTGTTTCTATATTTTTTTCTTTTTTACTTCGATAGAAGCCTAGATATTGTGCACAAGATAGATACAGTGCAAAAAAATAAAGATATATGTGTAACAAGCCGTTGTTACATATATATCTATATTTTTTTGCATAATCACGCACGAGCGTTTGTCAAAATTCTCGCAAAAAGTATGGCGGGTTGGCCGCTCTTAAGGGCCTATACCCCCCAAATGGCTTAGCATGATCCTCCGTTACGCCTAAAATACTGCAGCATTAATTTTAAAATAAATATTTGGTAAAGTTGTGGATTATGCTAAGCCATTTGAGGTAGTATAGGCCCTTAAATCCACGAAAAGAGATACCTAACTCCGTTATTCCGGTCTCAGAATAGACAACGCGGCTGCGGCATTTGTTTCCGTTTGCTGCTGTAAGCAGTGTTGAGATTACATCAGACAAATCGAATCACTACATTACATCATACACATACGTGCTCAAGAGTTAAACGTAGCTCGTAAAGACGCCATTTGTATATTTTTATCGCAGCAAAAATAGTTACAGATTTTTCCTGTTAAAAGTTGAACTTGGGAAAAGATAATTTATAAGAATTATTAGCCGTGTGGTATCCGGCAGAGTAGAATAGAACCAACCAATTACACTCACGGGTGTCGTATAAGGCGACTAATGTCTGAGGCAGAACACCTTGCGCCTCCGTAGACCAGAGAATGGGCAGCAGCGTTTTCTGTTAGTATTTCATCAGTGCGATCTCCAATCCGCCTGCCAAGCGTGGAGATTACGGCAAATTCCTCCCATCATGGGAGAGGCTTATGTCCAGCAGTGGACGTTATGGGCTGTTGTTGTTGTTGTTGATAGGCTGTGAAGAAAAACACGGAGGAGCCCGTGGTTAAATAATAACAGCCGCTCTGGTCGACTTAAAGTTAAGCTGCGCTTGCCTAGGTTGGTCTGTGGATGGGTGTGCATCCATTAAATTTCGAGTTTGCTCTGTGACTCAGAAAGCACGCTAAGCAATTGGACCCGAATGTCAATTGTAGATCTTTGACAGTCGTTAAGTAGTGAGTGACCAGAAAGTCTGATAACCAGTCTGACCAAGGTGTATCGTATTACCCAGTACTAACTGGGTTGTGGGCGTCAGATAGGCAGTCGCTCCATGTAGAATACTCGTATTCAGCTTCATCCGGTTAGATTGGAAGCCGACACCAACATAGTTGGTAAAGGCTGGGCAGACGATGATAAGAATTACTTATTTTGGGCCTGAAAACCCGATTTATTTTCAATTAATTGCCAAATTCGATTTTTAATTACTTTGAAATCAAAAATGATAATATAATAATAATCTATAATAATAATAAAATATAATATAATATAATAAAAGTGCCGATAGTCGTGTCGGCCAATGGCCTAATAGCCAAGAGCCTCGACCAACATCTTAGGAGGCTCTCGCTTGGCAGCTGGATCAAGGGCATGATTCAGAAAGCAGTACTTCTGGACACGGCACGTATTGTTAGGAGGTTCCTCTCTCAAGAGCCCTGACCACCGGTTGCTCGGACCATGTTCCCAGCGCTGGTGGGCTACTATTTTTTATATTTTAAAATGTTTTTTTATAGTGTTTTATATAGAAATATTTAAACATATTCAAAATATGTAATATAATGAATAAAGGATCTATAATAATAATAACAATAACAATAAATGACTAAATCTAACAGAAACATTTTATATCACCTTACAAAAAGCTGCAATTTTAAATACATGTCGAATTGTCAGAAAGTTCATGCAAATAGAAGAAAACGAAATAGAGCCTCATCACAACACACCCTCAACATAACACACCACACGCTGCACTTACTTTGGTTTAGGCCCGTAAATGTAGTTGGAAGTAACAGTAAGCTGAGAAGCAAAAGCTCATTCCAAAAATAACAATAAATTACTAAATCTAACAGAAACACTTTATATCACCTTACAAAAAGCTGCAATTTTAAATACATGTCGAATTGTCAGAAAGTTCATGCAAATAGAAGAAAACGAAATAGAGCCTCATCACAACACACCCTCAACATAACACACCCTGATCAGCATAACACACCACACGCTGCATTTACTTTGGTTTAGGCCCGTAAATGTAGTTGGAAGTACCAGTAAGCTGAGAAGCAAAAGCTCATTCCAAAAATAACAATAACAATAAATTACTAAATCTAACAGAAACACTTTATATCACCTTACAAAAAGCTGCAATTTTAAATATATGTCGAATTGACAGAAAGTTCATGCAAATAGAAGAAAACGAAATAAAGCCTCATCACAACACACCCTCAACATAACACACCCTGATCAGCATAACACACCACACGCTGCATTTACTTTGGTTTAGGCCCGTAAATGTAGTTGGAAGTACCAGTAAGCTGAGAAGCAAAAGCTCATTCCAAAAATAACAATAACAATAAATTACTAAATCTAACAGAAACACTTTATATCACCTTACAAAAAGCTGCAATTTTAAATACATGTCGAATTGTCAGAAAGTTCATGCAAATAGAAGAAAACGAAATAGAGCCTCATCATAACACACCCTCAACATAACACACCCTCAACATAACACACCACACGCTGCATTTACTTTGGTTTAGGCCCGTAAATGTAGTTATAAGTACCAGTAAGCTGAGAAGCAAAAGCAAATTCCAAAAATAACAATAATAATTGAGTCATTGAGTTGAAAAAAACAGTGACGTCAAAGTTTGCTATTGCCATACAAAATCTATGAGAGAACTGAAAAGTATCTCAATTGATTGGTGTGTCATCTACCCCATCGTAGAGATGTGGTTCGCCCCCCTATTTCAAGAATCAGAATCAGAATCATTTATTCGTAAACATAGGTAATAATTACAACAACATCTTAATAAATTAGGTAGTGCGCTATGTTTTGCCAATTGACATACAAATTATTATAACAAAAAAAAAACAACGATTATAATGATATTCTAAATTATTACATTAAATTAAACCAAAACAAAATTATGAAAGTATTATAGTACCTTATTATGATTACACATACAAATAAGTTAAATTTCAGTATTCATAATCAATTCCTTTTCATGTCAAGATTTTAAAGTTACACATGCAAACAAGTTAAATTTCATTATTCATAGTCAATTTCATTACATGTCAAAATTTAAAGTCAATTCAATTCGATTATAGATAAATTTAAGATTAAAATTATATAAATGTAAAATATTAAAATTTATGTCATACAGTTACAGAGATTCGTCATTAAGAAACTCGTCTAAAGTATAATAACATTTTTCAAGCAGTAAAGTGTTAAGCGTTTTTTTTAAACTTCTGCAACGGCATACATTTTATTTCACCGGGTATATTTTTTTTTTTATTTGGGGTGCAATACCAAAGAAGCTTTTTTTCATTAGAGCAGTTTTACATTTCACAAGTATAATATAACTGTCGAAATGTGGGTGTGCTATTATGCATCTCTGCCTATCCCTTCGGGCATTACAGGCGTGATGTGGCAATCTGCACAGGGCTCACTTTGTGGTGTACGTTCACACCCTCTCATAGAGAAGCCCGAGTCCCAGCCATTGGCGGCATGAATGTCTGATTATGTTACTTGACAGATAACTTGGGGCTAAATAATAACAGCCGAACGGGTCAATCTGCATGGTGCAAGAGGAGCTCGTGGCTAAATAATATCAGCCGCTCAGGTCGATCTTTAGGTTAAGCCGTGCTTACCTAGGTTGGTCTGTGGATGGGTGACCACCCATTACATACCGAGTTTCCTCCGTGCCTCGGAAAGCACGTTAAGCTGTTGGTCCCGGCTGTCATTTGTGATCTTTGACAAGTCGTTACAGGTAGTCAGTTGCCCAAAAAGTCTGACATCCAGTCTTACCTAGGGGTATCGTATTACCCAGTACTAACTGGGTTGTGGAGGTCAGATAGGCAGTCGCTCTATGTAAAATACTGGTATTCAGCTGCATCCGGTTAGACTGGAAGCCGACCCCACTAAAAACTTGGGAAAAGGCTAGGCAGATGATGGGTCAATCTGCATGGTATCGTTAAGCTGCGCTTGCCAAGGTCGGTACGTGGATGGGTTCGAGTTTCCGCCGTGCCTCGGCAGCTAAGCTCGTGAAGTCCTGTCTGTCATTTGTAGATCTTTGACAGTTGTTGCCAGAAAGTTTGACAACCATGTGCAGTACGTTATGTCCTCCTGTCTTTTACATCTCTGCCTAGCCCTTTCGGTAAGTCTGCCGTGATGTTATCTATACTTCTATACTAATATTATAAAGAGGTAACATTTGTTTGTAAGTTTGTATGTAGGGGGTAATCTCCAGGAGTAATGAACCAATTTTAAAAATTGTTTCACTGGTAGAAAGCTACATTATTCGTGAGTGCTATAGGCTATATTTTATTCCCGTACTCCCACGGGAACGGGAACTACGCGGGTGAAACCGCGTAACGACCGCTAGTAACTTATAACTTAACTAGCTGACGTCCCGCGGTTTCACCCGCGTAGATCCCGTTCCCGTGGTAGTACGGGAATAAAATATAGCCTATAGCACTCACGAATAATGTAGCTTTCTACCAGTCTATGTTACTCAGTAAAGACGTGGCTTTCTAATAGTGAAATAATTTTCAAAAAGTTTTTGAGTTTATTCATTACAAACACACACACAAAAATACAAATCTTTCCTCTTTATAATAGTGTAGATGTAAGGAAACAGTACGATAAGGAAACACCTGCTATATATATCTACTTCTATATATAAAACATCACATAGTGTTAATGACAGAGATTATGATATCTATGTCTGTTCCTAAAATAAATGCGCTCGCGCCATGCTTTGTGTTGTGTGTCAACATACGTCATTTAGTGTTTATTTTGTAAATAATGAACGTCAATCAAGATTTTATTCTTATGTATATTTGGTTGAGCGTGCTATTCCTATATGTATCAGCTTTGTTAAAAAAAAAACGTCATGCATGGTAATAAACATACATAGTTTCTTGGTAGAATCGGAAATAGGTAATGTTTTTAACCGACTTCCAAAAAGGAGGAGGTTCTCAATTCGATCGGTTTTTTTTTTTTTTTTTATGTATGTACACCGATTACGCTGAGATTTATGATCCGATTTACGTGATTCATTTTTAGTTTGATGCGGAATAGTTGCCATTTGGTCCCATAACAATTTTACATAGTTTGGCCCAGTAGTTTTCATTTTATGAATATTTTTACTTCAGTCGTGTGGTATAATTTCATGTATGTTCACCGATTTCTCCTCCATTTGTGGAGTGATTTTCAAATTTATTTTTTTATTTGAAAGAGTATACTCCTGAGATGGTCGCATTTAAATTTGGTGAAGATCTGATGCTGGTCTTCGGAGATATACAATGGAACTCTTCAAAACTAGACGGTAAATCGGTCGTGATTTTTGCAATCGCTTGGATGTTTATTGTTTATACAACATCATGACGTAACATCACGCCTGTATGCTCTGAGGGGTACGCAGATGTGTACAATACACGTAAATTTCGACAGTTTAGATATGTTAAGTTCCATTTATTGGTGATAAGCCTATTACCATGACATGTATTGTTAACAATGTAAAATAAATGCATAGCATATATTTGTATAGGCTATTACGACTAAAAATGGAAAAATAAAGAAAACTTCTTGCAAAAAAAATAAAACCGACTTCAAAACACAAAAAATTGAAAAATAACTTTAGCTTCAGAAGTCGGTGACAAAAAAAAAACTAAATTAATCAAAAAAGGTCAAGTTTTTTTTGTCAAGTATTTTTATTGGTAGTTTAAAATCCAAACTGTTTCCTCAAATCAGATCATAAAGTAGTAAATTTAAATTAGGCTGAGATTAATCAATCCTTGAACGTCAAAATTACCAAAGAAGACATTCACAACGACCGCCCCTCACCAATAGGCTTGCATCCTGAAAAAATCGAATAAATCCATCAGTTAGATTATAAAAAAATATTTGACACGTATTTTTTCTTTTGTTACGTAAACCAAAATTGACAAAATTACAACGCTTTTAAAATTCTCAATACGTCACGCCGTGCTATAATTTTTAGTGCGTTCTGACGTCACGAGCCCCCACCACCCCCACTCTTGAGTTTTCAATATTCATAGATTTACAAAAATACGTGTCCATTATTTTCCAATGCTCTAACTGACGGACTAAATAAATTTGCAAATTATTGATGGTGGAAACCAGCCTATTCCTAGTGTTTTAGCTGAGGAGAAGAAGTGTCGGAGCAAACTCCCCAGCAACACGTAAATTAGTCTGTATACTCTCTCAATTTAGTTTTTGTCAGCAGAATCCGAAAGAATATTCTCTCGGTTTTGTGCTTGGTTATGGGCTCCTATACCATAACATCGGGCTTGTATGCGTGCAACTTTGGTAACTTATAACGCATAATATGGGCGTAAAAATACCTTTAACGAAGCCGAAAGACTTCGTTACAGTTTGTTCTTTCCATCATTGCGAACATGTTTTTGTTGCGGACCATACCTGGGAACTTTCTAGTTACGGAGATATTGGGGGTGAAAGTTCAAAATTTTTCACAAGTTTTTTTAAATAGGTACTAGTTTTTAAAGTCATATCTTTACTTTAAATACCTCCTTGATTTTATTCAATAAATCCTTCAGCACAATATCTTCACTGCGTTACATTGAGTCCTACCATAAACCGGTGATTTTTAAGGCGGTTTCCCGAGCAAAATTAGCAACTCTATTTGTGGTGGTTCAAACTTCGTTTGAAATACTGTTAGAATAAAGTTCTAATCAGCTTGCACTACGAAGTGGTTGTTACGTCAGTCACTGCAGGCCGAATAATGTGAAATGAGTGGTTTTTATTCTAAAATCAAATTTACGTCTTTCGGAAAAATAAAACGACAATTATATTCATTATTAGCTGACCCGCGCAACTTCGTCTGCGTCACATGAGAGAGAGAGAGGGTTAGAGAGAGTGTGATATATGCACAATATTTGTGTATAAAAGATATCTACATTGGTTTCGTACATTTTACGTGATGCTTGATCATCGAAACAGACAAACACATAAACAGACAAACAGGCAAAAAAAATTGCTGGAAATGAGTTCTGTTGGTAATCCTTTGACACCCTGGCAATTTTTTTTGAAATATTTTCGATGTACAAAAATATTTTTTCTACAGATTTATTATAATTATTATGTATTTAAGCAAAAACGATAATTTTGGAGTCAAGAATATGTAGTAATTTAATGTATTTTTTATTAGTTGGTATTTCTTTTGGATAAAGAGGAGTAGGCTCCAAAAAACTGCTCGCTCAAGGTCATTTGCTCGGGGAGCCAACTTAACCCCAAAAAAAAGTCGTTTCCCAGCAATTATTTTTGCGTAAAGTTACTTAGTTTGATGTACAGAATGCTTGGTTGACGACTTCGTGAAAGCTCCGTTTAAAGTTCGTATACTTACTCATGCTTGTATACTTACTGCAATCAGTAAGAGTGCTGAAGACTTTCAATTACGTAACTACACTATACCTACCGTGCAGCTAAATGCTTGACCTTTTTCAAGATGTTAGTATGTTTTGTAATGAAACATTCTAAACACACATGGCTTAAATTAGGCACACGAATGTAATTTTATCTTTGAACCGTCTTAAAATGATTGTGAAAATGTATGCAGAGGTGAATTGCTTGCGATTTCATTGATGTAGAATTGGCATGATCATGCTAAAAATCGGTCAAAATAATAAAAAAAATGTAGTAGGCCAACGGTTTTTATTTTTGTAGTGCTCATTTTGAGAAGTGCTCTTTTTGATAAGTGCTCATGTTGAGAAGTGCACATTTTGCGAAATGCATATTTTGCGAAGTGCACATTTTGAGAAGTGCACATTTTGCGAAGTGCACATTTTGTGAAGTGCACAATTTACGTCAAGTGCACATTTTGAGAAGTGCACATTTTGCGAAGTGCACATTTTGTGAAGTGCACAATTTATGTCAAGTGCACATTTTGAGAAGTGCACATTCTGCGTCAAACCCAACATTTCGTAAGTTATGTAATAGAGGCGAGCCCTTTTGCCATCAACTGGCACAAGACCAGACTCCGAACAGCTAATGGGACATTCCCAATGAAAAACCCAATAACTCTGTCCGATCTGAGAACCCAGGTCCTCATGCTTATCAGCTGCGCTTGAGACCACTAGTTCAGATTCAGATTCATTTATTTATTGTAAAACATAGGTACATTATACGTTCATAATTGGTATATTATAATATATTATATTATTATTTATTATTATAAATTAAATATAATACATTGAGGGCGCTATGTTTTGCCTCTAGGGCGTACAAAAATAGCAATGCATGCAATATCTAAAATTAAAAGTAGAAATTAAGTAATACAAATACATGAACCACAAATAAACAAGTTAAGTCGTCGGAAAGGGAAAGAGGAAGAAGGGAAAGTCCTCTTCGTCGTCGGTCGTTAAGGCCAAAAAAATCAATCCCACGCCATTGGAGGAGGATGCTGGCCCTTCTCTTAGCCGCCCCCCCACCCCCATGGCCATAACCACCCCGGCTATTGCCTCACAGACAACCTCCCAGGTTGCCCCATCGGACTCTCCCCAGAGTCGCCCTCCGAGCCCTATGGCTACAGCCACCCAGGCTGCCCCGCCCAAATACGCCCGTCCCCCCCCCGTTTTCATACATGACAAGGGGAGATGGACAGAGGTGTCGAGAGCATGTAATGAACGCTCGATTCATTACACCAGTGCCCGTGCTGTTGAGCAGGGCATTAAAGTAAGCGTACCAACGCCTAACGACTACCGAGAGCTAACAAAGCTCCTTCGCTACAAGAGCATCTTCTACCACACCCACACCCCTCGTGAGAACATTCCAACCAGGGTTGTTATTAAAAACGTCCCGGTTGAAATCTCCCCTGAGGAGATTCTCAGTGACCTTCAGTCACAGAACATCCCCGTCTCAGAGGTGCACCGTATGCACCGCAAAGTTGGCGGCCGCACAAGTTCGGAATCATACAATATGGTTCTAGTCGTATGCGACCCCGTGGATGGGCACCACCCCATCCACCAAGTTAATAAGATATGCGGACTCTCGGGAATCCGCATTGAAAAACCCCACAAAAGTGGCGTTATGTCCCAGTGCCATAACTGCCAACTTTATGGCCACGCCCAACGCAACTGTTTCGGGAAACCGCGTTGCGTTAAGTGTCTGGGAGACCACGGCACTGCCGACTGCACCCGTCCCAAAGACCGCACACTCTGCACGGAGCCTCCCAGCTGCGTGCTGTGTGGCGAGTCTGGGCATCCCGCAAATTACCGCGGGTGCCCTAAGGCCCCCAAATCCTCAGCCCCAAAACTGACCAGTCGTGCTAGAAACACGCAAATGAGAGAGTGCCCTTCTCTAGTTGAGAAACTCCCCACCTCTCTCAGCCCTCAGCGTCCCAGCCCTTGGAACGCATTGAACCATCAAGCCCACTTCCCGGCTTTGAGGCCCACTCAATCGCCGCTCTCCCAGCCCATCCCACCTCTGATGGCTTCGGCAGTCACGCCTCCCCCTCCCCCCAGACCGATCATTAAAGCGACCGCGCCCTCAGCGCCTCGACCCCCCCTTCAACACACTGCCCCAGCGCCCTCAGCGCCCCGTCCCACAGCGCCCTCAGCGCCCCGTCCTTCAGCGCCCCGTCCTCCAGCGCCCTCAGCGCCCCGTCCTCCAGCGCCCTTAGCGCCCCATCACCCAGCCAAAGTGCACCAAGCACCATACACCTTCTCGGCCCCCCCCCCTTTCCCTATGACAAACAACGCTCCGGCGCTGGACCCATTTGACCCCTTCAGGGTTATCTCTAGCACCTTTGCAGTCTTCCACTCCCCAAGAGGGCATCAAATGGCGAGAGACATAATCGCCTGCAACGGCGACTTCTTCGCCTTGCTCCAAGTGTACAACGCGTACCCGGATGTTACGCAATCCCTTCATAACCTCCCCCATAACAGGAATCCATAGAGCTCCTCCCCCCTTGTAGATTCAAACCGAAATCCCTAAAAATAGGGACCTTCAACGCCGAAGGCCTGAATGGCCAACGTGATGAGATCGCCACTTTCCTCCGCGACCATCAACTAGACATCCTCCTAGTCCAAGAGACCTTCTTCAAACCCCACCAGCGAGACCCTAAAATTGCCAACTACAGGTTAGTTCGCAATGACAGGACTCGCTGTCACAAGGGAGGTACTCTCATCTACTATAAATCTAGTCTGTACTGCATCCCCTTAGACCCCCCTACCCTCTCCAACTTCGAAGTCTCTGTCTGTCGGCTGGGCATGACAGGTCATCTTTCATTACGATTATCTCGGCGTACCTTCCGCCTCCTAACTCCAACACCGATTCTGTGGCGATTAACGCCTCCATCAAGGATGACCTCACTACCCTACTCAACCTAAGTGACTCCGTCTTTCTGGCGGGGGATCTTAATGCAAAGCACCCCGCATGGAATAGCCGCTTGTCCAATACCAGAGGTAATGTCCTCTACAACCTCTGCTCCTCCCTCGATTTTGATGTCATCGCTCCGATGCATCCCACACATTTTCCAAATAACCCTAATCACACCCCCGATGTGCTAGACGTCGCGCTTCTGAAGAATGTAAACTTGCGATTACATTCTATGGAAACGATCGATGAGCTCAATTCGGATCACAGACCTGTGATTATAGAATTTGCCCCCAGATACGGTCCTTCTGACCCCTCTCAACCCCCCCCCACCAAAGTGATCACGGACTGGGGGAAAGTAAGCGAATTGCTGAAATCCACCCAGTCCCCTCACTTAGATCAAATCCCCGACAACATAGTAACCGTAGCCGACACGGAGGCCGCGATCGGCTTGTTCACTGGCCACGTTCAGTCAATCCTGAGCGAATGCTCAAGGGAGGTTCCGGCGGAGGATCACCTCCGCTGGAAACTTCCGGATGACGTACGTGAACTGGTGACCGAGAAGAACGCGGCTATCCGTGCTTACAGAGCCTTCCCTTGTGCCAATAACAAAGTTTTTATGCGTCGCTTACAACGCAAAGTAAGTAGATGCGTCAAAAAACTGCGTGAAGAACAATGGGACAAGATGCTCGACGATCTAGAACCGACCCATCAGGCCTTCTGGAACCTGCAGAGGAAACTCCGCTCCTCTGAGGTCACTCCCATGCCCCCTCTCATTAACCCAGATCAGAGTGTCGCCTTCGACGACGACGATAGAGCCGAATGTCTGGCCGACAGTTTAGAGTCTCAATGCTCCCCCAGCACCCAGCCAGTAGACCAAGCTCACCTTGCTAAGGTGGATGCTGAAGTCGAACGCCGGGCCTCCTTACGCCGGGCCCCTGTCGAAGACCCTGATGACCCACTACCCCCAGTCACTCCAGACGAGGTAGAGGACATCATAAAAGGTCTCAAACCTAGGAAAGCCCCTGGCTCTGACAGAATCACCAACAAGGTGTTCAAACTTTTCTCCCCCGCCCTCATAGTATTACTAACCGCTATCTTCAATAGCGCCATGTCCAATAATATTTTCCCTCAGTCGTGGAAACAGGCTACCGTTATTGGTATTCCCAAACCGGGCAAGCCTAAATCTTCCCCGAGCAGCTACCGCCCCATTAGTCTTCTCAATGTCATAGGCAAAATCTACGAGAGGCTTATTTATAAGCGTCTCAAGGACTACGCCGAGGCAAAGAGCTTAATTCCGAAAGAGCAGTTTGGATTTAGATCCCAACACTCTTGTGTCCAACAAGTGCACCGCATTGTAGAACACATCAGCGACCGCTTCCAGCGAAGCATGATGACCGGTGCCTTGTTCTTCGATATTGCTAAAGCATTCGACAAGGTTTGGCACAACGGGCTCATATACAAGCTGTATCGGCTCGGTGTGCCAGATCGTCTAGTTCTCATCCTCCGAGACTTTTTGTCGAATCGCACCTTCCAGTACCGCATCGAGGTTGCGCTTTCCGCCCCTCATCCGATTCGCGCCGGTGTCCCTCAGGGCTCGGTGCTATCCCCGTTAATCTTCACGCTGTTCACTAGCGACATCCCAAAGAGCAATACAGCCCAGTTAGCCCTTTTTGCTGACGACACGGCCATTTATTGCTCTGGAAGGAATCCCCCAAAAATCGCCAGCACCCTCCAAACCTCCGCAAACGCCTTAGGCGATTGGTTCCGGAGATGGAGAATAGAAGTCAATCCCGACAAGAGCCAGGCGGTACTTTTCACCAGGCCCCACCGCTCTGTTCCCCCGAACCCTAGTCCGATCACCATGTTTGACAAGCCGATCCCTTGGGAGACGCAAGCCAAATACTTGGGGGTCATCTTAGACCAACGCCTAAACTTTCGAGAGCACATAAGGACGGTACGCTCGCGTGCCGCCTTCGCTCTTGGTAGGCTCCACTATGTGCTGAATGCACGCAGCAAATTGTCACTTAAGTGCAAATTGCGTATCTACACCGCGTGCATTCGGCCTATCATGACATACGCGTGCCCCGTGTTCGCGCACTCAAAACCCTACCTAATCCACAGGATGCAGACCCTACAAAACCGTTTTCTCCGAAGGGCTACGGGCTCACCGTGGTACCTTAGGAACGAGCAACTTCACGTAGATCTTAAAATCCCAACCATTCAACAGTTCATGAAACGTCTTTCTAAGAGTTTCTTTGATAAGGCCGAGAAGCATACCAACCCCTTGATCTATTCAGCCGCCCATTATGCCCCATCTAAAATCTCCAAGATTCGCCGCCCCAGGCATACATTACTCATTCCCGATGACCCCACCACCCTCATTCAAGAAAGCTGTAGGGAAAGTAGCACTCTACGTAAAAACAAACACAGATACAAACCGCGAACTCGAAACCGACCCCGCCACCGTGACGTACCGCGAGCGCAACCCCCCTGTAACATCACCGACCGACCCTTGCTCGACGAGCCAGCCCGCGCCGCTGAGCATGTAGCTTCAAATTCCCAAAATAATAATCCGACCCAGCCACCTTTGCTGCCCTCCCTCAATGACTCACTAAGCCGAGGCCCGAACTCCACAGGGAGTGCCCTTAGTGTTGTTCATTTAATTAAAAATCCTAGCTTGTAAGCCCTGGCTGGGGGCCTTAAAGTAATTTTTGGCCACCACAGGATAGTCCGGTTAAGCAGTTTGACAACCTTAACGTGTTGTGTCTGCGAGTGGTCCCATCTAAAAAAAAAAAAAAAATATATAAACAAGTAAATAAATTAGATCATCTATCGCATTAGGAATTTTCAATCATACTGAACAATGTCGATTAGATAATTAGATAAACTGAGTGTAATTGAGAAAACCGGCCAAGCATTAGGAATTTTCAATCATACTGAACAATGTCGATTAGATAATTAGATAAACTGAGTGTAATTGAGAAAACCGGCCAAGCATTAGGAATTTTCAATCATACTGAACAATGTCGATTAGATATAATTATCATTTATATTATTTATTTTTATTTTTTTATTTTATTATTATTTATTAGTTTATCTAATGATAAACTGAGTGTAATTGAGAAAACCGGCCAAGTGCGAGTCGGACTCGCGCACGAAGGGTTCCGTACCATTAAGTATCTATACATTAGACAAAACGGCAAAAAAATCACGTTTGTTGTATGGGAGGGAGCCCCCCATATATTAATTCAATTCTGTTTTTAGTATTTGTTGTTATAGCGGCAACAGAAATACATCATCTGTGAAAATTTCAACTGTCTAGCTGTCACGGTTCATGAGATACAGCCTGGTGACAGACAGACGGACAGACAGCGAAGTCTTAGTAATAGGGTTCCGTTTTTACCCTTTGGGTACGGAACCCTAAAAAACTAAATAATGAAAATAAAAAATGTCCGCAGTTATTGTAATGAAATGAAAATCGTCAGCATTTACGTTCAGCGAGGAAAGTTACATCAGTTCATTCTCTGAGACTGGTATAGTCTCGGCGCTCTTGTGGTTGGTCACCAGTGCAGATTCTGGCTTTCAGGAATCGCTGTAGGTAACAACAGGGCGTGCCCCAAAAAACACAGCCAGTAAATAATCTTTTCCCTAAATAACCTTACCTCCTAATTGTAATAAAAATATATATAATATAATAAATTGTATGATATAAAAATATAATAAATTGTATAATTGTATAAAAATATAATATTATAATATAAAAATATAATAAATTGTTCTCCCAGATGGTGGATGGGGAGGGGGTATATTTTGACAGATTCGTAAACAAGTAATTCCCGCGAGTATGGGAAAAGTGCCAAACCTCCCCTTTTCACCCCCCTTCCTCCCCCTCCCTATCGTATCTCGGAAACTAAGAGACCCGTATTTTTTTTCTTTTTACGGATTCGTATAGAGAAGGCTCAGGAAAGTAAGAACCAGTTTTCAAAGTTGCCCCCCTTGCCCCCCTTTTTACCCCCTTACCTCTAAATAGCCTTTTCCCAACTATGTTGGGGTCAGCTTCCAGTCTAACCGGATGCAGCTGAATACCAGTATTTTACATGACTGCCTATCTGACCTTCACAACCCAGTTAGCACTGGGTAATACGATACCCCTTAGTAAGACTGGTTGTCAAGAGTTTCGGGCCTCTGAATATTTAACGACTGTCAAAGATCTGCAATTGACAGCCGGGATGCAACGGCTTAACGTGCTTTCCGAGGCACGGAGGAAACTCGGTCTGTAATAGGTGGTCAGGTCACCCATCCACGGACCAACCTAGGCATTCGACCCGAGCGGCTCTTATTATTTAGCCACGAGCTCCTCTGATATACTTTTCTAATTAGTTTCGTTGCGGGATCCAAGACAGTTAAATTGTTTTTCTGGGAGTTCGTCGAGTTTCATTGTCTCGGCAATGATATATAAACTATAGATACGTTGTCCGCACTCTAAAATGACAACATGACATGAAGCCAATTGGCCACATCGCGCTTAGTTACGCACCAACCTGTCGCGCGACGCTACGTTTGTTTATAATTTAATAAATCCTGTGACGTGACTGAAGATGTATATTTATCTCCCTCTCGCAACAGGCATCCCGCCGTTCGGTGTCATATTTTCTTTGTCTTTCTTCACGCTTATAAGTAGTTCTAGTATTTTCGCCGTTTTTAAGCGCCGCGATGTTGGTTCATGACGTGTCTATATATAATACGTCATTGGTCTCGGCGCATTTCTGGTGGTCGCCACTGTTGATTCTGGCTTTCAGGATATAAAATACGTCCTAGGTAATAAATTCAATAAACAAAGTAGCAAGCCGAATCTGACGCATGCAATTTTGTTGCCAGCAAATACCCAAACTCGTCATTGTTTTTAATTGTTTTTCCTCCTAGCTACAATATACTGTTTACACTTTTAAAGTTACGCAATGTTATACTAGTGTCAATGGAGTGAGGTTTGTATTGCCAAGCTTTTTCTGTTTATTCGGCCATATTTATCACGTTAAAGCTGCGTTGTTTGAGCCAAATATAGTCATGGATTTGAGGTTGGTTTGGTACTCTATATACAGGGTGGAATTTTGTAATGCCACCTGGAGGGAAAGTACTCTTAATACCGGAGATAGAAAATTTTACGCAAAGGAAACATTCCTTCATTTTTAAAAAAAAATTAATCTGAATTCAAATATTTTGAAAATTCGCGTGCCACACTCGGGAATCGAACCGTCTAAATTCCAAAAAAATAACATCCTGTACTTTTATGGCAGCAATCGATAGGGTCAATCATAAGGATCAAATCCCTCTAACAAACATGATAAATTAAATGAAAGGAAAACCATGAAATCTTAAGTTATAAATTCAATGGGATAAATTCAATAGGTACGATAAAGCACTTTAATAAAATGATGGACCTTTACAATTGAAGAGAATAAGATTGCAGAAGAACATTGCAATTTGCGTGTGTTTGTTTGTGCAAATTGCAATATTCCTATGTAAACAGTTCTTCGTCATTTTAATTAATAAATGTCGTCAAAAGAGAATTGTTTACTATGTTCTTAATTGGATGGACCTTTGCTTTATCTTATCCCATTGAATTTATAAGTTAAGATTTCATAGTTTCCCTTTCATTTAATTTATCGTATTTGTTAGAGGGATTTGATCCTTATGATTTACCCTATCGATTGGTGCCATAAAAGTACAGGGTGTTATTTTTTTTGGAATTTAGACGGTTCGATTCCCGAGTGTGGCACGCGAATTTTCAAAATCTTTGAATGCAGATTAATTTCTTTTTAAAAATGAAGGAATGTTTCCTTTGAGTAAAATTTTCTATCTCCGTTATTAAGAGTACTTTCCCTCCAGGTGGCATTACAAAATTCCACCCTGTATACCTATGTTGGTTTTTATGGTACTAGCGGACGTCACGCGGTTTCACCCGCGTAGTTCCCGTTCCCGTGGGAGTACGGGGATAAAATATAGCCTATGTAACTTAGGGTAAATGTAGCTTTCTAATGGTGAAAGAATTTTTGAAATCGGCACAGTAGTTTTTGAGTTTATTCATTACAAACATACAAAAATACAAATCTTTCCTCTTTATAATGTTAGTGTAGATATATTAATAAATTATATTATATATCTTATAGTGTAGATATATATATATATTATTATTTTAAGTCTATCATAGTTCGTAAATAATGTAATGTAAACTATGTAAGTGAATAATTAACAAAGCAATTCTCTTTTTACATTTTTAAGAGATAATTGCTTTGTTAATTATTAACTTACCTACATAGTTGACGTGACGTATTGTAGGTATGATTGCTACATGTTAGTAATGGCTAACATGTAGCGATCATACCACAACTCGTGTAGGATTATTAACCTATTCCGATGCGCGAGCGCTTGTGACCTTGCAATGACATTTACTATTTGCCATATCCGTGCAGACACACATGTATGTGTGTAGATTGTCGCAGGATCTTTTAAATCTCTATACAACTAAGAATAAGAATAATTTATTTAAAAAAGTATTACAAAAGCATCTCGCTGGTCAGCCTATAACCTACTTATTTATTTGCCACCCGACTATACTTTACAGTATAGTGCCAGCCAGGGGACCTAAATTTCAGGTTAAAACCATCCATTATATAGGTACTAGTACTGTGTCTTGGAACCATTGGGTATACGACATATTCTGCCTTCATAGGCCAAAACGCGGTAACCCAACAAACATATATGTTTCGAGAAAATTGCGAATAAATGTGAAAATTGTTGACTTTGTTCAGTAAAAAAAAGGCAATATTTTTTTAATGGTTCTTTATTCAAAAATCCATTAAAGAAAGAAACGGGTTTTTGGTCAATTCTACTGGGACAATGTAGGTATGAGTAATGAATAAAAATGTTGATGGATCGAGAGGGAGAGGAAGATCAAAGCAAAGATGGATGAATTGTATGAGGAATGATATGAAGGAAAAAGGAGTAAATGATACCGTGACGACTGACCCCTGTCGGTCAGTCAGTCAGTGTTTGAGAATGGAAGAAAAATAACGTTTTGCGGCGACAACAAAAACATGAAACCCTTAAAGACCCTTGCGGACCCCTTCCTTTTGCTGACTCTCTTTGAGGCGCGCGTGGAACACTCCTGCTTGTCGACACGGCCTGTCGTCACGAGACGGACGGACGGCGAGCTAGCCCATAGCCCACCGTCCACAGACCAAGCCTACGGTGGCCCCCGACGCCCGGTGTGTCTCCCGCGGCGGCCGGGACGTGAGGTTCTCTCCCTCTCACGTCCCATCCGAAAAAAAAGGGCAGAAAATGATGAATATTGGGTATGATCGCAATCGCAACATTATTAGTCACACAGGGATAATTAATTCGTAAATTATTCACTTACATTGTGTACTGTAGGTTTACCACACTCGCGTACAATGTACTGTGTTATAATTATAGCTTGCGTTAAATTTTCAGCAGGACAATGACCTTATGTCAGTTTATTCTGGTGAAGGCTATTCTTTTTAGGAGTATTTAAGGGCCTATACTACCTCAAATGGCTTAGCATGATCCTCCGTTATGCCTAAAATACTGCAGCATTAATTTTGAAATAAATATATGGTAAAGTTGAGGATTAATGTTAGGTCTTATGTTTGGTGAAAACACGATTTCATAAAATTTTCTCGATAGAAAAAAATCCCTAAGTTACCTCCAAATCGAACAATAAACCGCTGGTATTCAAAAAGTACTTCAAATTAGATCATGAAACTTTGCATACTAACTGAACTAACTATAAAGCAGGTCTTATGTTTTAAAAACCACTCATTTCGCACTATTCGGCCGCAGTGACTGACGTAACAACCGCTTTGTAGTGCAAACTGATTAGAACTTTATTCTAACAGTATTACAAACGAAGTTTGAACCACCACAAATAGAGTTGCTAATCTGAGGTAGTATAGGCTCTTAATCTATTTCCGAAAATACGAAATCTAATGTAGAGTTGTTACTGCCATGGAAGTATTTACCATCATAATCTACTTTGCCTTCCAGTCTTACTGGATTCAGCTGTATACCAGTATTTTACATGGAGCGACTGCCTATCTGACCTCCACAACCCAGTTAGTATAAGGAAATACGATAGCCATTGATAAAAGTTGGTGCTTACTAACTCGTAATTGCTTGCCATTGTTACAAAATTGGAAATTAACAAATTTATACAATTTCACAAATTTTTCAATGGTTGAAACTGAAACTGTGGCTTTTTTTTTTTAAATTTAAAACTGTTTATTTCCACATGCATTCCTAAATTTAATACAAAAAACAATAATGCTCAATCTTTCTACTGCAAGATTATGTGTGCTATCGATCAGTTCAGTTACTCGTTCGCATTAGTCTGGTAGTGGTAGTGGGCCCACACGCATGCCCCTCCCCCGTTTTATACATTTCAACGGTGAAGTATAATTTATTTACGGGATTAGAGGTGTTACTCTAATATAGTCAAAGTAACAACACACGAAGAGGATGGCGGGGTCTTAGTTCACCCGCCATCCCCTTCGAACCTTACCTGTCCATAGCTATTCACAACGCTTCGATTCGATTCCGACTCCGAGTCCACTATCCCTAATATTGCGGTGTAAAAACAAATGTACGTCTACAGCTACACAAATCACCTGTTTATGAATGAAAATAACACCACATGATTTTCCCTATTACGCATTTATGACGACAAAATAAGGTACCTATGTACAAATGTGTAGAATAATATAATAAAATAAACGGTCTTTACATGTATGATGTATGTTCCTGGGTAATTTATATATTTCATATTTACCTTATTGTGGTTAAATTACATAAACATACGAATTTTGGTAGCAGTCATTTATTTTTACGAATTTGGAAGGCGACTGTACTCTGTCCAGTTGAGAATCTGTCCAGTTAAGAAACTGTCCAGTTGAGAATCTGTCCAGCTAAGAATCTGTCCAGTTGAGAATCTGTCCAGCAGAGAATCTGTCCAGTTGAGAATCTGTCCAGCTGAGAATCTGTCAAGTTGAGAATCTGTCCAGTTGAGAATCTGTCCAGCTGAGAATCTGTCCAGTTAAGAAGTTGTCCAGTTAAGAAGTTGTCCAGTTAAGTATCTATCCAGTTGCGAATCTGTCCAGCTCAGAATCTGTTCAGTTGAGAATCTGTTCTTTTAAGAATCTGTCCATTTGAGAATCTGTCCAGCTGAGAATCTGTCCAGTTAAGAACAAATCTGATCAGTTGAGAACCTGTCCAACTGAGAATCTGTCCAGTTGAGAATCTGTCCAGTTGCTACGGAGGCGTAAAATTCTTTCATCATCATCATCATCATAATCTTTCAGACCTTGCCCCATATTACTTGGGGTCGGCGCAACACGATTTCTTTCATTCTCCCCCCACGGCGGCGTCACGCTATCATGTGTAACTCGACTTCCTTTCATATCATTCCTCACAGAATCCACCCATCATTTCTTTGGCCTTCCACTCCCCTTTTCTGATTATTTCAAGGAAGGAATTCGTCCTTCGGTGAGAATTCATGTTCTTTATAAAGTTCAAGAGCATAATACTCGTTACTAGCGTGCGTGTTTAAAACTCCAAGATCCCGGGGCCGCCAGACATTATTTATTTTATGACTAACTTCTGCCAGCGGCTTCGCCCGTTTTAAGTTTGATAATTGTACCATGGGATCTTACTACCGGGATAAAAAGTATCCTATGTGTTATTCCAGGTTGTAAACTATCTGTGTGCAAAATTTCATCAAAATCCGTTCAGTAGTTGTTGCGTGAAAGAGTAAAAAATATAGTACAAATGCTGTGAACGTATGCATACTTACTAACTTGTGCCGTCGGCGAATTTTTAAATATTAACTGCTGCTCGGGTCGATCTCTTAAGGCTAACCCATGCTTGCCTAGGTTGGTCCGTGGATGGGTGTCCGCCCATTGCAAACCGAGTTAAGAGTGCCTCGGAAAGCACGATATGCCGTTGGTCTTGGCTGTCAATTGTAGATCTTTGACAGTCGTAACAGAGAGACAGTGATCCGAAGGTATGAAGGGATAATGTATTACCCAGTAGGTAGTACCACCGGCAATAAACCATACTAACTGGGTTGTGGAGATCAGATAGGCAGTCGCTCCATATAAATACTGGTAGTCAGCTGCATCGGGATAGACTGGAAGCCGACCCTAACATAGTTGGGAAAATGCTGGGCAGATGAGGAGCTAAAGTTGCGTTAACATGTTTATGTAATTTTGGTGCTCTTTTCCTTATTTTATTGAACCTAGTTCATAGTTTTGACTTTACAAGCGACATGCTAACAAAGTTCAATTGTATCCTCTAATGTAGGTTGTTTTTGTCTGAGTAATACATAGCATGACATTCCTTTATCACCCCATTCTTTAGTATGACGTATGGGTAACAAGAAACCGCAAAAAAATGTTTACTACGTGTAGAACTAGAAGAAATAATTTCAACTACAATCATGTGGTTTTTAGGGTTCCGTACCCAAAGGGTAAAAACGGAACCCTATTACTAAGACTTCGCTGTCTGTCCGTCTGTCTGTCACCAGGCTGTATCTCATGAACGTATGTATTTCTGTTGCCGCTATAACAACAAATACTAAAAACAGAATTAAATTAATATTTAAGGGGGGGGGCTCCCATACAACAAACGTGATTTTTTTGCCCTTTTTTGATAATAATGGTACGGAACCCTTCGTGCGCGAGTCCGACTCGCACTTGGCCGGTTTTTCTTAGCACGCATTTTTCTACTATACTTTTTCTGATCGCAGTCTCTTTAAAGTTATTCTAGCTTTAATTTTGTGTCATTTTTTTCCTATAGTCTATGGTATTTTATAGCCTTTATAGCCTTTATAGCCTTTTCGGGACTTTACTTTACTATTCCGAACTGTAACTCCTGTAAGCCAAAGACTGTAAAAGAATAGTGCCGAGTACGGCCAATATCAGAGAAATGATACAATACACCAGATGACACCATAAAACAATAATTCCAGAGACACCAATCTCTTAAATAAACACTTTATTTTGGGCCTGAAAGCCCGATTTATTTTCAATTGAATTCCAAATTCGATTTTTAGTTGCTTTAAAATTAATAAACAGTTGAGTCATTGAGTTGAATAAACAGTGACGTCACAGTTGGCTATTGCCGTACAAAATCTATGAGAGAACCGCGTTTTGACAGCTCTTAAAAAGTATCTCAATTGATTGGTGTGTCATCCAGGCGCGGATCCAGGATTTCCTTGAAGGGGGGGCAATTTTTGGAAAATTCTTAAATCAAAAAATTGATAAATTTTTGATAATAAATGGGCGTTACTTTACAGAAATCCATGATATGCAAGATACCGGGGGCCGCCAGCTTTTGGGCCGGGGGGGGGGGGGGGGGGAGCGTAGCGAGTCTTGCGACACCTTGCCTTGGATAGGTTAGAATAGTTTCGAACGATCGTATAGAAGTTACTTGGTCGAATTTCAGATAAATTCAAGAGAAAGTAATCTGTAGAGCGAGCGTAGCGAGCTCGAAAATTTTAACCCTTTTTCCTACCGACCTACTGGAGTTACCTGGGCCTCTTATATACAAAGTTAAGACTCATGAAAAAGTGGGCTTGAAATTTTTACAACATTGCCTCAGATAGTTATGGTATAATACCATTCTATGGCATCAGGCAGGAAAAGCTATAACTTTTAAAAATCCTGAGCCTCTAGGGGCAGGGGCAGCTACCTCCTCCTGGCGACGCCCATATGACAAGATATAAAACTAGAATATTTAGTTTCAATTCCTTCAAACCAAGCTTGGCTAATGAATGACATATTTGGTCTGCTTCAGGGGGGGGCAATTGCACCCATTGCCCCCCCCCCTGTATCCGCGCCTGGTGTCATCTACCCCATTGTCTTGGGACCCGCACTTAAATTACAAGAGAATGTTGCCTAATTACTATCATCGGTTATAAGCACCTCCAAATAAGTTACAATATTTCACTAGAAGTAGATTCGCGTCGAAAGTGTAACGACTGCAGGTCAGTTATCGAACTAGCCAGATTAATTATGCCCATTACGTCTCGTGATAACTTTATCAGTGGCAATAAAGTCACCGGCTTCCGAAAGTAAAGTTATGTTTCACTTTGTTACTGTTTTTTTAGAAAGCCGTTTTTTTTTTGGAAAACATAAATGTCACAGAGGGAAATCCCATCAGACATACAACGGCTTTTTATAAATAGTAAACTATACTCGTCCCTTGGCATAACACATACATTCCTTTGCCAAACTCGTGGTTATAGTAAAAGCATAAGTTCCGCGGTCGCGCCATCTTGGCACTTGGCAGCCATCTTTGATACGGTTGACAATCAGCTGATTGGTTTTTCATCAGCTGATGTCGTTGTTGATAAAATAGAGATCTTTTGTATCACTAAAATGACTGCATCACTAATGAGGCAGTCTTTTTAAGTATGGCAAATCATGTAGACTTATCTGGTAGGTAGTCACATGAATACTGAACGTGAGGTCCTCGTGGCAAAATAATAACAGTTGCTCGGGTTGATCTCAGGTTAACCCGCGCTTGCCTGGGTTGGTCCGTGCATGGGTGAACACCCATTACATACCGAGTTTCCACTGTGCCTCGGAAAGCACGTTAAGCTGTTGGTCCCAGCTGCCATTTGTAGATCTTTGACAGTCGTTACAGGTAGTCAGTGGCCTGAAAGTCTGACAACTAGTCTTACCAAGGGTTATCGTATTACCCAGCACTAACTGGGTTGTGGAGGTCAGATAGGCAGTCGCTCCATGTAAAATACTGGTATTCAGCCGACCCCAACATAGTTGGGAAAAGGCCTGAGTTTGATATCGACAGTGTTATCATAGTTTTTTTCCCTAGAACATGTTCAGTAGCAGTCTTCCATTGTTGCTAGTTCAGTCCAATGGCAATAGGCTCGCTCCAAATTACATAAAAATGCGATTACATGAGCTAAACGCGAGTTTTATAATGCAGAAAAGCATATGATTCACCGCAATAAACAAAACCAGAAAAATAAATAATATTCTTTAGGATATATGCTAGTACGATAGTGTTTTGAAAACATAATACAACAAATTTTATTCGATAGAAAAAAGTCACGAACTTATCTCTAAAAATTTCTTTTAACGAGTAAAAACCATACTAAAATACATGCGATCATTCTGATTTTTTGGCAAATAATTCTACAAAAAAAAACTACTAGTATCATAGTGTTTTACTTTTTTAGTCCAATCAATAGATTTTTTGTAAATCGCAAAAAAACACTCATTTCGCACTATTCGGCCGCAGTGACTGACGTAACAACCACTTTGTCTTGCAAGCTTATTAGAACTTTATTCTAACAGTATTTCAAATGAAGTTTGAACCAACACAAATACAGTTATCGCCTTAATCCTCTTGAAAATCTTTGAATCTGATTGTGTTGTGTATGCTCTCTGGTCGAGAGTTTTGCTGCGGAGTTTGCTCCGCCATTTCTTCTCCCCAGCTAAAACACTAGGAAATGGCGAAGGGTGGAATTTTTGCGGACTGTCTCTTGTAAATTTTGACGTTCAGAAAGCGCTTATTGGTGTCGATTCTGTTGTGCACAAACTAAACTTAATTTAGGCTATTGCTATCTTTTACTCTCCACTAAAACGAGAAAGAGACGGACGTAATTTAGAGCTATCAAATTTAGTTGGAACTAATATTTCCATACAAATGAAGGGTGCACGTAAAAACATGTCGACTAAAAACACGGTGAAGCGCAAGGCATAAACTAGTTTGACATCTCTAACTTAGTACCTATGTACTATGCACCTATGTGCGAGAAAACGACGGCTATAGCTATCTATAGCCGTCGTTTTCTCGCACTGCCTTTTAATAAAACATAACAACAACAAACAATAACAACAGCCAATAACGTCCACTGCTGGACATAAGCCTCTCCCATGATGGGAGGAATTTGCCGTAATCTCCACGCTTGGCAGGCGGATTGGAGATCGCAGTGATGAAAGACTAACAGAAAACGCTGCTGCCCATTCTCTGGTCTACGGAGGCGCAAGGTGTTCTGCCTCAGACATTAGTCGCCTTATACGACACCCGTGAGTGTAATGGGTTGGTTCTATTCTACTCTGCCGGATACCACACGGCTAGTTGTCAAATTTAGTTGGAACTAATATGTCCATACAAATGAAGGGTGCGCGTAAAAACGTGTCGACTAAAAACACGGTGAAGCTCAAGGCATAGACTAGTTTGACATCTCCAACTTGGTTCATAGCTATAGCCGTCCTTTTCTCGCACTGCCTTTTAGTAAAAATATAGCAATAGCCTAAATTAAGTTTGTGCACAACTGAATCGACACCATTACCAGACCATTTTGAATAAATGACTTGTGATTTCGTATTTCTCTATCGTGACCTATTTTTATGATGCGATTTTATGATCATTCTCTTCCCCTGATCCCAATTCATTTGTGGTCGGCGCAGCATGTCTTAATTCTTCTCCCATTCTTCTCTATTACTCGTGATCTCATCAAACACTTCTATTCTTGCCAAATCATTCTTTACACAGTCTATCCATCGTTTCTTTGGTCTTCCTCTACTCAATGATGCAATTTTAATAAAAAATATATAGTTCTGTTTATGTTTAAATGCTGTCAATATGCACTACACATTGCAACGCATGTTACAACATCATCACACCTTATCACTTATAAGTAACCTTTACTCGTATTGTTTACATGTTGTTCAGAGTGCATCTGACGTTTCTGGGAGTGGCTGCGTGATAGGGTGTGATAGTAAATAGATGAAGCTCTAGTGTTTGCTATCAGTGTTGTGATGATATCAGCAGTCAAGCTTTAATTAGGAGCATGATGTTGCGTTGTTTTTTGTTTATCAACGTGGTTATGATTACTGTGAATGTAAACAGGATTTAGAGAACTTCATTTGAACACCACACATTTTTCACTTCGTTTGAATTCCATCATCTGCCTAGCCTTTTTTTGTCTACGTCTGAACGGACCGCGGTCCATTCGATTTGGTCCGTTAAGACCACTGATTTAGTAAAGAAGGAGATATGCCCGCTAGACGAAAATGTATCGGAACCGTGTCTTCACTTTGCCCCTACCACACGGCAACTACTACACATGCAGTTCAGTAAAAGTAATAGATACGCAGTGCGCGACTGCGCATTTCTTAAAACTGAACGTACTACACAATCAATTATAAACCTTATGACGTCAAACACAGCGTGTATTTACCATACACCGTACAACTTACCCACACAAAAACATCACTCGCTATCATTGTGCTGTGCAAAAGCATAAGTACGCTAGTGATTCTTCGAATCTTTCATTTATTATTGTATTTTTTTTTTGGGGTCCTGAAAATAATTAAATAAAAATAATGTCCAGGATATAATATTATAATAAAAATAAACAATATATAGCTAAAAAAATATAGTATTAAGTAAAGGGGGAAAATATAATGACCACCAAAAATAACTTTGTGACCACTAACATCTATCACCTAAAATATCAATTGATCACCAAATTTAGTAAATTGAACACCAAATTTTAATGAGGTGGTTGATGACAAACTAGTTTTGCCTAGGCCAACTTGGGGCACCCCGACACGGATAGATTAGTTTAGAAGGGGGGGGGGGGTTGGGGGGGGGGGGGGGGGGTTTAGGGTATGGCGGGGTCTATTCGCTCGCTTCGCTCGCTCATTCGACCTCTGACCCCGATACCCTTCGTGGTTATTTTTTTATAAACCATTCAGAAGTAGGAGCCCCGCGAAGCGGGGCTCCGTCGACTGGGTCTCCCTCGACTCGGATGCAAGAGCATAACAGTTCAATTTCTCGTGATCATTAACTAATTTTAACTCTAATTTTAACTATTTTTGGTTCTCATTTCACGCTAAAATGGGGATTAATTTTGGTGATCATTTACTATTTTTGGCAATCAAAAGTGATTTTTTTGCCGTTACATTTGACTAAATCTGGTGGTTCGTTAAACATAAGCCTTAAGTAAATTAAAACAATAAAATATCCGGTTACGTTGGTTTAGGCTGTCATGGCCTATTGAAACAGTAGTTAGTAGCACGAAGATAAGGCATAATATACGATAATTCAAAGCCAAAAACACTCCACCGATTTAACCTGAAATTTAATTAACTTACTTTACGAAAGTTGGTTACGCATTTCTTTATTATTCTGTAAAATAATCAAAATACATAAAAAAAACATTATTATTAGTGGATCTGCACAAGCACATCACTAACTCGTCGCAAGAAGCAGCGGCCGTACTACGTGATTCATCCGCTTAATGAAATATCGTTTTGTGATTTTTACAGTTGTTTGTGTTTTTTTTTTGTTCAGTCACTTAGCGACAAACTTAGGTAGTGGTTAAGGAATAGGTAATGTATTTATTGCAAAAATATTACAGTCGCTGTGATATTTGAAAACAAACATAACATAGTAAAAGCAAGAAATATTTTATGATTTGAAGTTTTTCATGATTTTAAAGACAAATATAGTAAAATACTTGTACTTCCATATGATAAGTAATTTTGTGATAAACAAAGTTTATGTTTATGCTTCGGTTTTTACAAAAAACCACTGAACAACACGGAATTGCTATAATTTGTCACGATCGCGGTCGAAAGTACACTAGTTCGCCGAGACGGCCATTTGCCTATGACATGGCCGACTGGACATGTCGCGCGGACACCGACACGCCCCCTTACCACTTCTCTTGTTTTTTACATCTCTGTGGTTCAGAAAAAACACCCCTTTTTCTAAGCCATGTTGGGGTTGCCTTCCAGTCTAACCGGATGCAACTGAATATCAGTATTTTCCATGGAGCGACTGCCTGTCTGACCTCCACAACCTAGTTGTACTGGGCAATACGAAACCCCTTGGTAAGACTGGTTGTCAGACTTTCAGGCCACTAACTCCTGTAACGACTGTGAAATATCTATAAATGACAGTCGGGACCAGCAACTTAACGTGATTCCCGAGGTACGTGAATGCCGCGTGCCTTCAAAATTTTGATTCTAGGACATGCCGGTTTCCTCACGATGTTTTCGTTCACCGTTTAAAAAACTTACTAGCTGGCAATCGTTTCAAAAAACTAACAATACGCTTCGTACGTGTTTGGTTTACTAACGTAACTATTAAATACATACCCAAGCATTCATTTAGGTAATATAACCAGTTGTTAAAGCGTGCAACCGGCGTCATTAGCATAATTGTTTTTTGTGAGTTAATAGACAGCTCTTGTGGCAGCTAATTGCCGAAGTATTGGCATTGTAATTTCAGGAAAATTAAAAAGAAAGTTTTAGTCATGCTAACTAGTGCATTTAGCGTATAGAGTTTTTGATACTGATGGATGATTTTCATGAATAGGTATACTCAGCCTATACTGTGAGGAGTTTGTGGCTAAATCGTGAGGAAACCAGCATGCCTGAGAGATATTTCTTGACGACATGTCAAGTCAAGTCAGAGGCCCATGGGCGACATAAAACCTCTAGACGCCAGCAACCTTAGCCAAGTTGACAATCTACAATCGTTAACGCTAGTAGAAAACTATTCAAATGAATGGGAATGACATCATCTCAACGTTAAATCACGTGATCAACACAAACGAATAGAAAATTCGTAGACAAGTTTTACATCGTTCAAAATGATAGAATATAATAGAATGTTATCGTTTCTACAATGTTGATCGCTAAACTCTTTGGTAGGAACGCTCACCATACCTAAAGTGTAGGTTTTTTCTACAGACATTAGAGAACAAGCGATCGACTCAGTCGTGTCAACTTGGCTACCAATTTAGCGCTTTGTACAATCGCTTACGCCGAGGCGTTTACGATTGTAGAAAGAGAATCGATACGAAACGTTTGTAACTTGACTAGGGATGCTGGTTGGACGCTAACCACACGATAAAAAAGATGAAGATTAGTAACAAAACCACATATTGGTAATTAAATTAAATACCAACACTTGTAGTCAAAACACTGAACAAAAGAAGATCGCCAATGTCATTCCTGAATCAATGAATGTAAACGAGGAATATTATTAACCTTATGAATGTCAAGGGAAGTTTGACTCATCGTATGTAACCTTTAGCCGTTTAACATGGCGGTGTCTCTTGTAACTATTTATTGGCACATGAAAGAAAGAAAAAAAGGACGTGACGTGCATAAAAAAATTGAAAACAACAGTTAACATAACAAACATTCATGAGATATCTAAGCTCAAACTCAAAACATTTATTTCAATTAAGTAGACCATTAGGCATTTTTGAATATCTAAAAAACAAAGAAAACGAAGCTACAGTCACATGACATAATAACTTGTGAAAGTACTGTACTTGCCATTTCAAAGCGTAGACCCAATGAAATTTTAGAATATCAATGCGTAGACCTCTATGGAGAAGAATTGGCAAGAAACTCCAGAGACACTCTTTTAAATAAGTGAAGCTTCCGGTATTGCATGGGTTTTTTTCCATTTCAGATTGCATTAGAGACACAAACATACACAACAATAATACATAACAATATGCGTTCACTATCGACAGATTTAGGATGTCGTATAACAAGCACAGCGGCCATCGATTGGTCTTACGGCTGGTACTCATTATCGAGTACACCTGGTCTACAATATCAACCGCACCCTTTGTATAAAAGTTATTACGTCTTACTAAAACATAAAAATAATATGTTCTGATAGTAATTAATGAAAATAATTGACAAATAAATTAATGCACAACTTTACAAATAGGGTACGTAGATACTAAGCTTTCGTAAATTTTACGACGATCATACAATATATTCCGATCTAATGAGCGTGCTGGGTTAGCCGTGTGGTATCCGGCAGAGTAGAATAGAACCAACCCAGTACACTCACGGGTGTCGTATAAGGCGACTAATGTCTGAGGCAGAACATCTTGCGCCTCCGTAGACCAGAGAATGGGCAGCAGCGTTTTCTGTTAGTCTTTCATCACTGCGATCTCCAATCCGCCTGCCAAGCGTGGAGATTACGGCAAATTCCTCCCATCATGGGAGAGGCTTATGTCCAGCACTGGACGTTATGGGCTGTTGTTGAGCGTGCTGGGTCACTGGCGATGCTAATTAGGAAGGTATTAGAAACGGATGGGGTGGCGGGAGTCGGGATCTTACCGAAACACTAAATTCACAAGTGACGCGTCGTCATTTTGACGAATGGTTACAAAATCTTGGTTACATCATTCATGTTGAGATGGTATATTATGTGAGAACAATGTAGCAAGATGGGATATAAATATTGTTGGAGCCATAAACAAATAAACAGGCCAACATAACGATAGCGTTGATGTTTATTAATATACGAGGTTAAGCGACGTTGCCACGGTCAAGATTTCGATGGGCGCCTGTTACTGTGAACGTGTGAAAGCTTGTTAAACGAGAAGGCTTACTTGGCAAGGTTATATGTTAAGTTGCTTCACTGATAACTTGTATGGTAGGGCCTATTTTTTTTCATTAATTTGCTGCTGTGTTTAACAGAGTTGCCACCTTTTTTTAGGGCGAATAAAGTATTTTTTTCAGTTTGGTAGAACAAAAATAAAGTACACAGCATAAAAAAAAAGTATTTGTTATTATTTTTCATTATTTGTCCTTAAAAACGCATTTTTTTTTGCTTTTTGCGACATTTAACAAATATATTTTGTTTTTTTTGAAGAAAATTACAGCCTCTTTGCAATCAAAAAATCAAAAACTAGTTTATTTAGTCTCTGTACCTACTCATAACCAGTAACAATCAGTTTTACATAAATAGAGTATTTTAGCGTACTTTATTGGTGTCGTAGATTATAAAGTACAACAACAACAACAACAGCCCATAACGTCCACTGCTGGACATAAGTCTCTCCCGTGATGGAAGGAATTTGCCGTAATCTCCACGCTTGGCAGGCGGATTGGAGATCGCAGTGATGAAAGACTAACAGAAAACGCTGCTGCCCATTCTCTGGTCTACGGAGGCGCAAGGTGTTCTGCCTCAGACATTAGTCGCCTTATACGACACCCGTGAGTGTAATGGGTTGGTTCTATTCTACTCTGCCGTATACCACACGGCTCCTTATAAAGCACGCTTACATGAAAAAGAGCACAATACTCTATTTTAGAGTACGGGCAAGCCCTGTGAGGTTCTGGGTTCGATTCCAAAGACAGAAAAAGTGTTATTGTGTTTTTCAATTCACGAATTTCTCAGTAGTAGCCTCGGGAGTCTGGATTTGTATCCGATTGATAGCAATAGGACGCGTCTGTATGGTGTCGGACGTAAAGAATAGCACCATCCCATATCTTCCCGTGGGTGTCGTAAGAGGCGACTAAGGGACTTACCAGAGAATGGGCAGCAGCATTCTCTGTGCTTTTGTAACAACCGTACTGCGATCGCCAACCTGCCTGCCAAGCGTGGCGATTATGGCAAAACCCTCCCTTGGGGGAGGCCTATGTCCAGCAGTGGACGTCTTTCGGCTGAAGTGAGTGATGAGTGATGGCAATAGGCTCGGTCCTATTACATGGGACTTAAAGACCTCTGCCTAGCCCTTCGGGATTACAGGCGTGATGTTTTGATTTTTTCTGTTTTTTTTCCCTCTTGACAATCTACAATTTTTTTCCTCTATACAATCTACAATTTTTTGCCTCTATACAATCTACAATTTTTTGCCTCTATACAATCTACAATTTTTTGCCTCTATACAATCTACAATTTTTTGCCTCTATACAATCTACAATTTTTTGCCTCTATACAATCTACAATTTTTTTCCTCTATACAATCTACATTTTTTTTTAACTTTGTGTTATTGTGGTATTTGTAATAATTTGTTTACGAAGCCTTGCTAGATACCTGCTGACCTCTTAGATTACATAATTAAGACCTTTTACTTGTAAACACGCTTTTCGAGATATTTAATAGTTTTGTTGTACTTATTGTTGCTTTCTAGCTCAATCATAAACTTACAACTCGCGGGAAACCCGTTTTTTTTCTCGATCACCCATCCGCCACCTGACCGCGGGATTGCTTAACCTCGCATGCGCCCGCGGCGTTGTCAAGTCGTATTTAATAATAATATCGATCACGCAGTGGCGCCGACGATATGTGTGAGCGAGACGTGTCATGTCTTGTGACCATGAATTGTAGGAATATGCGGACAGTCCTGAATTGAGAGTTACGTTTTTGCAAATTGTTTTTCTGATTTTTTTTTCTGTCTCAAGTTTGATTTTTAGTAATTTCGGTACTTTATAATAGTTTAATTAAACCAGACAGTGGTTTTGGTTAGTGGTGACCTGGTGGGAATTGTATATTTTATCGTTTATGAGATGGTAGAAGATTCTCAAGCCAATCTTGACTTAACTGTTTATGCGCAAGGGCACAATATGCATGGTCAAAAACCTTATTATGTAACTGTACATTATATAAAAGGATTATTGTGTTCTGCTGACATAAAAATAACAATCACAAAGGTATTTCAAATGAATTTATTTTCTTCATTTACAGTGAAAAGGCTTAATGACTACCGTCATCACAAAATAACAATACTCAACTAAATGGCACACGAAATGATTGTGCTCAAAACAAACAAATGAAACTAATTAGATTTTACGAGCAGTAATAATTTGTTTTCATAAAGATCACTTAGCGTTTAGAACGGAGTCATAAAGATTTGAAATTTAATCGAAAATAAAATGACCGGGTCATATGAATTTGTTCTGAGGAAAATGTAAACGTTTGCAGTTGAGTCTGCCAGATTTTATATTCTTAGTTCTTAGTAACAGCACACCCCAATCGTAAAACATACTTAACTAAGTATCACTTTTCTAAGGACTTTAAAGTTAAAGGAAATGCGTAATACAACGTGAATAGCACAAATCAATGTTATTGCTTAATGAATAGCATTGAGACTGCAAGTAATTTAGTCGGTTATTCCGCTTCACTTGCACTACGAGAATCGCTCTTACCACAACGACACAAGATAAAAATGTAACATTATAGATTAACGTTAGCTGATAAGTATACAAAATCGGTTTTAGATATTGTAAGTTTTGTTGAAAAGGTCACTGTCTATCTAATCAGCATTTTGCATTAACGTTAATCCAATGTTTTTCACTTTTTAATGGGTTTTTAGATTACCTATCTGATTATGTCATGTTATCGATTTTCCTTCCTACATTTTTCATAAACTTTTTCCGAATCACGTAGTATGTATTTTGTTATGACAAAATTAGAAGTTTCTGTAACCATAATATTTTTTCTGTCCGGTGTATTGTTACACTCTTAACACATAAACTATATCTAAATATATAAAAGAAGAAACTGACTGACTGACTGACTGACTGACTGATTGACTGACTGACTGACTGACTCATCTATCAACGCACAGCCCAAACCGCTGAGTCTACAGATTCCAAATTTGGCAAGTAGGTTCCTTAGGTGGTCTAGGGGTGCATTAAGAAAGGATTTTTCAAAATTCACCCCCTAAGGGGGTTAAACGGGGTTCCAAAGTTTGTATGGGGAAACAAGATTAGTTAGACTATTTTATTCGAAACTTCACAGGAGTGCTCCTATTGATAAATGAGTAGAAACGGGTTTCAGGGTTTTTCAGAATTCAACCCCTAAGAGGGGGAAATGGGGTGGCAAAGTATAAAAATCAATGCACAGCCCAAACCGCTGAGTCTAGAGATTCCAAATTTGGCAAGTAGGTTTCTTATGTGGTCTAGGGTTGCACTAAGAAAGGATTTTTCAAAATTCACCACCTAAGGGGGTTAAACGGGGCTCCAAAGTTTGTATGGGGAAACAAGATTAGTTAGACTATTTTATTCGAAACTTCACAGGAGTGCTCCTATTGATAAATGAGTAGAAACGGGTTTTAGGTTTTTTCAGAATTCAACCCCTAAGAGGGGGAAATGGGGTGGCAAAGTATAAAAATCAATGCACAGCCCAAACCGCTGAGTCTAGAGATTCCAAATTTGGCAAGTAGGTTCCTTATGTGGTCTAGGGTTGCACTAAGAAAGGATTTTTCAAAATTCACCCCCTATGGGGGTTAAACGGGGCTCCAAAGTTTGTATGGGGAAACAAGATTGGTTAGACTATTTTATTCGAAACTTCACAGGAGTGCTCCTATTGATAAATGAGTAGAAACGGGTTTCAGGTTTTTTCAGAATTCAACCCCTAAGAGGGGGAAATGGGGTGGCAAAGTATAAAAATCAATGCACAGCCCAAACCGCTGAGTCTAGAGATTTCAAATTTGGCAAGTAAGTTCCTTATGTGGTCTAGGGTTGCACTAAGAAAGGATTTTTCAAAACTCACCCCCTATAAGGGTTAAACGGGGGTTCAAAGATTACATGGGGAAATAAGAAACTCCTTTATTCGAAACTTAACAGGAGTACACCAATCGATAAATGAGTTAACATTTGTGTTTCAGGGTTTTTCAGAATTCAACCCCTAAAGGGGGAAATGGGGCGGCAAAGTATAAAAATCAACGCACAGCCCAAACCGCTGAGTTTAGAGATTCCAAATCTGGCACATAGGTTCTTTATGAGGTTTAGGGGTGCACTAAGAAAGGATTTTTCAAAATTCACCCCCTAAAGGGTTGAAACGGGGGTTCAAAGATTACATGGGGAAATAAGAAACTCCTTTATTCGAAACTTAACAGGAGTACACCAATCGATAAATGAGTTAACATTTGTGTTTCAGGGTTTTTCAGAATTCAACCCCTAAAGGAGTAAATGGGGTAACAAAGCCTGAAATTCAACATAGGTATTGTTTTTATGGTGAACTGGGTCGAGTGTATTACAAAAACAACGATTTTAAGATATAATGTGGCGGACCTGGAATACAATCATTCCCTGTTGGGGTGCGATGGGGTTGACATGTCTAAAAATCAATATGGGTGTCGATACCGAGATTATCAGGGGCGCTGATTACGAAAATTGCATTTATTTTGAGATCCAGAAGATGGCGGATTCGACTTCTATACAGGGTTATTGTTGATTTATTGTGATGATTGTGATAACGATGACGACGATTGTGATAATGATGCTGATGATTATGATGATGATGATTGTGATTACGATGATAATGATTGTGATTACGATGATGATTGTGATTAAGATGATATTGATTGTGATTACGATGATAATGATTGTGATAACTATGATGGTGATTGTGATAGTAATTTTGATGGTGATTGTGATAATGATTGTGGTTGTGATAGTGATGGCGATTGTGAATTTGTGATCATGATGATTGTGATTAAGATGAAAATGATTGAGATTACGATGATAATGGTTGTGATTACGATGATAAATGATTGTTAAAATGATGATAGTGATTGTGATCATGATTGTGATGGTGATTGTGATGGTGATTGTCATGGTTATTGTGATGGTGATTGCGATGGTGATTGTGATTGTGATGGTGTGTGATAGTGATGGTGATTGTGATAGTGATGGTGATTGTGATAGTGATGGTGATTGTGATAGTGATGGTGATTGTGATAATGATTGTGATTACGATGATAATGATTTTGATAACGATGATGGTGATTATGATAGTGACTTTGATAGTAATTTTGATGGTGATTGTGATAGTGACGGTGATTGTGATGGTGATAGCGATGGTGATGGGGATTGTGATGGTGATTGTGATGGTGATTGTGATGGTGATTGTGATAATGATTGTGATAATAATGGTGGTTGTGATAGTGATGGTGATTGTGATAATGATGGTGATTGTGATAATGATGGTGGTTGTGATAGTGATGGTGATTGTGATAATGATTGTGATAAAGATAATGATTGTGATAATGATGGTGGTTGTGATAGTGATTGTGATTGTGATAATGATGGTGGTTGTGATAGTGATGGTGATTGTGATGTTAATAATAATTTGTGATGATTATGAAATTTGGCACATAGATAGTTTATAACCTGGATTAACAGGTAGGACACTATTTATCCCTTTAGTATGATTCAGTGGGACAGTTACCGAACTGCACGCGGGCGAAGCCGCGGGCAACAGCTAGTATATATATATACAAAGGCGATTTTAGAAATAAACTGAGGTAGTGCCAAACATCTGAGAAAACTTAACAAAATGTAAACACTTAAACAGTAATGATTTACGGTCACTGCCATTTCAAAATCATAACTCTCACTTTTATCATCACAAAAAACAATAACAGCAATAAAACAACAGAAATATCCCACACACCCACGAACACACACCCTGACCTAATAACAGAAATAAGTCTCCCAATATATGCCACAACAAACATTGTCACCCTAGCCCAGCGTAATCATTCGCGTGGCCTGCTCATGTTCAAAACCGGCTGAACGCGATAAATGTCTTTTAGTTTGCGACGAACGCTCGCCCAATACAGACGTGTGTGTTTGTTACAGAAATGTGCGCGGCAATCGACATGTTAGCTTCGGAGTCCTTCTACGGCCACAGTCCTCCAGCTGGCTTCTTGTCGGACTACAGCATACAAGCACCTAGAAGACCTACAAAACTGACAACAAGAGGATTTTCAGCGCCGTGTTTAACGCCTTTGAAACCAGTGCAGCTGACTTTGAAATCGGCTCCGAAATCGTGTATACGGATATCAAATGAAAAGGAGAAGAAAAAAGTGGTGTTTGCTGATGATCGGGGGTTCGCGTTGGAACAGATCAAATTTATGACCGAACCTTCACATCTACCACCTAACTGGACACTGAAGTTTGAATGCAGTCCACCGCCAGAGAGGAAATCACCACCGAAACCAGTAGTAGACTTATGGGAGACAAGATTTGTGCAGCCAGCGTCAAACTATTTGGAGTTTAGGCGGCGAGTCACGCAAGATTGTGTGTCATTAGAAAATGTTATCGTGAAACAAAATGAGTGTGCGGTCGATGGTACAGTGAAAGTGAAAAACCTAGACTTTACTAAAGAAGTTTTCGTGCGGACATCTGCAGACGGTTGGCTGACAAGCGAAGACACATTTTGCGCATTCGTCGAAGCAGGACCTCTGAATCAGAATGGAGTCTCTACTTATGATACCTTTGGCTTCAGACTGCAACTACCAATCCATTCAAGGAAGCTAGAATTCTGCGTCTCCTTCAGATGCAAAGGAGACGAATATTGGGACAATAATGGAGGCTCTAACTACTGCATAGAAAAAGCCTCGGTCAGGAGCACCCCTGCTATTTCATGTGCCAGGATAAAATACGGAAATTCGTGGACTACTAGGTCGAAAGGAGACGGAAATGTGCCTTACTGGTGATATGCTAAAGGACCCTAAATGAATTAGTGTCAAAAGCCTGAGGGCTAGTGATATGTGCCATATATTTGGTTCCTAGCAATTTGAAGGTCTGTACACTTTTTTTGTTTTGCACTGTCGTCGGCAGGTGAAGCTATGGATGCCTAATTCTGCTTTAGAAGGGTGTACAAGGGAATATTTTAGCTTTTCCTTTAAGAAAGTACCAATTTTAGAGTATTGGTGATTTAGCCGTTAGCTTATATTTCCTCCCCTAAGTCTAGAGAGTAGATAATGCCGAGGTTTTTGGACCCATATACCAATTTTAGTCTTAGGGCTATGGGTATGCCACTTGGTGATTAATACCTCCCCTAATTTAAGAGAATATGGTAATGTTTTCAGCTAATTGCCTTGAATAGTTTTATTTTTAAGGTATATCTTGTTGAATGCATCATGTGAATGCTTTAGAACTAGATTCAAAGAGACTTAATCATGATTTCTCTTTCTAAATCATGTAATTATAAAGAGAGAAAAGGTAAAAGAGAGTAAAACTCTTGAAGAACGGTTTTTCGTCTCGAATAAGATATTACACGAACCTCTACCAATGTATATAAACCCTTTTGGGTGAACACTGAAAGGAGGTGTTGGGGTCGATAGCCCCAAACTATATACAGTCCAATCGTTAATTTGTGACTAAAATTGAAATAATATTTCAGGGGTTGAGAAAAACTATGAATTTAAACAAGGAAACAATTTAAATTCGAGAAAAAGACTGATATTCCAAACATTTCGATATTTTTATGAACTTGAAGTAGTTACCATGAAAAATCCATATTTTTTCACCCCTCGAATTATTGTTCACTTTTTGTCTACATAATATGCAGTCACTAAAATCTATAAGTTATGATTTATACAAAAGATTCCACTATTTTAATTATAAAAACAATTTGAATATTTAAATAACGAAAGAGCTGGTTTTGTCACTAAGCAATTTCGTGATATTAGACTGGTTTTCCGGCTGCTAGTTTTCTACCTACAATATTAATTGTACCGTTCAGGCAAACACTGGTCTGAATATAAATGAGTTTTGGTACTATTGGTAGGTAAGTTTTAGTAGATTTCTCGTTATGTTTTGAGTCCAAAAAAGGTTTGCACTACTTTTGAATAAAGATAAATGGGGTTATAGAACTCATGGATGATTCAGGACGGGGAAATGAAAGGCATTTCGATGTTGAATTAATAGAGTTTGCTGCCATCATTTTTATTATAATTTACTTAGCAATTTAGGAGTCCTTGTTGGCAACAAACACCCCCCTTTTATATTCATTAAACGTTTAGATTCAAGTTTTGCCCCGATTCATCCCTGCATAAAAAACAACCCTATTCTTACAGTATGTCTTGAGAACTTGGCACAGTTGCTATTAAAGTTATTGCTAGTGTGAATTATGTATATTTTATTACTTTAGATTTCTAATGGCTGCAAATTAATGTTCCTGTTAAGTCTAAAATGTCCACATTTTTTAGTCATGAAGTGTGGCTAATATCGTGCCAAAATATTTGACAGCTGTCAAAATATGCTCGGAATCGACTTTGTAAAGTTTGATTGTAAATAATATTATTGTTATTATTGAATCGGTAGGTAACCATCGTTGTTGTTTAAAACATAATATCAGAGAATGTAATTAATAACACAAATCATTTTAAGTTTACAAACACACTCTTGTAATCTTGTTTTGTCTACTTTTTTCCGTCATCTTGAATTCCAGTGTGATAAACACAGTCATACTTTGTTTAATAATAAAAGCCCTATCTAATCGGTTCATTATTTTTGTATAATATTATTATTTATTCAATGCAATCAAACTCTTTAACTTAAAACTTTTTCTCGAAAGGTCATTTTGATATGCTGAAGTCAGAATGATGTCTGTCATTTTTGACAGATTGAATGGCGGCTTAGTTGTTGTCAAGTCATTTTATAAATATTATATTAGTCTAGTCCATTTCACACGTATACAAGCAGAACTTCTCATTACGCTTTTCTGCTTGGCGGTAAACGAAACTGTTGGTATTTTCAAAGACTGTAAAGAAAATGAAATTAATGGATACCAGTAGTTTTCAAAATGTGGCTTTATCAGACGTTTGCGGTTTTTGGAACAATTTAAAGTGCTCCAAAATAGTAGTAATAATTTTGCAAGTTCAGGAATGGTTGTATTTTTGAAATTGCTCTGTCTACTAACACTAAAGATACATTCTCCAGTTGATTTTCGCAAAAAATATTAATTATATGAAGCAGCAAGTTTTTTTTATAACTTAATGCTGAATAATTTACCTCTGCTTTGTCCTTAAGGGACTGAAGCGTGATGGTTTATTGCTTTTTTATTAAATTTATTTATTTAAAGCTACTGGTACACTAATATTTTTAAATTCTGAGTTTGGCAGAAGATAGCAATTCTGGCCATCAATGAACGATAAAAAGGCTAGAATATCAGTTGCTTGTCCGGCCCAAGAAAGTTTATTGGAGAACCTTCTTTAGTGTTTCTAGCCCGCGAAAAGTTTTCAAAATGGCGGCATTTCATTTTGACAGTTCATTTTTTTTAGTTTTTATTTAAAAAAAAAAGTACTGGCGTGGGGTTGCGGTTTTAGGCAAGAATATAAACAAATGGTCAAATTGGGATGTAGCTATTTTAATCTGTTGGTTCATTGTTAAATTGCTTTAGTTGTCAATTTAAATGGGTTTATAAGCTGATTTCTGCAGAGTCAGCTTTCTCAAACTGGTGACACTAAAGTCATTAATAGGAAAGCCAATTCCCATAAAAAAAAGTTCAAAATATCATTTGGGCGACAGTCAATGTCAAATCTAAGTAAAAAAACGTAGAAGATATTTTTGACAGATTGCGACTGTAATAGGCCAATAAATTAACCCAAGGGGCGTCAAAGAAATATTTAAAAATCGCAAAACACGACATTTAAGCAAATGTTGAGGGCCACTAAACTTGATTTGATACACGCGTGAAAATCTGATAAACTATTATATTTGTAAAATGACTTTGATAAGAAATTTAGAATATTTTCTCAATAAGTTTCCAGTCTGAACGTGTTACCCAGTAACTGGGAGGAAGCTATACAGACGATGAAATGCCTGTATGATGTTAAAGAAGTTTTAAAACCCTGGTTTTATCTAGAGAACCCTGGTTTCATCAAGAATAATTAAAAAGTATCGTCTATTATAGGCGGTTATACCGCTAATAACGGTTGATTTTAAACTTGGAAAGATACCAGGTTTTAAGAACTACTATTTAAAACTCGATTTTTATATAAAAAAATTAAGATCACCAAAAATGTGAAGGTCTCTCGAATGGGTAGCTAAAGGAGATAAAAATAAACTAGCTGATTAAAAGTTTATTTCGATAAAAAGTACATTGTTTAATAATAACTTAGTACATAGTTTGCATACTGCGATTTTTGAATTTATTTTGTTTTAAACAAAAATCGTATGTGTGTGCTAATTTATAGTTTCGACAGCCGTGTCAGATATGCTGGTGACAGAAAAATAAAAACGAAAAAATATACACTTTTTTACGTGTTTTTCTATATTTTGTTTTTTTTTTTCTTAATCAATGTGCTGAATCATAGGTCTGGTGTTAATTGTAAATAAATTTTTAAGTCGATAATATATAACTGATTATATTTTATTTTTAAGAATATTTTTGTAGATCTTTCCGTACTAGAAGTTTTATCATGGTCACCAGCAAATCTGTTAATAACACACGGCATTTTATTCAGAAATATTAAGTTTAAGTTAGAAATGATGAATGTAAGTAATTTATTTTGAATGATAAATAAATGTGTATTTTTAATATTTTTCTATTTTTTATAATCGAATAGTTACTAAATAGGGTTGTACGAATTTTTAGTGAAAGAACTGATTATTATGTAATAAATGTTTAAAATTAAGAGTTTATTGAATTTTATTGTTTTTGTATAAAATTGTATAAAACTCAGAATGAAGCATGGATGACAGAATATATTTTTTCATAATATAATATTAATGATTATTAAAAATTTTGTTTTATTTTATTATTCCTTTCCTCCTTATGGTATAGTTCAAGGGATAGATCGTAAGAATTTAGAGAGTTCATTCGATCTAGCTCTTGGACTACACCTGACTAATTGAACTCATTATATCTTCTAAACTAAGACCCGATAAAATCTGTGACTTGGCGACAAATTGCGACTAATTGGCGACAAAATATGGGAGAAAACAGATCTTCGCTAGGTGCCCTAGTTTTTGAGATATAAATGTGGCCAAGCAGGGGGGGGGGGGGGAGACTCCAGATCGGCCACCTATAAACCCTTATATCTCTTGAACCAATGACCGACAAATTCTGATATTTGGTGACAAATTTCGACTAATTAGCGACAATTTTTTTGTGTTATCAAAATTAAAATCCGTGATGGTGGCGAAGCCAGTGTCAATGTCACTGAACATGAGGTCCTTGGTTCGATTCCCAGGTTGGACAAACTGTTATTGTTTTTTTTTTTGGAATTTCTCAGTAGCTGCCACGTTGTGGTTTTGTGCCCGATTGTTGGCAATAGGCTCGCTCCCTATTACATGGGAACTAAAACTGCTATACTATTAGGTACACCTCTGCCTAATCCTTCTAGGATTACAGGCGTACTAATAAATAAATAATAAAATGCTAAAAAGCATTTTATTATTTATTTATTAGTACGTACTTACGTACGTTACGTACTTAGTCTGAATAAAAATTCAGACTAAGTCCATTTGGTTAGTACAACACACAACTTAAAAACTAGTGTTAGTACTTATATCTACCCGAAGAACTAAAACAAAACAATTATTAATTATGCGCCACAGTGGCATGTAGGCGCATCCAATGCCCCAGTATGGGACTGTCCCACCTGTCAGCTATAGTTTTCAGGATGCTGTTGGGGCTGACGCGTACCCTGCGCATGATGGAGGCGTATCGCTTGCGCATGATGGCATGAAAGCCATCAGTGCCCGCTTCTGCAAGCATGCCAGAAGCACTGCAGTAGCGCGGCAACCCCATCAACACCCTAAACGCATTGTTATATTGTACGCGCAGAGCGCTGTATGCCCTCTGCGTGTAGTTGACCCACAGACTGCATGTATAGAACGACTGACAGTACGCTGTGAACAGTGTAGCCTTTACTTCAGTCGAGCATTTCGCAAATCTGCGAGCCAACATATTGCAGCGATAATGATATGTTATGTTATGTTACCTGCAGGCTGTGCTGCAGGCAATTTTGAACTGTCATAAAGTTTGTCAATCAGAAATATGATGCTACAGTTTGGCCGCTGAGAGAATGCGTTCCTGACGTCTGTCAGTTAGTACAAAAATTTAGCGCGAAATTATTACATTTATTGATAATTGATTTGATGATATCGTTTTTAATAATATTATTTGTTAATAGGGCAAAAAGGGTAATAATAGGTAAGTTATATAAGCTATAAGTTATATAATATCACCAATAATAAGTACTCACGACCTGTCAGGAACGCATTCTCTCAGCGGCCGAACTGTAGTTGGCCATTCTTAAGGTTGATCTGCACAACATATTTTCCATACAAATTTCGGGGGACTATTACTCCACTGTTTGACATGGTACATCTAAAGTTAAACATGATATCGTTTTGTCTCATTATTAATTGTGTCTGTGCGGAAACAGAATAGTAAAATAAAAAGGCATTCAAAAGTTACGAGCTACCAAAGATTCATTTTTATTGCCAATTTTAACGTAACTTTGGGCGTAAATTAGTAATAAAAGAAGTGTCAAATTTCCAAAACAAAGTCGGTACCGACACAGCAAAATTATCGAAGAATTCAATAAATTTTATTTGATAATGATTTATGCAGTGGTTTTTTCATAAAATTGGATTTCCCAAAAGCCTTTTTATATTTTTTTACGCGCGCCTTTTACTATGAATTTTCGTGCATCTCACTGAATAATGTTTCCCCCGGTGCGGTGCGGGAGGGGGATACGCCATATTGACATGTCCTTCGTTTGATAGAAGAACAAGACCTATATTTCTGTCCTTTTCATTTCATGCATGACGTCAGTGACGTGTCATTTGTTTTTCGCTGAAGTTGAAGGGCCTGTGCATTTTTATTGCACTCCTATAATGTGTGCGTTTCGATGGCGCGACCACGGCATTCTTTTTTTTTTAAGCTATGGCAAGATTTTGTAAAAAATAAATAATTTAAAATTAAATTCATTAATTAATTAAATATTTCACATTCAGAACATTTTGAAGGTGATAAGCGATACCATACGTATGCTCCTGAAATATAAACCTAGGATTTTTTATATTTTTTTTACAAATTCAATCCTTTATTTACCTAAATTTCAGGTCTCTGCAACGCTTAGTTTTTAAGATTTCCATGGCCGCGCGGTTCTCCGCGTTTCGATGGCGTGGCCACGTTCAAACCCTTATAACTTTTTAACCATAACTTTGACAAATTTAAGGTTTTGGGAAATTTGAACCACGTACATACATAATTTTTACAAAATCATGGCATAGTTATTTTAAAAAAAAAAACGCCGTGGTCGCGCCATCGAAACGCACACCCTATAATATGGTGTAGCGACCTACTTATTTAGAAACTTTATATACATAAAACCTTCACGATATAATTTTTACTTTTCTTCTGATCTGTCACTTCTCTGTCTTGTGTTGACTAAATTGATATAGAATTATGAACATTTTTAATTTAATTTAGTTAGTGTACAACAACCACTAAATTGGAGACTCCGACGTGATACGCCCTGAAAAGGAAATCCTAAACTTTATCAGGCCAAGGAAATCCACAGTACCACGATGACAATATAAAGCAGTCGTCTGCCGACCAACGTCCAGACTCTGCTGGCTTCACAGCTATTTATTTCTCTCGAGGGATTAGCAGACCTGGCGGAAAGCGTCCAGGACATCGTGACCCCAGGCCAACAATAACAAACAATATAGTTATACAATATTATTGTTGCCACTAATCTCGCGAATTGTAAAGTGACGATGACGTTATAAGTTCTTAGTAAAAGTTTTAAAGAAAAAGTTTATTTTATTCTTTTTAGCGCATTAAAATAAAAGTTCAGACGAAAGTATTATAACTTCGTTTTTGTTCGGAACGGTTCGGAACGCTGAGTGTGTGCGTACGAACTAGACGCACGTGAAGACTAGCGTCTAACTGCTCATCACTGATACTATCTCCTTCGGGCACGATGCCAGGTGAGACAGCGTGCTTTTTAGCCACGGCCACCAATGAGTTCGAGCTCGTGTGCTGTGTCACCTTAAGCAGCGATTAAGCTATTGCTATCTTTTTCTCTTTAATAAAACGAGAAAGAGACGGACGTAATTTAGAGCTGTCAAATTTAGTTGGAACTAATATTTCCATACAAATGAAGGGTGCACGTAAAAACATGTCGACTAAAAATACGGTGAAGCGCAAGGCATAAACTACTCGTAGTTTGACATCTCTAACTTAGTTCATAGCTATAGCCGTCCTTTTCTTGCACTGTCTTTTAGTAAAAGATAGCAATTGCCTAAATTAAGTTTAGTTAGTGCACAACAGAATCCACACCACTTTCACACTTCATGATCCAGTCAGCCTGACCCAGACGGAGAAGAAATATTACCCAGTACTAACTGGGTTGTGGAAGTCATATAGGCAGACGCTCCATGTAAAATCATCATTATTTCAGCCGCAAGACGTCCACTGCTGGACATAGGCCTCCCCAAGTGTCGCCGCATTGACCGGTCCCGTGCGACTCGCATCCAGATTCCAGCAGATCCCCGCAACCTTCACCAGGTCATCGCTCCACCTAGTCGGAGGCCTTCCACCGCAACGTCTTCCGGTTCGCGGTCACCACTCCAGAACTTTTCGGGTAAAATACACCAGCGTATCCGGTCAGACTGGAAGCTGACCCTAGCATAGTTGGGAAAAGGCTGGCAGACGGTGATGGTGATGGTGATGATGATGATGATGCTACTCAGAAATTTCTGATAGAAAGACGATACTGTTTGAACTGGGAATCAAACCCAAGCAGTAGTGCTTGCAACGAGGCAGTCAAACTATTTAAATGATATCCTATACAATTGTATCCTGCAGACTGCTTATTCCGAGTTATGACCAACAAACACTACCTTTATGTCTACTTACCCCTCACAAACTCAAGTTCAATAACAGAAAAATACGAGTTGCCGCCAAAGCTAAAAATAGAATGTCAATCAGCGCCATCTATGTGAACATGGGAAGACTATTCAAGTTCGAGAATTGCTTACTAGATGGCGTTGTTATCAAATAACAAAAACATCACGCTTGCAATTCCACAGTTGGCTTACAGTCTACTTCCTCTCAAGCCCTATAGTGTACCGAAAAAACCTTTTTTTTATAAGAAATATGACTCCAAATACTATATTCTCAACCTATGGTAGGCCTCGAATATGGGCCGCTAAAGGATACCTACATGTGTCGCACAACTATGTGTTAAAACTGAAAACCGAAAAAATAAAGATTAAAACTTCGATCAATAATAGTAGATTAAAAGGAAATATATGTCTGGACTTTTTGCCAAATGCCCGGCTTTTTGTCAGGACTTCAAATGAAATGGTAACCCTAGTTGTGATAGACCTCGAAATTGTACAGAGAGACGCCAGCAAATCAAGCTTCCCATAACTGTCAAATTTTCCCAATCAATCTTGAACCTAATGTTTCAGCGATAAAGATGAAAATCCATTAGAGAAAGGAGAATGGCCAGGTTGGACCCACGTAATTGAAAAATCAACGGAGCGCCGTTCACGGTCTAGTTTATATTAATTATAGTAAAGAGTTTATCAGAGTTCTATATAAAAAATATTGAGTTAGGTACTAGATGATGGGAATTAAAAGTTACGATTGATTTTAATTTATATAAAAATAAAGTCATCGTGCAGTTTCCGAACGCAACTTTGAAAGGAGACAATTTTTTTTGTTTGGAGAATAGGCCACCCACATAAAATTGTAACAGACATACAGATATTAATGAAACGTATATAGATTTCTTCCTTAGAATTTCTAGATTACAGTGGTAATATTAGCTAAGCCATGTCTAACCGGAATGATGAGAAATTCGAAAATGGAAACGTGAATCTAACAAAAACAAACAATAACAATAACACGTCAAATGTCAAATGAAGTTGTCAGTCAACCACCAAAAAGACGAATATACAACGTTCCGTACCATGATGATTTTCTATACCATCTAAAAGATTTTAGCGGAAACCTCTAAAATAGCATTAGAAAGCTCACAGTTTAATATTATTTCTTTTTATATTCTATTATACTTTAATTAAAGCAGATATTAGTACCAATGGATACTGTACTTTTTTTTTGTAAACGGAAAGAACGCCCCTATTTACGTAAGTATTTTCCGTCAAATGGCATTGACCACAACAGGAATGATTTGACTCGCAAAAAAATATCATAATACAACTTATTTGTTATGATTTTAAGATTCCGGTTATTAGAATAAAATGGTTACCTTTTTTTGGTGTAAGTAATATGAATATCCGCAACATCGAAGAGGGCCTAAAAAAAACTGTCTCCTTTACCTTTTACAATTAACTTTTACAACTGTGGACCATTCTATTGTTTGTTTGTGTTCAACGGCTACGTGGAATACGGATAAAAGCTATTTTATGCCATTCTACTAGGGACTAAATAATAACCAATAAGTCCGTGCCATAAGTTAGGTTATAATCTTCTACCTTTCATATCTTTTTTCTCCCAACTTCTATAACCTACTTTCCATTTGCTTTTTTGTTAGTCTTAAGTCGTTCTTTAACTATTCATAAGCTTCCACAATGTACGCTACCCATATCACTGGGTCCCGAATCACATGCAATCTCGCCATTCTCATTTGACAGATTTTAGTAGCTTGGTGTGCTGGTGTCCGTACCTTATTTGGTTCACAAGGGTTCAGTGAAATAAAAAAACAATATTTACGCATAAATAAACCTGTATTTGTTTAGTAAAATATAAACATTGCTTAAAAACATTCTGTCCAACTAAATCTAAAATATACATCGTTTCTTGATAGTTTTAATATTGTGAGTCTTAAAACATTAATACGACTATATTTTTTAAATCATTTTTGAATCAACATTTATTGTATAGTACAGTTCTATCAAACATCCCGAGGATGTAAATAAATTAACATTATAAAACAGTTGTCAAAATTATTTATGAATATAAAAAATCAATTTTCTATTTTGTATGTGTAACAGATTACTTAAATAATTCTTTAAAAAATTGTGCTGTGATAAGAATTGGTTTAGCAAACAACCATTAGTGGCAAACATAGTTGGCACTTTGATGTAATAATGATCAATAGGTACTTATTTTGAAAACACTAAAAATAACTTTTTGATGCAGAAGGTCCGTTAGTCAATACGTCATTTTGAAATGGAAAAAAAACTGAACCCGCTTTGCCAGAATCCACGCAGAATCTTAGTATGAATCATGAAAAAAAAAATTAATTCTTAAAATGGACTAGCTCATAATTATAAAGTCCATTTTAAGAATTTTTAAATTTTTAACGTAATTCATATTACGATTCTGCTAAAGTGGCCATTTTAGAATCCCAAGTATAAGTTTGCTGAGAATCAGACTTTTTTTCAACATGACGTTTTGTTATAATGACATTCTGCCTCAAAATTGCTAGGCTACCAACCACCGTTGTTTGTTTACTTAAACAAAAACTTAAACAGGCTATAGTTTACAAAAGCGCGTAAAATGAATAAGGTAAGGTACAACATTTATTTAGATGTGTTTCGTAAACTTCTTTAATATTTGCTAGTTAATTCTATTGGAAATATGTTTTTAAGGTGGATGCTCCAGGGTAGCCCTCGAAATTCAAATTTTCTTACATTTTTTGCAATTTTCAGGTCGAGGAACGACTTTTTCAAGGTCAAAGTCATTCCTCGACCTTTATGTACTTGGAGGGTTGTATTGATGATTTTGATGATTATAATTCTATAATACATACGTCTTACAGTCGCGAACAATATTTTAATCAACATACAACCTAGCACTGGCCTGCAAATAGCAAAAACGTAAGAAAATTTTAATTTTCTTTCGACGCTTTCACCATAAAATAAACTTATTTAAATTTCAACAGCAACCGGGTTATAGAGCTAGTGGTAAAGAAGAGAGTGTTGCAACAAGGAATGGCAATTTTCAGAATTTGCATAACATATCACGCATAATGATTCCTGAAGGCAAACGCTGGAGTGTGCTCTATGGTTGCGGGACTGTTCGAAAGAGATACCCCGTGGCCCCGGAACACAAAGGGCGATGAAGAAACATGGATGGGTTTTAGTCAGTAAAAGTCTGACACTCCCTCCTGCTCCGCCCAGAGCGGGAGGAGTCATTTGATGATTTCCCATTCGAAAAAAAAAGAAGGCTATGTATTCCACAAGATATTGGATATTCATGATGGCCCAGTGGTTATTAAGGCCTGATCTCTCATGCATGAGGTTGTGGATTCCGGGCAAGTACCAATGTGACTTTTTCAATTCATATGTACCTACCTACTTTCTTAGTTTATTTTGGACATCACAGACATCGGTGAAGGAAAACATCGTGAGGAAACCTGGACTTATAAAGTAATATAAGTCTGAAATCGCCAACTCGTCTTGAGCAAGCGTGGTGATTAATGCTCGTGCCTTCTGTGTTGAGAACAGGCTTTTGCCCAGCCGTGGGACAGTAACAGGCTAGTATTATTGTAAAGGTAAGAGGTAAACACCTCTTAACGCAGCCGAAAGGCACTTGTTCTCCCCGTCATTGCAATCATTTTTTTGTTCCACACCATACCTGGGAACCTAGTTACGGAGATATTGGGGGTCAAAGTTCCAACTTTTTGACAAGTTTTTAATGTAAGATTTTTTACTTTAAACACCTCCACGACCCCCGTACTATTCAATCCATATATCAGCATAATGTTTTGAGTGCGTTACATTGAGTTCTAACACAAAACATGATTTTTCACCCCAAAAAATCGTTTTCCAGCAATATTTTCGCTTTATTATAAACATTTTAGTTAGGTACTTAATTTGTTGTAAAGAATGCTTGGTTGACGGCTTCGGGATGAGGTTGTTTACACCCTGTATATTATTAAGTCTGTTGGTTAGACTGGAAGCCGACCCCAACATGTTTTTTAAAGGCTAAGCTGATGGTAATGATGTCATAAAAAAGTAGACCTATGAAGTGGGTACTTCTACTTAAATTATTTTGGTTTAAAAAGGCGTAACCCAAATGAATAGCCCTTCCTAATTGCAACACTTCCTAAAGACCGTAGCTTCATAAATATTTGAATAACTTATACATTATGTTATTCGTATTAAAAATAAGTTAGATCATACTTTTATACATCAAGGGTTTAAATTTGTCTTGTGATCGTAAGTTAGACTGCTTAGAAAACAAGATAGGTACAAGCGACCGTCGTATCTATACGTATATTCTAGTTGAAGTAATTGCTTGAGTTTAAGTAATTACTTCTGCAAACCTTTATAGGCAAAAGACAAGACAAGAACTTAAATGAAGTTAGAACTGCCAAGCTAAGAATTCTAGTTGTTGACAGTTGTTCAAAGTTAATCAAAGTGATTACTTGAGTAAAAGTTATAACTTATGAAACGATTTTATTCTGTCATTTAGTAATTGCTTGAAGTTAGAACTGTCAAAAGTTAGATTACTTAGCTTTGCTTTCTTTGACAGTTCTTACTTCGTTTAAGTTCTTGTCAATTGCAAAGGTTTGCAAAAGTAATTACTTAAACTTAAGCACTTACTTTAACTTGACTATAGATACCAGGGTAAGACTCTGGGAAGGGTCTGACACGAAATAACTAACAACCAATTAAACTCTTGTGGTATTTCATTGAACGTGTTCAATTATTTTTCAGATATTGTGTGAAATTATGTCGGTCAACAGTTTACAAGAGTTTAATTATCAGTTTGGTTGCTCATAAATATCTGCTTTTCAGAAACCGGCAGAGTAATCAGCATTGTGTTTGAACAATCTCGAGCAGAGAAAATTCTTTAAACATACAATTAATGGTTGTGAATGAATTTCTTTCAAAACCCTATATGATTGAGGTAGAAAACTTTACTTCACTTCATATTTTAAATAAAAGAAAAATGTTTCTTACAAGGAGAGCAGAGGAGAGGAGGAGCTCGTGGCTAAATAATAACAGCCACTCGGGTCGATCGTTAGGTTAAGCCGTGCTTGCCTAGGTTGGTCTGTGGATGGGTGACATACCGAGTTTCCTCCGTGCCTCGGAAAGCACGTTAAGCCGTTGGTCCCGGCTGTCATTTGTAGATCTTTGACAGTCGTTTAAGATAAGATAAGATAAGATAAGATTTGTTTATTTCTGAGCATATGGTACATTAAGATCTTAATATTAGACAGTTTCACATATACTACCGTTGCCGGTGTAGAAATATTAAAACAACTTACAAAGCTCTATGTCGTAACAATGCAAAGTCCCCATTAACATACGTTAGGTAGTCAGAGGCCCAAAAAGTCTGACAACCAGTCTTACCAAGGAGTATCGTATTACCCGGTACTAACTGGGTTGTGGAGGTCAGATAGGTAGTCGCTCCATGTAAAATACTGGTATTCAGCTGCATCCGATAAAACTGGAAGCCGACCCCAACGTAGTTGGGAAAAGGCTAGGCAGATGATGATGTTTCTTACAAGGTTAAATAATGCACTGAATAACCATGAAAGATCCAAGAACTTTACCAAACGTGGATTTAAGAAGGTAAAGTAGTTTTGGCCAGTTAGCAGAGACTGTCTTATTTGAAATCGTGGTTTTTGGGTACAATAATTATTCAAAATTTGGATGATACACTTAATTTAAAAATAGCCCAACTTACGACACACAGAATAAGTACAGTGGTATAAAACTCTATAATATTTATTTTTTTATAATATAAATTCAACTTTTGATATACACAGTAATTTAATGTAACACGTTATAATTTAATTAGAGCTGTTTTAGAAACACTATATACGTTGCAATGTTATATTCAAATCTGATGGTTATAAAGAGGGTGACAACAGAAATGAAGAGTAAAAGAGAACAATAGATAAAGAAGACATAGGTCGCGGCACGTAACTCTAGCGCTGAACGAAACGTGGAGGGGATAGCTGCGCATGTTCTACGACTGGAGAGCCAATCAGCGCAACGCATGCCCCAAGACATTCTTATTTTTTACTACTACTACAACAGCCCATAACGTCCACTGCTGGACATAAGCCTCTCCCATGATGGGAGGAATTTGCCGTAATCTCCACGCTTGGCAGGCGGATTGGAGATCGCAGTGATGAAAGACTAACAGAAAGCGCTGCTGCCCATTCTCTGGTCTACGGAGGCGCAAGGTGTTCTGCCTCAGACATTAGTCGCCTTATACGACACCCGTGAGTGTAATGGGTTGGTTCTTATTTTTTACTTCTGCGCAATAACGGTCAGCGCTAGAGTTTCGTGTCACGACTTGTATCGTTACACCCAAAAGACAAGAGATTGATGAAGATCCAATCTTATTATGGTATGATTAGAGTCAAATTGGGACTGGTCATCTCTTTGTTGCCATGGCTTATTTGAATATTATTTTATTATTGAGTTATCTTTGTCTTTACCATGGACACTTTTAACGTGCACGACTTCAATGTACAATCTCAACAAGAATGAATAGAATGATGTAACCAAGGTTGTTTTGTAACAATATTCTGATTTAAAAGAAAGTCCATGGCGTCTCTTGCCCGTTCTTCTCCATAGAGATCTACTACAGTACTTTCAAAGTTGTTATGCCTTGTGTTTGGGACTGTGGCTGTGGATTTTATTGTTGTCATTGTTTTGACAATAAATTCAAAAGTGCCTGTAATCGGCCTCCTTGAAATAAATGCTTTAATTAATTGATTGATTCTGATTTGAAACTTAGTTCTTGCGCTGTCATCAGCATTCTAGAAAGCAGTATTAGAAAAATTCTCCATTGTGTATTTATGTCCAACTCTAGAAAAGTTTGAAACTCGCGGTGACTCAGTTTGTTGTTATTACTGGGTTGGTTTCTGCTTTTCACGTGAGATATAATATTGTAACGTCTATAGAAACATTATTTTGGAGAAAATGGTAAAAGTATTGTGTTAAAACGCTGATTTATTGAGAAATAAACGTACATAATATATGGTTGTCAGAACGGTAATTTGTAAGTAAGGAGATAAACTATTTAAATATACATAATAATATGTGGAAGATTTCATAAAGCAGCTTCTTACAACCAGAAACAATAAGAGATGGCAGACTGGTTATTGACTCAAAGAGCTAGTGACTAACTGTGGCCGCTTTGAGCTATTGCCTTAAGCAAGGCTTTTGAGACAGTGAAGCAATGAAATACCAACCGTTATTCGTTGAAAAGCCACATGGAATTCAAAATTTTTGTTTATTTTTGTTCCTATGATTTTACTATTTTTTTTTTGTAATTTCACTTTTTCATAAATCAATAAATATATTTTTAAGAGCATCGTCTAGTATGTTGTAGGATACATCAGGGTAGCATTTTAGGGCTACTTTTTCCTACTCCAAAGAGAAGTTTCTTTTACCATTTTCTCCAAAATATCATCCTTGGCAATAATATTCTTCTATTCATTTATATTTTAACTGGACCAAGATTTCGTATATATATTATGATATTTTGGGGATATGTAACAAGTTTATTTGTGAATATTTTTTGAATGGATCAAATTAATTAAATTCTACCGTTTTTTCTAAGATGATATTGTGTTTATTTGGCAATCAATGGTTATATTTATTTCTATGTAGACATTTTATGTAAGTATCAATTTTTATAATCAGATTAATATGTGCCCTAAAAACTTATGGTAAGATTTGAAGTCAAACCAGGGCAAGTACATAACTGCGTACTATACTAATCTATAAAAAAATTATTAGTTTCCCACTTTTTGCCGTAGGAAAGAAACAGAATTAAATTTTCTGATAATTTTTTAAAAAGTCCAGTCAAATTATAAAGAAACAGAAATTATAATTACAACTATTAAAACCTATTAATATTATAATATTTTATAATAAAATTTATTATTTTTTTATAAAATCTCACTATTTGGTTGCGCATCACTAAAAAGTGACAGATAAATCTAAAGATTAATATTGTGTAGTGCTTTATATAACACTTTTACGTACTAAATGTGTCAGATAAAAGTGACTTTAGAACTTTAGAAAGATGTTTCTTAATTTCTGACAATTTAGAGCCCGAAATCAGGGGCTGATGTTTTTTTTTGTGTCATGTTAAGAATTTACAACAAGAGCAGGTTGTTGATCAATGCTCATGCCTTCTCTGTATGAAAAGTAGCGTTGTCGATACAGTAATAGGTTGATATTCATATGATGTTATATATGCTTTAACATTTTTGTATTTTCAGAGATTTTTATGTCAATCTCCTCGATGATATTCAAAAATTCAGTTTTCACATTGTTACCGTTTTGGCTGAATTGTTCAGCCTCGTCATCACAGACAGAATTTTGAATTGTTTATAGGAATTCCTTTGTGTGAACCTCATTGTCTTTGCGAAGACAATCGATGTTTATTCTTCTTTTTAGTTAATTAAGTATAAGTAGCATACCTATATATTTTTATCGTTATACATTCTTTCGATATCCCATATACAAACTGTCGTTACGATTGATTCATATAGTCTTCCGTCTCTAGTCAAGAGAAAATGCTGATTAGTTATAATCTTTGTACTTTTCAATAAGATGGATCTTTTTTTTCTTTTTAGACTGAAGTATGTCTTACTTTCCCTTTAATAGCCACTTCAGCTTCTTCGCCAGTCTCATCAACTTCAGATAAAACAGTTTGTAATTGATTTCCTTGAATTTCCACGACAGAGTTATCAATTTTAGTGACGATTTCTTCAGATTCCGTTTGGTGTTTGCTTGCTTCTGCACTCACAGTTAGTCTGTATTGTTCTCTGATATCTCTTATTTCTTCAGGAGAAGGGCTCCATTTCTTCATATCTCTATCACTGTCTATAACTTGACTCTCATCATCGTCACTAATATCTTGGATTTCATCTAAGCTTTTACTCATTTTATTATCTACTTCTTTGACACTTTCTGATTTTTCTTCACTCGTTGTAATTCTTTCAACGTCTTTGCCCGTTGACTTGTCAATCATTCCGTCACCGCAGCCAACATTGGCTCGTTCATCGTCTTGTATATCTTCGACGTCATCTAAGCTTGCTTGTCCAGCCTTATTGTCGTGGCCGTTGCTATCACTGTCAGAAATCCTAGGTTTTGGACTTTTATTTTTATCTAACTGCTCTTCACTTTCGTCAATAATCCCTAAACGAGACCTCGAAAAGAATTTATGTAAAGACTCCAGTTTATCTAACGCTCTTGCACTTTTTTCTGAACTAGATGATAGTGTAGTATCTTCTGTATTGCAAGCTGAATCGATTCTCTTAGACATATCGGATACAGAGTCTGAAATCTCTGTTGTCGAAGTTGACTTGTCGACTTTCACGACTTTAGGTTTTATGATCATACTTGGTGGTAAGTCAGGGATGTTCCTCAAATCGATTAAGCTTATCGATGATCGTTTTAAACTAGAACTAACATCGAATTCATCATCAGAATCCTCTTCAAAGTGTTTCTCTACTTTGTATTCTATGTAGTTAACTAAATCTTCCGCGGCTGCTCTTATTTGAGAATTCCGATCATCTGAATACTTTCTTTCAAGGTCGCGAGACGATGGTTCATCTTCTTCTAGAATATCAGAAAGCTCAACACTATATGGTAGATATTGTATATACGGTAGCATAGGTGGTTTCGTATACGATTCGTAGTTCTCTGAATCCTCTGCTTCAGTCATGGTATCATCTTCTAACTTTTTAATCTGAGTAACTCTTGCCACAGCCTCATTCAATATCATTTCTAGATCATTCTTGACATTACTTAAGTCGATTACCGTTTCAGAAATTCGTCTATCTGTAGAAATGTCCTCACCTCTATCTATAACAGTGTCTTGAGTATGTGTTAGAGTCGAATCAGATTTCGTCTTACTAATATCACTAAAAGTTTCAAGTTTGCATATAGTTATATCCGATTTAGATTTCTCAGACAGCGACGGTGTTAACGACTTCGGATAGAATCTGTCCTTCGTCGTGTAATTCTCCATGTATTTGATTAGCATTTCTACTAAAGTCTCTGCCTCTTCCTCAGGCGTATCGTCTATAAAAGATAGATCTTTAACATTAATACTAGCTTCACTAAGTCCTGTTTCAGTTTCTATAATTTCTATACTAGGTTTCGGGTCTTCCGGACCGAATAGGAACTCCATCAGGGTTATCTTATTATCACCGACTTCGTTCTCCTTCTCCATACACCCCGTGGTAGCTAAGAAGTCCATCAAAGTCTCCATTTTAGCTTCTAACTCAGTATTCATCCTACTTGGAACGAATTGCTTAGTGCTTTCTTCAGGAGTGACTTCACTTTTAAAACAGCTACCCGTACTATTCTTCCGTTCACCTCTTTGACTTTTAACTATAGTAAAGAAAAAGTCAATAAGATTAGCAATTCTTCTCTCCGTACCTTCTTCTCCATCAGAACTCAGACCAGATTCTTCCTTAACCAAAGGACATCGTCTCGGAGAGTCTTCGTACTTTTTAGAGAAGACGGTTTCTTGTATTACTTGGAGTAAGTCTCTTGCTAGTCTTACTGGTGAGCGTGTGTCGGTTTGTATGGCTTCGTAGGTGGAGGGCGAAGGGGCGGAGCGCCGGCGGTCGCGGTCGATGCGGATGAAGTCCCACAGCGAGCCGAGCTCCGACGAGAGCGACGCCCGGTGGTTGGCCAAGCGATTGCCTAGCCGCCGGAAGACCTGGAACGAAGATGGCTGATGAAAATATAGTTGTACTTGGATAGGGTTTTACATGCAGGTTAGATAAATTATTTACTTCAATATCATACATCGTCAAAGTCGTGGAAAACACCTGGATAAGGGATGCGCAGAACCGGGAAGTGTGGCAGAAGAAAGGGGAGGTCTATACCCAGCAATGGGTGATTTCGGGTTGATATGATGATCAGGCCGTGCCAAATATGCCAGAATATTGGAGGACCTGCTTCCACTTTTTACAAGTCACGTTATAATCTTACTTCAGAATATCAAAAGATCTACATCAGTGACGACACTTATTAAAAAAAAAAATCGAAATTGGTGTCGATTCTGTTGTGCACAAACTAAGCTTAATTTATGCTATTGCTATCTTTTACTAAAAGGCAGTGCGAAGTACGGACGGCTATAGCTATGAATTAGGTTAGAGATGTCAAACTAGTTTATGCCTTGCGCTTCACCGTGTTTTAGTCGACATGTTTTTACGTGCACCCTTCATTTGTATGGAAATATTAGTTCCAATTAAATTTGACTAAATTAAGCTCTAATTTACGTCTGTCTCTTTCTCGTTTTATTAGAGAGAAAATGATAGCAATAGCCTAAATTAAGTTTAGTTTGTGCACAATAGAATCGACACCATTGTCTCTACATTGCCAAACCAACATTGAGTCAATGATTTAAATGGAGAGATTTTTTTCTTTTTTCCATTTGCGGAGTTAAAATTATTGAGACTGTTGCTTAAAGGTGGAGGGAGAAGTCTGGGTGTGAAAAAGGGGCCAAAATAGTACTGTAATACCTGCCACACTCAGGAGCGCCATGCCCTGAGCTTCCGTAATGAGAGTCTCTTGAACCTGGCTACTTGTGCTGCCAGGGCTTCCGCCCCGGCTGACATGCGTTCGGTTCCGCCAGTTTCACCCTCGGAGTGGACCTGGTGGAAGTATGGAAGTGGAGTCAGCATTGTAAAGAATTGAAGATCACATAGTTGATAGACTAGACGAAGTTGTAGATGAAGGTAGGTTAAAGATTCTTTAAGGGTTAATAGGCAGAAGAGGGGAAGTTATGACTTAAATAACTCCATAAAGGGTGTAAAAAGACTCTTAACGAAGCCGAAAGGCACTTGTTCTCCCCGTTATTGCGATCATTTTTTTGTTCTACACCATACCTGGGAACCTTCTAGTTACGGAGATATTGGGGGTCAAAGTTCCAACTTTTTGACAAGTTTCTTTTTTTAAATACACGTTTTTAATGTATCCATCAGCACAATATTTTGAGTGCGTTACATTGAGTTATACACATGATTTTTCACCTTTTCACCCAAAAAAAAAAGTCGTAACCCAGCAATATTTTTTGCGTAAAGTTACTTAGTTTGATGTACAGAATGCTTGGTTGACGGCTTCGTGATGAGGTTGTTTACCTCTGCCTATAACACCCTTCGGGGGTGTGATGCTATAATGATGTAAGTCACTAGAATCAAGTTTTTTTTATCGTGTGGTTATGCCTGACTTGGTGTCAGAGTTTTATGTCGCCCATGGGCCTCTGACTTAGCTTTACATGCCGTCGAGAAATATCTCTCAGGCATGCTGGTTTCCTCACGATGTTTTCCTTCACCATAGCAACTGATAATTCTACAATACGCACATGAATCTCAAAAATCAGAAGTGCGTGTCTTGGGTTTGAACTTCAGACCTTTATCTTGGCAGAACGATGTTCACACCACTATGTTATTACTGCTTCAAATTTTTCGTTTTAAAAATCTCCTCTAACAACGATTTCTTCTTGTTAATCTACAAGAATGGTAGGGGATGCTTGGGAGTATGACGAACAGGGTGTAAAGCTCTTCATCCCCCATAGATAAGGGAAGATTCTCCAACTAGACGGGTGTTGTTCTTGTTGTCGGGTTCTTGTATATTAAGTCGCGGATAACTCTGCTTGCGCGATGTAGGAATACTCATGTGTTTGTCTTAGTTCATCGTTCGTGTCATAGCTATGGCGCTGTAGTACTTTTTGTTCCATGTTGTTTTTGTAGTGCCGCTACAGATGTATCTTACCTCTCGTGTACTCGTTCGTTTTTGCATGTAGCTCCTCATGTCTTTATCTGAATGTCCCTTCGCCCGTCCTATGCCCTTCCCCAGAGGTGCACCTGTTGAGACCCTCCTGAAAATATCCCCAAGATTTAATTTTAATAACTTCGTTTGCTTTTAATGCAAACTTAAGTTTAGTTAAAGGTCTATTTCTTCATTATCTGGCTCTCTAGATTGAAAGTTATCCCGTATTATTAGTAGAAGTTCTTTGTTTATACCTTACCTGCAATGAGTAGGATCGCTGTAAGCAGCTTGTACTGGCGCCTTTCCTTCTGATATTGTGTCACTGATGCCGAAACCTCCGAGTGGGAACCCTGTGGTACCTGTAAAACAGGTTCAGGTTATAAAACAACAGGCAAATACATAGAATACATAGAATAGTACAAAAAACATTGTAAACCTGCGCGAATATTTCGACGGGCTGCAAATGTTACTGACTGGGCCATTAAAACTATACATACAGGGTGTAAAAGACCTCATCACGAAGCCGTCAACTAAGCATTCTGTACATCAAACTAAGTAACTTTACGCAAAAATTATTGCTGGGAAACGACTTTATTTTTTGGGGAGAACTCAATGTAACGCTCACAAAACATTGTGCTGATGGATGGATTGAATAGTACGGGGGTCGTGGAGGTGTTTAAAGTAAAAATCTTACATTAAAAACTTGTATTTAAAAAAAACTTGTCAAAAAGTTGGAACTTTGACCCCCAATATCTCCGTAACTAGAAGGTTCCCAGGTATGGTGTAGAACAAAAAAAATGATCGCAATGACGAGGAGAACAAGTGCTTTTCGGCTTTTTTAAGAGGTGTTTTACATCCTTTATAGTACCTACCTATTTAATTACAGATGTTTAGAAGAGAATCAACAATGTTGAAATAATGTCAAAAAATAAAACATTGGTACACGTACTATGAATCTTTCCTAGATACTACCACCGTAATTATGATGTCAAATATCGCACCACTAATGCCGTAATGTCATAATACGGCGCAATTGGCTGTTGCGCTGCGTGTCTCGGGTTCGATGTATGACCTACAGTATTTATTCTGGGACAGGCTGTTTGTGTATGTGAGTTTAAATGTTTATAAAAGCACCTACGATACAGGAGAAATTCCTTGTGTGGGGCAGGTAAAAATTGCGACTTTTTGTCTATTTTGTATTAAAGTATTTTTACCTGCAATAGCCCCTCTGGTCATACTAAGGCCTCGCTGTATCCGGGCTATAGCAGCTCTGTGTCTTGGCAGGGGGGCAGTACTCCCTTTCTCTTGCAGCACAAACCGACCTAAGGTCTTCCAGCCGGCCTGAAAATGTGGAAGGGAGAAATTATTTAGAATTGGAATGAAAGAATGAGCTGAAGCGAATATGTAATGAATAGGCTCTGACTTTCTACTCGGTTTGTATGTCCTTAAGGCTGATGCTCCAGGGTAGCCCGCGAAATTCAAATTTTCTTACGTTTTTCGTAATTTGTAGGCCAGTGCTAGGTTGTATGTTGATTAAAATATTGTTCGCGATTGTAAGACGTACAGGTCGCGGCACGAAAGTCTAGCGGTGACCGTTATTGCGCAAAAGTAAAAAATAAGAATGTCTTGGGGCGTGCGTTGCGCCGATTGGCTCTCCAGTCGTATAACATGCGCAGATATCCCCTCCACGTTTCGTTCAGCGCTAGACTTACGTGCCGCGACCTGTATGTAGTTGCAGAATTATAATCATCAATACAACCCTCTAAGTTCATAAAAATCGAGGAACGTTTTTTTCAAGGTCAAAGTCTTTGCTAGACCTTTATGAACTTGGAGGGTTGTATTGATGATTTTGATGATTATAATTCTGTAACTATAAGTACATACGTCTTACAATCGCGAACAATATTTTAATCAATATACAACCTAGCATTGGTCTGCAAATTGCAAAAAACGTAAGAAAACTTGAATTTCGCGGGCTGGTTGGAGCATTCACCGCACTGCATTGTATCGCAATTTTTAGTTTTTTGTTAAATGCAAAATTCTGATATTAGAAACATGTTCCTCCTAATGCAACATAAAAAAATCAGAGCCAAAAATTATTTTGGCTCTGATTTTTTAACCGGCTTCTCATTAGAGAAGCCCGGTTTTTGAACTGAGGATGTGGACTAAGGGCCTGACTGTGTTACACAAGCTCTATAGTCTCCGCCAGTTAAGTAAGAATTAAAGGTCATTGCTCTTTCCTTAATTTCTCTGAGTAAGTACGTACTTACCCCTGTACCCCGACAATACATTATGAATCGTTTTTTAAAACCAGAAAAAATAAAGGTCGTTTCGGGACAAGTTATTGTCATTATTTCTGTTTTCGGAATTATGTATTTGAATAAATGTATGCGGGTCAATGACTTTTAATTCTTACTTATCTGGCGGAGACTATAGACGGAACAAAGATTTTCATACAAAACATCAGCAAAATAAAATTGCTAAAATAATTCCGTGATATAAAAAGCCCTTTTTCCCCCGGTTTGGTGGATTAAGGATCTTCTGGTGAAGTAATGTGTGTTAACAAAATTGTGTTCCTATTTGTTTCTTTGTACTCTGTCAGCAATGCTGACCTACTTGACCCGAAGGTTTACTGGTAGAGAATGTCTTGTGGCTTTAAATCCGCTTATGTATCACTCTTGCACATGAAGTTTAAATTAATTAATTAAAAAGTACTTGCCCGGATTTGAACACACAATCTAAGGCATGAGAGGCGAAACTTTAACCTCTGGGCCTTCACACCACCAATTTGACTTTTTCAATATACTTATGTACTTTCTAAGTTTATCTTTGACATCACAGACATCGGTGAAGGAAAACATCGTGAGGGAACCTGGACTTATAATGAATATAAGTCTGAAATCACCAACCCGTCTTGAGCAAGCGTGGTGATCAATGCTCGTGCCTTCTGTTGAGAAGAGACCTTTGCCCAGCTGTGGGACAGTAACATGCTGGTATTATTATTAGGGGGACAATATAATGACCACCAAAAAAACTTTGTGACCACTAACATCTATCACCTAATATATCAATTGATCACGAGATTTAGTAAATTGAGCACTCAATTTTAATGAGGTGGTTGATGACAAACTAGTTTTGCCTAGGCCGACTTGGGGCACCCCGACACGGATAGATTAAGTTAGAAGGGTATAGGACAGGTATACTCTTCGTGGTTATTTTTTTATGAACCATTCAGAAGTAGGATCCTCCGTCAACCGTGTGTCCCTCGACTCGGATGCAAGAGTATAACAGTTCAATTTCTGGTGGTCACTAATTAAAAAATAAATTTTGGTTCTAATTTCACGATAAAATGGGGATTAATTTTGGTGATCATTTACAAATTTTGGCAATCAAAAGTGATTTTTTTGCTGTTACATTTTGCTAAATCTGGTGGTTCGTTATTGTAGGTACGCCTGATTATTATTTGTATTTTTGAATTGGTACACTGGTGTCGTAAGTTCTCACCTGAGCAGCATAAACCACTTCATCATCAGCTAGCGCCCTCTGCTGCGGTCCAGTACCAGCTCTGCCGCCCCACTCCAACTCCTCAACCAACACGAACCTTTTGGGGTCATCGTGGCACCTAGCTTTAGTTAGAGCTTGGTACACCACGTATGACGCTGAGGCACTTAGGGGGACCTGAAATTTTTCAATGATCGGTCTGGTGAATGATGAAGGCATCTCCTTATTCAGAGAAATAGTGATTTTTATTAAGCACTGTGGGTATTTGATTCTAGAACGTAACCACACGTAGAATCCGTGTGGTTCTTTTTTCAAAAGACCATCTCAGACACTAATCTGCATAGTCCTCATGTGAATTGAGCAAGATTATGTCTGGACTTCAAAAGAGACTATGACCTCTGAGTTTGTTTCGGCTGTTTCTTCTCAGAGTGGTCAGGTACGAAACACCAGCCCTACCTAGTATTGAAAAAAACCCAAGTAAAAACCTACTTGCAAGAATAAAGATAATTTCATTTCAGAACGCTGGCTACCGGCGCCGATAAGCGTCGACAAGTACCGACGGCGTAAGCAGGTCGGATCTTGTCGGCGCTTATCGGCGCTGGAATAAAGTATAGAGACTGCCTGCGCCGACTGCCTGCGCGGATCGGTGACGATAAGCGCAGGTCGGCGGAAGCGTCAGGGTAGCCAGCGATATTCAAATTTTCTTATGATATTTGCGGAGCGCAGTATCTTAGGTGGTAAATTAACAGATCCTGTTCGAAACACTACACTGCGCTCGAAAACGCAAATCGTTGACGTGGTTCAAAAGGCTGCCAAACTTAAATGGGTCTGGGAATCTGTTGGCCCGTAAAGGTCAGCATTGGTGCCCTGAAACAGAGACACGGGGTCGCGGCAGACATCGAAGGAAATGCAGGGACGAACTGGATGTCTTCCTTGAGAATTGGGAAGAAATAGCACAGAATTGTGACCGCTGGAAGGAATGGAGGGAGGCATTTGCCCAGCAGTAGGACAATATGAGGTAGCTATTTATACAAGGTGTCAGTTTGAATCCTGGTCAATGATTCTCTACCCCAATCTAATCAAATGGGTACGTTTTTTTTTGCTTCTGATTTACGGAAATCGATGAGTGTAAACTACCCGTATTAAAACGCAGCCCACTGGCCCTATAACCGCGCCTTCACACACACAAATATACGCACACAGAGACATGTCGCGCGATGGGTGATTCTTCTATTGCTTTCGTGTTATTCTGAATTACTGTAAAATTTAAACAATTTAAAATAGCAGGTTCATTAATTATTTGACCAGGTATCGTAATTTAAATTGATTATTAATGTCTTTTGTGACAAGCTCCTGAATTTTGCACTCCTGAATTATCCACTTTCTGTCACAAATGTCGTCGTCGCGCCTTCGGCCTACGCTCCTCATGCCAGCTAGCAAGACTTTTAGGACAATTTTAGTAGGTTATATTTTGAAGTATCGGAATTGCTGACAATACGGCTAAACGTTGGACGCCGCTTTGTCGAACGTATCGCCACCACAATCCGGCTGAACGTGAGGACGCCGTATTAAATAACGGCGCCGTTTTTCAATCCGGCTAGCCATTATGTAAAACGGCGTGTTATACGAATTGGCTAAAACATAGATATCACACATAGAGACAACCACTACAGCAGACTGAAAGGTTTACCTTCAATATGGCATAAGGTATCTCATGAGACACATTATGCACACAAACTAGGAAGCTGTCTGGAGGCTTCCGAGGCTCTTCATCCTGCGTGCTGGACTCTTCATCAGAGGGAACAGACCTGTCTTTGTGGCGGTCCGATCCTGATGCTGATCTGTAAGTGAAGGAGTTCTGATGATAGATTTTTTTTATTAAGGATGCACTTACATGTATGTTTTTCGGCCAGGTTTTAGCACAGATCATCTGCCCAGCCTTTTCCCAAATACGTTGAGGTCGGCTTACAGTCTAACCGGATGTAGGTGAATACCAGTATTTTACATGGATTGGCTGCCTATCTGATCTCCACAACCCCAGTTAGTACCGGGTAATACGATACCCCTTGGTAAGACTGGTAATACTTTCAGGCCATTGACTACCTTTAACGACTGTCCGGGACCAATGGCTTAACTTGCTTTCCGAGGCACGGAGGACACTCGGTATTATGGATGGTCATTCATCCACAGAACAACCTAGGCAAGCGTGGCAGCGACACGCAGCTCAGCAGCCAATCACTCAGCCGCTGCGCCAACCGTGCCGTCAAAATAACTGGGGACTGCCGATAGAAGTGAAAACAAAAAGTACACAGGCCCCTCCCCAGTCGTAGCACTGGTTATGCCCCGTGTTTCATCCACCAAGTTTCTGAACGCACCTTTTTGACGTTTGACAGATGACGTTTCAGTTGTCAGTGCGATGACGTTTGCTTGTCAGTGCATTTTTGATTGGGAAAAAAATTTGGTTCCGCTGCCTTGTTTTTTTGATGCACGCTGTTTTCGTGTAATTATTGATTGAAACTTTGAGTTAATGTTAATCCGATACCATCTTGATCGGTGTTTGATATTTTGTTGATAATTGAGTGAAAATTGAGAGATCTCGCCACTTTGGGTCGTGACCGCGAGTAATTTGTTGGTTATGTAGCCGGCCTTTGTCATTTGGACGCCGGTAACTTCCTAAATTCAGTGCTGGACTATTGTACATCCCCGATTGGGTTAGCAAACCGGGATAAAATTCAGTTGGACATTGATGAAAAGTGCCACGTGTGTGATCAGAAGGTTTGACCAGGGAGTCGACGGTACGCGCTGTGGGGCGTCCTTTGGTTACCGTCGAATCTACATGACTTTACATACACAACACAAGCACATTTACACTTACACCCCACCCAGATACGACGTGACCAGGGACTACGTCACATCACCAGTACCAACGTGATGGTAAGTGTATCTAATAGGTGTTTTCCCTTTGTCGATTGGACAAATATTATTTTGATTAGGGCTCCGCGTAATCGCGGACATCGTGAGTCTGTTTGTGCAGTCTCACACACCCCGCGCATGTGGTGCTACGCCGTAGCGGATCGCCTACGATTGCTACGAAGCGTGACCGCACGTTACGTTGAGTGACGATGAGTTAAATGTTTTTCCTTCACCCAAAAAGTGCTTAACGCGCCTTAAAAAGTTTTCACTTCAAAAAAACGTACCTAAATATATTCCATACCTGATACTAGTCAGCCAGGCCCTGCTGCTGGGATCGTCCCCGACCCGCTTGAGCAGCAGGCGCGCCCCGGTGCGCGCGCGCAGCACCCGCTCGTGCGGCGCCAGCACGCGCTGCGTGGGCGACACACACCCGCCTCACCTGATACTAGTCAGCCAGGCCCTACTGCTGGGATCGTCCCCGACCCGCTTGAGCAGCAGGCGCGCCCCGGTGCGCGCGCGCAGCACCCGCTCGTGCGGCGCCAGCACGCGCTGCGTGGGCGACACACACCCGCCTCACCTGATACTAGTCAGCCAGGCCCTACTGCTGGGATCGTCCCCGACCCGCTTGAGCAGCAGGCGCGCCCCGGTGCGCGCGCGCAGCACCCGCTCGTGCGGCGCCAGCACGCGCTGCGTGGGCGACACACACCCGCCTCACCTGATACTAGTCAGCCAGGCCCTACTGCTGGGATCGTCCCCGACCCGCTTGAGCAGCAGGCGCGCCCCGGTGCGCGCGCGCAGCACCCGCTCGTGCGGCGCCAGCACGCGCTGCGTGGGCGACACACACCCGCCTCACCTGATACTAGTCAGCCAGGCCCTACTGCTGGGATCGTCCCTGACCCGCTTGAGCAGCAGGCGCGCCCCGGTGCGCGCGCGCAGCACCCGCTCGTGCGGCGCCAGCACGCGCTGCGTGGGCGACACACACCCGCCTCACCTGATACTAGTCAGCCAGGCCCTACTGCTGGGATCGTCCCCGACCCGCTTGAGCAGCAGGCGCGCCCCGGTGCGCGCGCGCAGCACCCGCTCGTGCGGCGCCAGCACGCGCTGCGTGGGCGACACACACCCGCCTCACCTGATACTAGTCAGCCAGGCCCTACTGCTGGGATCGTCCCCGACCCGCTTGAGCAGCAGGCGCGCCCCGGTGCGCGCGCGCAGCACCCGCTCGTGCGGCGCCAGCACGCGCTGCGTGGGCGACACACACCCGCCTCACCTGATACTAGTCAGCCAGGCCCTACTGCTGGGATCGTCCCCGACCCGCTTGAGCAGCAGGCGCGCCCCGGTGCGCGCGCGCAGCACCCGCTCGTGCGGCGCCAGCACGCGCTGCGTGGGCGACACACACCCGCCTCACCTGATACTAGTCAGCCAGGCCCTACTGCTGGGATCGTCCCCGACCCGCTTGAGCAGCAGGCGCGCCCCGGTGCGCGCGCGCAGCACCCGCTCGTGCGGTGCCAGCACGCGCTGCGTGGGCGCGCGGGACGCCACCTCCTCCACCATCACGTACGAGCCGCGCGCAGACCGACACACACCCGCTTTTGTTAGGCACTGGGCTATTGCCTGTGGAAGAGAAAACTTCGTCTTCAAGGACCCACCAAGCAAATCCACCGGTGGGTCCCCGAATAACTGATGTGTCTCCCAAGACCTACTGACTGGTAGGACCTATGTGACTAATTAGTTTTATGTCCCCTGAGACCCACCAGAAACTTAAATGTACTTACTGCAAACTAGTTCGGTTTGCAGGGCACAATAACAAAGTTATTGGTGTGCGTAAAGTCAACGGCTGTCTGGCTTCGCCTATTTATTAGTGTTTGCGCTTTACAATAACCCGTTGTCCACCCACACACTTGCAATTTCTTGTCACTTGATGTTGCATGGAATATGAAGCAGAAATTTAGCCAACTTAACAATCTTCTCCGTGGCGCAATGGTCGAGCGTGCGGTAAACAGTATCTTACGCCGCCAGCGCCTAGCGCCGTAAGTTCAAATCCGACTGCCAACACATCGGTGTTTTTGTAAGTTTTAATGAAACGTTTTACATTTGCTTGTTCAATTCATTGCTTAAATATTGGCAAGTCTTCTTTATATTTGAGTTAAAATTTATTTGAGGTCTACCCTCTAAAAATTACAAATCATGTGTAAGTTAGTAGTTTAAGTTCATCGTCATAATGTTATTGACTATCGGGCTTACCTTACGTTTTTAGACATTATACCCTGCGTGTTTTGGGCAGTGCTTTTATTTGTTAATCATTATGAATCACTTAACTACACTTTTCAGAGCTGAGATTATTATTTTGCGTGAGCAAAACGTTTCAATTAGTGAAATTGCGAGGCGTTTAAATATATCGGTAAGTAACAAAATGTTATTAATATGTTTAGAGGATTAATAATAATGTTTATATAATCCACATGTTATTGATTGTTGTTTTTTGTAACAATATTTTATTATTGTTCACAGAGAAGGACTGTGCAATTGTGGGTCCATCGATATGCAGATTCGGGAAGCATTGATCCTTGCCGACCGGGACCGAAGGCTAATCCATAGCATACACAGATGGCAATGCGCGGCACCGTGATATAGTTGCAACGCATATCGCTAAGCCCTTCTTCACTGCTCGTTTAACGGCGACTAAACATGATGTGACATTACAAACTGTACGGAACCACTTGCGTTCAGCTGGTGTGAAATGTCTTAGGCCAGCCAAGAAAATATTACTGTCAGATATTCACAGACAAAACCGGGTACGCTTCGCAAGAGAATATTTGGATTTCGATTGGTGCAATAATGTTGTTATATTTAGCGATGAAAAATGTTTTAAGTCGCAAAATATTGTGGCGAAAAATGGTGAACGCTATAATAAAAAAAAATATTCTTCCATGCAGGTCTAGTGGCTGCTTTACTTTGGGATTTTGGGGATGAATGTCATCAATGGGTCCTGGTGAATTAGTGCAGGTAGGGGGTCGCAATACCAGTGAAGGTTACGTGAACGTTTTACATAACCTGATGCTACCAAGTGTGCGCGTTGCATACCGATAGTAAAGGCGCACCAATCGGCTATTAATAAAAATATCAAGGGGTAATTTGTTTTATGTGAGTGATGTTATTGTTAGTGAGATAACAATTTAGGATACCTGTATCTTAATATCTTTCTTACTAACATTTTTATGCATATCACTATAATTAAATTACTCTCTTGAATATGAAAAATAACGTTATTTCCTGTCCGACCTAGAATATTTGTCATGCACAAAACTTTATAATTTGTAATTATATTTATTATAAAAACCTAGGCAATAAATATTGTTATTTCTTATTACAAATTGTTTAATTTTCACTTCCATATTTTTTTCTTATTATCAGTTAAAATATAAAAATAAAAATTCAACAAAATGACAACAAAAGTTTTTTTAAATGCAAAAAGTCAATGACGGTGGCGGGATTCGATCCTACGACATTTGTTTTACCAGCCCATTGCTTATACACCTATGCCACAAGACCAGTTAGCAACAACGTGAAATTTATGCTTAATATTCTTTGCCTACAAAATAGTCCTAACCGTTTTCAATCACGGCGGCCAATCTTAGCGAAGATTAGCTACACACACGCGTGTTTGCTGACTTATTGTGAGACGTGAGGCGAAGTAATACACCAGTTGACTTTACGCACACCAGCATTATATTGGTGTGCTCTGCAAACCTAACTAATTTGCTGTGTGTACGAAAGAAAACAATTACAAATAATCCTTTAGGGGCGGCATGGGCCCTCGCCGGCGTCGGCCTAAGCCCGGTGGGCTTAGGCCGACGAAGGAGGCTGGCGGAGGCCGGCACTTCGAGGACAGAAGTCAAAGAGTGTTATTTAATATGCAAGCGAAGCGAGCGCTGGTTTACGAACCCATAACTTTGACGCTACGTTTTCTATTTTTACCTATGGAACAGTGACGGTATATGCGTTTGGGGTGAGAGGATTTTTTTTTGTTTGTGCAAATATATGTTGCCATTTTTCTCGACAGCTACTAGTCCAAGTGGGTCTTCGAAGACAATAAAATCTCAAAGGTCTAACTAGTAGGTCTTGGGAGACACATCAGTATTCGGAAAGCTACCGGTGGCTCTGCTTGGTGGGTCCTTGAAGACGAACTGGAAGAAAATGAGTCTTATACCTGCCTATGATTGTTTTCGAGTCGATGGGACATTTTAGATCAATGGGGCCCAATAACTTAAAAGGTGTTCGTGATTTGGTTTGAACATTTAGGTAAAGTCGTTTCAAGTTGAAAATCGATTTGCATCAGGACAGCCAACTTCTGACATATTTTTTTTTTTTTTTGTGACAAGCCCGCCACACTGTTCCCAAACCACTGTAACTCCTGAAAGCCAGAATCAACAGCGGCGACCACCAGAAAAGCGCCGAGACAATGAAGCTCGACGAAGTCCCAGAGAATGAATTTAACTGTCTTGGATCCCGCAACGAAACTTCTGATATAATGTTTTTCGGAAACCGCGTGTTTGTCTGTACAGAAATGCCAGTATATTATCATGAAGACGTAAAGAACCCTTACCTACGTCTTTACCTAACCAAAAGTATTATTGCATAGCCCATAACTTTGCTCTCAAAAAAAAAATCAGAGCAGTCTTTGGGGACTGCCGATAGAAGTGAAAACAAAAAGCACACAGGTCCCGCCCCAGCTGTAGCACTGGTTATGCCTCGCGCATGCCTATGTGGTGCTACGCCGTAGCGAATGCTACGAGTGCTACGAACGGCTACGAAGCGTCACCGCACGTTACGTTACGTGACGATGAGTTCAATGTTTTTCCTTCACCCAAAAAGTGCTCAACGCGCCTAAAGAAGTTTACACTTCAAAAATCTCACCTCATTGGCCGTAGTATCCTGCGTCACCTTCAGTATAGAGTAGGCCTCGTGCCTCGCTACTGCATACACGACCAGGAAGTGGATCTTCCTCCTCTCGTGAGGAGAGGAGGGCTCCAGGTCTCCTCGGCAACTCTCTCCGGCTAGTTCTTCACAGCAGCGGGAGAAGATGAGCAGGGAGGCCATGTTTAGAGGCTGGTTTGTTGGTGACCTAAAAGAAGAGAAAAGAGTCAGAAAAAAACGAGAACGAAGGAGATGGGGGCTTTTACAAAGCAGTAGGACAATACAGGTGTGGCAGATAGACATAGAGTTACATAAAAAAACCTACGTATACACATGACAAATGATGTTTATTTTGCAAGTAGGGGTTTACAAACACTTTTACACGTCATTAACCGACTTCCAAAAGGAGGAGGTTCTCAATTCGATTGGTTTTTTTTTTTTTATGTATGTACACCGATTACGCTGAGATTTATAATCCGATTTATGTGATTCTTCTTTAGTTTTATGCGGAATAGTTGCCATTTGGTCCCATAAAAATTTAACATAGTTTGGCCCAGTAGTTTTCATTTTATGAAGATTTTTACTTCAGTCGTGTGGTATAATTTCATGTATGTTCACCGATTTCTCCTCTATTTGTGGAGCGATTCTCAAAATTCTTTTTTTATTTAAAAGAGTATACTCCTGAAATAGTCACATTTAAATTTGGTGAAGATCTGATGCTGATCTTCGGAGATATACAATGGAACTCTTCAAAACTAGATGGTAAATCGGTCGTGATTGCTGCAATCGCTTGGATGTTTATTGTTTATACAACATCACGCCTGTATGCTCTGAGGGGTACGCAGATGTGTACAATACACTCAAATTTCGATAGTTTAGGTATGTTAAGTTCAATTATTTCTTCCATTTATACAATGTAAAATAAATGCATAGCAAATATTTGTATAGGATATTACAACAAAAAATTGAAAAATAAAAAAACTTTTTTGCAAAAAAAATAAAACCGACTTCAAAAAACAAAAAAGTGAAAAATAACTTTAGCTTCAGAAGTCGGTGACAAATAAAAACTAAATGAATCAATCTAAGGTCACCGACTTCTGAAGGTAAAGTTATTTTTCACTTTTTTGTTTTTTGAAGTCTGTTTTATTTTTTTTGCAAAAAAGTTTTTTTTATAAAACTAGACGGGGCCGGTGTTTCGTACCTGACTACTCTGAGAAGAAACAGCCGAAACAAACTCAGAGGTCATAGTCTGTTTTAAAGTCCAGACATAATCTTGCTCAATTCACATAAAGACTATGCAGATTAGTGTCTGAGATGTTCTTTTGAAGAATGAACCACACGGATTTGAGTGGACCTGTCCAGTCAGTGCAAGCATTTGTCAGTTATCGTGTAACTCGACTTATAACTTAAGGAGCTCAACGAAACGAAGAACATTTGCGAAGGTCGCATTTAGTACTCAAACTGCCAGACAGTTGTGGGAAAAAAACAAACAAAAAATAAAAATGTGACCCACGTCCCCCACATTCACAATAATCAAATAAAATTAATAATAAGTAATTTTCAAAATAAATATAGAACCTCTTTTTTGAGGTCGGTTTTATATAAAGGGCTACTAAGTACTAAGTAGTACGTACCTAAGCCTTACATGTCTGTAGCCAGGTCTCAGACACTGCAGTGGTATGACTCGTTGTGAGAGCATGTAGTTGGTGTCAGCATCGAATATGTCGAACCTTAGGAACGCTAGCTCGGGGAAGTTAATCTGAAAATAAATAAAATCAAGTCATTTACTCAAATTCGAATGGCAATTTGTCAAAATTACATAGGAGATTCTCTCAAAATGTCCGATTATCACCCTTCCTTAGCAGAACTGGGAACCAAAATAACCCTAACTGAGAAGAAGAAGTGGCGGAACAAATTCCAAAAAATCGCTCAGAGTTAAAGATTGACAGAAAACCATTAAGTATTAATTTTTAACACTTATTGGTTACTTTTTATTTAAATTCATTGGTCTAAACGAACTCTGTAAATACACAAAAGAATCACCGCGCTATCACGTGTGAGTCGTGAGTTATACTGAATAGAATCCAGCGAGAGCGCAGTGCCCCGCTCGGCCCCGTTGCAAACTCAAGATCTTATTAGCGAGCTGACTGTATACGCTAAATAATGACACTAAATTCATGTTTCTACGATGAACAGTTTTGTAGTTATTAATGTCAAACGATATAACCCAATTCGTTACAGTCCGGTTTTCTGACATGGTACCCCGTGTATGGTACTGATTTTAAAGACGTTTCACGTCAAAACATAGGCTGATTATGCTTACGGTAAACTCACCTTAAAGTTAAAAGTCTCATTCCAAATCGGATTCAAGGCATTTTTCCGTGCAACTTTAGTCCTTATTTTTTTGCAATCAGCTGGGACGCCCAGTATCTCTACCTCGACGAAGGCGTTGTAGAAAGAGTACACGTTTTCCGCGACATATTGTCCTGATATCACTGCAAGGGTTAGATGAGCAGCGTGGATCCCGTCGAACTCTTTGTCCATTGGGTTGAACCTAAAGAGAAATAGTCAAAAAGAACAATGATAAAAGTAGTAGAAATGGGTGTTTTTGAGAAGACATGAAGGCAGTCACTCATACCATCCGAAATACAGTTTTTTAAAGACGTTTTAAAGAATCGGGCTAGGCCAATACTTAGTGAATTGGCTAGTTTCCACCATCAATAAATTACAAATCTATTTAGTCCGTCAGTTAGAGTATTGGAAAATAATAGACACGTATTTTTTGTTTTTGTAAATCAATGAATATTGACAAAGATAAAACGCATCAAAACTCGGGAGTGGGGACTCGTTATGTCGTCACAACGCACTACAAATTATAACACGGCGTGACGTATTGAGAATTTTAAAAGCGTCGTATCTTCGTCAATTTTGGTTTACGTAACAAAAGAAAAAATACGTGTCAATTTTTTTTTGATAATCTAACTGACGGACTTATTAGATTTTTTCAAGACACTAGCCTATTCAAAATTAAAGCATTTGTTTCAAGTAGGTCGCGTTTACATGCATATGTACAACAATAAAATGAAGCTACAGTCCCAGTCACAAGACATAATAACTTGAGAAAGTACTGTAGTTGCCCATTCCCTAGCGTAGATCTCTATGGAGAAGAACGGGCAAGAAACTCCATGGACACTCTTTTAAATCAAAATGTTGTTACAAAACCTTGGTTACGTCATTCATGTTGAGATGATACATTGATTACATTATGTGAGAATGATGTATGAATTGATTATTTGTCACTGTTTTTAATTTTATTGTTGGTGGTCCCCAGGAGATCTTTCTCGAAAATAACGCGAGTGAAATGGCGTAGAAAACCCTCAGAAAACCTATAAAATTGTAAATTGGTGTCGATTCTTTTGTGCACAAACTAAGCTTAATTTATGCTATTGCCATCTTTTTCTCTCTAATAAAACGGACGTAATTTAGAGCTGTCAAATTTAGTTGGAACTAATATTCCCATACAAATGAAGGGTGCACGTAAAAACATGTCGACTAAAAACACGGTGAAGCGCAAGGCATAAACTAGTTTGACATCTCTAACTTAGTTAATAGCTCTAGCCGTCATTTTCTCGCACTGCCTTTTACTAAAAGATAGCAATAGCCTAAATTAAGTTTAGTTTGTGCAGAACACAATCGGCACCATTACCATTTTTTCTAAAACTCACCTTCTATAAGCAATATGCCCCGGATCCCACATCACGCTAGGTTTCCTCACGTACCCAGCAGAACCATTGCTCTCATACATCGCCGCGTTCACAGCCATCGCCGCATCTTCCGTCTGATAGTTCAGTGCCACTAGCTGGACACCACAGGACCAGAAGGTGACGGGGTCGAAGTTTGATGAGTCTATTCTTAGGCTGTGAAAGAGAGAGAGAGGGATATGTGAGTTGTGTGAGTTGGAGAAAGAAGGGTGATAATCATCACGCTGGCAACGGGCGTCATTTCGGGAGATCTTACAAGTCTTATATTAACAGGAGGCGACCCTCTTGTCATTGAGTGTCATCCTGAACTTCGACAATTAATTATTTCGACACGGTCTCAATTTCGATTAAAAGTCTATGCTTTGTGATAAGCACCGCAATCGGATCAGCATCGCCTTAACTCAAGCCTGTGGGGATTCCATATAAGTTACTCCATACTGGATATAATATGATACATCTCATTTATATTAAAGATCAGGATTAACTCACTTGTATAACACCTTTACCAGCTTTACAGGTGCAGAGCTTATTTAAGTGAGCTATAAACTGAAGTGGGTGCAAATCCCGACTTCGTATTTCGAAGAAAATTAAATATCTAGTAACACTTTGACCTGGAATCGAACCTATTAGGACGTGCTACTAATTTTTGGCTAATGAGATAATCGATCTTCCATTCATTCGAAGGTTGTTTTTTTTTTAGACTTTACGGATATTCTGAATCCCGAAAGTCTCACTACCAGTCTTACCAGATGGAATCGTCCGGATGTCATGCATTTGTAGAACTTTGATCAAACACTAGGATTTCACTGTCTATTTCAACACACTAACTGTTCGCGCCGTTGCATTGGCGCTTCTTTATTTTAGGTATAGTTTTCCATAAACCCGCTTTTACTTTATATTTTTGATTTTCCGCTGCTTGGTTTTTGTACTGAGGGGAGATTACGACTGACACCGTCGCCACGTGGTCGTGTCCGTGCCGCTCCATTTAATATATCATCAATTTTGGATTAAACCGCTTTGAGGTTGTTTCGTGCCGTGCACGATCCTCACATCGTCCTCATCATCAAGAAGACCGAGAAGAGCGCATCAAGGTCGCAGCAGCGCTGGCACGTGGAGCGAGGCCCTGAACTGGACTGCCCGCCGTGGTGCTAGGGTTAGTCAATTTTCTTCCCTTAGTCGCGAGACCAGCAGCTGTTCTCAATCTTGTGTTCTTTACCTTTTTCTTTGTTTTTTTATAAATATAACCTATGGAGATACAACCACTAGCCAGCTAGTACCCACCCGCGACAACACTAACTGAGTATCAGGATATCGCTTGGCAGATCTGGTTGCTAGATTTTTATGGGGCTTGGTCTTCAGACGACCCGTAACAAAACGAAAAAAGGGCTAGTCATAAGGCGACTTACCCGGCGGGATAAGTCCTAACAAGCTGCGTCTCCGTATGGGCTATCAGCGCCATGGGGTGTTTCCTGCAGATCTTCTTGCCGATGGCTTCGTTGACTGAGGAGCAGCGATAGCAGGGGTGATGCACTGCCGGTGCGTTCAGGCACCGGGGGCGGGGCTGTTGGGCTATCTGCTGAGAATAAAAGATGGCTTAGATAAGTCAGAGGACATCAAGAAGCTCGAATAGTAAAACTTAAGATCGTTAAGTACGTGACAAAATTCTTATTTTATTTTGTTCATATCTTTCATATTAGAGCATCGGGAACGGTCCGAACTACCGGTGGTCAGGGCCGGCAGTCTCGACAGAGATAATGACAAAATCGCTAACTTTTGATTGCTAATTACTCACGAAAGAATACGGTTGCAATAACGATGCATATGTGTAAAGCAAGTCTCTACATCCAAGATGCGTTTCTAGCAATCATCGTCATTGCAACCGAATTAATTTGTTAGTAATCAGCGATTGAAAGTTAACGATTTTGTCGTTATCTCTGTCGAGACTGCCTGCCCAGGGCTCTTGAGAGAGGAACCTCCTAACGATACTATGTCAAACATAATATTGACAATTCTCTAGAACCGCAGAGGTGAACAAAATTTCAGCTGAATCGGTTAGGGGAATTGGTTTGATTTTTGAAATTCAGTTGCAAGATTTGACCAACAGATAATAGAAATAAATAATACAATGCAAGTTATATAAAAGCTTTTAAGGCGATTACAACTGCTAAATTAGCAACTCTATTTGTGACTTCGTCTGAAATGCTATTAAAATAAGGTTCTTATCAGCTTGCACTACAAAGTGGTTGTTACGTCAGTCACTGCGGGCCGAATAGTGTGAAATGAGTGGTTTTTTGCGATTTACAAAAAAAACTACTGATTGGACTAAAAAAGTAAAACACTATGATGCTAATATGTTGCTTGTAGAATTATTTGCCAAACAATCAGAATGATCGCATGTATCTTAGTACGGTTTTTACTCGTTAAGAGAAATTTTTAGAGATAAGTTCGTGATTATTTTCTATCAAATAAAATTAGTTGTGTTATGTTTTCAAAACTCTATCGTACTAGCTTAGATCCTGTAGAATATCATATATTTTTCTGGTTTTGTTTATTGCAGTGAATCATATGCTTTTTTGCATTATAAAACTCGCGTTTAGCTCAAGAAATTCGACCAATAGTCTAAATTCGTTCAGCCGTTAAAACTTGAGAAACTAACAGACACGAATTTTCGCTTTTATTTATGATTTTAGGATAGATTCTTCTCTTACCGTACTAGTACTGTCACTGCTCTCAGAAGACTCGAAGCTGCTCCCCGGCGCGGTTTCCTTCGACACGTTGCTCGGTTGTTTCATAGAGCTTCGTGGAGAAAGCGGGTTCAAGCCACGGAATTTTATCGCCTGTGAAAGAAAATTTATCTGTAGTATTATGCCAAAGAGCCTGGCACAATCAAAGAGAAGCTTACAGGAGTTATAGAGATATATAAAGATAATGATGCTTGGGATCACTAGACAACAAGGCACTGGCAGTCAAAAACAATTCTTCTTTTTAGCGTATCGATGACGATTTAAATTGAGTTAGCTCAAAGTGTGGCTACGACTTTCAGTAGCATCCATCAGCTCCTGTGATGTGCAAGTAACAGGACAGGCAGGACACTATATCAAGTGTGAATCGATGGAAATCAATCTTAAATGAAAAAATCAATGGTGACAATGATTTAAATGGAATTCAGTAGTTCGCTATCTGTCATAAACCTACCTGAACATAAGTGACCATATCACTGAGCTCCCTCGCGATCTGGTTACTCCTCTTCCTAGTAGGAGCATGTTTGACGCTCCCAGAGGTAGTCTCTGCATCTCCCTCACTCCTTCTGAAGCTCTGGTAGAGCGAGAGAGAAGTCCGACCGCATTTGTCTTCCATTGAGTTCAGGATTTTGTGGAGTTCTTTTTCTGGAAGGTCAGAAGTATGTTCTTTACAAGACAAGTGAAAAGGTGAGACTATTTCTTGAGAATCTCGTGGCTAAATAATAACAGTCACTCGGGTCGATCTGCAGGTTAAACACCGCTTGCCTAGGTTGCTCCGCGGATGGCTGAGTACCCATAACATACCGAGTTTCTTCCGTGCCTCCGAAAGCACGTTAAGCCTTTGGTCCCAGCTGCCATTTGTAGATCTTACTCAGTCGTTACAGATAGTCAGTGGCCTGAAACTCTGACACCCAGTCTTACCAAGGGGTATCGTATTACCCAGTACTAACTGGGTTGTGAAAGTCACATAGGCAGTCGCGATATAAAATACTGGTATTCAGCTGCATTCGGTTTGACTGGAAGCCAACCCTGATAGACACTGTTTTAAGCTTCCACGGTTCATAACTATACTATAAATGTCACTTACGGGATATCTTCCAGTAGTGCGCGTAGCAAAAGACAAAGAAAGAGGGTAGACAGATTTGTCTGCTCCTAACAATTTTTTTCAGCCACTCGCATTCTCCAGTTAACCCGCGATCATGGCGCTTGTAACAGCGTCGAAATATCGGGAGCTCAAAAAATAAACAATAATCACAGAAAATATCCCGTAAGTGACATTTATAGTATAACCCTGATAGAGTTGGAAAAAGGCTAGGTAGACGACACGATTACCTGTCGTGGCTTGTGTATTTAAATGGAGGTGTTCACATATAGGACGACGCAATAACTGTCGTCTACGACTTTTGCCAACTAAAAACCAGCGATAAATTAGTCGTCAGGACATAGTGGGAACGCGACCCTAAAGAGATCAACGATAAAGCTTACCATCCAACTCCTCATCATCTTCATCATAGTCTTCATCGGAGAAGTACTCCGTCAGCGAGCTGCCCGCTGACTGGTTTGACATGATGGAGCTGGTGCGGTTGCTCTGCTCTGGTAGGGAGGTGCTGGTGTGACGAATGCCGTTCGATCTGCGGGTGGTGGAAGAAAATCATTAACAAGATTATGGTGCTCGAGAAACAGAGTGTCGCCTGGTTTAAGACACAGCAAACCTATGACACGTACAAGCAAACAAAGGGGTTTTTGCGCTTTGTTTTGGGAAGAGTTTTGGTGCCTGTAATCTATATACTTATTTTACTCTATGCTGTTATAATCTCTGAGGAAATAGACAGGTAAGTGCGGTACACCACCACTTAGCAATAGGGTAGACGACAAAACAATCTAATAAGTCCGTCAGTTAGATTATCAAAATTGACGAAAATAAGCTTTTAAAATTCTTAATACGTCACGCCTTGGTATAATTTTTAGTGCGTTCTGACGCCACGAGTCCCCACTCCCGAGTTTTTTTGCGTTCTGACGTCACGAGCCCCTGCTTCCGAGGTTTTGATGCGTTTTATCTTTGTCAATATTCATTGATTTACAAAACCAAAAAATACGTGTCCATTATTTTCCAATACTCTAACTGACGGACTAAATAGACTTGCAATTTTTTGATACTGTCGTCATGCCTATTTATGTCTAAGGCGTACAGGCCCATTGAGTGTCTTGCCCATTTTCTCCATAGAGACCTACGCTTTGGAATGGGCTAGTACAGACCTTTCACAGTTATTGCCTTATGACTGGGCCTGTAGCTCCATGTTCTTGACTAATCGAAAGTGTCTGTAACCGACAGTATTTGAATTAAATGCTTTGGGTTTCAGTTTTGAGGGCAACCTATGGCTACTTCTGGCTACTACTGGGGAATTCCTAATAAAAAAACCGAAATCCCTTGGAATCGAACCCAAAAAGAAGACCACACATTCAGCAGTTATGATAACCAACACAAGATCAAAGAGACAGCCAGACAAATCTCGTTTCATTCCTAGAATTAGCGTATAATAAATGCATGGTTACCTGAAGGCAGTTGATAGGACTCCGCCATATCCTTGCGCTGAGCTGGCTCCAGTTAGGCCCATTGTTGGACTAGATTCTATGGGAAGTAGCTTCTTATTCTTCACTAGGACCTGTAAGAGGAAGAAGAAAGAAGATGGATGGTACCAGATTAATAGGGTGAGGTGAAGCCGGATCCACACCAGACGATCCAACGCGTTCCGATCGCGGGCGGCAGGAGCGCGCTCCATAGGAGCGTTTGATGTGGACTTGCCTCGCGCGATCTAAACTGCGCATCAGGAGCGCGCGCTCCTTGCCGCGAGCGATCCGTCAGTTGTCGGTTTTTGTTACTAGCACACAGGCGCCTCAGTCTCTCGGCGCGCTCGGTGTAGACGTTTGTGTGTTGAGCGCGCGATCACACATTGTGGTTCAACTGTGCTATACTTAGGCGGATCAGTGTGGATCGGTTGGAGCGTGTCGGTGTGGCGCAGCGGGATCGCAAGAAAAGGTAAGTTCGTCAGACGACACGATCCATGATCCATGCCTCATGCTCCCGGATCGCGGATCGCAGGAATTCACGGTCCATTTTGGATCGTCTGGTGTGGATCCGGCTTAGATCATAGAACTAACCCCCATTGAGGCTTACACAAACACTTAATTTTTTTTTAAGTTCGCTATGCAATCACGAATTAAATTTGCTAGCGTAACTCCAAAGACGTGATGGGTGGTCAAAAAATTATTTAAAACTCTTTTTTTGTCTATGGGGTTTCGCCTAGTTAATTTAATGTGACCCGTAGTGAATGATATAAAGATATGTATGTATCTATTGCTCCAAAAAACGGTAGTTCTGATTTTTTCTTTATAGATAACATAGTTTTGGTTTTTAGAAGACTTCGGACGAAGTCTTGTTACTGTTAGTCTGTGTCATCCCACTGCTGGACAAAGGCCTCTCCCCATAACTTCCAAATTCTTCGATCCAGGGGCAATGTGGACCACTGGTCGTTGGTTTTATCCAGCTCATCCCGCCATCTCCTGCGAGGTCTACCGTGTCGCCTTCTGGCTGTGTCAAGTATGTATTTAATCACCTTATATTTGAGTTGTTCAGGACTCGGCAGTCGCGGCTCGTCCGTGTAGTCCACTTCAAAAAGGAACGATGTCACCAGTTTGTCTCCGAACACTGCCTGGATGAAGACAACATCAATAGAGGACCAGCATTATGACGTTTTACATATATTTATAGTCATCGAGTAGCTTGTAATGGCTAAATAGTAACAGCCGCTTGGGGTTGACCTAGGTGCCGTGATTGCCTAAAGGTTATACCGGCACCGCAACTGCATAGCTGCAGGACGGGGTGTCCTCGAATTTAGGCTACGGCTAGCTGCGAGCGCGTCGTCTGCGAGCTGCAAGCTCGCACTCCGCGCGCTAGCCGCGTGGTGTAGGCTTGCTGCCACCGCGAACACAATTTGTTAATGGCATTTGTGATCGTCGATGTTTCACTGGCGAATAAGAGTCGGCGCGCTGTAAGCACGTTGTCGGCGCGGCGACTAAGACTCGGCGCGCTGTAAGCACGCTGTCGGCGCGTTGTCGCTAGCAGCGCGCTGGCTGCGAGTCGAGTTTTATGGTAGCAGCTGCTTGCCCGCCGCGGCTTTTTCAAATTGACATTATGAAATATATTAGGTATACAACAAACGATTTAATGCTCTAATTTGAATGACAAGTTAATTGCTGAGTTGGAGCGGTGCCGTTGCGGTGCAGGTGTAGTGTGCCATTGACCTTAAGTTGGTCCGGACCATCACTCGCAGCTAACTTCCGAGCCGCCATAAAGTTTGAATAGAACTATAACGTCCGTTGAAAAAAGACTAGATCTAGAATGATGAGTGATGACTGACTATGAACTTGTTTTCTGAATACAATGTTTGTGAACAACTGACCTCAAACGTGCTGGCCATGACCTGCTGCTGGGGCAGGCTGCAGTGGTTCTCGATGCTCAGGATCAGGGGGTATGGAGACGCCACAAATGCGCTCCTGTTTGAATGAAACAAAATTAGTAATAAATTAAATCTTGGTGAGATACAATCTGTCTGATTGTAGTAGATCTATCTATAAATAAATATCGCTGGACATTAACACAGTGCCATCTAGTGCCACACTAAGCAACGAGGCTTGTGTCGTGGACACCAGATAGTTGATATACTACGTAGATACATTTTGTTTGTAAATACATACTTAATATAATTATAAACATCCATGACTTGGAAACAAATGTCCATGCTCATCACACAAACATTTGCTCCAACCGGGATTCGAACCCGGGACCCTAAGAACGTAAGGCAGCCTCACCACTGCTGCGCCATTCGGGTCGTCGAATAAACTCGGAGAATAATTTACAAAAGTTGTTCTTTTCGTTTAAATTAAAGATTTTAAATGACAACGAGAGGTGTTCTTTTTGAGGTATTAAAAAAAAACTTAGTTTCCAAGAACTCTATAGATGGCGTTAAACTTACTATGATAGTTGGTGCCAAAGCCAAAACGCTTGGAAAAAAAACATTGTGTCACGTCACATACTCTCGTTGACTGACACTTTCATTTGCTTAACCTTCCGAATATAACCTAGTTTTCTCGCGCTTTGTTAAAATCAGTTTTTTTAGGTTCCGTTCCTTGCATTATCATACTAACTCCTAGCGCCATCTATCCAGCGTCTAGGGAAGAGCCAAAAAGAAAATCCCTCATTGCAAAACACGTATGGAAATTTGAATTTCGCGGGCTACCCCGGGGCTTCCCCGTTAACTATGAAAAATTAAGATAGATAAAACAGGTTTTTTTATCGCTTACGTGTGGCCCAGTGTTGCCGGCAGCAAGTTTAGATTTATTCCGATTTCTTATCTGAAAAGTTCCGATAAGTTCCGCCTGAGTAAAATAAAAACCGGCCAAGTGCGAGTCGGACTCGCGCACGAAGGGTTCCGTACCATTATTTGAAATAATTTTATTCTGTTTTTAGTATTTGTTGTTATAGCGGCAACAGAAATACATCATCTGTGAAAATTTCAACTGTCTAGCTGTCACGGTTTATGAGATACAGCCTGGACAGACGGACAGACAGCGAAGTCTTAGTAATAGGGTTCCGTTTTTACCCTTTGGGTACGGAACCCTAAAAACGATAATAGAACATACTATATATTTTTTTTTTAACATGATACATTAATTAATTACAACCACCAATTATGTATAGACGATCTAAAAAAAAAATGCTCGAAAAAGTTTTTAGAGCATTTTTTTTTTCAATTTAGTAAATTGATTGCTCAATAAAATGGACATCACTTCACATAGTCAATCAACAACTTTCTTCTACTGTGCAATTACGACAGAAGTACCTACGTAGTATCTGTCTTGAATTGATTGTATTACACCACATACCAGCGTGCAGCGTAACGTAACACCAAACCAAAAAAAAAAAAAACGAAGGGTACAGTCCAACAAAGTATTTTACATCTGTGTAGGGGTACAATACATGTCAGTGAACGAAAATAATCTGTAGCTAATCCTGTCAGTTGAGTTTATTTTAATTATTATTTTAGGCAAAGGAAACAGTCGATAAAGCCAAGTCTACAATAAATATGATGATGGGTAATAATTGTAATAAATTAATGACAATGTTATTCCAATGTCGCTTGTTTGTTGGTTGGTATAAGCCAAAGTTCCGAAAAGTTCCGCCAAAGCCGAGGTTCCGCAAAAGTTCCGCCAAGGGCTTCAAAGTTCCGAATTCGGAACTAAAGTTCCGCGCCGGCAACGCTGGTGTGGCCTATTGCTGTAGGTACTTTTAATTTCATAAAAAAAAAAACATTTCTTCATAGGTAGGCTACCTAGTAGAACAACATGTTGTAACTACCAACCTAGCAATAGTCTCGACCACTCTTCTGAAAGGTATCTTCGTCGTGAAGGTATGTCCATGGTAGATGACGGGACTGCCGTCGTCTCCGTCCCAGCAGTCTAGCTCCACGCAGCGGCAGCCGGTGAGCAGCACCTGGAGACAAATAAGCTGCGTTTTGAGATGTTCCGGCAGAGCTACAACCATGGCGAATCCCGCTAGGAATGCGGGATGCGATTGTGTGGGTCTTCGGTTAGAGGAAGCCACATTCTATTTGCATCAGATAGTTGGGCAGGCACCGAATAGGTTACCCGTATCTAGGGTTACCATTTAGGAATTTGAAAAGTCCTGACAAAAAGCCGGACATTTCGAGGAGTAGACTACGTAAATTTTTGACAGATAAAGTGTACTATAGCATAAATGAGTTCCTAACAGAGAAAAATATATTTTTTGATTAATTTGAATAATAATGATATTTTATTAATTGAATTATATAATTGTTACAAAAATGATAATTTAGTAATTTAATGATAATTGTAATGAAAATGATAATAATTTATTAACTGATCTGTTGAATGATAATTGTAATAATATTAATATAATCGATCTGGTCTTGTTTCATAAATAATGTAAATGATTGCATGCCGCATGGTAAAATATGGCTGAACTTTGAAATGTCATAACAACTATATTATATTACCCATATTTGCAAAATAAAATTCTATTCTATTCTATTCTATTCGATAATAAAATTCCCGACTTTTAGGTCACAAAATAGAACCATTAGGTACCCAATTTTTTGTTACAGTGGTATGGTAGGCCGCAGACGCTCGCATTGTGATGGTACGATGCGGGGTTGTATCTAGTTTTGTTTTGATTGATGAAAATATTTTATCTTTGAACTAATTGATTATTTGCTAATTTCGCAATAGAAGATTAATTATTATTAAGGTGAAAGCGTCAGGGTAGCCCGCGAAATTCAAATTTTCTTACGTTTTTTGCAATTTTCAGGCCATTATTAAGTTGTATGTTAATTAAAATATTGTTTGCGGTTGTAAGACGTATGTAGTTACAGAATTATAATCATCAAAATCATCAAAACAACCCTCTAAGTTCATATAAGTCGAGGAACGATTTTTTCAAGGTCAAAGTCATTGCTAGACCTTTATGAACTTAGAGGGTTGTATTGATGATTTTGATGATTATAATTCTATAACTACATACGTCTTACAATCGCGAACAATATTTTAATCAACATACAACCTAGCACTGGTCGGCAAATTGCAAAAAACGTATGAAAATTTGAATTTCGCGGGCTACCCTGACGCTTTCACCTTAAGTTGATTGTTTTTTTATTTGATATTAGCTAGGTAATATGTAATTTTATTACTCACATTCCATCTAATTAAAAAAAATCCGGACAAGAGTCCAAAAGTCCGGATATGTGCGGACTAATCCGGACGGATGGTAACCCTACCCGTATCTGGGTTTTAATCGGGTTATTCTCTATGATTACGTGAAAAACCAGTACCTAAAAATTAACCCGAGTTACTAAAATCGAGAACGTTATGATCAAATAAACATTAAAAACGTTCAGTTTGAAATTAATAAACCTAAAATGTTCGTATACTGTAAATGTAGAAAGCATAATCATGTTTTGTTACATTTCACTGCTTCAGTGCTTCCTGTGCTTACCCCACACGTGTTTCGTCATGTGGATAATGTTCAAGTCTTTGAAGTTCATTCATTCGAGGTTAAAGCGCGCATGCGCGCCTTTATTGATTAGTGCTCCCCTTTCCTTGAAAACCTAGGGACATTCACCCTACTTTCACGCTTACTGAGCTTAGTCTTTCAACACTCTTGTGACGCGTTAGTCGATTTTTCGTCTTTTCTGAAATCGAGCTTGTAAGCCGCACGATTTAACCATAGACAAAAGAGAACTGTCAAGTTGTTGTCAAACATAACCTAAGCGTTTGTTGTTTTGCCGGTTTTCAAATCGTTTAATTTACGCTAAATCTTTGAAAATTTACGAAATGAAGGAAGCCACTGGTGAAGTTGATACTAGGAATGTCGTGAAAAACCGGGAGTTGCTTTATCGTATGATTATAAGGTATGTATGTTTATTTTCTATCATGCATCATTACGATTGTAAATTGTTACAATTCTTCGTAATTTGAGTAGCTAACCTCCATTAATACATCAATGTACAACAAATATTGTCTGTTCTATCGACTAATTCTTAAATTATACATTATTTTTACGGAAAAAACTTGTAATAGGTCACTAGGAAATTTTTTGATTATCATGTTTTTTTTTCAGTCAATTGTTCTACGATGGCTTTCAATCAATTGCTGCGTCATTGGCATCGGCTGTTCACGCCGATCCGCCGTGCCCACCGAGCGACAGGTCGGTTAAATATCATACACTCTACAAAACATTGGGACTTGAATGTGTTGTGCTAATTTGGCACGAATATTTAGATTAGGTATGGCTGGCCCTAAAACTAGTCAGTTCCACGCCTACAACACAGAATTACGTACACTTTATTGTTGCAATCATCATCATCATTTCAGCCGAAAGACGTCCGCTGCTGGCCATAGGCCTCCCCAAGTGTCGCCACTTTGACCGGTTCAGTATTGCAATAATGATGCGGAATTGCTAAATTCCCTAATTGCAGAATTGAAAATTATAGGTTAGAAGCCAAGTTCATGGTCCAATTTTTTGTATGGAAAAGATTTAGCAAACAAACTAAATTAAAGCATTTTCTTTTACATATGTCCCCCAGGCTTCTAAACCTTATGATGGTGGGGCTTCAACACGAGCCGGACCGCAAGGACCGTCTGGCTGCTTCTAGCGGAGCAGAGCACCTGCTCGGTACCACTGGGTTTGGTAAGTACAATTATAATACTTGTAAAAATGGACCTCGGCACCAGGGTGTAAGCAATCCAAGGAAGCTATGCCATCCCTGGACAGAGATAGCCTACGACTGGTGGCGGGGACCATCACTGGACACTGTTCACTGAATAAACACCTCCACACCCTAGGAATCACTGACAGTACCCTGTGCAGAGCATGCATGGAGATAGAGGAAACGGTGGTGCATGTGCTCCTCAAGTGCACAGGCGTTACCAATATTCGTGAGGAGACCCTGGGAACACCAAGATCCCTTGCGGATGCCCTGAGAAGACCGTGAAGTTTGCTCTGCTTCTGGAGGGAGGTGGGCTGGTTGGAGTAAAGGGCCATCACGGCTCACGCACAATGATTAAGAATTCAACTAACACTTTAAGGATTAAGTGCGGACACAAACCAAAACCCTATGATAGATCATGGGGTTTTGGTTTCAAGTATTATCTATAATACTTGTAAAATTTAATTAATAACATCACGTCTGTAATCGCTGAAGGTTTAAGCAGAGGTGTATCTAAATAGTACACCTACATTTTGCCACTTATGTTCAGGTCCCATTGTAATACGGCAAGCCTATTGCTATCAACCGGGCACAAATCCATACTCCATGGCTCAGTGGCGTTGAAAAACCCAATAACACTTTTCCCAACCTGAGAGTCGGATTTAGGACCTCATGCTGAGCAGTCACGCTTGCCATTACACCAACGGGGCAGTTGATTGAAGATTATACTCATCATTTGCCAGTTCCTACTATGTTGGGGTCGGCTTTCAGTCTAACCGGATATAACTGAATACCACTACTTTAATTGAAGTGTCTGCCTATCTGACCTTCAAAACTGCATTACTGGGTCAGTTTTTTAGGCTACAGACTACCCAAAACTACCATCATAGATCTACAAATGACGGCAGAACTAACTGTTTAAGAAAATCACAAAATAGTACAAAACAACCCTATTTGAGTCTCGTCTTGTAACCTCCGCAACAAGGTTACTTACAGGTTTCACCATAATTTATTTCAGAAGGTACAACATAAAAAAAGCCCAAGGCAATCCATCTTTGTACAGTTTTAACTTGCATAAAGTTTTAAAAGACTATTTTTCCATAGAAAAACTTATTCACAATGTAGATTTGAGTTACCCATTTTCAGTAATTTCCATTAAACCTTGTATAACTATCCTCCTTTTCACCCAGACTTAGAGTACGAAATGGACGCCTCCTCCTTGGCCCCGGAGCCCGCCACCTATGAGACTGCCTACGTCACGTCCCACAAGATGGCGTGCAGAGCGGGCGCCTTCAGTGCGTGTGGACAGTTGCTCGCTACTGGCTCTGTCGATGCTTCTATTAAGGTATGTGAAGTAATAGTCCTATTTGTTTCCGAGTCATGGATGTTTATAATGTACTAGCGTACGTCCCGCGGTTTCACCCGCGTAGTTCCCGTTCCCGTGGGAGTACGGGGATAAAATATAGCCTATGTTACCCAGGGTGAATGTAGCTTTCTAATGGTGAAAGAATTTTTGAAATTGGTTCATTACTTCCGGAGATTACCCCCTACAAACAAACTTAAAAACATACAAACTTACAAACAAATGTTACCTCTTTATAATATTAGTATAGATAATAAGTATAATCCATAAGATTTGCTTTATCGAATGTTAAAAGTAGCGATTGTGATATAGTACTGAATAAAGAGAAACTTGAATTCGTAGATAAAACGGTTTTCCTGTGGATTACGCTTGATTCAAGGCTACAATGGGGTTTTCATTTAACATCTCTGGCGGGGCGGCTAAGTTCGGCAGCATATGCTATTAGAAAAATCCGTCAATTTACTGATGTAGATACTGCTAGATTGGTCTATTTTAGTTACTTTCATAGTATAATGTCTTATGGCATTTTGTTATGGGGACGGGCTGCTGACATTGAGTCTATATTTATTCTGCAAAAAAGAGCCATCAGAGCCATATACAATCTTCGTAGGCGCGATTCTCTGAGGGAACTGTTTAAGGAAATAAACATCATGACTGTACATTGTCAATACATCTACGAAAACATAATGTACGTAAGAAAAAATCTAGATCTTTTTGGTAAAAGAGGTGACAGACACAATTACAGTACTAGAAATAGGGACCAATTAGTTCAGCCAGGCTTCAGACTCGCTAAAGTAGACTCATCTTTCATGGGGTACTGTTTGAGATGCTATAATAAAATTCCACAAAGCATTCTTGAACTGAATGAAACAAAATTTAAAACATGTATTAAACGCACACTTTGTAAGCGAGCATATTACAAATTGGACGATTATATCGCTGATAAAAATACTTGGCTCAATGCCGGTCCTGCTCCACAAGGGACAGGGGCGCATTAATGGATAGCACTAATTGTATTGTTGGAGCTGCTGAAGATTGTACAACTATCTTTGTATTGTATAAATTCAATATCTTTATTATTATATAGCCGCATATCGCATATTGTGTGAGTGCTATGTACTAGAATGCTATCAGTCGCTGGAAACCTACGTTTTTCCTTGACTTGAATGTGCCGTGGCGGTTAGGAGATATGTCATGCTCACTCAAATGTCTCGCTGATGGTGACGCGTGTGTCGGATCATTTAGTTCCCTTCAAAATGGTTGAGTTGAATGGTGCTGATACATGCGTCATGTTCGTGAACGAGCGCTGTCAGTTGGGACTGGTCAGCTCTTGGCTGCCACGGCTTATTTGAATTTAATAATTTTATTTTTGAATTGTTTTTGTTTTGTTTTTACTATGGACACCTTTAACGTGCACATCTTGCTACATTGTTCTCACATAATGTACCATCTCAACATGAATGATGTAACCAAGATTTTGTAAAAATATTCTGATTTAAAAGAGTGTCCATGGAGTTTCTTGCCCGTTCTTCTCCATAGAGATCTACGCTAGGGAATGGGCAACTACAGTACTTTCACAGTTTTTATGTCTTGTGACTGGGACTGTAGCTATAGTTGGTGCCAGTTAACATCGGAATAGAGGTCATTGCTCCGACTTTCATCCCGATATCTAAATATTAGCGATACTGTCGCTCCATCCGTACAAACCTGTCGCAAAACAGATATCGCTTGAGTCTCATAATACATCCACAGTGACCCACATACTTAACGCAGTGCACAACCCAAAAAAATAAGAAATCGAGCAAACGTACCCTACGAAATTAATTGATTTAAATACTTTATTTTCGTTTTTAACACTATTTTATTTTAACTTACTGAGACAATTTTAATAAAGTAAATATATTATTATACATCTTAAAATTAGGATCTGAGACTTTTGCGCGAAAGACATTTGCGCAAAGAACACTTATTGCGCGCACCCACTAGCGCGAAAAGACATATGGACTTTTGCGCGAACGAACTTTTGCGCGAATGGACTTATGCGCGTAAGGAATCTTGCGCGAATGGACACTTTCACGATTGGACTCTTGCGCGACTTAATGGCCACTGAGGTTTACTCTGTAGAGTAAACATAACATCACGCCTATTATTACTTGAATATGTTTTTTTTTTGGGTTTTCCGTCATGAGTGTCGTTTTCATGGTTTTCGGGGTCGCTAATAATGAAAATGAAAATGATTTGTTGAAATCAGATTTAACCAAAGGCAAGGTAAATCATTGAATCCATTTCACTATTCGTCATTCAAAAGTGCCTTTGAATGACCTAATTGAAATAAATAATTATTGACCTCATTTTCTTTATCCTTTAACCATGAAAACGACAGCCATAACGGAAAAACCGAATTTTTTTCTCGGCGCCATCTTATTTTTTCATTTTAACCTCATTTTGTTATCAACGACCCCGAAAATCATGAAAACAACACCCATGATTAAAAAACCAAAAAATTTCCTCGGCGTCATCTAGGATTTTCGTTTGGACCTCATTTTCATATTCAGGGACCCCTAAAACCATGAAAACGACACCCATGACGGAAATACCAAAAAAATCCTGGACGCCATCTTAAATTTTCATTTTGACCTCATTTTCGTAATCAACGACCCCGAAAACCATGAAAACGACATCCATGACGGAAAAACCAAAAAAATCTTGGACGCCATCTTGGATTTTCAATTTGAGCTCATTTTCGTAATCAACGACCCCGAAAACCATGAAAACGATATCCATGACGGAAAAACCAAAAAAAAGCTTGGACGCCATCTTGGATTATCATTTTGAGCTCATTTTCGTAATCAACGACCCCGAAAACCATGAAAACGACATCCATGACGGAAAAACCAAAAAAATCTTGGACGCCATCTTGGATTTTCATTTTGAGCTCATTTTCGTAATCAACGACCCCGAAAACCATGAAAACGACATCCATGACGGAAAAACCAAAAAAAATCTTGGACACCATCTTGGATTTTCATTTTGAGCTCATTTTCGTAATCAACGACCCCGAAAACCATGAAAACGACATCCATGACGGAAAAACCAAAAAAAATCTTGGACGCCATCTTGGATTTTCATTTTGAGCTCATTTTCGTAATCAACGACCCCGAAAACCATGAAAACGACATCCATGACGGAAAAACCAAAAAAAAGCTTGAACGCCATCTTGGATTTTCATTTTGAGCTCATTTTCGTAATCAACGACCCCGAAAACCATGAAAACGACACCCATGACGGAAAAACCATAAGTATCTAAATATTATTATAATTATGACATCACAAAAACTATTTCATCACAAAAAAATATAATTCTAATCTTATGCCGTTTTCATTTTACGAGGTCATCGCGTCAGGTGTGCAGCACATTATGGTCACGGTGCGGGGGCGTTTACGTCACGCGTAAATGTATGAGCATAAAATTAGTTTTCTAGCAAAAATAATAATAAATTCAAATTGGAACAACACAAGATTCTCAACCCCTGTATGTCTAGCCGACTGGTATTATGATACTCTAGCGATGTAGCAAAGTATCGCTTATTGGTCGATTTAGGTAACTAGTAAGTGTCGTTATCGCTTTGTGATCAAAAACTTGGTAGGTAGGTGTTAATGACCTCTATTCCGATGTTAACTGGCACCAACTATACATTTAATTTTCATATTTGTTTCGACAATTCAAAAGTGCCTGTACCTGGCCTACTTGAAATAAATGCTTTGATTTTGATTTTGTATGTATGTATTCACAAACAAAAAGTATTTATGTAGTATATCAACTATCTGGTGTCCACGACACAAGCCTCGTTGCTTAATGTGGTACTAGATGAAGCTGTGTGTAATATCCAGTGATATTTATTTATTGTCCGATAACCTCATCATCGTAGACTAGTCATTAAAAGAATCAATTCTGTAAATAACTTGATTTTTACAAGCAAATAATGGTAATTGTTGCAGATCCTGGACGTGGAGCGTATGTTGGCTAAGTCAGCTCCTGAAGAAGTGGACCCCGGGAGGGAACAACAAGGACATCCTGTTATCAGGACTTTGTAAGTTATCTAAGTCGTAATAACAGTCAAATTGCAATGAAATATGCAGCCATATTTTGTTACCAGTAACACAATCCTTTAATTATGTCTCTAGTTTTATTTATTAAATTTTTTTTTGGATACGTGGATTCAAAACTGATAGATCTTTTTAAAGCGACTACAGGAGCTAAATTAGCAACTCTATTTGTGGTGGTTCAAACTTCATTTGAAATATTGTTAGAATAACGTTCTGATCAGCTTGCACTACAAAGTGGTTGTTACGTCAGTCACTGCGGCCCGAATAGTGGTTTTTTGCGATTATCAAAATAATAAAAAAAAAAAACTATTGATTGGACTAAAAAAATAAAACACCATTATGCTAATATGTTGCTTGTAGAATTATTTGCCAAAAAATCAGAATGATCGCATGTAAGATTTTAGTATGGTTTTTACTCGTTAAAAGATATTTTTTTTTAAATGGAGTAACATTAGTTGTATTATGTTTTCAAAACACTATCATACTAGCATATATTCTGAAGAATATCATTTATTTTTCTGGTTTTGTTTATTGCAGTGAATCATATGCTTTTTTGCATTATAAAACTTGCGTTTAGTCCCCTTAAGTTAAACTAAAACAACACTTGTTTCCCCCTCAGGTACGACCACACAGACGAGATCACCGCGCTGGACTTCCACCCTCGCGAACAGATCCTAGTATCTGCGTCCCGTGACTGCTGCATCAAACTGTTCGACATCACTAAGGCGTCCGCTAAGAAGGCTTACAAATCTATTACTGTAAGTAACTTGTGTAAATGGTGTAACAAAAGCTCCAAAAAAAAATTGCATACTCAAAGTATAAAATTTACTGCTTTTTATAGGGTGTAAAACACCTCTTAACGAAGCCGAAAGGCACTTATTCTCTTCGTCATTGCGATCATTTTTTTGTTCTACACCATACCTGGGAACCTAACCCGAAGGTTACCAGGTATGGTGTACCATACCTGGGAACCTTCTAGTTACGGAGATATGGGGGGGTCAAAGTTCCAACTTTAGATTTTTATTTAAAACACTTCCACGACCCCCGTACTATTCAATCCATCCATTAGCACAATGTTTTGAGTGCGTTACATTGAGTTCTACCACAAAACATGATTTTTTACCCCAAAAAAAAGTCGTTTCCCAGCAATCATTTTTGCGTAGTTACTTCGTTTGATGTACAGAATGCCTGGTTGACGGCTTCGTGATGAGGTCTTTTACATCCTGTATACTAATCTTTTGTCATTTATAGGACACAGAAACGACAGAATAAAATATTTAGGGACTGGGTAGTCAACTTTATAAAATGTTCAATAAAAATAATGACAAAAAGCGAAAACAATACATAAATCGGCCAAACAACACGAAAGTTATAACCATTTAAACTTTCGTTTCTATCTCTTTCTAGATAAACGGAATTTAGTATGGATTTTGTACGTCGATGCAGCGAATGACGTCATTCGCTGTATCGGATCTCTCTGTCTAATCAGCAGTTTCAAATGCTTGTGTCTTAGTATTTTCTATACATATTTAAAAAAAAAATCACTTTGTTATTTCTGATGATAATACGCTTTGTTTAGAGTGATAAAAAAAAATCATGCATATACCCTATTAACTTTTGACGACATTTATTGATTGGAGATTGGAATTTGCACAAACAAACACGTGCAAATTGCAATCTTCTTTCTTCAATTGTAAAGGTCCATCCTTTGAATAAAAGTGTTTGATTATATTAAATGTATCCCATTGAATTTATAACTTTAGATTTCATGGTTTTCCTTTCATTTAATTTATAATGTTTGTTAGAGAGATTTGATCCTTAGGACTGACTCTTTCGATTGGTGCCATAAAAAACAGGGTTATTTTTTTTGAATTTAGCCGGTTCGATTCCCGAGTGTGGCACACGAATTTTCAAAATCTTTGAATGCAGTTTATTTGCTTTTTAAAAATAAAGGTATGTTTCCTTTGAGTTAAATTAGCTATCTCCGATATTTAGAGTACTTTCCCTCGAGGTGGCATGCAAAAAATCCACTCTGTATTTATGCTGAAAATTCTGAAAATCAATGTAGCATTTGCTGATGTTTTTCCACTTGATTGAATTGCGTTTTAACCTATAAAATAATAAATAAAACAGAAATAAAATCAACGTTAAGATATATTTATCTTAACGTTTCAAAATGTTGTTATAAGGCTTAGACGACGTAGCCCTGCTGGCAGTGTTTAAAGTAACCTAACACGAAGTGGATGGCGGGGTTTTGGTACAGTCCGGATTCGGGTGCCCCAAGTCCCGTACTCCCAAAGATGGCGGACTAGTTATTTTTTATGCATTCCCTATAAGATATGGGTACCAAAATTTAAAGGTTTTGCTGAGAAAAATACGGAAAATAAAAAGCGTCACATTTAACTTTTTTTTGTTTTTTGAACTATATACAGCGTGGAGATTTCAATACTACAATAAAATAAACTTCGTATACCTTAGAACGTTCCCAGCCTACATACAAAAAATCATTTGAAAATATCCAGTAGTTTCACAGGAGATTATTTTTCATTTTTAACATTTGCTACATGATCTGTTAAGGAAGCACTGACAGGTTAACGACCCCCGCATCGGCAACATCAAAACAGTAAAGACACATTGCCAACTCGCTACTTGAAAACTTTCGCAAAATTAGTTTTTAAATTTAATTTAGTGCAAATTATACCTTAAGCCTGTGCTATAAGAGTCATAAAGCGTGTCATCAGAGTTGAATATTAAGTCGCTAAAGGATCGCGGATATTATTATTATTATTATTTTTGTTTTGACATTTCTGTTCCTCCGGCTAGCCGGGAAGTTCTGATGGCACGGGCCTAAGCGAAGTGTTCATCAGTTGGGTTAATTTCGGGTATGGAGATATTAGTTTCCACGCGGTTATGCGCAGACTGTGTAATATTGTCCGACTCACACTGCAGAAACTTTCTTACTAGTCTGCATGTGTTTAAAATCACTGCCTTCTGCAGTAAGTAGTAGGTGCTAGCTGGTAAGTTAAGAGAACTCAAGGACTGATGAAGCTGTTTAGGGATTACTCCTGTTGACGAAATAACTATAGGGACAATTATTATTAATTTTTTATTTTTTATTTGGGTGTCAGGATGATTTTTATTATTATTATTATTAATTTTTTATTTTTTATTTGGGTGTCAGGATTTTTTTGATGGTTTTGAATTATTCCTATGAACTAGTATTGTCCGTGTTTTCATTTATTGTCGTATTATCGTCTCCACTCTGTGTATTATTTTATTGCCCACAGGACGCTGAACAAGTCCTATGTGTCGCCTTCCACCCTCTCGGCGACCACATCATAGCGTCTAGCACCCAGCCGGTTATCCGTCTATACGATGTGACGACCAGCGCTTGCTTTGTATGCCCGATACCGTCACACCATCATACCAGACAAGTCAATTCCATACAGTAAGTCGATTTTTTTATATAAAAAAAACAGGTTTTTAAATGTTTGTCTGTCTGTTTGTTTTATCCGGGTAATTTCCGAAACGGCTGGATTGATTTTGATGGAGCTTTTTTTGGTAGATAGCTGATGTTACAAGGGACCGTTCAAGTATTACGTAAGCACTATAGGGGGGCGGGGGTCTATACTTTGCTTATTTTTGATGACATGGGGGGTGGAGGGGTCTAGATGGTGATTACGTCAGCATTAATTATTTACTTTTTTACACATAAATGGCAACTCACACATTGTCTGAAAACCAAACGCATATTCGGGGATTCCCACAAATAATGAATACGTTTAGGTACTCGCTTAGAACCGAGTAGTTATGCTTATTTTCTTATTGCTAGAATTATAACTGCTGCTCATTAATCAACAAAAAAAAAACAGAATACTTACAGAAAAGGAAAATGCATATACCAATGTTTACGTAAGCATGGGACGGGGGGGGGGGGGGGAGGTAAGAGCTTTGCTTACTTTTGCTGAGACGTGCTGGGTAAATAATTGTAATAAATCTGCTTACGTAATACTTGAACGGCCCGTAAGATGTAACTTAGGCTACTTTTATTTTAGAAAAAGGATCACTGCTGAGTATATGCATAAAACACCTTAGCCAAGTGAAACTTGGTGACAAATGACACATGACTTAGGTTTAACAAAGGCACTTCTTTGGGGGCATGAATACATAAGATAGCTAGTTGGGGTTGCTTTATTTTGAATGTCCCAAAAGCCATTTGTAAATAAAGGGTCTAAAACACCTCTTAACGAAGCCGAAAGGCACCTGTTCTCCCCGTCATTGCGATCATTTTTTTGTTCTACACCATACCTGGGAACCTTCTAGTTACGGAGATATTGGGGGTCAAAGTTCGAACTTTTTGACAAGTTTTTTTTTTGATACATGTTTTTAATGTAAGATTTTTACTTTATAAACCTCCACGACCTCCGAACTATTTAATCGATCCATCAGCACAATGTTTTGAGTGCGTTACATTGAGTTCTACCACAAAACATGATTTTACACCCCCAAAAAAAAAAGTCGTTTCCCAGCAATATTTTTTACGTAAAATTACTTAGTTTGATGTACAGAATGCATGGTTGACGGCTTCGTGATGACGTCTTTAACACCTTGTATACTATAGTTGGTGCCAGTTAAGATGAGAATAGCGGTCATTGCCCTTTCCCTAATATCTCTTCGTACGAACCAAAACAACTAAACCATGTATTGTTTTCCATTACAAAAAAATTTTGAAAATCACGATAGATGACGATTCAAGACTTGAACAGGCTTATTTTCGGTTTTCAAAGTTAAGAAGTTTAATAAATGTAGGTGGGTCAATGACCGCTATTCTCATGTTAACTGGCACCGACTATAATACCAATTTTTTCGTTTTCCTAGATTCTCACCCAACGGAAAATACTTTGCCAGCGGCAGCGCGGATGGGACGGTCAAATTGTGGGATACAGTCTCTAACAGATGCTTCAACACCTTCATCAACGCCCATGATGGATCCGAAGTGTGCTCGGTAGCTTTTACCAGGAATAGCAAGGTCAGTCACCATCTGCCTAGCCTTTTCCCAACCATGTTGGCGTCGGCTTCCAGTCTAACCGGATGCAGCTGAATACCAGTATTTTACATGGAGCGACTGCCTATCTGGCTTCCACAACTCAGTTAGTACTGGGTACTACGATACCCATTGGTAAGAGTAGTTGTCAGACTAACTACCGACTACCTGTAACGACTGTTAAAGATCTACAATGGTGGCTATAGTTTTAGAGCTCACCAGATGGCATCACTGTCGAGCAAGGTTTTGTCAATAATTCTATTTTATACTTTATCTACACCCATGCTATAAATCCTCTATAAAAGTATCTGAAACAGTTAGCTTATGGCCAACATTAAAACAGCCAGTGTCATAATAACCATTATAACACCCAAACGGGTGTTATAATGTTGTACTGAATTCCATTATGCAACTCGTTTTAAAAAAAGAACATTGTCTAGCACGTGCGATTCACTACCACAGCGACGTAATTAAAAAAAAAAAACTTATAGGTTAAAATTCGAATTCACGTCGTATCCCGCCATCTTTGTTCGATATTTGGATATTAGTATTGCACTAAGTACTTTGTTGTTTACAAAAATGAGTGATACAAGCTTTGTGTATTTTAATAATTGTACAATCCAAAATGTTAATAATTATATTATTACCTATACATGGTTTGTTTGTATTAAATACTCAGCAATTAAACTTTCCATGAATTTACATAGACTTCTTACAACACTGCAACACCCTATGGTTTCAGAACCTTTTATGGAGGATTCATATCATGGGTGTAGATAAAGTCTTGTATGCAACTGTACATAATTAGGTATTAAAACACTCATGTGATACTATTATCACACTCGGCTTTGCCTCGTGTGATAAACCCACATTCGTGTTTTAATACCCCTCATTATACAACAGTTGCATAAATAACTATTATCTACACCCATGCTATAAATCCTCTATAAAGGTATCTGAAACAGTTAGCTTATGGCCAACATTAAAACAGCCAGTGTCTTAATAACCATTATAACACCCAAACGGGTGTTATAATGTTGTACTGAATTTCATTATGCAACTCGTTTTAAAAAAAGAACATCGAATGTGGTAGTGAATCGAACGTCTAGCACGTGCGATTCACTACCACAGCGCCGTAATTAAAAAAAAAAACTTATAGGTTAATTCGATTTCACGTCGTATGCCGCCATTTTTGTTCGACATTAAATTTGGATATTAGTATTGCATTATGTAGTTTGTTGTTTACAAAAATGAGTGATGCAAGCTTTGTGAATTTTGATAATTGAACAATCCAAAATGTAAATAATTATATTACTACCTATACACGGTTTGTTTGTAGTAAATACAGGCAATTAAACTTTCCATGAATTTACATAGACTTCTTAGAACACTGCAACACCATAAGGTTTCAGAACCTTTTATGGAGGATTCATATCATGGATGTAGATAAAGTCTTGTATGCAACTGTACATAATTAGGTATTAAAACACTCATGTGATACTATTATCACACTCGGCTTCGCCTCGTGTGATAAACCCACATTCGTGTTTTAATACCCCTCATTATACAACAGTTGCATAAATAACTATTAAAGTACCTATAACGTCATAAAAAGTTTATTTTATTACGTATAACAACATAGTGTAAACTTCAGATACATATTTACTAGAGATGCAACGGATAGTTGTTTGGCCGGATACCGAATAACGAACGCGAACTGCGAGGCCGGATGGCCGGATATCCGGCCGCTGGAGCTCCGCGCGGATAGTAAGTAGTTCTCTAAGGCAAGTAGTGACATGTTCAGCGTCGTACAGCTGCGGGCAACGCGATTAGATCATTTCGGGTGGTTTCGGATCTCATCGGGAGTGATCGTGCCACTTGTTGATTATAAATATTAATTTTTAACTTGCTGTTGTCTTATTTCATGTCCGTTTTACTGGATTTTTTAGAAAATTTGTGAATATCCGGTATCCGCCGGATAATGAGAGTTACTATCCGGTATCCGGCCGGATAGTAAAATTTAGGCCGGAAAGGCCGGATACCGAATAGTTACCGGATATCCGTTGCATCTCTAATATTTACAATATTCTCCCGAAAATGAGCAATCATGAAACAATTAAAAATCATTCTACCTCCAAGTACTAACAAATAAGATCGTAGGTTGCTACTTAAAATCTTCAAGTCATAATTAATCAGGAATGGCTCAGTTTAGAACACAATCGTGAGTATTAGTATAAATACGTGATAAAAAACACGCAACGCGCGAACACTGTATGACATCTGACATTTCGGAAGACCTTACTCTACACGAACGCCCTCTAGCGGCGAATTCATTCGCGGTAGCCCCCATTGACAGCCGGGACCAACGGCTTAACGTGCTTTTCAAGGCACGGAGGGAACTCTGTATGTATTGTATGGTCGCCCATACACGCACTTGGAATAGCAAGGCCGTGCCATATAAAAATTACTTAACAAGGAACAACAACAAGAAAACATCTTGAGAAAACCGTCATGTCCTAGAACCAAAAATTCGAAGACATTCACATGTCTTCAATACATTCAGATGTCACATCTCCCAACCCGCGTTCGGCCCGGATGGTGGATTATAGCCCATTCCCTCTCATAGAAAAGAGGCCTGTGTCCCAGCAGTGGGAAAGTAACAAGCTAATAGGCGAGACGACAAAAAAATCTAATTAGTCCGTCAGATAGATTTCCAAAAAATATTGGATACATATTTTTTCTTTTGTTACGTAAACCAAAATTGACGAAGATACGACGCTTTTAAAATTCTCAATACGTCACGCCTAGGTATCATGTTTAGCTAATTCTGACGTCACGAGCCCCCACTCCCGAGTTTTGATGCGTTTTATCTTTGTCAATATTCATTGATTTACAAAAACAAAAAATACGTGTCCATTATTTTCCAATACTCTAACTGACGGACTAAATAGATTTGCAATTTTTTGATACTGTCGTCATGCCTATTATGTGTGATCACATTTTTTTGCCCTCTCATAGAGAGGAGGCCTGTGTCCCAGCAGTGGGAACATTAATGGGCTGATGATGATGATGACTTTTTTTTGCAGTATCTCCTGACATCTGGGTTGGACTCTTCTATCAAGCTTTGGGAGCTAGCAAGTAGCCGATGTCTTATTCAATACACTGGAGCTGGGACCACAGGTAATATATAGATTCACTAACTTCTAAAAATAATACGCGACGCGACGAACCTCCATCGTTTTTTTTTTGAAGTCGCTAGTCGGTTTTGGCAAAAAAAAAAGTTTAATTATACGTTTTTACGTGCCCAATAATCTCAGTTTCTCAATCTAACTCGTTACCAATTTGTCAAAATCTATTTTGTATTTATAGTAATGTATATTGTTTTTGTATATAATATTGTATGTTGTGTTTGTATTTTATAGTTTCTAATTTTGTGTCTATCTACTCACTTCAAATGACATATTTTCAGAATCCAAGTTTAGAACTAGTCGCCTAAGTTAGTTAACACATAAAATAGTGTTCCAAAAATATAATCATAGAATGCTCTAAAAGCTCCAGAACACGTCGATTTTGATGTCTAAAAATTTCTATACTGCACAAATCTTTAACCAATCTATAATGTCGTCCTTTTATCTCTTAGGCAAGCAAGAACACCTTGCTCAAGCTGTCTTCAATCACACTGAAGACTACGTCATGTTCCCTGATGAAGCGACCACTTCACTCTGCACCTGGCATTCTAGGAGTGCCAGCAGGTGCCAGCTGATGTCCCTGGGACATAATGGGGCTGTGAGGTAAGATGTTTTGAGGAAAGACACTAATCACCACTTAGAGCAAATTAATCAAACAATCACCACTTCGAGCAAATTGATCGAACAATCACCACTTTGAGCAATATTGGTGGTTATCATCACCGTCAAGGAATTTAAAATAATTCGTTGTAAGTTCTCAAAAGAACTTACAACGAATTATTTTAAATGAACGAACGAACTACTACTACTCACTTTTTCGATGAAGGAAAACATCGTGAGGAAACCGGCATGTCCTAGAACCAAAAATTCGAAGACATGTGACATCTACCAATCCGCACTGGGCCCGCGTGGTGGATTATAGACCATCTCATGAGGAGGCCGTGTGTACCCGCAGTGGGAACATTATAGGCTAATTATGCTTATGCTGTACGTTGTAAGCAACTAACCACCATGAGCAAAATAAAGACTAATCACCATTTTGAGGGAATTTAAAAAATACTTGAAAAATATGACGCGTGATTTGTACCGGCCATCATAATATGTAATGTTTTAGTTAGACTCAATGTAACGCACTCAAAACATTGTGCTAATGGATGCATTGAATAGTGGAGGTATTTTAAGTTATTACATTAATAAATCTTGGAACTTTGACTCCTAATATTTCCGTAACTTCAAGGTTCCCAGGCATGGTCTAGAGCAGGGATTCCCAAACTATTTGGAAAAGAGACCCCTTTTTCAAAATGAACTGATACCTCAGACCCCCATAGCCAGCCGTGTCGACGGCGCGTTCGTGTTCCACGCGCGCCTCAAAGAGAGTCAGCAATAGGAAGGGGTCCGTAAGGACCGATGCCTGTAGGGGTTGCGGGACTGTTCGAAAGAGATACCGTGGCCCCGGAACACAAAGCGCGATGAAGAAACATGGATGGGTTTTACTCCCTCCTGCTCCGCCCAGAGTGGGAGGAGTCATTTGATGATTTCCCATCCGAAAAAAAATAGACCCCCATAGCCAAATTACCTTAAAAATCGTATCTCTAGTTTAAAAAATCAATTTAAAAACTTTCTGGTTGGTTAAGTGTCAATATTTAACAAAATAATATAACGTAACACATACAGTATCTTGATAGTTTCAAATAATCTTGATAGTTTCAAATAATCTTGATAGTTTCAAATAAGAACTTGTGTTAATTATCGGGGTCGATATTTAAACCTTGTCGACCCCCAAACTCAGTTTTCGAGGTCAGTTTTGGAGGATATCGACCACTTCGGGAATCCTTAGTCTAGAGCAAAAAATAAATCGCAATGACGGGGAGAACAAGTGCCTTTCGGCTTCGTTGAGGGAAATTTACACCCTTTATACTTATTTATCTCTTCTATTCCAGATTCATAGTACACTCCGGCACTGCCCCAGCATTCCTAACTTGTAGCGATGATTACCGAGCAAGATTCTGGTACAGGCGAAATACTCATTAACCAGAACCGATAAAATCCTTTGATAGCGATGATAATGCTTCTTTTTACGGCCATTTTCAATAACTTACTGACAGGTATCGGTAGGTTGCTATATCTGTCTGTTTGACATTTAGCTTACGGACAGTTACAAACAAAACGTTACAGAAAAGCTTTCTTTGATTTTTCTATGAACCAAGTGACAGATAGGTGACGCGGATAGAATATTTCAAGCTTACTTTGTTTATAAAAACACCGATAGCTACGGACGTAGGCGTATTAACCAACGTTTATACGTAAGTAAGTTATAGAAAACGGCTGTTAGTGATGCTACATAATAGGTATAGCGACGTGGCAGTAATGTGGTAAGAGACTGTTACTAGATTTGCAACCTCCGGCTTAGTGTTGAAAGTCGAAATTTCAATAGCACGATCAACGAGGCTTAAAGAGTCCTATTACATCTTTTACGCAAATTCATGATTTTTGACGCAGTAATTTTCAGCATCAGTTAGATATTTTAATTATTTGCTTATGAATAACAATAGTGCAATTCTCTTTCTTGTAAGTTGGAGTTACACATTTTCATTTTTCTTTTCGTGTAATTTACTATAAATATTTTACGAACTCAGTTTGCAAGAAAAACCGTCGGCGATGGAACTTTGACGCTCAAATTCACATTGTTACATGCAATTCTCATAAAAGCTAAAATTACTGAAAAATAAGCTGAATGTTTTACTTGTTTATTGGAGTTTTAGAATTTCTTTAAATTCCTTGAATTTTCACGGAAAAAATCGTAAAGAAAGCGTATAAATGTCTTGATTTAGCGTCCATTATAATCCAAATAAACAAAATTTTATCAAATAAATTAATATGATATAAAACTTTCAATCAGGAAAATACTAAATACTTTTGGCGGGGTCGCGGCAGGCCACGAAGGAGATGGCGGGACGAACTAGACAGGTTCCGTCCAAACTGGAAGGAGGACGCGCGGGTTCGCGAGAAGTGGAAAGAATGGAGGGAGGCCTTTGCCCAGGAGTGGGACAGAGCAGGCTAGAAAAAAAAAAAAAAAAAAAAAAAAAAAAACTTTCAATCTAAAATGAATGTTTCATTAGTTTTCGTTTGTCAATATAATAAGACAAAATTACAATAAATAAAATTAAAGTACTATAATTCTGCGTCAATTCAGGTCGCTCCTCAGTCTCATGTCAGTTTCGTTTCAAATTTTCGTCAGTATCAATCGACAATCATTCGGAGATCGCTATTATTATCGACTCGTGTACGCCGACCGAAATAATTTGATCCAGGAAGTAAAAATCAAAATTTGCGTAAAAAATGTAATAGGACTCAGTCATTTCAAACGAGCCCTTGCGTTTATACCTATGATATCATTACGATTAGTAAAATAAAATCATCGTTAGAAATGGATTGTACTGTTTCATGTCTCGCTATTTCTTATGAAATGCTGGACTATTATTAATATTAAGACTTTGGTAAATTTTATAGATTTAAGATGAAAAAAGTAACTGTAATTGCACAGTGAATAAACTTTTGAAGATATTTGTGAGAAATAAAATTGTTCGTTAAAATATTTTGATGCCTGTATTTATGATGTATACATTTTCTCGAAAAATGCTGTACTCATTTTGATGTTACTTACGTACAGGCAGTGGCGTAGCTAGCATGGGTGACACCCGGTCGGATATTGTAGGTGTCACCCCAAAAATCAATCAAAACAGTTAAAATAAAAATTACGTTTGTCTATTCGTACAAGGAGTCATTTTGTCAATTTATACAGAAAATACTATCAATTAAAAAAAAAAAAAGTCACGGTCGGGTGTCACCCCCCTAAGCGGGTGACACCCGGTGCGGGCCGCCCCTGCCCCCACCCCCCTAGCTACGCCACTGCGTATAGGTAAAAATATGTACCCTGAAAATACACTGGAATGTTTCAAACAAAATATTTGTTGTATTAATTCAATTCATATGTTGTGAATTTACTTGAAAACTCTGTACTCATTTTGATGATACTTACTAATAGGTAAAAAAAAAAAAAATGTTTGTCTAATGTTTGTCTACTTAGGTCACTAGAAATAAACTTGATGTTTTTAAATATTTGGTGTCTGTATTCATGAATTTACTCGAAAACTACTGTACTCATTTGGACGTTATTATAATAGTTTTTTCAATGGGGGATGGCAACTGTGGAACTAACGGCGCTAGCATCGCTTGTAGTAAACATCGTCATTGGTTGAAAATCTGCAAATGTCAGATTGGGTCTAAGCTATGGACGCGCCATCTACAATCAACTTTGACCAGCCTTCCCTATTACCGATGAAAAAATTATATGTGAAATGATTTAAAATCAGTGTGTATGTTATGGAAACCCGGTGTTATTCTATAGCGAAATAATAAATGTCTTCAATATTAAAATTGTGTGTTTTATTTGCATACTGTCCCGGCCAGATGAAGGTTTCAAGAAACCTAGCGTATCTTTTTGCGTACCTTTTCCCAACTATGTTGGGGTCAGCTTCCAGTCTAACCGGATGCAGCTGAATAACAATATTTCACATGGGGCGACTGCCTATCTGACCTCCACAATCTAGTAAGTACTGGAATACAATACCCCTTGGTGAGACTGGTTGTCAGACTTTCGGGCCACTGACATCTGTAACGACTGTCAAAGATCTACAAATGACAGTCAGGACCAACTGCTTAACGTACTTTCCGAGGCAAGGATGAAACTCGGTTTGTAATAGGTGGTCAACCATCCACGGACCAACCTAGGTAAGCGCGGCTTAACCTAAAGATCGACCCGAGCGGCTGTTATTATTTAGCCACGGGCTCCGCAGTCTAACCGGATGCAGCTCAATCATATAAATATAACAGACCAAGTAAAATTTTTTTTTTTTTTTTTTTTAAATCTCGAAAAACAATTTTTTTAAATTAAACTGGTTTATTGACAAATAAAGATAATAATAATGCAGTAAATAAATACTAAAAGTTAAATAAAAAATAATTCGTTAGGTCCTAGGTACTAGTCATTATTCTACTTCCCTCATCTCATTTCGTTAGTTAGTATTCCTGATTCCATTTCAATATAGTGTAGGTACATTATTATTCTACTAGGAGTTGTGAAAAAAAATGTAATTCGCCATTATGTGGTGGCACCCATCTTGGATTTGAAATTTGTCAAAGTGTATAGTATTCTACTAATCAAGCCCTTTCATTTGATACCCATATTGAAGGAGTTGTGAAAAATATGTAATCCGCCATTTTGTGGCGGCGCGGGCGGCCATCTTGGACCGATTTTCATCAAACATAGCTAAGAACACTCCCGACTAATTCACCTTTCAAACAAAAAAAAAAAACCGGCCAAGTGCGAGTCGGACTCGCGCACGAAGGGTTCCGTACCATTATTATCAAAAAAGGGCAAAAAAAAACACGTTTGTTGTATGGGAGCCCCCCTTAAATATTAATTTTATTCTGTTTTTAGTATTTGTTGTTATAGCGGCAACAGAAATACATCATTAATTTGTGAAAATTTTAACTGCCTAGCTGTCACGGTTCATGAGATACAGCCTGGTGACAGACAGACGGACAGACAGCGAAGTCTTAGTAATAGGGTTCCGTTTTTACCCTTTGGGTACGGAACCCTAAAAAGCAAAATCAAAATCGGTTCATCCGTTCGGGAGCTACGATGCCACAGACCCACACACAGACACGTCAAACTTATAACACCCCGTCGTTTTTACGTCGAGGGTTAAAAATCAATATTCCCAACAGGGAAACAAACCTGTTATTTTCGAAAACAAACACTATTATTACACCATACGACAGCGTCGCTATTTAGGATCAAATTTCGGGAAGTAATGACATACGGCAAATTAACTAACATCACAATACCTCATATTTTCGGATTTGGCTATCCACGACCACTTGAAAAATTCACCCTGTAATCATAAACTTGATACGTGGTCGCTCACAATGGGCCTCATCAGAAGGCTTAAAGTTACCCAAAGGGCAATGGAGAGGGCTATGCTCGGAGTTTCCTTGCGCGATCGAATCAGAAATAAAGACATCCGCAAGAGAATTAGAGAACCAAGGTCACCGACGTAGCCCGAAGAATTGTCAAACTTATGTGGCAGTGGGCACACATTGCTCGCAGAAGGGATGGCCGATGGGGCCGAAAAGTTCTGGAGTGGCGACCGCGATCCAGAAGACATTGCGTTGGAAGGTTCCACTAGGTGGAACGATGACCTGGTGAATGTTGCGGGAATCCGCTGGATGCGAGTCGCACAGGACTGGTCAATGGGGCGACACTTGGGGGAGCCCTATGTCCAGCAGTGGACGTCTTACAGCTGAAATGATGATGATGATGAATCATAGACTTAAATCCGCACTTACCTGACTATACAGTTCCACTGAAGATTCCCCTTTCAGCTGATGTCCAGTGAGGTATGTGTTATGACTGCTGGCTATGTAGTACTGACTCAGGGGACCCGTCATGTCCTTGGCGATGGATTTGTGGACCTCTTCTTCGCCGGAGGTTGAGGATTTTCTGTTGGAGAAGAGATCTTGTTAGATTACATTCACAAAAACCGTACCTCACCATCTTCCAGCTCTTGTGCCAATGGTGTCGATTCTGTTGTGCACAAACTAAACTTAATTTAGGCTATTGCTATCTTTTTCTCTCTAATAAAACGAGAAAGAGACGGACGTAATTTAGAGCTGTCAAATTTAATTGGAACTAATATTTCCATACAAATAAAGGGTGCATGTAAAAACATGTCGACTAAAAAACGGTGAAGCGCAAGGCATAAACTAGTTTGACATCTCTAACTTAGTTCATAGATATAGCAGTCCTTTTCTCGCACTGCCTTTTAGTAAAAGATAGCAATAGCCTAAATTAAGTTTAGTTTGTGCACAACAGAATCGGCATTATTGCTATATTTTACTAAAAGGCAGTGCGCGAAAAGGACGGCTTTAGCTGTGAACTAAATTAGAGATGTCAAACTAGTTTATGCCTTGCACTTCACCGTATTTTTAGTCGACATGTTTTTACGTGCACCCTTCATTTGTATGGAATATTAGTTTCAACTAAATTTGACAGCTCTAAATTACGTCCGTCTCTTTCTTGTTTTATTAGAGGGAAAAATATAGCAATAGCCTAAACTACATTTGGTTTGTGCACAACCAGTGGCGTTGCTAGCATGGGTGACACCCGGTGCGGATATTTTAGGCGTCACCCCAAAAATCAATCAAAACAGTTAAAATAAAAATTACGTTTGTCTATTCGTACAAGGAGTCATTTTGTCGATTTATACAGAAAATTCTATCAAAAAAAATAATAAAGGGGTAAACCCAGTATAAGAGTGGTACCTATTGTACGGAACCCTCTCCACGCGAGTTCAACTCTCACTTGGCCAGTTTTTATAGGTGGCACTAGTGATGTTCACGGTCGGTTATCACCCATATGCGGGTGACACCCGGTGCGGGCCGCCCCAGCCCTCTCCCCCTAGCTACGCCACTGTGCACAACAGAATCGACACCATTCTACTTGTGTTTGGTGCAATACGTTTTCTTCTTCCGTTCTCTGCCTGTCAGACGTCACGGCATCATTATACTCCTTTCTCTTTCATATCATTCCTCACACAATCCATCCATCTTTTCTTTGGTCTTCCTCTATCTTTCCAACCATCAACATTCATGTCCAAGCATTGAGCTATTACTGCTACGTATAGAGAAGACAGCGCGAACAAAATCAGTGCTGCGTTCAACTGCTGTCAGCCGGCTGCAGTTCACTCAGTCGCTTGCTCGCTACTTATAGAACATCTATAGTAGTAGTAATAGCTGAATGTGTCCATCACTCTTAGTCACACGCAAAACGCCCTACCTACGACATCAGCCCATAACGTCCACTGCTAGACATAACCTCTCCCATGATGGGGGGAATTTGCCGTAATCTCCACGCTTGGCTGGCGGATTGGAGATCCCAGTGATGACAGACTAACAGAAAACGTTGCTGCCCATTCTCTGGTCTACGGAGGCGCAAGGTGTTCTGCCTCAGACATTAGTCGCCTTATACGACACCCGTGAGTGTAATGGGTTGGTTCTATTCTACTCTGCCGGATACCACACGACTAAGTTATGTTTAATTCCAACCCATTACAGTCACGGGTGTCGTATAAGGCGACTAATGTCTGAGGCAGAACACCTTGCGCCTCCGTAGACCAGAGAATGGGCAGCAGCGTTTTCTGTTAGTCTTTCATCACTGCGATCTCCAATCCGCCTGCCAAGCGTGGAGATTACGGCTAATTCCTCCCATCATGGGAGAGGCTTATGTCCAGCAGTGGACGTTATGAGCTGTTGTAGTAGTAGTAAATATAACTGGCGAAATGTGGGTGTACTATTTAGGTACACCTCTGCCTAACCCATCGAGGATTACTGGCGGTATGTATTTACAGAATAAATCATTTAATTTAATTTCTGCGTCCTCCGGTATTTGGTAACGTCGCCACTCGAGAACCTTTCGTGATGACTAAAGTAATTTGTTACTTATTGGTGTCGATTTTGTTGTGCACAAACTAAACTTAATTTAGGCTATTGGTATATTTAAAAAAAAGGCAGTGCGAGAAAAGGACGGCTATAGCTATGAACTAAGTTAGAGATGTCAAACTAGTTTGTGCCTTGCGCTTCACCGTGTTTTTAGTCGATATGTTTTTACGTGCACCCTTCATTTGTATGGAAATATTAGTTCCAACTAAATTTGACAGCTCTAAATTACGTCCATCTCTTTCTCGTTTTATTAAAGAGAAAAAGATAGCAATAGCCTAAATTAAGTTTAGTTTGTGCACAACAGAATCGACACCAATAAATCATCATCTTTCCCCAACTATGTTGAGGTCGGCTTCCAGTCTAACTGGATGTAGCTGAATACCAGTATTTTACATGGAGCGACTATGTGACCTCCGTATCCCAGTTAGTACTGGGTAATACGATACCCCTTGGTAAGACTGATTGTCAGACTTCCGAGACACTGACTGTAACGAATGTCAAAGATCTACAAATTACCAACGGCTTAACGAGTTTTCCGAGGCATTTAGGAAACTCGGTATAGGTATGATGGTCACCCAACCACAGACCAACCTAGGCAAGTGTGGCTTAACCTGAAGATTGATTGCCACGAGCTCCTTTCCTTACTTAATAAATAACTTACGTTATGAAGTTGGCTCTCATCTGCTCAGGCACGAAGGCGTAGTTGTCCTTATCCGTGAGGAATCTGACAAAACCCTCGAACGAGAGGCAGTTGTCAGCTCGAAGAGTAGGGTCTGGTTCATGTCTCTGGGGGCAGATACAGAAATATATATTGTTTTATTTTGAAAGTCACTTCGTTCATACCCTACCTTACTTACGAAATGTCTGCCTAACGTTTTTGGGAATCCTACAGACTTGGTTTTAAAAACAGTCTCATTGTTCAAGAATCTAGTGGTTGCAACAGCAAATGATCTGATCATGATGTCTTGATTTGATCCCCAGCTCTTCGGAAAGCGTTATTGGGCACGTAGGTATATCTAGAAACTCTCTGTTTATAAATTCTCTGCAGTTGTTCGCAGTTTGCTAATATATCCCGGTGTTCGACTATTGGCTCGCATAATATGTAGATGCTCTAGATTGGTAGTTATACCTCTGCGAGTCTCTTCGAATAAAGGCGTGACTTTTGTGTCAATTGTTATCTATTGAACTCCCCATTCCAATGCTTTAGATTTATACTAGCTGATGTCTGTGGTTTCGTCCGCGTGGATGTCGGATATCGCGACCAAAAGTGAAGCTCTCAGACGGCTTATTTTTTTCCGACACCTCCAACAAATATCAATATATTTTAGCCAATTTATACAAAAACTTGACAAATTATATACTATATCCTTTCTCGAGAACCACTCTATCTATTGGTGAAAACAGCCTGAAAATCGGTGCAGTAGTTTTTGAGTTTATCGCGAGCAGACAGACAGATGTAGCGGACGACTTTGTTTAATAATATGTAGCAGTGATTGTGTTTCTTGAATGTTTAATATTCACCTGTATGATGTCTTTAAGTTGCTGCTCTGTCTTGGGTTCATTTTGTCTCGTCTCACAAAACTTTCCGAGAGTAGGCAAGGAAAGCACTCTACCGCTTACATCCGGACAGGCACCTGTTAAGATTCGGTAGTCAATGTCTGTAACTTATTGGTACACAACCAAAAATAAGAAATCGAGGCCTTGTTTCCTAAAAACCTTATCAAAAAACTGTTTAGCTGGTATAGGTATCTACTACCAATACCAAGGCAAGTTAGGGACCGACGAGGAGGATATTTTTCGTATAGAAATACGTTCTAAACGTATACGTACGGCCCAAAAGAGAGTGTATAGAAAAACGTGGCAAGGACGATAATATCGCCGTGATTCTCTCGCTCGTGGAGGCGGTCTCTTAGCCGTAGGTGTAGTGATTGATAACTAATCATTAAGTATTTATTTATTACTAGCGGACGTCACGCGGTTTCACCCGCGTAGTTCCCGTTCCCGTTTGAGTACGGCGATAAAAACTAGGAGAATATTTAGTAAGTTTTAAAACCGACATGGTCAATAACGCTATTATTAATACAAACACCATCGGTTTATCCATGATCATGGTGCCTGCAACAGCGCCGATATAAATAAAAATCATTTAATTCAGGCAAGAAGATAAATTTTACTCAAATTTTCACAAGTAAAAAATATTCCAGAAAAACAAATTAAATCATCATCTGCCTAGCCTTTTCCCAACTTTGTTGGGGTCGGCTTCCAGTCTAACCGGATGCAGCTGAATACCAGCATTTACATGGAGCGACTGCCTATCTGACCAAAAACAAATTAAAAACAAATTAAATGAGTATTTAAAAAAAAAATACATTATTGCTATCCATTATTATTATAAAAAATAAGTTAAACATATTAAAAATTTAATCATTAATTAAATCGGGGTATCGTATTACCCGGTATTAACTGGGTTGTGGAGGTCAGATAGGCAGTCGCTCCATGTAAAATACTGGTATTCAGCTGCATCCGGTAAAACTGGAAGCCGACCTCAACATAGTTGGGAAAAGGCTAGGCAGATGATGATTAAAAATTTAATCAATACAATTGCATTTAAAATCATTAACATAAATAAAAATATTAATTAAATTTTTTAGCAGGAATATTGACAGCCATATACAAAGAAATAATAATAATAAAAAAAGAAATAAATATTATATGATTTCGGGAACTCCAAACAAATAGTAAGATATGGTACATATCCCGTTTCCAGCATTAATGTATTACCAGTGAAAGTAGATGTAAGAGTATGGAATCTTACCAGGTAAAGCTGCAGCTGCTAGCAGGTCAAAGGCTTTCTTCCTGCCCACCTTGTCACTAGGAGGCTCCAGGTCTAAAGACCCATTTCTTGTTAATAGACCTGTACAGAAAGATATTCTCATCACTATTAGAATAGTAAACTGCTTCACTGGTGTAGCGGTCACATTCGCGATTGCTGAGCATGAGGGGTTCGATTCCTCCTGCCGGGGTTGCGGGACTGTTCGAAAGAGATACCGTGGCCCCGGAACACAAAGGGCGATGAAGGAACATGGATGGGTTTTAGTCAGTAAAAGTCTGACACTCCCTCCTGCTCCGCCCAGAGAGGGAGGAGTTATTTGATGATTTCCAATCCGAAAAAAAAAAAAAAAAAAGGGGTTCGATTCCTGTTTAGGAGTATGAAGAACAGGGTGTAAAGCTCTTCATCTCCCATAGAAAAGGAAGGATCAGACCAGACGGGTGTTATGTCTGGTGAGCAACTGCCCAACAGTTGTTGTCGGGTTCTTGTATAAAGGGTGTAAAACACCTTTTTAACGAAGCCGAAAGGCACTTGTTCTCCTCGTCATTGTGATCATTTTTTTGTTCTACATCATACCAAGGAACCTTCTAGTTACAGAGATATTGGGGGTCAAAGTTCCAACTTTTTGACAAGTTTTTTTTTTAATACAAGTTTTTAATGTAAGATTTTTACTTTAAACACCTCCACGACCCCCTCACTATTTAATCAATCCATCCATCAGCACAATGTTTTGAGTGCGTTACATTGAGTTCTACCACAAAACATGATTTTTCATCCCAAAAAAGAAACCCAGCAATAATTTTTGCGTAAAGTTACTTAGTTTGATGTACAAAATGTTTGGTTGACGGCTTCGTGATGAGGTCTTTTACACCCTGTATAGTCTTATGTCGCGGATAACTCTGCTTGAGCGATGTAGGAATTATCACGTGTTTCGCTGTTAGTTCGTCGTTCGTGTCATAGATGGCGCTGTAGTACTTTTTGTTCTATGTTGTTTTGTAGTGCCGCTACACCCGGGGCTAGCAAATGTTCTATCAGGGATTTCTTAGAAGCAGCTACGAAGTCTGGATTTGTGCTCGGTTGATGGCAATAGGCTCGCCCCCTATTTCATGGGACTTAAACAAACTGACGAAATGTGGGTGTACTATTATGTACTATCGAGGAAATTGAATGAATGATGTAACCAAGATTTTGTAACCATATTCTGATTTAAAAGAGTGTCCATGGAGTTTCTTGCCCGTTCTTCTCCATAGAGATCTACGCTAGGGAATGGGCAACTACAGTACTTTCACAGTTTTTATGTCTTGTGACTGGGACTGTAGCTACATTTAATTTTCATCTTTGTTTCGACAATTCAAAAGTGCCTGTAACTGGCTTACTTGAAATAAATGCTTTGATTTTGATTTTTGACTCCCGCCTGATCACCACTAAGCTAGTTTTTGCTTGCACTCGCAACATAGAAACGCTGTCTAGCCCCGCCCCGTTGACTTTGTTTAGAAATAATGAATGAAAAGATACCGAATCGGCCGAGCGCACTGACGACGAATGCCAAACGAGAGTTATTGTTATTTTGCGCGCCAAAGTTGACGCTATCCTAATAGGCCCAAACTTTAAGGGGGCGTGATTCGGCGCCTCCGCATGATTTAAGCGAAAAAAAATTAAAAGGTTCTCTCCGATAAATCAAATATGATTCACGTGACACTTTTTGTACCGACACTGACAAGTTCATGAATCATATATGAACAAAATTAGTACCAAGTTTAAAGGCTTATTTCTGTTGGACGTAGCGGGATTTATGCAATTTTTAGTATAGGGACGTAGGGAGTACATTGTCTTCTGTCGAAAAAAATAAAAAAGTTAGGTAAATTATCTTTATTTTTTTTTATACGGATATGAATGTGCAAATAAATTTTACACAGTAAATTAGTATAAAGAAAAATAAAACGAACAATATTTATCTTAGCAAATTTGTTGAAATTATACAAAAAGCATAGAAAAAAAAAATGGTAAGGTGAGTATAAATTCGAATTTTATGCGTACTAATTATTTGCACGTCCTGGATTTGAGTGTGCATCATTGAAACAAACGTTTTTTTTTACGTTTTTTACGTCTAAAACACCTCTGACATGTTTCCAAAACACATTATATACCTTTTAAATAACTAACAGAAGCGAAATTTAAAAAAAAAGTGCTGGACATTACGTCATGAAAAATCTTTGTTATATGGGGACAGGGAACCTGACTGGTCAGGCGGAAAAGACCACGATAGTACACCTCTCCTCTGCCTAACCCTTTGGGGATTACAGGCGTGATGTTATGTGTTATTAGTATAGTATCTTGTCTTGTGATAAAAAAATCCAACAAAAAAAACTCGTGACGTTTTAAAAATGTACCTACTTGGTGCGTTAGACTTTTTCCACCAGAAATGTACAAATTCAGAGACGGAGAAGTTGCTAAAACTTCCGACAAGAAAACCCAATAACACTGTTCGGCCCAGGTATCGAACCTGGGACCATTAGTCTCAAAACACCAGACTTTTATTACACCATACTAGTGGGTAGGTGAAGGTGGTGGTGAAGGTGTGGGTAGTGGGTAGTGTTGCCCAAAACAACCGGTTAATGGTGACCGACTTATTTCAAAATCAAAATCAAAATCAAAGCATTTATTTCAAGTAGGCCAGTTACAGGCACTTTTGAATTGTCGAAACAAATATGAAAATTAAATGTAGCTACAGTCCCAGACACAAGACATAAAAACTGTGAAAGTACTGTAGTTGCCCATTCCCTAGCGTAGATCTCTATGGAGAAGAATGGGCAAGAAACTCCATGGACACTCTTTTAAATCAGAATATTTTTACAAAATCTTGGTTACATCATTCATGTTGAGATGGTACATTATGTGAGAACAATGTAGCAAGATGTGCACGTTAAAGGTGTCCATAGTAAAAAAAAAACAAAAACAATTAAAAAATAAAATTATTAAATTCAAAAGCCGTGGCAACCAAGAGCTGACCAGTCCCAACTGACAGCGCTCGTTCACGAACATGACGCATGTATCAGCACCATTCAACTCAACCATTTTGAAGGGAACTAAATGATCCGACACACGCGTCACCATCAGCGAGACATTTGAGTGAGCATGACATATCTCCTAATCGCCACGGCACATTCAAGTCAAGGAAAAACGTAGGTTTCTAGCGACTGATAGCATTCTAGTACATAGCACTCACACAATATGCGATATGCGGCTATATAATAATAAAGAGATTGATTCTATACAATGCAAAGATAGTTGTACAATCTTCAGCAGCTCCAACAATACAATTTAATGCTATCAATTTATGCGCCCCTGTCCTTGTGGAGCAGGACCGGCATTGAGCCAAGCAGTTTTATCAGCGATATAGTCGTCCAATTTGTAATATGCTTGCTTACAAAGTGTGCGTTTAATACATGTTTTAAATTTTGTTTCATTCAGCTCAAGAATGCTTTGTGGAATTTTATTATAGCATCTCAAACAGTACCCCATGAAAGATGAGTCTACTTTAGCGAGTCTGAAGCCTGGCTGAACTAATTGGTCCCTATTTCTAGTACTGTAATTGTGTCTGTCACCTCTTTTACCAAAAATATGTAGATTTTTTCTTACGTACATTATGTTTTCGTAGATGTATTGACAATGTACAGTCATGATGTTTATTTCCTTAAACAGTTCCCTCAAAGAATCGCGCCTACGAAGATTGTATATGGCTCTGATGGCTCTTTTTTGCAGAATAAATATAGACTCAATGTCAGCAGCCCGTCCCCATAACAAAATGCCATAAGACATTATACTATGAAAGTAACTAAAATAGACCAATCTAGCAGTATCTACATCAGTAAATTGACGGATTTTTCTAATAGCATATGCTGCCGAACTTAGCCGCCCCGCCAGAGATGTTAAATGAGAACCCCATTGTAGCCTTGAATCAAGCGTAATCCCCAGGAAAACCGTTTTATCTACGAATTCAAGTTTCTCTTTATTCAGTACTATATCACAATCGCTACTTTTAACATTCGGTAAAGCAAATCTTATGCATTTCGTTTTTTTTTCATTTAGTACTAAATTATTTGCTGTGAACCAATTATGGACTTGAAGTAGGGCATTATTCACGTCATCTAAATTTTGGGCCCGTCTATTGATCTTAAAAATTAGGGAAGTGTCATCGGCAAATAACACCATATTTTGAGGTTGGTTTTTCAGTAAATAGGGTAGATCATTTATATATACTAAAAAGAGGAAAGGACCCAATATTGAGCCTTGCGGAACCCCCATTTTTACTTTTAAACCCTGTGAATTAACACCATTTATTTGAACATATTGTTGTCTATCACTCAAATAAGATTTTAACAAACTAAGTGCAAGTTTACCTAGTCCGTAATGCTCAAGTTTCAAAAGCAATGTGTCGTGATTTACACAATCAAATGCTTTGGAGAGATCACAAAATATTCCTACAGCGTCTTGGGACTCTTCCCACGCCGTAAATATGTGCTTTATTAAGGTTACACCGGCGTCGGTTGTACAACGTCCCTTGGTGAAACCATACTGTTGATCGTGTAAGATTCTATTGGTGTTAAAATGATTGACCATTTGATTAAGCATTATCTTTTCGAACACCTTACTAAAAACTGGCAACACGGATACAGGCCTATAATTATTTGTATCTTTACTATCACCGGATTTGAAAAGAGGTATGACTTTACTGTATTTCATTAAATCAGGGAAAACTCCTTGGTCTACGCACAAATTAAAAATTAAAGCTAAGTATGGAGCTATAGTCTCAAGTATGGATGTACAAACTTTGATAGACATTCCCCATAGATCTTCGGTCAGTTTGATTTTTATTTGCCGAAAAGCTTTAATAACTATCATCGGGTTTATGTGTTTAAATTTAAATTCAGCCTGGCATCCAGACACATTCGCCTTTAGTAAACCAATTGAGACTTCAGGAGAGGAATTTAGAGCCTCCGTAGTTTTTAACGGTATATCGGTAAAGAAATTTACAAATTCTTGAGCTACTTCCTGATTAGAGCTTTTAGGACCACATGCTGTATCTAATGTGTAGCTAGTATTACGTGTTTTCTTCCTGTTAGTCTCGCTATTTATGACTTTCCAAACTGTCTTTATTTTATTTTCTGCTGTTTTGATCTTGTTGCTAATGTGCAAGGCTTTGGCAACCTTGCATGTATCTCTAAAAATTTTTGAATACTTAGCAACATATTTGTTAAGTATTGTAGCAAGTTATTGTAGCAAGACCAAAACTAAGACTGAACCCGGCAAGATTTGTGCAAGAACAAGACCAGGTGTATTGACGCAAGACCAAGAGTGGCTAAGTCTCGTCTTAGTCTTGCATTTGGGCAACACTAGTGGCTATCCTCTTGGAGGAACCGATATTATCTTGGGACCAGAAATTCTAAAAGATGTGACATCTACCAACCCGCACATGTATTACGTCCCACTGCCTCTCAGATAGCCTTTGTGTGTGTATATTAGCAGAAGACCATTGGGATTATTTCTTGGCTAAAAGGGAATATACAAAACTCTTCTTATTTATTAAAAATGCCTTGTATTGGCGCATAAAAACATTGTGGTACACTTGTTTAAGTTTCTAATACATCACTTATTTTACAATTTACTGTTTTATGTAGCATGTTTTTAATGAAAAGGAATGCACTCTCAAAACGCGTCGTCCTCGATAACGCCGGTAGTGATGTCAAACTCTACGTGTCAAAAAACACTTTTATTTTACACTAAGATTTTATTATAATATCGTTATCGCAATTTTTGCTTGATTAAAGCACATACAATTAGTAAAATTACTATAGTAAGGCCAAAAATTAGATGTAAACAAGGCAGATTGAGGTAAATGACGTCACATCATGGCCGCGACTGTCACGGACGTTTGAACTGTCATAGAAAATTGCAGGAGTTTAATATTATTTTTGAGCGATAAACAGTAGTTGAACTTAACTTTTAACACTTTCCTTGGGTTGTTAGCACTGTATTTTGTTGATTTAAGTGAAGAAAAAATTACATGCATATTCCCTATAGTAGTGAAAACGTGGTGTAAACTGACCTGTTCTAAAAATAGCTCTGCTTCGGAAAAGTTCGGGTGAACTTCGGCTCTTCTCGGCTCCGAGCAACGGGGAACGGTTTCTTGGCACTGCTAGTTGCTCGAAGATGTCTCGAAGTTCTGATCGCATTACTAGGCTGTGAACAAAATAGACTTGTTAATAAGTGTTGCTCCACAAACGATGAGAATGAGACACTTGATATCGTGTCTTGCCTGTCCTGTTACCTGCACATCACAGGAGCTGATAGACGCTACTGAAAGTACAAAACTGGTCGCCAAATTTTGGGCTGACTCCTTCGATCAATAATAGTAAGGCTGACTCAATTTAAATTGAATAATAATAGTCTGTAGGTTTGAAAAGTAAGACAGAAAATATGTTCATTTGCTCCGGTATGTGCTTGGATCCGGAAGGGATCCGATCTGGGGAGAGTTAAGATCTTTGCAATGTTGTAGTTAAGGTAGTTAGTGGCCCGGATGGTTCACTTTATGACGTAAGGGAACAATTTCTTACGTGGCTCAGTTTTGCAATTTTACCATTAATTTAGGATGAATGTCGAAGAAGGGTAAAACCTTACTGAATCAGCAATGCCACTAACGGCCATCTTCAATAACTTACTAACAGGTAACGAAAGGTTGCTATTTCAGTTTGACATTTAGCTTGCCGACCGTTAGAAACAAAACGTTTCAGAAAAGCTTTCTTTGTTTTTTCCATGAATAACAGTCCGCCGAGTAACAGGTAGGTAGGCAACACGGATAATATATTCGAATCTAACTTTGGTTATAGGAACACCAATAGCTACGAAACGTAGGCATTAACTAACAGTTATACCAGGCCTGTCTCACTTCCATACAAGCGGCGCAAAAACCTTGAGATATTTACCTACTATTCTGGAAAACAAGCTAATTTCAACCTTTTGCATTGCGCATAGCGTTCATAGTACAATAACTGTCTGCCGTCTCGCTTCAATCTGCTAGGGCTGTCAGAGGTACTTTACGGTATTAACAGTTTATTTTTGTTTCGCGGGTGCGTGCGCTGCGTGTGCGACAAGTCGAGCGAGTGCAAGCCTATTGAGACTAGTGCGGTGGTCGCACGCTTGCGTTTATCATACCTAAACTCGGGAGTGAAACTTCTGTACCGTAAGGTACTAATATATATTCTGTGGTTATACGTAAGTAAGTTATAGAAAACGGCGCTTAGTAAGATTTAATCAATGCCCTTATAAAAAGGTTAAATCAATACAAATATGTATCTAAGAATAGGTATTTGACATCAACCAGAGATGAACTACGATTTTTATTCAATACCCATACGTTTTAACCAGGATACACTAATATTTCTATTTCTATATATATACATTTTTTTTGACGACCCGAATGGCGCAGCGGTGGTGAGGCTGCCTTACGTTCTTAGTGTCCCGGGTTCGTATCCCGGTGGGAGCAAATGTTTGTGTGATGAGCATGGACATTTGTTTCCGAGTCATGGATGTTTATATGTATAATAAGTATGTATTTACAAACAAAACAGTATCTATGTAGTATATCAACTATCTGGTGTCCACGACACAAGCCTCGTTGCTTAGTGTGACACTAGATAGCACTGTGTGTTAATGTCCAGCGATATTTATTTATTTATTATTTATTTATTTCTGGTCCATAGTGCTTCTCGACATAGAAAAGCTAAAGCTAAAGAGAAGAGTTTTTCAGTAAGCTCTACCGCTAGATGTTACTTTAGCTAATATTACCTGAAACTTCTGAACAGCGTCACGAAATCCATGAAGTCCAGTTGTGTATCATACCCGACGGAGCCGGTTCTCAAATGTTTCAGGTTCTCCCAAAATCTTTCGCTGGTTTCTAGTCTTCTTAAACTAAGGGACAAATACAATTTGTAGATAAAATAAGATTTTATTGAAAGTAAAAGTTAAAAAAAAGGTAGTTTCATTAAAGTTTCAAATAATAGTTAATTGGGTCCAAAATGATCATGGTTTTGTAAAAAAATAATGTTACATTCAGCAGAAAATACGTTGCCAAAATACAAAGGCTAATGTTAGCCAATTAATAAATTGTCCTATTGTTGACAATGCTTAAAAATAAATAAGTCCGGACCAAACAATGTAGTGGTATTGACCACTACATTGTGTTTAAAACGTCAAAATATTTACGCAAAGAATTGACGGCCAAGGTCAGATAGAAAACTAGGTCACAATCTATTCTAAGGTCAGCATGTCAAAAGTCAAGGTCATTTCAATCAAACTGAAGCATACTTTACCAAGAATCAAGGTAATTTATTGAATATAAAACCGTAAATGAGATAGAAAAGGCATTCAACAATTACATTACGTAAATTAATTTATATCACAAAAAGTAAAAAGAAAAACTTAAAAGTTACTTTACTATAATTAGTATTGTTTTTAATGTATTTTAAATATTTTTTTATAAAAACTACTTCTAATAAACCACGTAATCCTCTTTTTAACGTTCTAATATTGATTTTTATCGCAAATCTAATTTCAAAATCCACTACCTAAATTCCAAGGTCACAATATACTGAAAGGTCAAGGTCACAGTATCAGGAAAGGTCAAGGTCATCCTTACCTACTCCTGTTGGGTGATCCAGCCATGATGCTGGTGGCGGCTGCAGTCAGACTGCTGTGCCGTGGTCCGTAAGAGTGATGGTGACTCATCATAGATGATGAGTAGGAACTGCGGAAGAAGTTATTTGTCAATTTTAATCAGAGTGTTTGTTGGACGGGTTTGTGTTTTTGGTCAAAATAGGCGGAATCTGCGTGGCTAAATTTTGGGCCAAACATATTACGAACATTTTACCATTACCAAAGACGCAGAATGTTTGTATGGGCAAGCCAAGCAAGCAATTTTACTGAGGAAGTTCCTTAAAGAAAAACTACTCATACTTTCCCATTCGGGGAATGAACACAGGATTTGTAGGAGGCTTTTCAAATATTTTGCTAGGGAGTTCGTTTCGCTCGCCCAGTTCAATCATCGGGAAAAATTTCATTTTGTTGAGCATCAGCAGCAGTTTCTGAACGCTAAAACCTCATCACAATTTGAATACTAAGATACCTTATGTTTTAATTTAAAAACAATTTTATTATTTGTAAGTCTCGTTATTGAATTATAGTTTTATTTCCTTAGTTTTATTTTTCAAATTTTGTTTTTATGTCCTTTTTCTTTTAATTATTTTTATTTTTTTATTTTTGTTTAAGATATTATATCTCACCTATGTCGTGGGGATCCCTGTATAACTTCGTCTTCACTTCTCGTCCCTGAAGTGTGTGTGGACACGAAACTCTTTGGTGAACCGGTTTTCAGCTCAGAGGTTGATTTGTTTTTCTGGAAGACAAAACATAAAGAATTTCTGATAGTTGGACGTTTTGCTAAATGGACATTTTGCTAATTAGACTTACTGCTCATTAGACGTTTCGTGCTGTTGGACATTTAGCTACTTAGACTATTTGATCAGGAGGGTTAAATGAAATGGAATTTATCATGTGGCATCCTCCAGCTATGCGAGAGACACAGGTACAGTTGGTACAGCTTCACAAAGATGTCTGTTTGTTTTTCTTCGGATAACCGAAGAATTAATTATAGATCCAAACACAATGTCGGATATCAACACACGGTGTCTAAAAACGAAATAAGCATCTGCTCATTGAATATTCATCTGAATATTTGTTCCAAATTAATTTTGTCAGCGTTGAGTGAAACCGTAATGAAGCAATAAATAACGCACTTGAGTGGATTTCCTTAGAGCGACTCGAGTGAACATTCAAATTGTGCTGCTTACCTTGAACTTGATCCCAGAACTCCTGAGCGAGTCACAATGAGAGTCAGTGTATCCTTTGACCGGAGTAGAGTGTGAGGAACTACCGCATGTCGATTCTCTGCCACCGAAGACCTGGAAATAAGAGAAGCATAATTGATTGTTATTCACCTCGTTGTATTCTGGATTTCTATTACTAAAATTAAAGGATATTAGAAAGGCTGTCTCATTATCGGCCTAGCCTTTTCCCAACTGTGTTGGGGTCGGCTTCCAGTTTTACCGGATGCAGCTGAATACCAGTATTTTACATGGAGCGACTGCCTATCTGACCTCCACAACCCAGTTAGTACCGGGTAATACGATACCCCTTGGTAAGACTGGTTGTCAGACTTTTCGGGCCTCTGACTACCTAACGACTGTCAAAGATCTACAAGTGACAGCCGGGACCAACGGCTTAACGTGCTTTCCGAGGCACGGAGGAAACTCGGTATGTAATGGGCGGTCACCCATCCACAGACCAACCTAGGCAAGCACGGCTTAACCTAACGATCGACCCGAGCGGCTGTTAATATTTAGCCACGAGCTCCTCTTAGAAAGGCTGTCTATTGATATTTAAATCCACCATGTTAACCAAATAAATATTATCTATGCTACAGTCGAGGCAAGAGCTCGTGGCTAAATAATAACCACCACTTGGGTTGATCTTAAGGTTAAGCAGCACTTGCCTAGGTTGGTCCGTGGATGGGTGAACACCCATTACATACAGAGTTTTCTCTTCTCACGTTAAGCCGTTGGTCCTGGCTGTCGGTGTTGGTGTCCCGAAACAGACAACCCGTCTTACCAAGAGGTATCGTATTACCCAGTACTAACTGGGTTGGGGAGGTCAGATAGGCAGTCACTCCATGTAAAATACTGGTATTCAGCTGCAGCCGGTTAGACTGGAAGCCGACCCCAACATAGTTGGGAAAATGCTAGGCGGATGATGACCATTCGTATAAACGATTCGTTATTTTTACAACAGAAAGCAGTCACTTTATTCATGTCTTTATTTAAATTACAGTCAAAATATTACTCACTCGAATAGCATCAGAAACCAATGGCTCGCAGCAGCATCCATCTTCGTAATATAAAGCTGTGTACTTGTTCTTGAGCCAAGCTAAACTCCTGTCTGCCAGCTTAGCTTGACTCATAAGTGCTCTTATGACGGAGTGCAGGCCTACTGCCCATACCCTGGAAGGAAAGAGATTGAGGATAAATTAAAATCTTACATTAAGTATATAATATATATCGCTGGACAATACACACAGCGCCATCTAGTGCCACACTAAGCAACGGGGCCTGTGTCGTGGACACCAGATAGTTGATATACTACATACATACTTTTTGTTTGTAAATACGTACTTATTATACATACAAACATTCATGACTCGGAAACTAATGTGTAAGAAAGTAAGGCAGCCTCACTACTACTGCGCCATTCGGTTCGTCAAATTATTATCATCATTCTTTTGCATAATCATAATCAGGCACACACACACACACATACACATACACAGGCCTCTTCTCTTTGAGAGGGAATGGGCTATAATCCACCACGCGAGCCCAGTGCGGGTTGGTAGATGTCACATATCTTCGAATTTTTGGTTCTAGGACATGCCCGTTTCCTCACGATGTTTTCCTTCACCGTTTTGAGAGCAGTAGGCCTAGCCAAGTTACAAACGTTTCGTATCGATTCTCTTTCTACAATCGTAAACGCCTCGGCGTAAGCGATTGTAGAAAGCTATTGTAAAAATTGGTAGACAAGTTGATACGACTGAGTCGATCGCTCGTTCTCTAATGTCTGTAGAAAAAACCTACACTTTAAAGAGTATAGCGATGAACATTGTAGAAACGATAACATTCTATTCTATCATTTTGAACGATGTAAACTTGTCTACGAATTTTCTATTCGTTTGTGTTGTTTACGTGGTTTAACGTTGAGATGATGTCATTCCCATACATTTGAATAGTTTTCTACTAGCGTTAACGATTGTAGATTGTCAACTTGGCTAAGCCTGCTGTGGTGATGGAATAAATTACATCAAGTAATGTGCCTGCCTGGGGTCGAACCCATGATTTACTGCTCGTAAGTCGGGGCCACCACATCTGGGCTACCGCTGCTCTCCGCTGCATTCTCCTACCCTGATCCAATTTATTTGTGCTCGGCGCAGCATATCTTCCTTCCTCCACACTTCTCTATTTCTCGTCATCTCATCAGACACATCCTTTCTACCCATATCATCCTTCACACAGTCCATCCATCGTTTCTTTAGTCTTCCTCTACTCTTATAACCATCCACATTTATACTCTAAACTTTCCTCACGACATTTTCCTCATTCCTCTGCATCACATCTTCATACCACAATAACCGATTACCACATAACTTTAGCCATATCATCCTTCACACAGTCCATCCATCGTTTCTTTAGTCTTCCTCTACTCTTATACCCATCCACATTTATACTCAAAACTTTCCTCACGACATTTTCCTCATTCCTCTGCATCACATGCCATACCACGATAACCGATTACCACATAACTTTAGCCATATCATCCTTCACACAGTCCATCCATCGTTTCTTTAGTATTCCTCTACTCTTATAACCATCCACATTTATACTCAAAACTTTCCTCACGACATTTTCCTCATTCCTCTGCATCACATGCCATACCACGATAACCGATTACCACATAACTTTAGCCATATCATCCTTCACACAGTCCATCCATCGTTTCTTTAGTATTCCTCTACTCTTATAACCATCCACATTTATAATCAACGCTTTTCTTACGACATTTTCCTTCTTCCTCTGAATCACATCTTCATACCACAATAACCGATTACCACATAACTTTAGCCATATCATCCTTCACACAGTCATAGCAAATTCTCATAAAGAGTAGGTCATTTTACTAATTATTGAACCTTACTTTCCCTAGCTAAAGTTTTATAGTTTGGGAGATTTATGTAAATTTTTATACTTTATTCAGATTTTATTTTGCATTATTTTAGCCGTGTGGTATCCGGCAGAGTAGAATAGAACCAACCTATTACACTCACGGGTGTCGTATAAGGCGACTAATGTCTGAGGCAGAACACCTTGCGCCTCCGTAGACTAGAGAATGGGCAGCAGCGTTTTCTGTTAGTCTTTCATCACTGCGATCTCCAATCCGCCCGCCAAGCGTGGAGATTATGGCAAATTCCTCCCATCATGAGAGAGGCTTATGTCCAGCAGTGGACGTTATGGGCGGTTGTTGTTGTTGTTGTAGTAGTTTTTTTTAATTATTTGTTGGTAGTCATAAACATTGGTGATTTAAATACCGCGGAAATCCCCTCAAACTGGAGTTAAAAAATCAGATAGCAGGCTTCAAAAAAAAAAAAAAAACAAATAAAAATCTTAAGTAAAAAGTCTAAAGTAAGGTTTAATATAATTATTAAACCTTACTTTAGACTTTTTATGACAATTAATGACTTCCTCTACGTATATGCAAATAGCAATGGCGGGTCCAGATCCAGTCACCTTGAATACGGTGTTTATCATCCTTACCTATAAGAATAAGCCGGTAACACAAAATGCACGGTCCGATTATCGCTGAGCGTCCTTCCGTACACCAGCGATATGATGTGAGGGCCGTGCGAGCACGTCTCGAGGCCGTGGCGTCTGGCGCACGCGGTCAGTTCTGCTATGTCGCGAGGTTCCAGCAGTTTGCCGCCCAGACGCATGTCTTTTACGCATTGGAGATCGATGAAGCTGGAAAAAGAAGATAATTTCTTGGTTATTTTTTCTTGTTCGCGTGGTTAGTGCTTAACCTGGAGTCGAGAGTTTTTATGCCACCCGTGAGCCTCTGAGTTGGCTAAACATGCCGTCGAGAATTAGTGATAAAATGCAGAGGTGCGTGTCTTAGCTTCGAACTCGAGACCAAGGACTTAGCAGTCCAATGGTCATAATACTAGACTATCACTATTACTGCTATTGCGCCTGTGTAGAAGTGTGTAGATGCGTAGTCTATACTAATATTATAAAGAGGGAACATTTGTTTGTAAGTTTGTATGTTTGTAAATTTGTATGTAGGGGGTAATCTCCGGAAGTAATGAACCAATTTTAAAAATTGTTTTACTGGTAGAAAGCTACATTATTCGTGAGTGCTATAGGCTATATTTTATTCCCGTACTCCCACGGGAACGGGAACTACGAGGGTGACACCGCGGGACGTAGCTAGTTTTTAATAAGTGTCTAATACCAAAGAGTTATCCTCTGCCTAGCCTTTTCCCAACTATGTTGGGGTCTAATACCAAAGAGTAAGTCTGGTACCAAAGACTAAAAACCTATCTGGGTGTACTGTTTAGATTTAAAATGAGATACTAACCCTTCTTCTCCAACGATGCCAGCTTCATTCTCATGTGCCAAGTTAGCGGTGTACTTCAAAGGTATTACTTCTTCAGGGTTGTATGACAAACTCACTTCAGGTTGAGCCATGTTTTCTGATGGGGTTTCTCCTGAAACAAAAGGAAAATGAAATTTTCATTTTTATTTTCTCGTATTGAAACGAACTATATGAGAACATCTACGAGTGTTGAAACATTAACGTACTGTATTTACTAATATGTTTACCACGGCAACAATAGCGCATTTGCGCTAGCCATAAGAATTTTGCAGCAGAATTTTGAATTTTGAGAGGGACGTTTTCGGGTCGACAAAAACGACAAAGGGTGTAGACACCTAAGGCATGTGCGTATTTCTATACTGAACTGTGTATAGGCAGTCTCTAGGTTTCATATCCTTTGACCATTTTGTACCTTGCCGTAGTGTAACAAACTACGTATTAATGGGAAGACTATGCTCACCAATGGTGAGCATAGTCTTCCCATGGTGAGTCACCATGCTGAGCATGCGGCTGATGCGCAGTCCTACACCACGCGAGCAGAGCGCACGCTCGCTCTAGTCGCAACTGAGCTAGCGTGCCGCCCCATTCTGCTTCTGTTACCACGCAGGCTGTGCCGTGATGCATTATCTAAAACAAAATATACATACATTTAGAAAGTAAATACCGGGACCAATCATACTCCGATCAGACGACCGTAGCAAGCAAACAAGTTTGCTAACAACAAATAAATAAAAAAATAACTAAACAAGTTATTATTAAATAAATAAACAAGTAAAAAACAGTTTAAAAAAAATAAAAATAAATATCTCGCAGGGTTCAGCCTCGGTCTTGGTCTTGCTACAATAAGTCGGTCTTGGTCTTGCGAAAATGCAAGAACAAGACCCAGACTGCAACACTGTTTTTTTTTTTAAATTTATTTTTTAATTTTTTTAGTTTTAGATTTTTAGTTTAGTTTACAAGTTCAACTTGGCGCAGTGTGGGTTGAGCGATTGGCTGCTGCGCTGCGTGTCACGCGTTCTCCGCTAAACTAATAACTAGTCGGCCATCTTTGGGGGTCAGACATATTGGATTGAGAACGACGTTACTCAGTTATTATTTATTATCAGCCATTAGTGTCCTTCTGCAGGGCAAAGGCTTCCTTTCCTGCCTTCCCTATCCAGTGCTGTTATGCACCAATCGTTGTGATAGGAGTCGAGTTCGTCCCGCCATCTCCTTCTCGGCCTGCCGCGTTGCCGTTTGCTGCTGTTTGGGACCCATTTTGTGGTAGCTTTAGCCCATAGCTCCTCCGGCATGCGACAGATGTGGCCAGCCAGTTCCATTTGAGCTTGGCAGCCGTGTGACCTACATCGGCAATTTAAGTTTTGGAACGCAGTATCGAGTTCCTTACACGATCAGCAAGTTTCACTCGAAGGATACTGCGCTCCATTGGTCGCTGACAGACCCCAAGTGTGGACTTTTGACGGTTTGTCCATGTCTGTGCTTCATAGGTGAGGGTAGGAAGAATGCACATGTCCATGAGTGTTCTCTTCAGTCTTATTCAGTTAACCATGCATTATTATCGAAACTAAATGTGTTTGCATGCAAAATTTCAGCTCAATCGGTTGGGGAACAACTGTTTAAAAAATCATTTGCAAGGATGTAACCTAAAAAAAACATCCTATAGACGGTGTTCACCTTCAATAATACATCTAGTAAACGGATTCCTAGTATATAGCCTGATGTACAGGAGCATATCGGATAAATACATACAAACATTGCAAGTTAAAGGCAGGCGCATTACTTTGTGTAATTTATTTCATCACCGCTGCTCTCAAAACGGCAAAGGAAAACATCGTGAGGAAACCGGCATGTCCTAGAACTAAAAAATTCGAAGACATGTGACATCTACCAATCCGCACTGGGCCTGCGTCGTAGATTGGTGCATTCCTTCTCATAGAGAGGCCTGTGTCCCAGCAGTGGGAACATTAATAGGCTGATGATGATGAAAAATAATAGATTTACAAAAAAAGGCTGGCTTTCAATATCATTCTTACCTGTAAAATATGTCTATCCATTCTCTCCCCATTTTGCGGGGCTAAAGGAAACATCGTCACCCCATGATCATGCGGTAACGGCTGTACAGGACAGTACCCTGTACCCTCGAGCTCGTAAAGTGCCTCGTTCTCGAACTCTCCGTTAATCTTCGAGGTCGAATGTGAGAAGACTGGTTCCTCACATGTTAACATTGCTGCTCTGCGGGAGAAAGTAGTGATTAGGTTTTGAAGTAATTCTGAGGTTAATTTTAGGTTATTGCTATCTTTTACTAAAAGGCAGTGTGAGAAAAGGACGACTATAGCTATGAACTAAGTTAGAGATGTCAAACTGGTTTATGCGTTGCGCTTTACCGTGTTTTTAGTCGACATGTTTTTACGTGCACCCTTCATTTGTATGGAAATATTAATTCTAATAATTTGACAGCTCTAAATTACGTCCGTCTCTTTCTCGTTTTATTAGAGAGAAAAATATAGAAATAGCCTAAATTAAGTTTAGTTTGTGCACAACAGAATCGACACCATTGTCACATAAACGTGACAAAAAAGCTCGTGTCCTGTTCGTCAAACGACACAAATATGTGACAAAATGGTAGGTGGCTTATCGTGGAGGGCTGTGGCGTGCGTTTCCTCTGGCGGTCGTAAGGTTAAATAAATGGTGAACGGTCTGTACTTAGCACCAATACCAATGTAAACATCATCATCTGCCTAGCCTTTTCCCAACTATGTTGGGGTCGGTTTCCAGTCTAACCGGATGCAGCTGAATACCAGTATTTTATATGGAGCGACTGCCTATCTGACCTCCACAACCCAGTTAGTACTGGGAAATACGATACCCTTTGGTAAGACTGGTTGTCAGACTTTTTAGGCCACTGACTACCTGTAACGACTGTCAAAGATACCAATGTAAACAATAAAAAATAAACTGAACGTAAATTAAATAATAATTATGACTTGACTTGATGAACTAACAAGCAAAACACGTCAGATTCCTACATCGCGCAAGCAAAGTTATCCGCGACTTAAGACTATATACGAGAACCCGACAACAACAGTCGGGCAGTAGCCCACCAGACATAACACCCGTCTGGTCGGAGGATCCTCCCTGTTCTATGGGGGATGAAGAGCTTTAAACCCTGTACCCCTAGCCAAGTTACAAACGTTTCTTATCGATTCTCTTTCTACAATCGTAAACGCCTCGGCGTAAACGATTGTAGAAAGCGCTAAATTGGTAGCCAAGTTGACACGACTAACTCGATCGCTCGTTCTCTAATGTCTGTAGAAAAAACCTACCTACACTTTAAAGAGTTTAGCGATCAACATTGTAGAAACGATAACATTCTATTCTATCATTTTGAACGATGTAAACTTGTCTACGAATTTTCTATACGTTTGTGTTGATCACGTGATTTAACGTTGAGATGATGTCATTCCCATTCATTTGAATAGTTTTCTACTAGCGTTAACGATTGTAGATTGTCAACTTGGCTAGGGGTACTGTTCTTGTTACCCCCAAAAACTATGTAAATTATTAACTAACAACACAGCTGCGCCACGGTGTATACAATCACACGGTAATGGCGCAAATTTATAAAAAAACATTACGCTGCCGCGGCTATTACCGACCACAATTATAATAACACATTTCGTGGGACCTTTTCAAGCTGTCAAATTACCAATGTGTTTTAGTTAACATACCTCCAGCAAGTAATACGTCATGGTTATAACGTATTGGTATTATAGGTTACACACAACATACGAAAACGCACGCACACAGTATACAGTGAGTAACAGAATATGCGTAGTACCTCATGATACGATATATTTATGTAATATCACTTTATTTTTGTAAAAAGTTATTTCTCATTTACCTACTTACCTCGCATGTATCACATCAACAAATATAATGTGTTTTAATTTTAAGTAAACGCAACTCCGGCCCCTAAGATACAGGCGCAGCCTAGTTTGGGGACTTCTGTTTTCTAAATATTCATGTTAAAATTTTACTCGTTACGATTTTGTCATAGTGCTAAGTTAGGTTAAGAAAATGATTGTAACAATGATTCAATAAAATTTATTCTTATTCCTATACGTAATAAGAAGGTAGACAATAGGGAATATAAAAACATTGTGGTACACTTGTTTAAGTTTCTAATACATAACTTATTTTACAATTTACTGTTTTATGTAGCATGATTTTGGTGAAACGGAACGCACTCACACTTGACGTCAAAGTTCATTGTGTCAAAAAAAACACTTTTATTTGAAAAGTGCTTAAAGTTTCACAAAGTTTTATTATAATATTGTTATTGCAATTTTTACTTGATTATAGCACATACAATTAGTATAATTATTTTAAAGGCCTAAAAAATTTGATATAAACAAGGCAGATTGTAAGAACAGCGGTGGCCCAGTGGTGGCGGCTCCGACTTACGTACAGTAAGTCGTGGGTTCGAATTCAGACAGGCGCATTACTTTGTGTAATTTATTTCATCACCACTGTTATTAAAACGGTGAAGGAAAACATCGTGAAAACACCGGCCATGTCCTAGAACCAAAACATTCGAAGACATATTGTGACATCTACCAATCCGCACTGGGCCCGCGTGGTGGATTATAGACCATTCCCTCTCATGAGAGGAGGCCTGTGTCCCAGCAGTGGGAACCTAATAGGCTGATGATAAAGGCAGACTGAGGATAATGACGTCACATCATGGCCGCGACAGCTACGGACGTTTTGTGTTTGAAAATTGCAGGAGTTCAATATCATTTTTGTGCGTCAAGCAGTACTTGAACTTAACTTTTAATACTTTTCTTGGGTTGATAGTACTGTATTTTATTCATTTAAGTGAAGAAAAAATTACGTGCCAATTCCCTATTGAACATTTCACAGAATGTGTATTTCTGATACGGTTGTAGCTATAACAACATATGTACTGAGTGTTCTGAATTATCTGAGTTTTCCAGTATTCTCAACTGAAATTGATAAAGAGAACAACAGATACAAAAAGAAAAAAAAGACGACCAAAAATATCACCTCAAAAAATCCCCGAACACAGGTGCGTTGCTCCTCGCCAGCGCATAGTGGTGCTGGTGGAAGCTGGCTATGTGGTCCATGACCGCCTGCGTCCGGTACACCTTCTCCAAGTTGACCAGACCCTCGGGGCCGACGCGACGCCAGCCGGGAGCCTGCTCACCTTCCTCGTCGAATGAGGCTATGTACTGTAAAGATAGTTTATATTGGTTTCAGAAAATCTGGGCAGTAAGAAGAGAATATTTATACATATATACAAAGAAAAAAAAAAGAAAATTTAAGTGTAAATTAAAAATAACAACTTTTTACGAAATGCATAAGCAAGTTTTTTTTTTTCTTTATTGCCCGTATCATGCCACCTCTGGGCAAAGGCCTGAAAGTATATACAGTACTTATAACATATTTTATTTAAGTTTTGTATGTCTGTTCCGACTAATTAACGAAACGGCTGGACCGATTTTGATGGGACTTTTACTGGTACAGCTGATGATACGGAGTAACTTAGAGTACTACTACGTTACGTTAGAAAATGTATTAATTAGGTTAAAAAAAACCTATGCTTTCATCCGTATCTCGTTATACTGAAAACCGATCAATTAAATGTTTGAATAAATAACAAAATAATTTAGAATAGCTTAAGTTAATTAAAAATAAAATAATTAAATATATGATTATAATATATAATATAATAAATAAAAAAAAATATATATATATAGATATATATATATTATTTATTTATTTAATTATTTTTGCTTAATTATTAATGATTCTCTAAATTCTCTATTTCAGAAGTCAAATATTACTAGCGGACGTCCCGCGGTTTCACCCGCGTAGTTCCCGTTCCCGTGGGAGTACGGGGATAAAATATAGCTTAAGTTACTCGTGGATAATGTAGCTTTCGAATGGTGAAAGAATTTTTTAAATAGTTCCAGTAGTTTTTGAGCCTATTCATTACAAACAAACAAACAAAGTTTTCCTCTTTATAATATTATTAGTATAGACAAAGGGTGATCATAAATGAAATATTCTTCCTTCTCTAGTCAATTATAAAACATAGTTAAAAACTTACCACTTGTTTATTAGAGTCTGTGAGTCTGGAGTCTCGCTTACAGCTGTCTCTTAGGGGGCTAGTAGTCGTGCTCTGGTCCATTCGTTTGCCGCTTTCTCTTCTTGTGTCCCGCTTTAATGAGCCTCTGCGAAAAGAGAGGGAAGATTATCGAAGATGTGTGGTTTCGTTAAATGAGTGGCGATCTGTTTTTGTCTAAAAAAGGAGGTGGTTATCTATTCCACGAAAATCTTTTTTTTTTCATGTATGTTCACCGATTTCTCCGTGATTACTGGTCTGATTAAAGTGAATCTTTTTTCATTTGCTAGAAGAACTATACTAGCGGTGCTTTTTTATACATTTTATTCACATTGCTTGGGTAATTTATGCGTTATCTTCTATAAGACATATCTTTTTCTTCGTCTTTGCGGATGATGTTCTTATACATATCATATATAAAATTGATATTTGAAAAGGATTTTCGTGAGATACAATCATACCACAACTTGTCTTTTCCACTTTTTAGTGTTTTGTTTTTAATTATTTTTAACTAAAGTGCTATTATTACTCGCCCTGAAGTCGTACAGACTGCACATCAAGCTAATAAAATGCCTAAATAAGCCTAATAAAGCCTGTTCAAAGAACTTTCAAAACGCCTAGTTGACGCTTCTCTTGACCCAAGAGCTGGCTTTTATTTTGGTCAGAGGCTAAGTGTTGCCATACAACGTGGCAATGCCGCCAGTCTCTTGGGCACATTACCAGCTGACAGCGTTGAGGAGGAGTTTGTGTGTTTGTGTTAGTTTATTTATTTTAGTTTATTTAATACTTAGTTTTTAATTAATTGTGTAAATATTTACCTAGTATCAAAATAAAAATCCCTTTAGCTAATAAAATCTGTCAAATTTCTTCAATAGATTTTCATCTTTATCGCTAAAGCATTAAGGGGCTGACAACACCTAATTTGTTGAGATTGATGTCATTTAAGCAGTTTTTAAAGAAAAACTATTTGGCACATCAAAAAAAATATATGTTATAACATATAAACATATGTTGTATTCATCATATTTCAAAGACCTTGGACGGACTCGATACATAATTAGACGAAATCGGCTCGATAGGAAATATTTGCAAAGATTGGTCTTTTAAAATCATCATTAACGGTTATATTTCTTTATTTTTTTGACGTATAGGGAACGTGCAGGAACTATAGGTGGCAGCACTAAACGACAAAAGAGACACTATGCGGACAGTAAAGGAAACTTATGCCGTCACCTGTCACGCAAATCTCTTCAAAAGTATTATTTTTGATTATGATAAAAGGTATAAAACATGGGTTCCGGTCTATCAATAATGTTTGTCAGCGTAACATGAATGTTGACCAATATGAATTTTGTATGTTTCGTTTATTTTCTCTGATGAAAATTGTGGTGCATGAAGAAACGGTGGCGTAAACAACTTTCTTATTTTCAACACATGTTTTAATGGAAGGGAATCCTTTATCAGCGAGAACAGTATCTCCAGGCAGAAAAATCAATCCACAATCATTTGTATAAGCAATCACTATAACGCCCTCCGTAGCATTTAGATACAAAACTTAGGAAACTACAAGGAGTGCAGCCAATTAAAAACTTTATTGTATAACTATGTTTATAATCTGAGTTCATGTGGAGACTGTTGAGGAATATTCGGTGTGAACTTCAGTGCAGTCTGGAACGCCCTCCGTAGCATTTAGATACAAAACTTATGAAACCACAAGGAGTGCGGCCAACTAAAAACTTTATTGTATACCAATGTTTATAATCTGAGCACATGTGGACTCTTTGTTCAACTGTTGAGGAATATTCGGTGTGAACTTCAGTGCAGTCTAATCCATAATCATTTGTTATAACTAAGCAATCACTAGAACGCCCTCCGTAGCATTTAGATACAAAACTTAGGAAACCACAAGGAGTGCAGCCAACTAAAAACTTTATTGTTTATCCATGTTTATAATCTGAGTACATGTGGACTCTTTGTTTAACTGTTGAGGAATATTCGGTGTGAACTTCAGTGCAACATATGTGTGTTTGCTGAAGTTTAAATGGTACGCCAGTACCATTTAATGTTTGCTTGCACGGTTGATTTTGAAGGCTATTGAACTTTTTCAATGCAGAGTGTAACAAAAACAAATTGTGTTCAAATATTTTTGTTACTGCATTTATCCATTTTTTGCGTTTTTCACTTATACATGGTATGAGAGTACTATTCTTTGGAAAGTAATAGAATTTTATTATTTTACGCTATTTGATTAATTTTCATTTTTGTGGATGTATTGGTACATCCAGAAATGCAACAATGGATTATGATTAGCTAGAATAATCATTTTCAATAATAAAATTAATTCTGTTTACTTGTTTTACATGTCAATGTCAAGTATTAATTTGGTACATGATTCGGATTGGTGACGCCAGTTGGCACCACCGTCGTTGTGCACGTTCCCTATGGGTCTGCAATGGGGGCTATCGTTTTTGAGCTCACCAGATGGCGCAATGTCAAGTAAGGTCCTGTCAGTAATTCTGTTTAATACTTTAAAGCACCAATAACTTCGTAAAAAAGTTTATTTTATTACGTATAACAACACAGTGTAAGCTAGGTATATTATATTTAGAATATTCTTCCTAAAATTAGCAAGCATGAAACATTTAAAAATCATTCTACCTCCAAGTACTAACAATATTATTATCTTATGTTGACTTAAAATCTTCAAGTCATAGTTAATCAGGAATGGGGTCAATCTAGAACACAATCGTGAGTATTAGTATAAATACGTGATAAAAAAGCACGCAACGCGCGAACACTGTATGACATCTGACACTTTGGAGGACCTCAGTCTACACAAGCGCCTCTAGTGGCAAATTCACACGCAATAGCCCCCATTAAAAACATGAAGTCAACATATGCATACCTAAACCGCTAATTAGACATATTTCACAAATAATCGACACTTTTTTTTATTTCAATATTTATTCACTATTTTCTTCTAAAATCTGGCCGCGCAGTAATAGTGATGTAAACGAGAGTTTACTCCCATACAAATAGACAGTGTTCGCGATTTTGGTGTTGACAGCGCCTTAAGTTCAAGATTTATTGTGGCGTCTGTTCACTCTTGAATTCTTCTTTACAATGAAAGCTCTCCAGTTCTTACCTGTCATCTCTGAGCGAGTCTTTTTTGAAGTCTCTCCTGTGTGTCGGCGTGGCTCCCACTGAGTGACTGCCCGTTAGAGACGGCGCAGCCGCTAGGATTTCTCTGAGGAATAAAGAGGAAGCTAAAATCAAAAAAACGACTTAAAAAAAATATGCGTACCCCCTTCAGAGCATACAGGCGTAATGTTACGTCATGAATAAACAATAAACATCCAAGCGATTGCAGCAATCACGACAGATTTGCCGTCTATTTTTCAAATCAAATCAAATCAAATCAAAAGCATTTATTTGCGTAAATAAGGTACAGGAGGATCTTAAAGATAAAGTATATTTCTCTTATTCTGCCATTAATTTCGGCGTGCAAATTTTACATAATATAGTTAATAACAAATGAAAAATTGATTAATTTGAACCATGCATGCAGTTTATAAATTGTATTTGATTCAATTGTAATTGTATTAAATTAAAATATAAATTAAATTAATTAGTATTTATATATATAGATCAGAATTTACAATTTATAAACTAGGAACTCAAGTGCGCTATAAAAGCATTTATCTATTAAGATTTTTGTAAGAATACGCTTAAATTTAAAAAACCGGCCAAGAGCGTGTCGGGCCACGCTCAGTGTAGGGTTCCGTAGTTTCATGTCCGTCACAATAAGTGTTCCCACTTATGAGTTTAAAGGTGGATATCCATTATGTAAAAATGCTTGCATATACGAATATACTACAAACTTAGTCCAGAAATTATTTTGTACAACTTTTTGTCTTTTTTGTACAAAAACTGTTGTTTCCATCAAGTTCAAAATGATTTTCTTCAATCTTTGTGCTTAATGCCACCCTTAGAAAGCATAGACAGGTTCCTCCATTAGATTTAACCACTCGTAAAGCAAAATCTGCATGTCCATCTGTCTCTCACAAAACAGCTTTCGCTGGCCGCCAGCTTTATGTAATAAGCTCACTCATTTACAGAAGGGTCAACAAGCATATCCAAATAAGTAACTTAAACAAACACGAAGCAAAATCCAAATTACAAAACTGGCTATATAATCAGGACTATGCCCGTACAGAAAATCTTATATCTAAAATAATGTAGGCATGTTATAATAATACTACAAAAAGGAAAAACAAAAACAAAACAAATACAGAAACCCATGCAACATCATACGAACATACCGTACACGACTACACACTCCCCTTCTCATACACCACACCACGCCACACCACACCAGACCACACCACACCACACCACACCCCACCACACCACACCACACCACACCACACTTCACCACACCACATCCCACTCACACAGCCATCCCCCCTTACACACATTCTCACACATTCATAGCATAGTTAAACCGGTCAAATAGGTTTATTATCACACAAATAAAGGTTTATTTTGAACACGAAGTTACAGTAGAACACTGACTCCTAGGTCACAGGGTCCCCCTAGTTTAAGAGGCAGGGTTTTTAATTATTTGTACAGCCTTTTCCTAAAATTAAACATACCTATGTGGAATGTAATACTATTGTATACAAAGGTTTTTTGTGCCAATAAACTTATTTTCATTTTACTTTTTATTTTCCTAGAAACTCCTTATAAAGTTCTACTTTTCAGATTTTTTTGATATTTTCTAAACTTATGGTTCAAAAGTTAGAGGGGGGGGACACATTGTTTTTTACTTTTGGGGCGATTATTTCCGAAATTATTGACATTATCAAAAAATTATATTAGGAAATCCCTATTCATTTTTAAATACCTTTCCAAAAATATATCACACGTTAGGGTTGAAATAAAAAACAAATCACTTCCCACTTTACATAATGAAATGAATGATGTTTATTTTGCAAGTAGGTTTTTACAAACACTTTTACACGTCATTTTTTTAAACTATATGGGGCCGGTGTTTCGTACCTGACTACTCATATAGGGGGGCTACCCTAATAAAACATTTTTTTCCAATTTTTATTTTACCACTTTGTCGGCGTGATTGATATACATATTGGTACCAAATTTCAGCTTTCTAGTGCTAACGGTCACAGAGATTAAGCGAGGACGGACGGACGGACAGACATGGCGAAACTATAAGGGTTCCTAGTTGACTACGGAACCCTAAAAATGGGAGTGTCGTTATGGTGCTTGGAAGTTTGTTATACAATTTTATACACATTATATAACTGTTGTTAGATGTGAGTGTGAGATTCGTCTTGGGTTTATATAACTTGTTGGTATTATGAGATCGAGGGGCATAGTAGCTTGTCGCTTGCTGAAAAAGATTCTTATGCCTAAAAACAAATATACAAGATACAAGATTCCAAGATATAAATGCACGGTAAAGGAAGTATCTTATATTTTCTAAAGAATGGGCGACAAGAATCTATTTGTTTCAACTTGCATTACAAATGCATGATCAATTTCCACACAGCGATCCCAAAGAATGATACCATATCGCAAAATGGAAGATATATAGCCGTGATATGGGGTAATTGCAGCGTTTCTAGATATCTCGCAGCTAATACGCCTCAGAGGGTAGACAAATCTATTCATTTTACCGCAAACGTCATTGACATGGCTTTTCCAATAGCAAAATTTTTCTAAGGATATTCCAAGAAATTTAACTGTGTCAGTTTTAGTCAGGGCGTTCCCTTTGTACATTATATTTAGGTTCAACGGTTTCGTTCGGTAATGAAATTGCATTAATTTTGTTTTACTTATGTTGACCTTTAAGTTGTTAGCTTCTAGCCACTCTTTGAACTCTCTTGAAGAGAACTCTTTGAAGAGTTCCATTGTATATCTCCGAAGATCAGCATCAGATCTTCGCCAAATTTAAATGGGACTACCTCAGCAGTATAATCATTAAAAAAAATTACATACACACGAACATTATGACCTCCTCCTTTTTTTAAGTCGGTTAAAAATCAAAATACATGGGCCTACATGGGCACTTATAATACGTAGAGTAAAACGTACACGGTTCTTCTTTGGAGAAGAACCGGAAAGTAACTCCATGGTTATTCTTTTGAAATAATTTGATGAATATTAAATTAGGAAAGTGTATACATATTGGTGCTCGTGACTGTATACTTCTGCCTAGCCATTCGGTGATTAAAAACGTGATATTATGTTATTTGTTATTACCATAATGTCTGGTGCCGACGCTACTTAAAATCATGATTTCCTTAGCCTTTTCCCAAACATGTTGGGGTTGGTTTCCAGTGTAACCGCATGCAAATGAATACCAGTGTTTTACATGTAGAGACTACCTATACCCCCACAACCCAGTAAGTACTGGATAATACGCTACTCCTTTCTTGGTAAGACTGGTTGTCATACTTTCGGGGCACTGATTTCCTGTAAAGACTGTCAAAGATCTACAAATGACAGCCAGAACCAACGGCTTAACGCAGATAAAACTCGGTATGTTATGGGCGGTTACCCATTCACGGACCAACCTAGGCAAGCACAGCTTAACCTTAGGATCGACCCGAACGGCTGTTATTATTCAGCCATGAGCTACCCGACATTACTTAAAATAACAATCTCAAAAGACTTATTTCAAAGGACTTTCAACCTTATAATCTAACCGCTTAAACCACACAATTGCGACCACAATACGGGTAACCACATATTCACACGACGACATATAAAATACACAATACAAGTCGTGTATCAGCTAGACCTCGCTTTAAATAGGCTTTTCTTACGATAATAGGTCAGCTTATACTGGTGTTTTATGGTAAATTAGTTCTACATATTATGATGGACCGCAGCTTGTGGTCTTAGTCAAAGACACTGGTTATGTTTACGATTTGTGAATAAATACACCTTTTACGAGTATTCTCAAATAATCATCATCATATCATTTATATGAAGTCGTAAGTCTTGAATAGGCTAGTTTCCACCATCAATAAATTGCAAATCTTTATAATCCATCAGTTAGAGTATTGGAAAATAATGGACGTATATTTTTTGTTTTTGTAAATCAACGAATATTGACAAAGATAAAACGCATCAAAACTCGGGAGTGGGGGCTCGTGACGTCACAACGCACTAAAAATGATAGCACGGCGTGACGTATTGAGAATTTTAAAAGCGTCGTATCTTCGTCAATTTTGGTTTACGTAACAAAAGAAAAAATACGTGTCAAATATTTTTTGATAATCTATCTGACGGACTAATTCGATTGTTTCAGGACACAAGCCTATTCTACCATAAGACACGCACTTCTGATTTTTAGAATTTATGACCTTGATGTGGCCCTGGTTTGCTTGACAAGTTAATAGGATAAAAAAAAGAAAAGCTCCATTTATTTCATCACCACTGCTCTCAAAATGGTGAAAGAAAACATCGTGAGGAAACCGGTATGTCCTAGAACCAAAATTCGAAGACATGTGACATCTACCAACCCGTACTGGGCCCGCGTGGTGGTAAAGCCCATTCTCTCTCATGGAGAGGCGGCCTGTATCCCAGCAGTAGGAACATTGTAGGCTGATTATGCTATGCTCTAAATGAAACGCTGGACTTCAGCTGCATACCGTTAGACTGGAACCGGCACAAACATAGTTACAACCTCATTTTAAATTCATTTCATTTAGCCTACGCCCATATAATAGGCTAGTTTCTACCATCTATAAATTTCAAATCTATTTAGTCCGTCAGTTAGAGTGTTGGAAAATAATGGACATATATTTTTTGTTTTTGTAAATCAACGTATATTGACAAAGATAAAACACATTAAAACTCGGGAGTCACTCGTGACGTCAGAACGCACTAAAAATTATACCAGGGCGTGACGTATTGAGAATTTTAAAAGCGTCATATTTTCGTCAATTTTGGTTTACGTAACAAAAGAAAAATACAGGTCAAATGTTTTTTGTTAATCTATCTGACGGACTAATTAGATTTTTATAGTTGACAAGCCTATTAAGTAAGACCACTTTTGAACTGTACCGAAAGTTGGCGCAGTGGCGCGCTGTTGCGCGTCGCGGATTCGAATCCATCACAGAGCAAATATTTGTATGACTTACAGATAGTTGTTCCGGGTCTGCCTATTTGTGTATCAGAGTTTAACGATATTTGAGAAATTCTTAGTGTGGGTCAACGTTTTTAAAAAAAAAAAATGAAGAGAAAGAGTACCATGTCTAGTTTCTGTTCATCCTTTTAAACCCACGCCCAAATAAGCCAATTAAAACCAATGTAAAGCTATCCTTTAAAACCAATAAGTAGAGTACTCAAAAACAACGCAACTCGTAGTCAACTATTTTTCAAGTACATGTAGAGAGCAGTATATGTAGAGTAACGTAGAGCTCGTTTTGGGTACTCGCGTAATTAAAAACAACGTGTAGAGTCAACCGATGGAGCGAAAATATAGAGATGATTGATATTTTTATAGAGTTGGTTAATACCACTAAAAGGTTTTCTTCCAATTCTGTCTAAAGTTTGTTTGGTATTTTCGTGAATAGATCGCTTCAGAAACACAACCCAGCGCTCCATAACTCAGGTTGCAAATGTTATGGAACAGAATAGCCAAGCTATGGTTGGTGCCAGTTAAGATGAGAATAGCGGTCATTGCCCTTTCCCTAATATCTCTTCGTACGAACCAAAACAAATAAACCATGAATCGTTTTTCATTACAAAAAATGTTGAAGATCACGATAGATGACGATTCCAGACTTGAACAGGCTTATTTTTGGTTTTCAAAGTTAAGAAGTTTAATAAATGTAGGTGGGTCAATGGCCGCTATTCTCGTCATAAATGGCACCAACTATAAAGTGGGAGTAGGCTGGCCTCGTAGCACGAATGCACCCAAAGAGGTGGAGAAAATCGCCGCCAAGGTAGACCGCGATGAAGGTGGTATGACGATCTGATATTGATTGCGGGGCGAACATTGCCAGAGATCGCCCAAGATAGAGAGGTTTGGAAGGAGTATGGGTAAGTTTTACGGTAGGCCCAGCAGCGGGATACTTGACAGGCTAACAAAAAAAGAAAAATCTATTTATTTGGGCTCATATGTCTTCTTCTTCCATACTTCTCTATTACTCGTCATCTCAGCAGCCAATTCCATTCATGGCATCCTTCACACAGTCCATCCATCGTTTCATTGGTCTTCCTATACTCTTATAGCATACTCTCACAACATTAACCTATTTTTTTCTGAGGTATAATCCTCTCTATAAATATATTTAATCTGTAATTCGTAAATACTTTTTCTGTTTTTCAGCTATAAAAGGTACTTCAGTGAATGGACGAAATCAAGCGAGTTCTGTTCATAATATTCATTTCTGATAATATTGGCCTGACCGCAAAAATAACTTATGTTTTCCACAACAATATTAATCTAAGGATTATTGGATCTTGTATTAATATTTATTGGTATTATTAAATGTAATAATACACTATCTTTTGTTCAGTGGAGTTACGATTACTTTGCGAGGGTTTTTTGGTTCGTTTTTCTTTCAGAATTTCTTAGTAGTAGTTTGTAGCAACATGCTTAAGTCCTATCTAATAGGGGGTAAGCCCATTGCCATCATCTGGGCACAAATCCAGGCTCTGGAGTCCGGGGTACTATTGATATCATCATCTATCTAGCCTTTTCCCAAATATGTTAGGGTCAGAATCAAATCTGACCAGATGCAGCTAAATACCAGTATTTTTCATGGAGCGATTGCCCATCTGACCTCAACAACTTGAAAATACGATACCCTTTAGTGAGTCGTTGTCAAACATTCGGGCCACTGACAACCTGTAACGACTGTCAAAGATCTACAAATGACAGCCGGGACCCACCGCTTAACGTGATAGGTGCCTTGTGCGAAGCTAGGGCGGGTCGCTAGTAATTTTGAAAAGACTCACCTTAACTCTCTAAGGAAGGCTCCAAAAAAAGGTATGAGCCGGCACTCGGGCATGGCCAGTGCCCTGCCCAACGCCCTCTCATACTCAGCTGATAACAGCGCCGCTGATAAGAAATCCAGCGCCGGCAGCGACTCGTCCGATATACTGAACCAGAACGACTTTAATTTGTTTGATCTGCAAAGAAAGAAAATAGAATTATTAATAAAACGAAATTAAATCGGACATAAATATTATTCTCTGTATAACCCATTGGGGTGCCTGTGTGATGTTATTTATACTAAAAAACGGAATAACAATATATCTATATATTATTTATTTTGAATATTGCTTTAAATAGACGAGTATAAATAATTGTGATGAAAAAATCCATAGCTAAACAGACTTATATTCGCTACGGTTGCATAGCCCGTGTCAGTTACGAACGCTACGCCGTAGCAGCTACGGTTGTGTAGCTCGTAGCAGCTACGATCACTACGCCGTAGCAGCTACGACAGCTACGGCGTGGCAGCTACGACCGCTACGCCATAGCTGCTACGGCTGTTGCTCGTAGCAGCTACGATCACTACTCCGTAGCAGCTACGATTGTGTAGCACGTAGAACCTACGATCGTTAAGCCGTAGCAGCTACGACACGACAACTGTACAATCATAAAAAGATTCGGACTTATTGATTTTCTTTGTTTTTTTAACATTTTCTAAAATACAAAGTTGTTAAGTTGTGGTCAAACTGCTTGGACTGGACACTGGACCCAACTATGACAGATAATTTCACACCATAGTCAAAACATACCTGACAGATTTTTTAACAATTCTGTGAAATGAGGAGCTGTTTAAGCATGAAAGTTATTCTATTTCAGTAATGTGTTTCTTAATTAGATGCGGATTCCCTTAAATAAATCAAAAAGGGTCTCGTAGCTTGTAGCGGCCTGAGGCTAAAAGCGCGTAGCAATACGCCTACGCCATAGTCTACACATTTCGCCTACGCCAAGGTCTACGCGTACGCCTACGCCGTAGACAAGCGCCTACGTCGTAGTCTGCCCCTAGCTTAGGTTTTTTTTCAAGTGACTGTTTAGATCTGTCAAACAAAATAATATGATAAAGGGTCAATTCACACAAAATGTAAAAATGCGTGAGCAGATTATTGACTGCATTGAAAAAAGGACCGTATTTAGATGGTTTCAAGGCGCATGATCGAGCCGCAAGCATGCGCGAGGCGAGGCTTGAAGTCCGCATTGATATTCATACAATTTTCTACTTTAAGTAATAGTAATACAGTCCTATTTTGACCACCCATTACATACTGAGTTGCCTCCATTGACTTGAGAAGTAGATGGACTGGAAATACCTACAAAAAAAAGGTGCCACAAAATTTCTCATAAAATGGCTGCCAATGATAGGGATGTACCAATTATGGAATATAGTGTTACTATAACAAGTATCGATACTAATACGACATAATAGTTTTACGAGTCTTACTAGATATCACGTTGGAATCATATTTATAATTTACTAAGCACTTCGCCCGCGAAAATTGTGATAGCTCGGCTAATTTGCATGGCATCAATATAATTTATATTCTATGTTACTCGGTAGAAATGTAGCTTTATAATGGTACTTAAAATAATTTTTAAAAGTAGTTCTTGAGTTAAAACGTAACAAACACACAAACAAAAAAGCAAATCTTTCCTCTATATTATTATAGCATAGATTCTTAGTCTGTTGTAACAAAAAAATGAGTAAGTTTAATGCTCCTCTGATATCTGACCGTTAATTAATGTAGTGTTTTTTCTGCACAGAATTTATAAACAATTTTAGTCGCATCACTTTTGCGCTTCCGCTTATTTTATATCTGGTTTGTAGCTTCTAGCTTTGTGTGTTTTAACGCGTACCTAATTTGCGTGCGAACAATAATAATCATATATTTTCGAACCGATTAGCACACGTATGTACTATACCGATATCGTACCAGCACAGCGAAGGAACTAGTATCGGAAAATATTACAGCAACGGTACTACACTATTCCACCATGACATATTATTGTAAACAAACGAATGAAATTATGAAATTAAAAAAAGGTCTGTTGGACGAAAATAAGCCCAAATATGAACACTACAGCCATAAATTCACGATCCCTTAGCATTTTTTTCCTCAAAAGTGTATTACTATGTGTAATAATTCATGAAAACCGGCTACTAACCTGTGCAAAGACAATTGAGGTTGATTTTCCTTCTTTCTTGCACCACACTTCATAACACAACACGCAGGCATGTTGAATAGCTGTTTTCCACCATATACGTGCAATTTTAAAGATAAACTCTTCGTAATTTTCTCACAATGATCACTAAATGCAAAAGTAAACACTCATTTGACAGCAGAACTACCACAAAACTCGTCGCATAATATGGCGGATACGGCACTTACCTACAACTGTTACTACGTCACAACAAAATGTTGTCATTATGAGCAACAGCTGAAATATTGTTGTCTCTTTTATCAAATACGATTACCACATTAGATAGAATGAAGCAAAACGAAATTTCACATTCTGTTTCATATTTCAGTCACATTTGTCTATGCAAATGTAGGTATAGAATATCGGGGCCTCTCCATATTTCTTTCTATCTCTATGGTTGCCTCCGTGCCTTTGAAAGCACGTTAAGCCGTTGGTTCCGGTTGTCAATTAGAGATCTCTGACAGTCGTTACAAGTAGTCAAGTAGTAGTTTGACAACCAGACTTACCGAGGGGTACCGTGCTACCCAGAACTAACTGGGTTGTGGAGGTCAGATAGGCAGTCGCTTAATGGAAGCTGACCCCAACATAGTTGGGAAAAATATTGTGATCAATTTGACAACAACCTCCCGTGACCCGTATTGTGTTGGAATACATATCTTTCAGTGTTTTTTCATAACAATACAATCCAATTTATTGTATATTTTGTAACAAAACAAATAAATGTACAATATATTGGAGGTTTTCGGTGGTATTAAGTACCATATTTTTAGCTTTCGTGTTGTAAAAAAATGATATCAGTTTTTTATGTATCACATAGAACCTATAATTGAATAAAACGGTGTATTATTATGGCCAAACGGTACATTAGTTCATAGCATCTTTCAATTATAAATTAAAACTTTACAGCACACGACAAATGAGATAAAATAACGTAACATCACGCCTGTAATGCCCAAATGATTAGGTAGAGGTGTACCTAATAGTACACCCATATTTTGCCAGTTATGTTTAAGTCTTGTGTAGTAAGGGGCGATCCTATTGCCATCAACCGGGCGCAAATCCAAATGAGATATTTTTCCAATAATCCGCGAACACATCACAATCAGGCTTATGCCCGTTTTCACCGACATCCCCTATACTACCACCTATGTATGGGACCCTTAGCTTAAAAGCTCCCTTATACTAGCCCCTAAATAAAATTGTGTTTCACCATCATTTCTGTCACCTAGCTAGGGGACACATAACTATGTGACGTTTTGTTTTCGATAATAGTGACTGATTCGTTTTTTAGCTTATCGATACTTTGAAACATGACAGTTTTTTATTAAATTCTCTTTAATATACACCTAAATGGATACAGTTATTAATGAATCATGCTAACAAAAAAAGAATGACTGAAACATGACCTGATAGCAGTATCAGATATGATTTAATTCACATTTTCAATTAGTTTCAAATTTTCTTGAAAATTTACTCTGTGCATACATAATACGATACCTTGCGTATTATCTGTGGTCATAGTATTTTGTTTTTGACACTTGTCATAAGTCATTCATATTTCGAGATTTGAAATTGTTTGTTGTGTGTTCAGCGTTGCGTGTTGTTTTTCGAGATTGTGAATAAATAAATAAAAATAAATTAATTCTTTTGTACGTTTATGGACACATTAAAGTTTTTAAAGGTCCTTATACTTAAAAACTTTAATGTGGGAAGTACTCACCTAATTTATCAGAAAATTCTAAGGCGTTTTTGATATTTTCCAACAAATATAACACTGAAGTTTTTTAAACCGGATGAGTTTTTTATCACTTTCCAAAAAAATTGCTAAATTAGGTGAACGGAGTAGAAGCTTATGTCATACCTAGTTTTTTTTTTCTTTTTCCCTCAGCTTAGAAAATGTCCATCATCAAAAAACGCTACAAATTTCAAGTAAACTTTTCATATCAGAACAAAGATCGAGAAATTTTGAAAAAAAGTTTAAAAAATATTGAATTTTTCATTTTTTTTTTCGCAAAAAATAAAAACTGTTTCATTTGCTTCTATTCAGTTCACTTAGTATACCCATTTTTTTTGGAAAATGATAAAAAAGTCACCTGTATTCCTCCGATAAAAGTCAGTTTCATCAAAAATATCCATGTAATTTGGTCGTTTCGATATATTTTTGGTCAACGGCTGTTATTTACATTTATAGCTTTGAATATTGTAAAAATAGTTTCTAAATTTTCAAAAAGTTCATTAAAATCAGTATCCATCTTCGTGTTTTGAGAGATCACTTACTTAAGTGCTGGTTTATGGGCCCAAATTTCGACCACGTAAATTTAGGGGACCTTTTAGCGTTTAAGTGACCCCTAAATGTTGGTGAAACAAAAACCATGCCCCAGCGGTCCCCTATCTATGCTTAGGGGATCCCGTAAACTTAGGGGATGTCGGTGAAAACGGGCATGCATCCGAGAGTGTGGCTATATATTTTTTCCCAACCCTTCGAATACAGGTATCATTATTCTTCTGCTAATTTCCCAATTATTTGTAGACGGCGCAGCATGTCTTCATCTTCTTTGTCTGGCCTCTATAATAGTTATATATATATATCTTAGTAGCTAGACTAGCTACAAAGGGTGTAAAACACCTCTTAACGAAGCCCAAAGGCACTTGTTCTCCACGTCATTGCGATATTTTTTTGTTCTACAACATACCTGGGAACCTTCTAGTTACGGAGATATTGGTGGTCAAAGTTTCAACTTTTTGACAAGTTTTTTTTTTTAATACAAGTTTTTAATGTAAGATTTTTACTTTAAACACCTCCACGATCCCCGTACTATTCAATCCATCCATCAGCACAATGTTTTAAGTGCGTTACATTGAGTTCTACCACAAAACATGATTTTTCACCCCAAAAAAAAAGTCGTTTCCTAGCAATATTTTTTGCGTAAAGTTACTTAGTTTGATGTACATAATACTTGGTTGACGGCTTCGTGATGAGGTTGTTTACATCCTGTAATTAGTCTTAGCATACTCAAAACTTTTTTCTATTTAAGATTTAAACCGAAAACTTCATGATATATTTTAGTATCAATACGGAGTGATATATCTCATAATAGATTCTTAATTACATACTTAGGGGATCTTATGATGTTATCTAACACTTTGTACCCCTACAAAGTGTTAGAAAACATGATAAGATCCCCCTCGCACCCGAAATTAGGGGACAACATTGTTAATGACTATTTTATGTGTTATCACATCATACTTAGCCCAGCCTTTTCTAAACTATGTTGGGGTTAGTTATCAGTCAAACAAGATGCAGTTGAATACCAGTATTTTACATGGAGCGACTGTTTAACTGATCTCCACAACTTAGTCACTAGGTTGTATTGAATATCAAACGGTTTTCCGGCTTTGCACCGAAACTTAATATTACTAAACATTGCTCTAAATACCAAGCAATAGAATTATTTAATAAGTTGCCTACTGACTTAAGATCATTGATTTACAAAGGTACTCTATTCAAAGCCAAAGTTAAAGCGTTCCTGTTGAATAAAATGTGTATATTCTTTAACTGAATTGGTGACAAATGATGGTGAATAGTTTTTATATTTAGTCATTAAATATTTATTCAAGCCATTATTAGATTTTTTGCATTATATAGAGAATAGATTTATAAGTATTTGACATAATAATATTCACAATAATTTATATAATTACTATTTACATTTTATTGACACAATATTTATCATATTATGTTATTTTAGATTTTAAATTGAGTGAATTTTACTGTTTTTAAATTCATAATTTGTTGTTTTTAGCTATACAATTTTAATTAATGTACAAACTAATTCAAACACAATGCGAATTGTTATATGAATAAATAAATAATTGATTTCCTTAGTGGCAGAGCGACTGGCTGCAGCGTTGCGTGTCGAAGGTTCGATCTCTGCACGAAAAAAATATAAGTATGGCTTACAGGTAGCTGTTTCGGGTCTGGCTGTGTTTACATGTGAGTTTAAATTTTCAGGATCCTGGAGCATCATCATCTGCCTAGCCTTTTCCCAACTATGTTGGGGTCGGCTTCCAGTCTAACCGGATGCAGCTGAATACCAGTATTTTACATGGAGCGACTACCTATCTGACCTCCACAACCCAGCTAGTACTGGGTAATACGATACCCCTTGGTAAGACTGGTTGTCAGCCTTTTTTTTTTTGGTCTACTGACTACCTGTAACGACTGTCAAAGATCACAAATGACAGCCGGGACCAACTGCTTAACGTGCTTTCCGAGGCACGGAGGAAACTCGGTGAGTAATGGGTGGTCACCCATCCACAGACCAACCTAGGCAAGCACGGCTTTATCTTAAGATCGACCCGAGCGGCTGTTATTATTTAGCCACGAGCTCAGCTTCAGGATCCTAAGGCGAGGCAACGTTTAAAAAAAGAAAAATATCAGTGATTGCTTGGGTTCCCAAATAGAAAAAGTCTATGATTTCACCACATAATTATTATTGGTAGGGCAATAGAAGATTTAAGACATTATCTACGTTGAAAAGCTAGTACACCATGTACTGGGTGCGATACGCGTAGGGCAAAGTCGTATTAGATTTTTACAAATTTTCAATTGTGTCAAAGTCAAAGATCTTTATTGTGAGACAGTGGTTATAGAGTTGTTATCAAGTTCTCTACCATGTTCGGCATTCAATAGTTTGAAACAATTTAGTTTGTTTCGTATTGAATCTTAGACCTAAGTTTAAGTGATATAATTACATTAACTCTACACACAGCACAGGCTGCACAGCACAGGTTGATACTGTATGTAATAAAATAAATAAATTTGTCTATGCTTTGAGACAAATAAAAAAAGTCACTAATATAAAAACGGCTGTGATGTCATATCGCGCATATGTTGAGTCCTCACTACAGTATGGACTAATGATGTGGGGAAATAGTACTGACCACAATAAAGAAATGTTTACGAGCTCTTTATGAGATTCCATCTGACGAATCATGTCAACCAATATTTAAAGAGCTTGCTTTGCTACCGTTACCTTCATTATATGTACAATATATGAAGCATGCATGTTCGTTCAAAAACACAAATAATTGTTTAAAACATCAGAGGAAGTAAGCTCTCGTAGTCGGCGTGACCAATACAGACTTGTGCTAGATGTGCTGCCTCGATCAGCGAAATATAATAAAAACTCTGTGGCTATGTGTGTACGTCTCTATAATAAATTACCAAGAATGTTTAAAACTTTAAATTGTAAATTATTTAAAATTCAATTAGGTATATAAATGGCTCAATAATAATATTTTTTATTGCATTGATGATTTTTTTAACATGAAATCATAATGTATCTTTAGTAAATAAGTTTGCATGCTTTAGTATTAAGCAAAACATGTCCGATCTAATATTTTTCTGTAACACCTTGTATACCATGTTTTATGCAAATAAAATATCTTATCTTATCTTATCTTATCTTATCTAATAGACATTGGTGGGTGTGGAGGTATACTATTAGGCACATCTCTGCCACATCCATCGAGGATTACATGCGCGATGTTATGTCGTGTCATTTTCAATAGCAGCCTGGAGTAACGATCTGTTTGCAGTAAGGAATCTCATACACTGCCCCACTACGACATGCCGCGTGACCGACCGTAATCCTGAACAAGACTGGTCAGGCGACCACTCATGCGCCCAAGATTGCAGTCCGTCGTGCGTGCTCGTTGACGAGTAGTGCTCAAGCTATTCTAATAGAGAAAACCGGCCAAGTGCGAGTCGGACTCGCGAATGAAGGTTTTCGTACTATCGTAGTAGGGAATAATGTAAGTTGTAGAATGTAGATGTCATAATCTGACATCAGTCATTTTAAACACGCTTTCATTAGAATGTAACTATGTAAAAAAAAATTAGAAGTCCAGTTTTGATTGAGTTGAAATTTTGCATACTTCTTTAGTTTAAACGACAGAGAATGGTGAACTAAGTGGGCTTATTCCACAAATCCCCCTTAAGAGAATCCCCTTCAGGAGGAAAAAACTGGATTTAAATGTAAAAATAATCCAGAAAGTCCCCTTTTCATTTTGAGTTATTCCACTATTCCCCCCTGAGAGAATCTTCCTCAAAAACTGAACCATAATGTAATGAAATCAAAAAAAATTAAAATGAATTATTTACATTATCAAGAACTGAATCATAATTAAAAAAAAGCAAAAGAATGCTAATATTACATGATGATTCTAATTCCAATATGGCGGGCTCTCAAAGATGGTGGACTAGTTATTTTAAATGAATTCCCACCATACGAGGAATACAATTATGGCACTCGTTTTGTTTTAGTTTTTTTTTAAAGTATTCGGTTCTATGGCATTTGCGGGTTTCCTTGCAATGTTTTCTTTCACTGTTTTAAAGGCAGTGGGGATGAGATAAATAAAACAAAGTAACGCATATGCCAGGGTTCCAATCCACGACTAAGTTACATTCAAAGCTGTAACCTCGGACCACCACTGCTCTTAGAAAAGGTCACCCTATTTTATATACGTGGAACTCAAACAGCAGAGACGTAACATGAGCATATTATACTCCTGCCGACCTCTCAAGAAAAACAGGCGTAATATTACGTTTAACACAAAGATTTTTCCTGAAACTCGAACCTTTTCCCCGATAAATTAACTCTGCTCTTGTATGGCAAATAGCGGTGTCTCAGAAGAATCGATATCCTGGTGTTTTTTTTTCATTTCGTGGTTTGAACCATCTTGCATCTGATAGACTAGAGGCAGACGCCTAATCATTATCTGCCTTGCATTAGTTGAAATACTTTTGGGTGGCTTCTAGTCTAACCGGATGCAGATGATTACCAAAATTTTACATGGAGCGATTGCTTATCTGACCTCCACAACCCAGTTAGTACTGGGTAATACGATGCCCCTCGGTAAGACTACTTATCAGACTTTAGGGCCACTGATTCGCTGTAACAACTGTCATAGATCTACAAATGACAGCCGGGACCAACGGCTTAACATGCTTTTCGTGACGTATGGGTGGTCACCCATCCACAGACCGTTCTAGGCAAGCGCTGCTACCTCGAAGATCATCCCATGTGGCTTTTATTATTTAGCCTTTTTTTTTGTATGGTGAATCATCAAATGACTCATCCCGCTCTGGGCGGAGCAGGAGGGAGTGTCAGACTTTTACTGACTAAAACCCATCCTTGTTCCTTCATCTTCCTTTGTGTTTCGGGGCCACGGTATCTCTTTCGAACAGTTCCGCAGCCCCGGCAGGCATCGGTCCTTACGGACCCCTTCCTTTTTGCTGACTCTCTTTGAGGCGCGCGTGGAACACGAACGCGCCGTCGACACGGCCTGTCGTCATGAGACGGACGGACGGCGAGCTAGCCCATAGCTCACCGTCCACAGGCCCGCGCCTACGGTGGGCGGGGGCCACGTGGTGGTGGCCTCCGACGCCCGGGGCGTCTCCCGCGGCGGCCGGGACGTGAGATTCTCTTCCTCTCACGTTCCGCCACCTCCTTATCTAGCATGACTGCTTCGCAGAAGGAGGTGACGGCGTCCCATTCCGTCTCGCTCTGGACCATGGCTTGAACCAGGGTCGGACGCGAGAAGTCGCCGCCGCCAATCGCCGCTTCGAGGACACGGCGGTGCTCCGCCCACGCGGGGCACACCTCCACCGTGTGCTCCACCGTGTCCTCCGGTCAATCCTTGCAGTGGAAACACCCGGGCGTTTCCTTCCGCCCGATTCGGTACAAGAACCTCCAGAAACAACCGTGTCCAGTGAGGACCTGCGTCAGGCGGAAGGTGAGGATGCCGTGGCGTCTCTCAAGCCACTCCTCAAAGAGGGGACTTATCGCCACTATTGTGGCGTGCCCTGCACGGGGTTGCGGCAGTCGCTCTATCCATGTCGCCTTATTATTTACCCTTGATTAATGTTTCATGATTGTTTCAGTACGGCTTCGCTGTGCAAAAATACTGCCGATTTAAAAAAGTGTCTGTAATGAATAACGTCTCTGGATTCCCCTCCAAAAAAAAGCAGGCGTAATATTACATTCACCAGAAAGATTTTCCTCGTGAAACTGAAGCCCGTCCCCGATACATTTACTGTAACATTTCGTCTTGATAGATTGAGGGCGAGGGTATACATTAATACAAGGCGAACGGGTCGAAATCACAAATTGATTGGATTTATTTAGCGATTTAGCGAGAGAGCGACTTTCGTTTGTGAGATTGGCGATGGTATATTGTTTTGTGTATGTGATACATGTAAAATATATAATAGAAAAGAAACAATGAATGGTCTGTGTGAAGGATGATATAGCGATAAAGGAGGTTGAGAACCTCACGTCCCGGCCGCCGCGGGAGACGGCCACCGTAGGCTTGGCCTGTGGACGGTGGGCTATGGGCTAGCTCGCCATCCGTCCGTCTCATGACGACAGGCCGTGTCGACGGCGCGTTCGTGTTCAACGCGCGCCTCAAAGAAAGTCAGCAAAAGGAACGGATCCGCAAGGACCAATACCTGCCGGGGTTGCGGGACTGTTCGAAAGAGATACCGTGGCCCCGGAACACAAAGGGCGATGAAGGAACATGGTTGGGTTTTAGTCAGTTAAAGTCTGACACTCCCTCTGGTCCGCCCAGAGCGAGAGGAGTCATTTTATGATTTCCGATCCGAAAAAAATGAAAAAGGAGGTGACTGCTGAGATACGAGTAATAGAGAAATATTGAAGAAGAAGACGTCCAAATAAATAAGGACAAGTGCAGAAGAATTATGACAATAGGAAAGAGATAAATGTGAAATAATTAGGTATTATTAAAAATTTGAAATGAAAATTTATATTTGGTTTTACAGTGATTTCATTATAATAGAAAACTTTTATGTATGTTAAATATTAAGTTATTTTGATTAGGCTGGTTTTGGTTTTTTAGGTTTTCGTACTCCCTTCGTTCTAGAAAACTGTAATTTAGCATGGAGCAAGTAGATGAAAGTGTGTATCAGAAGTCTAAATAAGAAAGTAAAGTCTAGAATATATCCTTTTAAGGAAAATGCTATAATGAGTTGAACTAATGGCAAAAATATGTATTATTAGTAGAAAGCGATAAAAAAATAAAAAGTTACAGAATAAAGACATTGGTGTCGATTCTGGTCTGCACAAACTAAACTTAATTTAGGCCATTGCTATCTTTTTCTCTCTAATAAAACGAGAAAGAGACGGACGTAATTTAGAGCTATCAAATTTAGTTGGAACTAATATTTTCATACAAATAAAGGGTACACGTAAAAAAATGTCGACTAAAAACACGGCGGTGAAGCGCAAGGCATAAACTAGTTTGACATCTCTAACTTAGTTCATAGCTATAGCCGTCCTTTTCTCGCACTGCCTTTTAGTAAAAGATAGCAATAGCTCAAATTAAGTTTAGTTTGTGCATAACAGAATCGACACCAATAACAGATCATGCTGAAACAATATTTGATTCGTCTATATCCTCTAAACTACATATCTAGGCCGACAATCTTTAAAGCTACTCAACTGTTAAAGCATCCCTAATTAAAAGTGTCAACATTGGAACTCGACTTAATTAAGTATAGTGACGTATCTTACTTGTTTCTTAAATCTAACGACTTTGACCACTACGTAGAAAATTCAGAAGTTACATTCGATTCTGCGAAAAGCAAACGTCGTGATAAAAAATCAGACGTCAGAGCGGGAATGCAAAGTAAAAAGCACACGTGTTTCATTGCATTGTGAACGCAAAACCGATGCAATAAGAGCCATTTTTCACGGAAGAGTTTTAAAAATATATCAGAAATCTAAATATATTATGTTTGATTATATTTTCCTTTCAGCTTTGCCAGCAGGGTCGTTTTTTCGTCAGGAATTTCTGAGTCCGGATTTGTGCTCACTTAAAGGTTATTTTGGCTTGCTCACCACAGGATTTAAAAACATAACTGACGGTTTAACTGCACCAACCCTTTCACCAGGTTTTGCAGTTCAGATAGACAATCGCTCCATTAAATAATCTGGTATTCAGTTATATCCAATTAGACTGGAAGTCTACTTCAACAAATAAAGCTTGACATCACGCAAGCTTCAGTTGGTCGCACTTGCGTGCATTTGAATTTTGGTGAATCGTAGTACAGATTTGTCGCACAAACGTTAATCGTTCATCCATTTGTCGACCTCACGAAGTGCACTCATACTTATCATGTGGCAGGGGTGTCATCATCATCATCATCATCAGCCTATTTATGTTCCCACTGCTGGGACACAGGTCTCCTATCTATGAGAGGGAATGGGCTATAATCTACCACGCGGGCCCAGTGCGGATTGGTAGATGTCACATGTCTTCGAATTTTTGGTCCTAGGAAATGCCGGTTTCCTCACATTGTTTCCCTTCACCGTTTTGAGAGCAGTGGTGATGAAATAAATTACACAAATTAATGCGCCTGCCTGGGTTCAAACCCACGACTTACTATTTGTAAGTCGGGGCCGCCACCACTGAGCCGCCGTTGCTCTCCCTGGCAGGGGTGTACCACTAGGGCACGCCACGATAGTGGCGATAAGTCCCCTCTTTGAGGGGTGGCTTGAGAGACGCCACGGCGTCCTCACCTTCCGCCTGACGCAGGTCCTCACCGGACACGGAGTGTTCGGGAGGTTCCTGCACCGAATCGGGCGGGAGGAAACGCCCGGGTGCTTCCATTGTGAGGATCGACCGGAGGACACGGTGGAACACACGGTGGAGGTGTGCCCCGCGTGGGCGGAGCACCGCCGTGTCCTCGAAGCGGCGATCGGCGGCGGCGACCTCTCGCGTCCAGCCCTGGTGCAAGTCATGGTCCGGAGCGAGACGGAATGGGACGCCGTCACCTCCTTCTGCGAAGCAGTAATGCTAGAGAAGGAGGTGGCGGAACGTGAGAGGGAGAGAACCTCTCAACGTCCCGGCCGCCGCGGGAGATGCCCCGGGCGTCGGGGGCCACCACCACGTGGCCCCCGGCCACCGTAGGCGCGGGCTTGTGAACGGTGGGCTATGGGCTAGCTCGCCGTCCATCCATCTCATGACGACAGGCCGTGTCGACGGCGCGTTCGTGTTCCACGCGCGCCTCAAAGAGAGTCAGCAAAAGGGAAGGGGTCCGTAAGGACCGATGCCTGCCGGGGTTGCGGGACTATTCGAAAGAGATACCGTGGCCCCGGAACACAAAGGGCGATGAAGGAACATGGATGGGTTTTAGTCAGTAAAAGTCTGACACTCCCTCCTGCTCCGCCCAGAGCGGGAGGAGTTATTTGATGATTTCCCATCCAAAGAAAAAGGGGTGTACCACTGCCTTACTTTACCAGGAAATCAAGCTTATTGTTATTTTAGGTTATCAGAGAAAGTAAACCTTTTTCAAATATTTTTGTACGCTGACCTCAGCCGGCGTGAAATTCCGAGATAAGCAAGCTTTGTTAATGCCATTCATTAATTACATTTGTATCTTCTTGGTCCAGCGTTTTTCGGCCTATTATAAGTCGTTTTGTTTGCACAAGCCGTTCCATCCACTTTACTAGGCAGTTGGGCTTACAAGATTTGAGTTAATTGTACAAGGTTTATTTAAATTAGCTAGAAAACTTAAAAGATGTCATAGATTTTAATGGTGTAACAATAATATGAATTAGTAGCTTGTGCGCGCGGTTTCATGAACTTGACCACGATTTTTTTTTTGTTATAAGTACCATATACTTTCTTAAGCATTCAGTAAAAAACCCGTTATTTTGAAAATACAAACAGACGCTTCAATTTATTTTATTTATATAGATTACGTAAATGATAAATGATTTTATTTTGCAAGTAGGTTTTTACAAAGACTTTTACACGTCATTACATGGGGCCGGTGTTTCGTACCTGACTCTGAGAAGAAACAGCCGAAACAAACTCAGGTGATAGTCTCTTTTGAAGTCCAGACAAAATCTTGCTCAATTCACATGAGGACTATGCAGATTAGTGTCTGAGATGGTCTTTTGAAGAAAGAACCACACAGATTTGAGTGGACCTGTCCAGTCGTGAACGTGAACAGAAACTTAAAAATGAAAGCTGACGAATAAAAACATAGCATATAAAGTATAAGTATTCAGTATCATGTATGCAAAACTCTTCAGGGAATTTCGGTCGACACGTAGAAAAACACTTAAAACCTCTCTCCAACACACTTGTTAGAAGTAAAAAGAAACACTCATATAAAAAATCTAAATTGATAAAAGGGACGTGATATTACGTCCCGTGCTGGCGTCACGCCGAGAGACGCCTATTAACGGTCCCTTTCACGGCTTTGGGTGACGCGACTTTTTTACACTAAATAGGCTTGCGGCTTATTATACCACCTACTGTCTCTCACTCACTAAAACTCAAACGCAAGTTCACTAGTGCAAATGCGTTGCCCCCTGATGCTTAAGTGGTGTTCACTAGAAACACTAGATAAAGGTTTACAATAAAACCACCAAATTATCAGTAAGTAGATGAACTCTAAGGGTACGTTTACTCGCTGCCCGGGATAAGTGTGGACTACGCAATCCACGGATCCTTATAGCTCACGCTACGTTTATATTTAATTTTTGTGCCCCTTTGGTCTATAAACTTCTATAATAAAATAACACCCTGCAAAGTTTCAGTAAACTGTAAATCCATTTAATTTTAATTACTTGGTATGGTAGAGTTTCTGTTGGAATCGAGCACTAGGTGCGCAGTGGGAACTTTTCAGGAGCAAACTGAAAAAATAATAGTCCTGCCTGGTCTGGCCATTCTTGCGCCCCCCAGAGTTTACGCCCTGTGCCTGGGCACCGGTGGTACCAACCTATTTACGGCACTGAGGCACCAAACCGATTCAATCGAATCTGGAAAAGAGATTTAAGTTATAAACCCACTAAAGCAACCATAAGCAACCATATTATCGTGTTTGCAAATATGTCAAACGACGGGCTTTCAGTTACGTTTCTGTCCCTTAAGGAAATCAGTTTTTAACCGACTTATAAAAAGTAGAATGGTCTCAATTCGATGGAATTAAAAAAAAAAGTTTTTTCAAGTTCGTTTCAAAAATGACGAAGTTACAAACATTAAAAAAACGACTTCCAAAAAACACTAAAAAAAGTCTAAAAAAACTTTACTTTTGGAAGTCGCTGGCAATAAAGTCAATGTAACAAACAAAGTCACCGACTTCCGAGAGTGAAGTCATTTTAGAGTTTTTCGTGATTTTTTGGAACTCGGATTTTTTTGCAGAAATTTTTGCATGTACAGTGTCGACCAAAAGTCGATAGGCAATCTCACAAAGCAATAGCTTGACGTTTAGTTTGACTTACGACCTTCTACTTTCAAGAAAATAGACTTTGTCATCTTCAAGTAAATGTAGTCCAAAATTTCAACATTGAAATATAAGTCAAGATGGCCTAGTGGTTAGGCGCGTCCACATCTAAGAGTGAATCAGTAAGCCGTGAGTTCAAATCTCACGTTGTTACTTTTAGACTTTTTGTAAGTTTTTACTCGATTTGAAGTAATGGGACAGAAAAATATTCTCGCTTTGTTCACACATTTCGTAAAGTTAGAAGAAGGTAGATCATAGAAAAATAAGTCAAGAATTTATATTTCTGTGAGGTAAACTTGAGTTTTATGAATATTTTACTTGATCGAAATGAACGTTGTCGTTTGGTTGTGTTAAATTTGGTTAGTGACGTGTGGTTTAATAGATAGCGGTATTGTTGTTGGTATTTCTCAAAATGCAGGCAAATATTGATATTGAGGCGAGGGCGACTAATATTATCGTGCTGCATAAAAGTGGCAAATATCTGAAGAAACCGGACTAATGTGAGTATTATATTTATGAATTATTGTAACAAAGTCTTTATTAAAAATTAAAACCTACTTTGTTATTGTTTATTTATTTGGTGACATAAGGATTAATTAATTGATTTTAAATCCATCATGAGGCATAAAAGATAAATAATTAGTGTTAATTATTGGATTCATAAATGCAGAGTGAATGATAACTTCAGTATTTTATTATAGCTGCCTAACATCATTTTTTTGTTTTTTGTTTTAGAGGAATACTGTGAGTCAGATCAAAAGGCCTTGCTAGTCGACAATGAAGTGGAAAGCCGTCGCTTATTAGCGATGCGCAGCGACGACATAATAATTTATTATATGGTTGGCGAATAAGAAACAAATGGTTTCACACCTACGAGACACTTTGTGGAATTATTTGACACCTCATCGCAAACTGTTCGCAGTGCCCTCCACGCTGAAGGCTTGTATCACGAAGACCAGCTAAGAAGCCCTTCTTGACAGAAAGAGTTATAGAAGAACGATTAACGGGCCAGGAGAACTGGCTTTTATTCCTCCACGCGCCAACAGTTCTACTTAATTATGTAGAAGTATTAGAAGTTGTCATGCTGCAAAATTAATCCCTAGATGCTTTAGTTTTAATTAAATGTGTAACAAAATATTTAGTGAATATTAACTTATCCGTAATTATATTAATGATCTTAAATTGAGGTTAAGTTTCAATCTTCTTTTCTTCGGGAAAATGAACACTTAAACTATGACCTCAATACGAGTTACATTTATTGTGACGTCACAAAAAATATATTCATAAAGTCTGAATTATTTATATTAGTTTTCAATAAACTCTGCTGATTACCGATACTTATAATAAGTGGGTATCAACTATATGTTATATTTTTGTGATTAGAATATCCTTTCCTTGTTACTTAAGTATGTTATTATGAATTGAAAGTAAGTGGGTATACCGTATACAATAAAAAATCTTATGATCGGTTACAAGAGAACTTTTTTACATCTAGGTAGGAATGTGACGTTACAATTATCATGAAAGTTTGTTAATTTTATAAATAAATAAAACGAATAAACATTTCTTTATCATTCACCACGACTTTTTTATTTCCACCTTCCAACACCGAACAGCTAAAATAATAAATAAATAGTTGAATAATAATACTATGTTTTTTTTTACTAATATTTAACTTATTCTTATAAAAAATAAATAATGAACCAATAACTAATGTTACCAAGAAACAAAAACCCCACGTTGTTAACAGGATTCGAAGTCGGATCTCTTTGATCGTGAATCCTACTGATTACCCCAACAGCTATCAACACATGGTTAATAGATGTGAATTTTAGCTATCCAATGGTAAGAACAGGTCGCTACACAAATAAGGTTTGCTGCGTATTCTTATGTTTCGTAGAGTGTGACGCGCGACATGCGATTGGGCGAACTCTGTGGCTGTGGTGTGCGTACTGTATTGAGACCACTTACACATACAGACGCACGGACGCTCGACCGTGCGTTCACAGCAATGCAATCCTTAGCGTGCCTCTGAACTTATTGACGCTTACTGTACATTTAAAAGTATTTAGTCGTATCGCCAGAGGATGTGAACGAGGCCTCATGCTGCCCCAGAGACGGCCATAAACGGTCGTGGCAGTGAAAGGTATAAGAGTAAATATGTCACAGTTAGTACCTTGTAGCGTTTGCTCGATACACTTTACGTAAATTTCAGTTGTAGGTACGCTCTTTTGTGCTAGATAGGCCTTGTTTTGGCTTATTATAGATTTACAAAATAAAAATCTTTCACCCTTCACAAAGCCGTCAACGAAGCATAAATTATTGCTGGCAAACGACTTTTTTTGAAGTGAAAACTTCTTTAGGCGCGTTGAGCACTTTTTGGGTGAAGGAAAAACATTGAACTCATCGTCATGTAACGTAACGTGCGGTCACACTTCGTGGCCGTTCGTAGCGCTCGTAGCATCCGCTACGGCGTAGCACCAATGGCATGCGCGGGGCATAACCAGTGCTACGACTGGGCCTGTGTACTTTTTGTTTTCACTTCTATCGGCAGTCCCCAAAGACTGCTCCGATTTTTGGGTAAAAAAAAACACCTTTTACTATAGGACTATTAGGTAGATAGCTACTTTAAATATTCAATAGCCATCATCGTATGTTATTAAACTACATATATTATTTACGGGTTTCAGATTTTTTAATTTACATGTACAAGACATTGCTTCTTGCGTAATTGTATGATTCTAGATCAACGGGAAGTACCCTATTTTTAGGTTTTGTTTCCAAATTTGTAAAATATGCGACATAAACGGTCATATCTTTTTGATTTTTTCGCCTGCTGCAAGGGATAGTAGACTTGAGTATTTGATATTAATATCACCTTGATACCTTCACGCGTTCCTGAGAAAAAGGGTCTTGACAGACGGCCAGCAAAGTGCTCCTATTAGGGTCTGTCAGTGATCTTCTGTTTTTGCCGCCTGAAGTACGGAACCCTAAAAAACACGTTCAAATTTTTTTATCTACACCCATGCTATAAATCTTCTATAGAAGTATCTGAAACAGTTAGCTTATTGCCAACATTAAAACAGCCAGTGTCATAATAACCATTATAACATCCAAACGGGTGTTATAATATTGTACTAAATTTTATTATGCAACTCGTTTTTAAAAAAGAACATTGTCTAGCACGTGCGATTCACTACCACAGCGCCGTAATAAAACAAAAAAACTTATAGGTCAATTCGAATTCACGTCGTATCCCGCCATTTTTGTTCGATATTACGAGTAGTATTGCATTATGTACTTTGTTGTCTACAAAAATGAGTGATACAAGCTTTGTGCATTTTAATAATTGTACAATCCAAAATGTAAATAATTATATTATTACCTATACATGGTTTGTTTGTATTAAATATTCAGCAATTAAACTTTCCATGAATTTACATAGACTTCTCACAACACTACACCACCCTATGGTTTCAGAACCTTTTATGGAGGATTCATATCATGGATGTAGATCTTGAATGCAACTGTACATAATTAGGTATTTTTTATTACAATATGGGCCTGCTCTTGATCTCGATCACGCCTGATGGAAAGCGCTGGACAAGATCTACCGATCTTCTACGCCTCGTGTGATAAGACCCGTATTCGTGTTTTAATACCCCTCATTATACAACAGTTGCATAAATAACTATTATAATATCACTAGGAAGGATGATACCCATACAAAGACTCATAATAAACACAAAAGCCACTTCTAGCGTCTCCATACATCTACGTACAAAACAGACTGTTTTTCTTTATTAAGCGCCATACATTTTGACAGCTGTGAGTCCGTCGGATATCCCTGCCTTTGTCAAGAATCGTTTCCTCATCCTCTACCTAAGGTATATGGCTTTTATAAAAGGCAGACTTTATTCGAAATAAGCTTCCTTTGACTGACTGGTGAGCAAGTCTATCTTTAACCTTTTCTATGTATAAGAATAGCTAAGTACAAGTACCTTCTATACTGTATAGACTCCATCTCTTAGTATTGTATAATTGCATAGCTCATGTGTGAGTACCATGTACTGTAAAGCATTTGCATTTAGTTATCTTTCATTGACTTGAATATGCCTTGGTGGCTGAGAGAATGTCATGCTCACTCAAATGTCTCGCTGATGGTGGCGGGTGTGTCGGGTCATTTAGTTCCCTTCAATCTGGTTGAGTTGAATGGCGCCGATACATGCGTCATGTTCGTGTACGGGCGCTGTCAGTTGGGACTGGTCATCTCTTAACTGCCATGGTTCATTTTAATTACCTACTTTATTTATAAATTTTTGATTTAATATTTTGCTCTGGACGCTCTTAATGTGCACGTCTTTCTACATCGTTCTCACATATATGTATAATCTCAACATGAATGATGTAACCAAGATTTTGTAACAATATTTTGATTTAAAAGAGTGTCCATGGAGTTTCTTGCCCGTTCTTCTCCATCGAGATCTACGCTAGGGAATGGGCAACTACAGTACTTTCTCAAGTTATTATGTCTTGTGACTGGGACTGTAGCTTTGTTTTTTTTTTTGTATTTTTGACATTCAAAAGTGCCGTAATGGTCTAATTGAAAAAAATGCTTTGAGTTTGAGTTTGATACAAATAAATAAAGTTGAAGTGTCAGTTTGTTATTTTGAGTCTTGATTTGCTGGTTGATGGCAATAGGCTTGTCCCCTTTTACATGGGACTTAATACCCAATTAGACAAGACTTAATAGTTACTTCAATACCCACAATTACAGACACAATTAAAATAACAATGCACCGTGCCCATTTGGGCACGGCTGGGACCCTAAAGGTAGACGCTGTCAACACCAAAATGCGCGCACACTGGAGGTGTCGATTCTGTTGTGCATATACCAAACTTAACTTAAGCTATTGCTATCTTTTTCACTCTAATAAAACGAGAAAGAGACGGACGTAATTTATAGCTGTCAAATTTAGTTGGAACTAATATTTCTATACAAATGAAGGGTGCACGTAAAAACATGTCGACTGAAAACACGGTGAAGCGCAAGGCATAAACTAGTTTGACATCTCTAACTTAGTTCATAGCTATAGCCATCCTTTTCTCGCACTGCCTTTTAGTAAAAGATAGCAATAGCCTAAATTAAGTTTAGTTTGCGCACAACAGAATCGACACCACTGTCCATTTGTATCGGAGTAAACGAGAGCGAGACAGTTACACTGGGCGGCCAGGTCTTAGAAGAAAATAATAAATAAAAATTTGAAATAAAAAATGTACATTATTTGTGAAATATGACTCGTTAGCGGTTTAGGTATGAATATGTTGACTTCATGTTTTTAATTACAGACCTTTACGCCAAAAAAAATTAAGACATAGAACCGTTTAATGATGATTTTAAGACCACTCTTTGCAATTATTTTCTATCGAACCGATTTCGTCCAATTATGTATCGAGTCCGTCCAAGGTCTTTGAAATATGATGAATATTATCATTATATATATTTTTTTCTGATATGCTAGAAGAAATCGTTTTCCTTAAAAAACTGCGTTGCTCTTCGATACCCGCAATTACAGACACAATTAAAATAACAATCCACCGTGCCCGAACGCGCACGGCTGCGGCCTTACAGACGTTTTATGAAATTTTCAGGCGAGTGCTAGCTTGTTTGTTGATTAGAATATCATTCGCGACTGTAAGACGTATACATGTAGTTACAGAATTATATTCATCAAAATCATCAATACAACCCTCCAAGTTCATAAAGGTGCAGGAATGACTTTGACCTTGAAAAACCACCATACAACCTAGCACTGGCCTGCAAATTGCAAAAAACGTAAGAAAATTTGAATTTCGCGAGCTACTCTGGAGCATTCACATTAAATAACATCAAAAAGTCTTGTCAGCCTCTTAATCATAACTGGCTAAATGTTATATTTTTCATGGAGCAGTTTGGGAACTCTTTTTTTTTTTAGTACTTTGGGAATAAGCCTCCTACATATTATAAGGTACTTCTGCCTACCTTTCGGGGGTGACAGGCGTAATGTTATGTAGATGAAAAACGGATGCCGATAGGTACCAGCCGGATGACACCGAATATGTCGGCCTTGGGTAGACTTTTGTTGTTCAAGAAATATTATACTAACAAACCGAAGAAGCCCGTAGCTTTTTCAAGTGACCACAGATAATTGTATTGTATTGTTGTTGTATTGTATTTGTATATTTTGTTTGTATGTATGCATATATGTATTTTTTTATTTTTTTTTCTTTCTTGGAAATTTTCTGTACTTGCACCTACTGTTTTGTCTCTGCATGACCCTAAGGTAGACTGGTAGAAAATGCCCAAGGCATTTGTACATTATGTGGATAAAGTTTTAATAAATAAATAATTTGAAAGCGACCTTATTTGTTTTTGAACTAGATCATCGCGATTCACAATGTTCCAATTTCAAAGTGATGTTTGGAGAATGTGATCACCAATCTGAATCGTGTTCCTCAGGAACTGTGGTAGGAGCAAGCAATTGCTCTATGTATCTATATTTTTATATTATAATTTGTTTGTATGTAGGGGGTAATCTCCGGAACGAATGATTTTTCTAAAAGTTCTTTTACGGATAGAAAGCTACATTATTTTTGGGTACAAATAATGAAGCTTTCCGAAGATTTAAATATAATAAAATAAAATAATAATAAATAAAAAGTAAATGTAATAAAAAAAAATAAAAAAATATTAGCCTAAAAAATAAATAAATATTAGCATATTAGCCGAGCTATCACAATTTTTTTGCGGACGAAGTCGCGAGAGAACTGCTAGTCTATACTAATATTATAAAGAGGTAACATTATTTGTACGTTTGTATGCAGGGGGTAATTTCCGGAAGTAATGAACCTATTTTAAAAATTGTTTCACTCGTAGAAAGCTACATTATTCGTGAGTGCTATAGGCTATATTTTATTCCCATACTCCCCCGGGAAGGGGAACTACGCGGGTGAAACCGCGGGACGTCAGCTAGTATAGCTATAAAGCACTTTCAGGCTTCCAACTACGTGTTACGACTACCAAAGATTTATGAATGACAAAAACATTTGCTTAACGTGCTTTCCGAGGGTCGAAAGAAACTCAGTATTTTTATAGATGGTCCCATCCACAGATCGAACTTTACATCAACGCGTGCCGCTGTCATAATTTAGCCACGAGTTCTCAAGAAAAATCTAAAAATAGTTTATCATAATATTTAATTCAGGACACGAATCGGTCGACAAGGAAAAACTTCGTAAAAACATATGTTACAGGTAAAGTGCTTCGCGATTTTTGTCTCCATTAAGTTCATAAGGTATATGTCCCGTCGTTGACGGAGCGATTAATAAATTAACGATTTATCTCGCATCAGAAACGTACAAAATGTTGTAGGTAATTAAGTAAAAGAGATATAAAGGTTGTAAGTAGCCGTAACGACGCCAAAAGGCTTGTTATTTCCGTCATGGCGATATTTTTTTGCTCTAGAGATTATACCTGGGAACCTTCTAATTACGGAGATATTAGGGGTCAAAGTTCTAACTGTTTCACTAGTTTTTCTTTAAATACAAGTTTTAATGTAACTTAACAACTAAAAACCTAGTTCTAGCCGATGATAAATAAGATACACTTGAGTTTATCCACCGGTGTGCGGCTGCACCTAGTTCTAGCCGCTATGATGAAAGCTAAACCTAGTTCTAACCGAAGATAAGAGGATACACCTAGGTTTAACCGCATGTGGGCTGCACTTAGTTCTAGCCGGCTAAAACTAGGTGTAGCCGCACTTTGGCTATTAGCCGTAACATATACATTAGTTTTGAGTGTATTACCTCGAGTTTCTACCGCAAAACGAGATATTCATCCCAAAAATAAGTCGTTTCCCAGTGAAAATATTTGCGAAGAGAAGGGATGATTGTGAGTTTTGTCTAGTCAGAGCAATTTGACTATAGATCACTCGTTCTTGTAATTATGCAGAATAAATAGCTTTTCTTTGTTTTTAGTTGCTAACCCTACGCGATTCTCGCTAGTCGCCGGCAGTGGTACACGTGCCTAAGTTTCTTGGGCGTCATTTAGAACGCCCCCCGGGGTGCTATTAACGTTAACTTTGAGCACCGTTGGTCGTTCGATTTTATTGCCAAACTTTGTACGGGAAAAACACTTATTGGCTTTTTTTCGAGAGTTTGGGATTGGAATATTGTGTAAACTGTACATCAAGTTAAATATTGGAGTTTGGAAGTCGTACAAGTGATATTAGATAAAAATAAAATTGTTATCATCAATTTTGCCTGCGTTTTCCCAACTATGTTGGGATCGGCTTCCAGTCTAACTGGATGCAGCTGAATATCAGTATTATACATGGAGCCTATCTGACCTCCACAACCCAGTTAGTAATGGGTAATACGATAACCCTTGATAAGACTGGTTGTCAGATTTTCGGGACACTAACTTCCTGTAACGACTGCCAAATATCTACAAATGACAGCTGGGAACTCCTGTTCGGTATGTAATGGGTGGACACCCAACTACAGACTAATCTAGGCTAGCGCAGCTTAACCTGAAGATCGACCCGAACGGCTGTTATTATTTAGGCACAAGGTCCTTCTCCGAGGTGTGGTTATTTTTTTATTTTATTTTATTATAAGGTCTACCAAAAATTGTTTATACTAATTTACAAACAAAGATAAACATGCGTTTAAACTCTACACAGTGTAACAATTACTTAGAGGTAAACACCACATGGACAAAAAAGAAAACAATAAAAAGTAATATCGTAAGCTACATATTGTACAAGTAAAGTCAGTTAAATATACAATATGAATCAGTAACTTATAGGCTAAGTATTCAAAGCATAATTTATTTGAAAAGTACACAGTCCAAAAACTTTTCCAACAAGTCTGATAAACAGTTAAAAAATTTATAAATGGGAGTCCGACTGAATTCATTAACGTGGACGAACCAAAATGAGTACGTTAAGATTTAAAAACACGGCGTCCCGTATTTGTATATATATATGTATCTATACTAATATAATAAAGAGGAAAGGTATTTTTTCGTTTGCTGGTTTGTACCGAATAAGCTCCAAAATTACAGTACCAATTTTAACCTTTCTTCGACCAAAAAAAACTTAAATTAACAGGAAGTAACTTAGGCTATAAATAATATTGATATCTTACAAATTAGTCGAGCTATCACAATTTTTGCGGACGAAGTCGCGGTCGTGGTGCTAGTGTAAAATATTAATATTCAGTTGCACCTGGTTACACTGGAAGCCGACCTCAACCTAGTTTAGAAAAGGCCCGGCTTATTTTATTCAAGCTTACATAAAGTCTGCTATGGCGAAAAGGTTTTTACCTTAAGGCAACCATGATAAATGATGGGATAATAGTATTATCGTTATGGTGTATGAAAAACCTTTATGGGGAAGCGCTCTATTCATATTGTTACGTCGTAGCCATACCTACAATATAAGTAGCTTCTAATAGTAGGTACCTACAACTAAGTAAGTAGGTAGGTAGTAGTAGGTATGTATCGAATGATATAGGTACAAATTCGCAAACTACCTATAAAATACATCAGAAAGTTGTCATTGTAATTTCGACCGTACGCCCAGGACATAAAGTACCTATTTCTTTCCTTTGTACAACAGTTGTGGAAGTTTCTCGTAGGACAATGACCTAGTATGAATTGTCTAGAAGATTCTGGATCTTTCTCAAACGTTCGGTCGTCATATAAATAGTCGACGTGTTTGCGGGAGCATGCAGTATTATTTTGGCTACAGTACGGAGCGAATCGAGGTGATCTAGTAAGTGCGATATCTAAGTGAATAGTGATCAGTGGTGTACTTGTGATTGAGTTTGAAGTGTTTTGTAATTATTAAAGTTATTCAGTTGTTTCATCGGTAGTAATTAATTTATCCCATACCCAGCTCGTAACAATATTAATATGTTTTTAAAAGGGTAGGTTTATTTTCAAAGATACACAATTTAGAGACCATTGTAGTGCCGGATTGTGAGATTATCTTTTATGTTCTTAATTTTGGATGATTATGTGAGGGTGGTGGTGGTGTGTGTTAGCGAGCTCCTGCTCGACGCTAGGTAATAATAACAGCCGCACGGATCTATCGCAGGTTAAAAAACGTTTACCCAGGTAGGTGGTGACCATCCATTACATATCGAGACCTTTCTGTACCTCGAAGGTCTTAAGCAGTCGGAGGCCCGAAAGTGACAACCAGCCAGTCTTACCAAGGGCTTTTGTATTATTTAGTAATTAGATATGTCGTATCCGGTCTAATGTCCGTACTAATGTACGGACATAAAATGAATCGCAGGCGCGCCAGTGGTAACATCACGCGACCTACTTCTCAGTCTTCTCACACTTGCAGCTTCTACAGAGCCGGGGATCCATCTGGTCAGTAAGGACAACAATCAGTGTTCGATCGCAGTCAAGTTATGACGTCCCAGAACTGTACCCGATTGTGTGTGTGCCGAGTGTAATTGTGTCAAATTGCAATTTGTTAGTTTAATAAAAGCAGTGATATACCCTGTGTGTTTTCATGGCTTAGGGGGATACTGGCCTATGGTCCGCGGCCCAGTTTACACGGAGTAGAAACAGTAGTGGAAAAGTCAGCCGAATGCGTGGGTCAGTTTACCATGGGAAAAAAGTATCGTTAAAGTTAAATCGACCCATTGGGATTTAATTTCATTAAAATGAAAAAAAGTGCGAAATAAAACGTAAGTTTCAGAATATGTATACTTTATTATAATTATACACCATTATTTTCAGGTCGTTCTGGATCCGAAAGCCATAAACTCGATCGGCCAACTGCAATTTTTTTATTTCAAGAAAAATCACAATTTTTTTTTTGATTATGTTTTTTTTTTTAAATTACATATTTCTGATACTTACGTTTACGAAACCTATCTCCGGCCTACAAGGCGAGAGATAGTAGAGGTCAGACAGACAGTCACTCCATGCACAATACTGGGGCCCAATTCTGTAAAATTACCTACTTGTCAATAGTGTGTAAGTAGTGTCTCAATAGGCTAATCATTGACATTTGGTATTCTACAAATTATCTATGGTCATTGACTTACCACTGTAGTGCCATTGAAACGCCATAGAAGACTATTGTAATAATTGGTATTCTGCTCCACTATAATGTGTCAATGTCATCATAATGGCCAAAGTTATGGTAGTCTGTAAATATTTTAAGTGTATTTGAAAGTTGTGTCTATCGTGTTTGAAAAGTGTTTTGGCCATCGAACTGCCATTGTGAAGCCATCGAACAACGAAAACACTGAAAAATATTGTACCGCCACACTATCGACACACTACTGAGACACCACTGAAACGCCATTGAATTATTTTTGCAGAATACCAAATTTGCAACAGTGGCAACATAATGTCTGTAGTGTGTCGATAGAGTGTCAATTGCGTGTTGCTTAACACAAAGTTACAGAATTGGGCCCCTGGTATCTAGCTGCATCGGGTTTACTGGTAGACAACCCCAACATATTACGTAGTTAGGAATAGACTACGCAGATTTAGTCGATCTAAAAGATTATGTACTCTCTAACCGTTGACAGCGACGCGGCTGTTCTGTGCTCCGTAATCTTAGTAATAACCAAAGTACCCTTTGCATAATTCCGCGCAAGACATTCCACTGTCGACAGGTTACTTCCTGTTGTTTCGTAACTGTCACTGTCTACACAGCTTCCATCCTGTCAGTACTTTGATCTTTAGTTTCAGCTTACGGTTGATTTCACTGAGCTTGGGTGACTTTGAGTAGGGATAGCGAGGTGGAATGTTGTGACTACAAACGTGGTGTTTATTTGTTTACGAATGTAGTAGTAGTTGCCTAGGCTTTGTTTAAATACGTGGAGTGATATACTAATAGAGTATTATCTATGAGTGAGGTTGGCAACTGTAATTACACTAGTATAGCCATCATCATTGGTTGAAAATCTTGTAATGTCATTTTATATAACATGATAAATGCTTATTACAAACTGATGTAGGGTTATGGGCCAAAATGAAATTTGTTCTTTTAATAAAATATATAAATTAAAACAAATAAACTGCTTGTTTTGCCTTTTAATTCCATCTTGCTCGTCTTATTTCTGTCCCAAATCCCCTAATTAAATTATGAAATCTCATACTGACACAGTGACAGTCTTACTTTATGTTTTTTTTAGATTCAAGCCAGACACGCAACACATAATAAAAGCTACATAAGACACATGTTGTTGAAATTCCCACATTGATATTAACATTTTACAGTCAGACCAATTTCAACCCATGTAATTTTAAGGTGTATCGAACAAACTAGTACGTTTCGCCAGTTCAAGTGTAAAATACCTAGCAGGCTAGCACCTAAGTCTACCTCCATATACCGGACACGGTTTCAGGCTTCAAACAGCTTTTATGAAATTACTAATGGAAAACTCACATGCTGTAGTCGTGCTTGCAACTACGATACAGCGACGAAACTGTAATGCGTTGTACTGAAACCACAGATATAATATCTAAATAATTCAAGTACGATCCGTATGAAAACTAAGCGTGCTATTTTTTGAATACCTACTATGACGTCATAAACACTATTTAGTTACTTCTTCTTCTTAGCGTGTGGATGGCAAATGTTTATTAAATTTATACTTTTGGCCCAAAATTCGCATAGCTGAATTTTGGGCTGAATGTTGCTATCAAATTTAGCACGTAGGGTATTTCGACAATATTGAGTTCAAACTAACTTTTTATATGTACCCACTATGCATTGATTTTAATTAGCAGATTTTGTATTTATGGGACCATTTTTCGAAATAAATTCATTCCATTATTCAACCTCACCACAAGTCTCATTTCATACCCTGAGTATCTAACAGTGGTGGCCCCTACTGAAGGAACTCCAAGAAGCAAAAATGAACCCGAGTGCCACGAAAACGAGCGATGGAAGCGAAACAACATCACCGCGAAAAGATTCTCACGAACTGTCAGCCGTCTCGTACAACCAACAGTTTGGTTCCTGCATTTTGAATCGTGTCTGCTGGAAAACTATACCGACAAGGAACTATCAGAGCTGCTCATCCGCCAACTCGACCTACAAGATCTAGATGAAATTCAAGACATCATGTTCGATACCAGTAATGCAACAGAAAACAACAGATACGCCATGAAGATGAGGCTCATCCAAACCTACGACGAGAGCGACCACACTAAACTCGAACGGCTACTGTCCAACGTGGAACTAGGAGATTTGAAGCAATCGCAACTACTACGCCGCATGTAAAATTTAGCCGGTAACAACATCGCTGACAACACGCAGCGTGTTATATGGACGAAACACCTACCGCCATCGGTTCTCTATTGTATTACCTAACTTTTTTATTCATAATTTAAAGTGCCATAACTTTTTTTGTCCTAATCATCATTTGTCCGAATGATAACTTACCCGAACTTAATATCACATAATATCACATGCCATAAAATTGAAATCCCTAAATACAATATGCTCTAAACCCGTTTGTCATAAATATTAAAATAAATAATATACAAAACACCTAAAATCGTTTTCAATAATAGTTATAAATCCTAAATTAAAAAAAAAATGTTTAGATCTTAATAATATTTTTAAAACAAACCGGTATGTTCCCAGACGTTCCCAAAAGGGAACAGAACATTGTTATTTTAATTGTGTCTGTAATTACGGATACCTACAGTAAAGTAAGTATTACTTAGCTTTTGCTATGCTATGAACTTCTCTCAACACAACACATTTTTATACAATATTGCTCTTATGACATTTGTAAGAATTAAAAAGTAGAACCATCATATCGCAGAAAGTTCATAGTTAGAATCTTCTTTTGTTTTGGCATACATTTCATATAAGTAGTCACTAAAAGGCAGAAAATCAATCAATAAAACCGTCAATCATTATAAAACAGTTGAGTGTGAACATAATTATGTGGATTTTATTTTTCCCTGTAATAAGTATGCAAACATGCAAACAAACATGCAGCAAGCAGGCAGCAAGCATTCAGCAAGCATGCAGCAAGCATGCAACAAGCTTGCAGCAACCATGCAAGCACGCATACAGTATGCAAGCAACCATGCAAGCGAGCAAGCAGCATGCAGCAAGCATGCAACAAGCTTGCAGCAACCATGCAAGCACGCATACAGTATGCAAGCAAGCATGCAGCATGTAAGCGAGCAAGCAACATGCAGCAGGCATGGTTTCTGTCACGGCTCCGGCGCTGCGGAGCTCCGGCGGTCCCACGCGAGCTTATCGTCGCAGATGTGTTTAACGCTCACCACCGCAGCTTCGGCTTGCTGGCCGGCTTCGCCGGCCAGCCTCAGCAGCGGCGGCGAGTGTTACAACCACCTGCTCCTCAACTCGCGGGCCGCCTCGCCCCTCCGCGCCTACGCGATTTTAAATTACACTCTAGGGGTAGGGCAGACAAGACTGCGTGGGGTCGGATTTACAGCGATTCGTTTCTGTCACTAAAACCTAATTTTTAGCAAATGTTTTAGGACCAAAAATTTTATTACACATCTAAGGACATTAGGAATAATACACATTATATAATATAATACTTAGGATAATTGACTTTATGGCATATACAATTAGAAGATTCAATTATTATAGTATTTGATATTATGACAAAACAGTTTTAGAAATAAAGATAATTATGTAAAACAAAATTTCGGGATTTTGAACATTATGGTAACTGAAGTTTATAGCAAACGTTTTATGGATAATGATTTTCGAACAAAAATTTTTAGGAGATATAAGGGAGTACCACCGCCATCGCTTACGCAAATAGATGCTCTTGCGTTATCTAGATATATCTATAACTGAAACATATTCTCAAGTATATCCTGCACTAATACTCTCTTAATTTAAAAGCGCCAATTTAAACCAACTTTGAGCTCCACTAGCCTGTCTTATTATCATCTGCTACGTTAGTAAAATATTAATCACATTTTATGTATCTTAATAATGGGTGTAAAAAAATCTTTAACGAAGCCGAAGGGTACTTGTTCTTCCTGGCACTGCGATATATTTTTTGTTCTAGACCTGGGAACCTTCCAGCTACGGAGAGTTTGGAGGTCAAAGTACCAATATTTTCATAAGTTTGTGTAGTAGTGAATACAAGTTTTTATGTTAATATTTACTCTAGATAAATAAATATCACTGGATTTTACACACAGCGCCATCTAGTGCCACACAAAGCAACGAAGCTTGAGACGTGGACACCAGATAGTTGATATACTAAATAGATACTATTTGTTTGTAAATACATACTTATCTACACTTCTCCACTAATATTATAAAGAGGAAAGATTTGTATTTTTGTGTGTGTGTATGTTTGTAATGAATAAACTCAAAAACTCCTGCACCGATTTCAAAAATTCTTTCACCATTAGAAAGCAACGTCTTTACTGAATAACATAGGCTATATTTTATCCCCGTACTCCCACGGGAATGGGAACTACGCGGGTGAAACCGCGTGACGTCCGCTAGTTATACATATAAATAATATCCATGACTCGGAAACAAATGTCCATGTTCATCGCACAAACATTTTCTCCTACCGAGATTCGAACCCGGGATCCTGAGAACGTTTTGATTGCGTTGCATTGAGTCCTGCCGTAAAATGTACCCCTATTCTATCAGGATTTATTTTTGTTGCAGCCACGGAGTCTGCATTTGTGCCTGGTTGATGGCAATAGGCTCGTCCCCAATGCTGGGATTTAAACATTGCGATATGTAGGTGGACTATTTGGTAACCCGTCGGGGATTGCGGAGCTGATGTTATGTCATGTTATTTGTTCGCGACGAACGTCACCAATCCAGCACATAGAGTGTTGATTATAGTTAAAAACTAGTGTAGAGTCAGTGTATGGGCAATATAGTGATATAACAAAGTGCCATCAGTGAATCTAGAATAGTTAGATAGTAATTTTCAGACGCGCTAGACACATATAGGCTCGCAAGTGGAGTTTTTTAGTATAATTTAACGCTTTGGCGAGGTCCAGGTAGCCTAGGTTGCGACCTAGGCCTGGATATAGTATTTTTTTATAACTTAGCTTATAGTTGAACCACTTAGACGAGAGTATGACGGTCTAGCGCGGCCATATTGGGAAAAAACAGGAAAAAATTGTCTTACAGATTTTCAGTTGAAGGATCGTTACAGGCTGAAAGATACAGACACGAAAAAATAAGTAACAGTTTTAGATGGACCATATACTCGTCTAGTATATGGCAATTATATACTTACAGTCACAGCAACAGTTTTCGTGTAATTCAGCCTGTAAGACCTTTCATCCAGACACTTTTGGAAAAGCTGTCCGGTTTTATGGAAATAATTTCCCCATTTTAATAAAGATTTTCGTTGTTTCTATGTCTGTACATAAATAACGTTATGTAGAATTGTGGCGATGTATATAATGTGTTTAAACATAAGCTCAAAATTGTAATTTGCAGAAAGATTGTACATTTCCATAATCAAATTTTCATTAAAGTTTTCCGAAATCAGAAAGCGAAATCAGGGTCCTCGTTACAGTAAAGTTCTGGAGTACCTTAGTAAACTGAAACTCGACATTTCTTAGAATCGTAGTCATCAGTACGGCAATTAAATATGTATAAGTAAACAGTGAAAAAGTAGTGCGCGAATTAATCCTGAAATCGCTTCCTGTACAGTCATGAAAGTTAAATAAGTGTCTTATTTTCCCAGTAACCCCTATTCCCCCTCGTTAGGTCAACGCCCTGAGATAGCGAAGAATGATCAGCTACAGCTACAGTTAATTAGGTGTAGGACGTCAGCGCCGTCTGGAGGCGAAGTATAGTACAAGCGTGCGCCCGGTAGTAATAGGGTATAGGCAGAGCACCAGGTACACGTATCCACGCCATCAGCGGATAACGCCCGTCCGGCACATTATTACTTGAAAGTATTTTAAATATCTTTGATACAAAATCATCTTAATAAAACTATTAGATGACAAAAAAAATCTAATTAGTCCGTCAGATTGATTTCTAAAATATATTGGACACGTTTTTTTATTTTTTCACGGAAACAAAAAATGAAGACGATACAGTGCGTCGAAAAATCGTGTGACGTCACATTTGAGTACATTTTTTACTTGAAAGTGACGACACAAGCCACTCATGATCTTTGACACGTTTTTATCTTAGTCAAGTTTTATTAATTTGGTAAAAAAAAAACACGTATTCAATATTTTTCGATAATCTAACTGACGGACTAAACAGAATCATATTTTTTTAGTCAGGAATAATCCCTGTTAAGCTAATAATCTCCTCTTTTTGAGTGCCCAAATTTACAAGAGTCAGTCCCTCAAAACGCGCGCCCTCCGTCACTTTCTTGTGTTTTAGCTAGGATGAAGAAGAGGCAGAACAAACTCCCCCCAGCAACACATTTATGTCTGTCTATGTTGTGTTGGTGTTGTTATGTGTTGTTGTTGTTAGGTTGGAAAACCCTGATTATAAACAATTGTTGTTATGTGTTGTTGTTTTTAGGTTGGAAAACCCTGATTATAAACAATTGTTGTTATGTGTTGTTGTTGTTAGGTTGGAAAACCCTGATTATAAACAATGTAAAGATAACAAGTAAACATTTTATACAATAGTACCTCATCAACTGCCTAGCCTTTTCCCAACTATGTTGGGGTCGGCTTCCAGTCTAACCGGATGCAGCTGAATACCAGTATATTACATGGAGCGACTGCCTATCTGACCTCCACAACCCAGTTAGTACTGGGTAATACGATACCCCTTGGTAAGACTGGTTGTCAGACTTTTGGGCCACTGACTACCTGTAACGACTGTCAAAGATCTACAAATGACAGCCGGGACCAACTGCTTAACGTGCTTTCCGAGGCACGGAGGAAACTCGGTATGTAAGGGTGGTCACCCATCCACAGACCAACCTAGGCAAGCACCGCTTAACCTAAAGATCGACCTGAGCGGCTGTTATTATTTAGCCACGAGCTCCTCTATACAATAGTACCTGTGTAAAGTAAATATATTTGGGAAAATTCCAAGCAAAGAGGAAGTTCTGTCAAAAAGTTGAATTCATCTCTATTCCTAAGAGATTATTTTCCTTTCGAATCCATAAAAGCCTAACCATGGTTGTGTACCAACCAGTATCTCATATACGTCCCACCTCAGGGCTTATTTATGGTCACAATAAAGAAGCAAAGTACGTAACGCCGCTCATAATAAATTTCCCGACTCAACATATTAGATGGGAGGCCAGCGGTGCTCAAAGTTTGTTGGTATTTCTTGTGAGAATGGACTAATTTCGGCTTTTGTTTAAGAATTACTAATTGAGAAGACGCTTCTTGGGAAATTTAATACGGTAAGATTGGAATGCCGTGGCAAAAGGCTAAGCAGATATACAGGGTCTACACAACCTCATCACGAAGCCGTTAACCAAGCATTCTGTACATCAAACTAAGTAGCTTCACGCAAAAAATGTTAGTGTAACATTTTTTTGCTGGGGTGAAAAATCATGTTTTGTGGTAGAACTCAATGTAACGCACTCAACATATTGAGCTGATGGATGAATTGAATAGTACGGGGGTCATGGAGGTGTTTAAAGTAAAAATCTTACATTAAAAACTTGTATTAACAAAAAAAACTTGTGAAAAAGTTAGAACTTTGACCCCCAATATCTCCGTAACTAGAAGGTTTCCAGGTATGGTGTAGAACAAAAAAGTGATCGCAATGACGAGGAGAACAAGTGCTTTTCAGCTTCGTTAAGAGGTTTTTTACACCCTTTTTACAGTCAAGATCACTGATATGTATTTCACTTAGCATAATTCAAGAGTTTTTTTTCTCGTGGTATAACGATTGCAACTTTGAGATTTTTCAAAAAACCGGCCAAGTGCGAGTTGGACTCGCGCACGAAGGGTTCCGTACCTTATCTATACAAAATTAAACAAAACGTAAAGAAATAACGTTTGTTGTATGGGAGCCCCCCTTAAATATTAATTTTATTCTGTTTTTAGTATTTGTTGTTATAGCGGCAACAGAAATACATCATCTGTGAAAATTTCAACTGTCTAGCTGTCATGGTTCTTGAGATACAGCCTGGTGACAGACAGACGGACAGACGGACAGACAGCGAAGTCTTAGTAATAGGGTTCCGTTTTTACCCTTTGGGTACGGAACCCTAAAAAAGGTGTTGTTTCCAAAATCCTGTATTTTTTTAAGAACACCATAAGACTGACTGGCTGAGTATGAGGTCTTAGGTTCGCTTCCCGGGTAGGGCTAAATGTTTCTTCAGCAGTAGCCATGGAGTCTGATTTATGCCCATTTGATGGCAATAGGCTCGATCCCTATAACATGGGACTTCAACAAAACTGACGTAACTTGGATGTACTTGTCAGTACCACCTCTGCCAATTCCTTCGGGGATTACCTACTAGCGTGATGTAATGAGGTTTATCACCAAAAAGGTCAGTGTATATCCTTCTAGGGTGTCCCCTTGTATTTCCACCATAGTTAGTGCCAGTTAAGATGAGAATAGCGGTCATTGACCCACCTACATTTATTAAGCTCCTTAAGAGCCTTCAAATTAGCAACTCTATTTGTGGTGGTTCAAACTTCGTTTGAAATACTGTTAGAATAATGTTTTAATCAGCTTGCACTACAAAGTGGTTGTTACGTCAGTCACTGCAAGCCGAATAGTGCGAAATGAGTGGTTTTTATTCTTTATAAAATCAAATTTTTGTTTTTTGGAAAAAATAAAAAACAAAAGACCTGTTTTATAGTTAGTTCAGTTAGTATGCAAAGTTTCATGATCTAATTTGAAGTACTTTTTGAATACCAGCGGTTTATTGTTCGATTTGGAGGTAACTTTGGATTTTTTTTCTATCAAGAAAATTTTATGGGATCGTGTTTTCGCCAAACATAGGACTTAACATTAATTCTCAACTTTAACATACATTTATTTAAAAATTAATGCTGCAGTATTTTAGGCGTAACGGAGAAACATGCTAACCCATTTGGGTTATTCACCAACTGGACACGAGAGACTGGACATACGTGTGTCCAGTTGGTGAAACTCACAATTAGTATCACTTATTATTTCGTCATCTGGACACGCCAATATTTTTACGCGTGTCCACATAGTGAAACTTAAATTAAATCACTTTTATGTTTTCGCCAACTGGACACACGTCCGCATTTTGTCTGAATTCATGAGAAAGTACAGTCACGCAGATTGATTTTCTGTATCACAATTGTGCCGGACGGGCGTGATCCGCTGAAAGCGTGGATGTATAACGTGTACCTAGCGGTCTGCCTATACCCTTTCTACACCGGGCGCACGCATACACTATACTTCGCTCTCAGACGGCGCTGACGTCCTACGCCTATTTAACTGTAGCCAATCTACGCAATCTCAGGCATAGAACCTAGGGTTGCGGGACTGTTCGAAAGAGATACCGTGGCCCCGGAACACAAAGGGCGATGAAGGAACATGGATGGGTTTTAGTCAGTAAAAGTCTAACACTCCCTCCTGCTCCGCCCAGAGCGGGAGGAGTTATTTGATGATTTCCCATACGAAAAAAAAAAAAAAAAAAGGCATAAAACCTAACGAGGGAAGCGGGGTTTACTGGGAAATAATACACTGATAAACTTTCATAACTATGCAGGAAGCGATTCGGAGATTCAGGACTTTTCGCGCACAACTTTTTCACTGTTTTTCTTCATAATATATTTGCCGTACTGATGACTACAATTCTTAGAAATGTTATGTTTACTAAGGTACTCCGGAACTTTACTGTAACGAGAACCCTGATTCGCTTCCTGATTTTGGAAAATTTTAATGAAAATTTTGATTATCGATACATGCATCTTTTCGGAAAATTACAATTTTGTGCTTAGATCTAAGTACATTATATACATGATATGGCTTCTATATAAAGTTATTTATGTACAAACATTAAAATCACAATAATCTTTATTGTAATTAGGAAATTATTTCCAAAAAACCAGACAACTTTTCCAACAGTGGGTTGAAGGATCTTCCAGGCTGAATAACACGAAAATTTTTGCTGTGACTGTATTTAATTGCTATATACTAGACGAGTACATGGCCTATCGAAAACTGTTACTTATTTTGTCGTGTCTGTATTTTTCAGCCTGTAACGATCCTTCAACTGTTATTCTGTAAGACCAAATTTTCCTATTACTGACGAAAATAGCTGCGCTAGATTGTCATACTCTCATCAAAGTGGTTTTCCTGAAGGGCTAAGTTATTAAAAAATACTGTATTCAAGCCTAGGTCGCAACCAATATAGGCTACCTGGATCTTACTAAAATACTAAATTAAATTATAAACTCCACTCTTGTTTTACTATAACAAAAACACATGCTGATTAGGTGACGTTCGCCGCGAACAACAATCATGTTTGGCTAGATTCCACTGTTGGAAACAGGTGATTTTGTACGTCAATGTAAAATATTCACCATTTCTGATATTATTATTTTTTATTCAGAAATTATCAAAATTACCCGTTCCCAACAGTGGAACGTGGCCGAACATGATTGTGATACAGAACATAATCTGCGTGACTGTACTTTCTCATGAATTCAGATAAAATGCGAACGTGTGTCCAGTTGGCGAAAACATTAAAGTGATTTAATTTAAGTTTCACTATGTGGACACGCGTAAAAATTTTGGCGTGTCCAGATGAAGAAATAATAAGTGATACTAATTGTGAGTTTCACCAACTGGACATACGCGTGTCCAGTCTTTCGTGTCCAGTTGGTGAATAACCCACCCATTTGAGGTAGTATAGGCCCTTAACTTTAAAAACCAAAAATAAGCCTGTTCAAGTCTTGAATCGTCATCTATCGTGATCTTCAACATTTTTTGTAATAAAAAACGATACATGGTTTATTTGTTTTGGTTCATACGAATAGATATTAGGGAAAGGGCAATGACCGCTATTCTCATCTTTCAGATGATGATGACAAAACCTTTTGCTTGTCACTTGTTTCACAAATAACATGCTACCCCAATTCAGAGGAAACTGGGCCAATTCATAACGTTATTATTAGCGGCCCTAAACTCGGAGAAGCTCTACTGAACCCTTTTTCCCCTCGTTCCTCATTTCTCGTACAAATTGAGTTAACGGGGAAACTTTTTTATTTAGATTTAGTCCTGTACGTGTTAGGATGGGAGGGTAATATTGTATCGACTTAAAAAGTAATGTGAGTTGTATGTCTAGTTTTGGAACGTATAATTTGCTTGACAGTCCTCCCGAAGAACTCTTCCTTCAGATGATACTGAATAAATAAAAAATAATTAAAATTGAAATCATTAGTTTTCGTAAAATATAATTAATGACTCTGCTCTGGAGCAGGGCCGTCTTTACCTAGTGTGCAGGGTGTGCGTTGCACACGGGCGCTGCGGTCCTAGGGGGCGCCGAATGCCGCTCTCTACGGAGCCCCAGAGGCGCCTTCCCAAAAATGTTTTATCCGTGTACAGTGGATCTCGCCCGCAGTGAGCTTACCTTCCCCCAAATTTGAAAAATGTTTCCAATTGATATTGAACTTTGTATGTTTATATGAGGTCGTAATCAGAATGAAGAATTTCAAAATTTGGACATTGATGTTGTAACATCTAATATACATGTTAACATGGGTAGGTTTTATCTCGTTAGGGTAAACACCAGAACACCCTGTATAATTTTAAATACAGTCAACAACACATCCTGATATTCAAAACCGACAAATTTCTTCTTCATCTCCAAACAATAGAGTTTATTAGCTATTGGGGAAATTAGACAGTTTGTGTTTTTTTTTATTTTTTTTTTTCAAATCAAATCATTTATTCTTTGCAAACATGGGTAATAGGTACATAGATGTTCATTTATGATAAAGTTCTCCACATTTTGCCGACTCATGGGCATGCAAATAATTGGTTGACAATAAAATAATAAATGTAACATTAAGTGGCATGTCATTGGAATTAGGCACATATATAATAAAATTTAAAAAATGTCAACATGGTAATAATTGGTTTACAATAAAATAATAAATTTAACATTAAGTGGCATGTCATTGGAATTAGGTTCATATAATAAAAATAAAAAAAATAATAAAAAAATGTCAACATGGTCAAAGTAATAAAAGATTTAAAAAATGTCAACATGCTCAAAGTAATAAATTAAAAATACATATTAATAATGTCACACGGAATATTAATAACATCATGCCAACTTGAATAACAATAATATGTCAATAAGAGTAACAGTAGGTATGTAATTATAAATCAGTCAATAACAGTAGGTGTATAGCGTAACAGTAAGTAAGTATATCAATCAGTCAATGAATCATCATTTAGAAAATCGTCAATTGAATAATGGTTACTTGTACGTACTTTTTACCCATTCCATTTTGGCCGCGCGCTTACTAGGGGGCGCTAGAGTAATGTTTGCACACGGGCGCTACATGGGCTAGAGACGCCTCTGCCCTGGAGTGTAAATGTATTGGTGTTCCACAAACGATGGGGCACTTATTATCGTGTCCTGCGTGTCCTGTTATTTGTTCACTACAGGAACTTATGGACGATACCGAAAGCGCCAAACTAGTCACTCAGTTCTGGGCCGACTCAATTTAGATTGCCACCATCGACACGCTAAGAAGTAAAGTATAATTATATAAACTGGTGGACTGGGTGTTGTTTGCAGGGGAAAATAATATAAAAATTCACAAAAACGAACTCGCGAACGACGTGACTGTAATACATAAGCCGCAGTCAAGGTTGCGGGAATCCGCTGGATGCAAGTCGCACGGGACCGGTCAATGTAGCGGCACTTGGCGGAGGCCTATGTGTGAACGTCTTTCGGCTGAAATGATGATGATGGTTTGCGCCGTTTGAAGTTTTTCGAGCCTCCCTAGCACAACCCACCCTGCTTTGAAGATGGGATTGCTATCTCTCCCTTGGTTGACTGGTAGAGAATGCCTGAAGCATTAAGTCTGCCATTCTAACCCCCTACCAAAAAAGAGGGGTGTTGGAGCGTCGGTGCGTCGGGGGACCGCTAAGTGAGAAAAACAGGTATAGTCGCAGATTGCAATAGACTATGCATGAAACTTAAGATCGCTCGTACCTAAATGTAATTCGTAATAATTAATTAGCTGTTGTTGGAAAAATACTTTATAAACTTTAGCGGTCCCCCGACGCGACGACGATTGGAAAATAAAAATATTTGAACTTTCATAATAGGTATATGTGACGATAAAAATATTATTTGTTAGTTTTTAGAGTTTATTTTTTGTGTCGCGGAGTTTTTAAATTTTTCTTTTTTTTATCTATTTCGTGTGAGAACAATTTAAATAAATAGAAAGATCTATGTCGTTAGTAACCTATTCTGCTAACAGTAAATTTGACCACACATCAGCGGTACCAATTTGACATTAACAAGCGCTTTTATGTGTCGCCACAGGTATGCGGTTTGGCGGTTCGCCTCTACAGTTCTTTTATTTTAGTTATTTTACATTCGACAGCAGCAACCCAAACGCAATCTTATTGTAAGGAGAAAAAGATCACCTAAAATCAAAGGAAATATAATGTACAGTACTACTGTACTGTACATTATATACCAGGGCTTAACGTGCTTTCCGAGGCACGGAAGAAACTCTGCATGTAATGGGTGGTCACCTATCCACAGACCAACCTAGGCAAGCACGGCTTAACCTAAAGATCGACCCGAGTGGCTATTATTATTGAGCCACGATTTCCCCACACAGTACGGTACCTACTTCATTTCGGTTAAATAAAAAGCTAGCAATAATTTTGTGCACAAATATTCTGAAAACATAAAAAACGGCTCACGTTTCAAAAACAGATTGTGAAACCACAAATAATTGTAATGAATGTCCATTTATGTTGCCAACCAGCAGTATGTAAATAAATTCGGTATTTATGTGTTGCCTGTGATTTTGTTTACAGAAAATATTGTTATTCTCATTTCAATTTTTCGATAGACCTACCTCATTTGCTTGGAATTTTCCCAAATATATTTACTTTACATACTATTGTATAAAATGTTTACTTGTTATCATTACTTAACATTGTTTATAATCAGGGTTTGCTAACCTAACAACAACAACAACAACAGATAACAACGCCGACACAACACAAAGGATATAAATGTGTTGTTGGGGACTTCTTCATCCTAGCTAAAACACAAGAAAGTGACAAAGGGCGCGCGTTTTGGGGGACAAGTCCCCACTTGTCCCTTGTAAATTTGGGCGTTCAAAAAGAGCAGATTATTAAAGCTTCTTGACTAAAAAAATATGATTCGGCTTAGTTAGATTATCGAAAAATATTGGATATGTGTTTTTTGTTTTATCAAATTAATAAAAATTGACGAAGATAAAAATGCGTCAAAGATCATGAGTGGGGGCTTATGACGTCATTTTCCGGTAAAAAATGTACTCAAATGTGACGTCACACGAGTTTTCGACGCACTGTGTCGTCTTCATTTTTTGTTTACGTGTAAAAAAAAAATGTGTCCATTATTTTTTTAAATCTATCTGACGAACTAATTAGATTTTTTGTCATCTACCCTATTTTAATAAATTACTTTTGAATTTGATGTATCAGGCCGGCTTCTAGTCTAACCGAACGCAGATGGATATCGGTATTTTAGTTTTTGAGTACGTTTTGCTCATTGCTAAGTTCGTCACCTTTCCTCTTGTTGGAATTGGCTTCTAGTCTAACCGGACGCAGCTACATATACCAGTATTTTACATGGAGCGTCTGCCTATCTGACCTCCACAACCAAGTCACTCGGTAACACTTATTGACTAGACTGGTTATCAGAATGGGGTAGATGATACACTAATCAATTGAGATACTTTTTAAGAGCTGTCAAAACGCGGTTCTCTCATAGATTTTGTATGGCTATAGCCAACTGTGACGTCACTGTTTATTGAACTCAATGACTCAACTATTTATTCATTTCAAAGCAACTATAAATCTAATTTGGCAATTAATCTATCTATACATATAATAAATCTGTAGAAAAGTCATTTTTGTACATTGAAGAAATTGAAACAAAAAATAGCCAGCGTGTGAAAAGATAAGTAACAGAACCCATTTCCATCATTTTTGAAATTTTTGTCTGTTTGTCTGTTTGTTTGTGCGCACATCACGTAAAATCTACGAATTCAATGCTGACAATGTTTATACAAAAAAATTGTGTGTAACTTGGGGTATGTTTTAGTGTTTTTTTCATTGAAATCGGTTAATTCTATCAAAAGATATATGAACTTAAAGTTTTCAAGAAGAACTAATCATCAATGTAAGATACATACATGCAGCGACATCTGTTGAACTAAAATGATACCAATGACTAAAAATGTGCTCACCACAGTCATAACTTTTAAATCGACTGACCAGCTTTAAAAAAAATTATAGCATAGGTAATATACTTTAGCAGTTTAACATTTTGTTCGATAGACGGCGTTGTTTATTTCACTCCATTTTCTGAATTGAATGACCCTCGCCCGTGTCAGTTGCCTATTTTTTGTTTTTTTTTTTTTGGATGGGAAATCATCAAATGACTCCTCCTGCTCTGGGCGGAGCAGGAGGGAGTGTCAGACTTTTACTGACTAAAACCCAGCCATGTTCCTTCATCGCCCTTTTGTTCCGGGGCCACGGTATCTCTTTCGAACAGTCCCGCAACCCCGGCAGACATCGGTCCTTGCGGATCGGCCCTTCCTTTTTGCTGACTCTCTTTTAGGCGCGCGTGGAACACGAACGCGCCGTCGACACGGCCTGTCGTCATGAGACGGACGGACGGCGAGCTAGCCCATAGCCCACCGTCCACAGGCCCGCGCCTACGGTGGCCGGGGGCCACGTGGTTGCCCCGGAAGCCCGGGGCGTCTGCCGCGGCGGCCGGGACGTTGAGAGGTTCTCTCCCTCTCACGTTCCGCCACCTCCTTCTCTAGCATTACTGCTTCGCAGAAGGAGGTGACGGCGTCCCATTCCGTCTCGCTCTGGACCATGGCTTGCACCAGGGCCGGACGCGAGAGGTCGCCGCCGCAAACGTGTAAATTGCCTCAAGATTGTTTGGGCTAATTGCTTGCACCTTTGATGAGAACTTTCGACCTAGCTGGAGTATGACTGTCATCGAGTGTCTAAGGATGAAGGAGGTGGCGGAACGTGAGAGGGAGAGAACCTCTAAACGTCCCGGCCGCCGCGGGAGACGCCCCGGGCGTCCGGAGCCACCACGTGGCCCCCGGCCACCGTACGCGCGGGCCTGTGGACGGTGGGTTATGGGCTAGCTCGCCGTCCGTCTGTCTCATGACGACAGGCCGTGTCGACGGCACGTTCGTGTTCGACGCGCGCCTCACAGAGAGTCAGCAATAGGAAGGGGTCCGCAAGGGCCGATGCCTGCCGGGGTTGCGGGACTGTTCTAAAGAGATACCGTGGCCCCGGAACACAAAGGGCGATGAAGGAACATGGATGGGTTTAGTCAGTAAAAGTATGATACTGCCTCCTGGTCCGCCCAGAGCGGGAGGAGTCATTTGATGATTTCCCATCCGAAAAAAAAGGCTGTCGAGGTAAGCCCTTTTTTGGAAAAACATAAGTAGATTATTTTAGCGATTAATGCAAATATATCGAAGAAATTAAATTGTTACCCACTTGGATCTACGTAGGTATATATCTACTAATATTATAAAGCTAAAGAGATTTTGGTTGGTTGAACGCGCTAATTACAGGAAAACTTTTAGTGTTGAATAGTTATCGAGGATGGCTATAGGTTATCTAACATCACGCTATAATTAAAAGGAGCGGAGCATCAATGATAAATGTTGCAAAAACAAGGAAAATTTATTTCTTTCGAGAGCTTCCTTTGCGGGCGCTGCATAAACGGTTAAAGTTGCGCAACAATCATGTATTAGGGAATTGTTCGTTTTAAAGCGTTCTAAAAAAAACCGCGATAGCATTATGTCTATCTTTCAAGGTTGACTCCACTCTCTCTAACCCTCTCTCACTCATGTGACGCAGACGAAGTTGCGCGGGTCAGCTAGTACATATAATAAATCTGTAGAAAAGTCATTTTTGTACATTGAAGAAATTGAAACAAAAAATAGCCAGCGTGTGAAAAGATAAGTAACAGAACCCATTTCCATCATTTTTGTAATTTTTGTCTGTTTGTCTGTTTGTTTGTGCGCACATCACGTAAAATCTACGAATTCAATGCTGACAATGTTTATACATAAAAATTGTGTGTAACTTGGGGTATGATTTAGTGTTTGTTTCATTGAAATCGGTTAATTCTATCAAAAGATATATAAACTTAAAGTTTTCAAGAAGAACTAATCATCAAATGTAAGATACATACATGCAGAGACATCTGTTGAACTAAAATGATACCAATGACTAAAAATGTGCTCACCACAGTCATAACTTTTAAATCGACTGACCAGCTTTAAAAAAAAATTATAGCATAGGTAATACTTTAGCAGTTTAACATTTTGGTCGATAGACGGCGTTGTTTATTTCACTCCATTTTCTGGATTGAATGACCCTCGCCCGTGTCAGTTGCCTATTTTTTGTTTTTTTTTTTCGGATGGGAAATCATCAAATGACTCCTCCTGCTCTGGGCGGAGCAGGAGGGAGTGTCAGACTTTTACTGACTAAAACCCAGCCATGTTCCTTCATCGCCCTTTTGTTCCGGGGCCACGGTATCTCTTTTGAACAGTCCCGCAACCCCGGCAGACATCGGTCCTTGCGGATCGGCCCTTCCTTTTTGCTGACTCTCTTTTAGGCGCGCGTGGAACACGAACGCGCCGTCGACACGGCCTGTTGTCATGAGACGGACGGACGGCGAGCTAGCCCATAGCCCACCGTCCATAGGCCCGCGCCTACGGTGGCCGGGGGCCACGTGGTTGCCCCGGAAGCCCGGGGCGTCTGCCGCGGCGGCCGGGACGTTGAGAGGTTCTCTCGGATCTCACGTTCCGCCACCTCCTTCTCTAGCATTACTGCTTCGCAGAAGGAGGTGACGGCGTCCCATTCCGTCTCGCTCCGGACCATGGCTTGCACCAGGGCCGGACGCGAGAGGTCGCCGCCGCAAACGTGTAAATTGCCTCAAGATTGGTTTTTTAACCGACGAAACAAAAAGAAGGCAGTTCTCAATTCGACGCGTATTTTTTTTATATTATTATATGACCACGGATAACTTTTACAGAGAAGCCGTACATGGTCCTTTTGTTTGTAAAAAGCGTAGGTACATCTCAAAGTTGGTCCCATTTATAATTGAAAAGTCGTGTTTGGGCTAATTTCTTGCACCTTTGATGAGAACTTTCGACCTAGCTGGAGTATGACTGTCATCGAGTGTCTAAGGATGAAGGAGGTGGCGGAACGTGAGAGGGAGAGAACCTCTAAACGTCCCGGCCGCCGCGGGAGACGCCCCGGGCGTCCGGAGCCACCACGTGGCCCCCGGCCACCGTACGCGCGGGCCTGTGGACGGTGGGCTATGGGCTAGCTCGCCGTCCGTCTGTCTCATGACGACAGGCCGTGTCGACGGCACGTTCGTGTTCGACGCGCGCCTCAAAGAGAGTCAGCAATAGGAAGGGGTCCGCAAGGGCCGACGCCTGCCGGGGTTGCGGGACTGTTCTAAAGAGATACCGTGGCCCCGAAACACAAAGGGCGATGAAGGAACATGGATGGGTTTAGTCAGTAAAAGTATGACACTGCCTCCTGGTCCGCCGAGAGCGGGAGGAGTCATTTGATGATTTCCCATCCGAAAAAAAAAAAGGCTGTCGAGGTAAGCTCTTTTTTGGAAAAACATAAGTAGATTATTTTAGCGATTAATGCAAATATATCGAAGAAATTAAATTGTTACCCACTTGGATCTACGTAGGTATATATCTACTAATATTATAAAGCTAAAGAGATTTTGGTTGGTTGAACGCGCTAATTACAGGAAAACTTTTAGTGTTGAATAGTTATCGAGGATGGCTATAGGTTATCTAACATCACGCTATAATTAAAAGGAGCGGAGCATCAATGATAAATGTTGCAAAAACAAGGAAAATTTATTTCTTTCGAGAGCTTCCTTTGCGGGCGCTGCATAAACGGTTAAAGTTGCGCAACAATCATGTATTAGGGAATTGTTCGTTTTAAAGCGTTCTAAAAAAAACCGCGATAGCATTATGTCTATCTTTCAAGGTTGACTCCACTCTCTCTAACCCTCTCTCACTCATGTGACGCAGACGAAGTTGCGCGGGTCAGCTAGTCTATACTATAATAATAATAATCTATACTAATCTATTCTAATAATATAATATAATATATAATCTTTTGTTTGAAAGTTTGTAAGTTTGTATGTAGGGGGTAATCTCCGGAAGTAATGAACTAATTTAAAAAATAGTTTCACTGGTATAAAGCTACATTATTCGTGAGTGCTATAGGCATTTCGACGTTCGGCTGCCGTAGCGTGCACACGTACGCTCCGCACTGTCGTCTGCTCCCGATCTCGTCTCGCCGCCGTCGCTGCTCCTTCGTAGCGCCGCTGCCCGCCGAGCTCCGCCTGCCAAGTCGTGGTACTATTTCAGTCTTTGCCTTGCGCTCTGACTGAGTGGTGCTGCGCCGTTTCGAATCAGCTACTTGTAGTTGGTTCGAATCGAAAACTGTCTTTTTCAAGACAAACACCCTAACAGGTCAAACGTCCCGCGTTTTTTGCCCCTTCAGGGAAAATCCACAATTTTCTGTGGTTCTTGGTGGAAACCTCACGGTGCCAACGAAGCCAAGAGGGTGGTGACCCAATCCTACCCGCCAAACCCCTTCAGGGCGAGGCATCCCATTGGAGTCGAGAGCTAGGACCTTGGCCTTGGGGGCTTCCCTCGTCAAACCTAGTCTCTGGTTTCGTTCACAGCGACACACCTAGTGTCGGTTGGGAGTGTCTACCCCTTCGCACTAGAGCCCCTTGCGGGACTAGGGCCCTGTCGCCCAATAAGATTGGCGGCAGGTTTACAAGCTTAGGGCACACCTTAAGTACTCACCTCCCTGCGTCACCAGCAGGGAGACAAACACATCCCCAGGTTATCCCACCTGGGGAGTTAGGATTAGGCTTAGCCTAGATCTTCAGGCCCTTCAGGCCATTCAGACAGCAGTGTAGCTGGCGAGTTTGTTTGTGTTTTTCTTCTCGCCAGTATAGCACTAGGAAAAACTCAAGGGTGGGTTCGTTTTTAAGGGAGCTGTCTGCCCGGGGGGTATACGTTTACGTATCTCCTCGGGACTAGCGTAGGTTATGAACCTTAGGTCCCCATAGGATTTTCGCCATAATTATGGCTCCGCTAATTAAACCGACGATGTTAGCTCAGCTGAGGATCCTCCTCAATGAGCTGATGTCCGATGAGAGTCCCCACGTTAGGGCTAAATATGACGCGCTCTTAGAGCCTTTAAAAAACGAGTGGCAATACAAGCCCCAGTCAAGCAACGGCTCGGAGGACAGCGAAAGCACACCTCAGCCCGAGCTTGTAGATTTCAGCGATGCGCTGGAATCTACCCCCCCGGCTCCAGTTCCAATGGAAGCCACGCCCGTTCAATCCCCAGAGGATAATATTATTACCCCGTCACTTAATGACACTGAGATGGAAGTTTCCCACTCAGACGATGCCTCGGCCTCAGAGTCCGACTCCTCCCCCTCCTCATCCTCCGAAGACGATTATCAAATCGTCGGAAAGGGAAAGAGGAAAAAGGGCAAATCCCCCTCGGCTTCTTCCTCAAAGAAGCCAGCCATTATCAGCGCTCTTCCGCCCCAGTCTCAGTCGACTGCAGGCCCCTCTCAGAGCCGCCCCCTAAGCCCAATGGCCGTAGCCACCCCGGCTGACGCCACCCCCGATTCCGCCACTCAGGCACCTAAGAAACACCGTCCTCCGCCCCTATTCATCCATGATAAGGGTAAATGGACGGAAGTTTCGAAGACGTGTAACGAACGTCGTATAAACTACATTAATGCCCGTGCCGTAGAGCAGGGCATTAAAGTAATGACAGCAACCCCCAACGATTACCGGGAGCTCTCCAAGCTCCTCAAAAACAGGGGTATTAGGTATCACACCCACACCCCCCAGGACGAAACCCCTACCAGGGTAGTAGTCAAAAATATCCCGATTGAGATCTCCCCTCAGGAGATTAAGGACGACCTCACGGCTCAAAACATCCCAGTAGCCGAGGTCCACCGCATGCACCGTAGGGTCGGAGGTCGCTCAAATTCCTCGCCCTACAACATGGTGCTCGTTGTTTGTGACCGCGTGGAAGGGCACCATCCCATCCACAAAATCTCAAAGATTTGCGGTCTCTCAGGCCTCCGTATAGAGAAGCCTGTAAAGACCGGTGTCATGACTCAGTGTCATCGTTGCCAGCTGTACGGCCACGCGCAACGAAACTGTTTCGGTCAACCCAGATGCGTCAAGTGTCTGGGGGACCACGGCACTGCCGAATGCCCTCGCCCTAAAGACCGCTCTTTGTGCACTGAGCCTCCGAGCTGTGTACTGTGCGGTGAGTCTGGCCATCCCGCCAATTACCGCGGATGCCCCAAGGCTCCCAAATCTTCCGCCCCCAAATTGGCCCAGCGCGCCAATAATAGGCAACTGAGGGAATGCCCCTCCCTTGTCAGTCAGCTCCCCAGCTATCTAGGACCCCAGCGCCCCAGCCCGTGGAATTCTTTAAACCACCAGGCGCACTTCCCGGCTCTGAGGCCCCATCAAGCACCTGCCCCTCAGGCAATCCCACCCCTGATGGCACTGCCTGCCACGCCGCCCCCCAATCCTAACCCCACTGCCCAGCAGGCCGCTCCTATAGCGCCTTCCCCTCCAGCGCCCTCAGCGCCTCGCCCTCCAGCGCCTTCAGCGCCCCTACCCCCGGCGCCCGTAGCGCCTCGCCCCATCGCGCCCACTGATCCTCGTCGCCCACCGCCTTCAGCGCCACGACACTTGACAAAGATGCCCCCGACGCACTTTGCCCCGTTCACTTTCGCGGCCCCTACTCCCCCTCCCGTGAACTACCATCATCATCTCGATCCCTATGACCCGGTCAGAGTCCTTGGTAGTACCTTCGCGGTATTCCACTCCCCGCGTGCCATTCAGATGACGCGCGATACCATTGCATGCAACGGTGACATGAGACTGCTAGTCCAAGTCTACAATGCGTACCCAGACGTTGCGCAGGCCCTCAGAAACCTCCCCCACAACCGAGCCTATAATGGATAAAGTCCCCCCCAGTAGGTTCAAACCGAAATCCCTTAAAATAGGGACTTTCAACGCCAATGGTCTTACGACCCAACGTGATGAGATCGCCACTTTCCTCCGCGACCATCAACTAGACATCCTATTAGTGCAAGAGACATTTTTAAAACCCCATCAGAGAGACCCGAATATTGCCAACTATCGGTTAGTTCGCAATGACAGGTCTCACTGTCACAGAGGGGGTACTCTTGTTTACTATAAATCTAGTCTGTACTGCATCCCCATAGCCCCTCCCCCCGTTTCCTGTTTTGAAGTCTCAGTCTGTCGGCTGGGCATGACAGGTCATCAATCCATCACTATTATCTCGGCTTACCTTCCACCTGCCAGTACCAACTTAACCGCCGCGACGATTAACGCTTCCGTTAAAGATGACCTCACTGTCCTCCTCAATCTGAGTGACTCCGTCCTTCTGGCGGGGGATCTCAACGCGAAACACCCCGCGTGGAATAGTCGCTTAGAAACCCACAGAGGCAAGATTTTATACGATCTTTGCTCCACCCTTAACTTCGATGTCATTGCCCCAATGCATCCCACTCATTTCCCTCACAACGTAAATCATAGCCCTGACGTGCTAGACGTCGCGCTTCTGAAGAATGTAAACTTGCGGTTACATTCTATAGAAGCGCTTGACGAACTCAACTCTGACCATAGACCAGTTATCATAGAACTCGCTCCTAGGACAGGTCCCTATGACCCCACTAGCCCTCCCTCCACTAAAACTATCACGGACTGGAGGAAAGTAAGCGATTTGCTGAAATCCACCGAGTCCCCTCACTTAGACCAGATCCCCGACAACATCGAAACTGTAGCCGACACGGAGGCCGCGATCAGCTTATTCACAGAACACGTACAATCAGTCCTGAACGATTGTTCAAGGGAAGTTCCGGCGGATGATTACCGCTGGAAACTCCCGGATGATGTGCGTGATCTTGTGACTGAGAAGAACGCGGCCGTCCGTGCCTACAGCTCTTTTCCCTGCGCCGCTAACAAAGCTTTTATGCGCCGCTTACAACGCAAAGTAAGCGGATGCATCAAAAAGCTGCGTGAGGAGCGCTGGGACAAGATGCTCGGTGAACTCGAACCGACCCATACGGCTTTCTGGGACTTGCAGAGGAAACTTCGTTCCACTGAAGTCGCCGCTATGCCTCCTCTCATTCGTTCCGACAACACCGTCGCTTTTGATGACGACGACAAAGCCGAGTGCCTAGCCGACAGCCTAGAGTCCCAATGCTCCCCCAGTACCCTGCCAGTAGACATAGCTCACCTCACAAAGGTGGATGCTGAAGTTGAACGCAGAACCTCACTACCGCCCGTCGAAGACCCTGATGATCCCATTCCCCCAGTCACTCCAGACGAGGTAGAGGACATCATAAAAGGTCTCAAATCTAGAAAAGCCCCTGGCTCTGATGGAATCACCAATAGGGTGTTCAAACTTTTCTCCCCCGCTCTTATAGTGTTATTGACCGCTATCTTCAATAGCGCCTTAACTAACAACATCTTCCCACAATCGTGGAAACAGGCTACCGTTATTGGTATTCCCAAACCGGGCAAGCCTAAGTCTTCTCCGAGTAGTTACCGCCCCATTAGTCTCCTCAATGTCATAGGCAAAATCTACGAGAGGCTTATTTATAAGCGTCTCAAAGACTACGCCGAGGCAAAGAGTTTAATTCCAAAGGAGCAGTTTGGATTTAGATCCCAACACTCTTGTGTCCAACAAGTGCATCGCATTGTCGAGCACATCAGCGCCCGCTTTCAGCGAGGCCTGATGACCGGTGCCTTGTTCTTCGATATCGCGAAAGCATTCGACAAGGTCTGGCACAACGGGCTGATATACAAGCTATACCAGCTCGGTGTGCCCGATCGTCTCGTGCTCATCCTTCGTGACTTTCTGTCAAACCGCACATTTCGATACCGTATCGAAGGTGCACTCTCAGCCCCTCATCCGATCCGCGCCGGTGTCCCTCAGGGATCGGTGATCTCCCCACTAGCATTCACGCTGTACACCAGCGACATCCCCAAGAGTGCAGCGTCCGAGCTAGCACTCTTCGCCGACGACACGGCCATTTTTTACTCCGGTAGAACTCCCGCTAGTATTACTCGCATTCTCCAGAAGTCCGCAAACGCCTTAGGCGATTGGTTCCGGAAATGGAGAATCGAGGTCAATCCCGACAAGAGCCAGGCGGTACTTTTCTCAAGCCCCCGACAACTCTTCCCCGATACCCCCAGTCCGATCACCATGCTTGGCAAGCCGATCCCTTGGGCGAAGCGAGCCAAGTACTTGGGTGTTATCCTAGACCGACGTCTTAACTTTAGTGAGCACATAAAGACGGTGCGTTCGCGTGCCGCCTTTGCTCTCGGTAGGCTTCACTACATTCTGAACGCACGTAGCAAATTGTCACTTAAGTGCAAATTGCGTATTTACACCGCGTGCATCAGGCCTATCATGACTTTCGCATGTCCCGTTTTTGCGCACACCAAACCCTACCATCTTCATAAGATGCAGACCCTCCAGAATAGGTTCTTGCGAAAGGCCACAGGTGCCCCACCTTACGTTAGGAATGAGCAACTCCATGTTGATCTCAAAATCCCCACCATGATGCAGTACATGAAACGTCTGACCAAGGGCTTTTTCGATTCAGCCGAAAAACACCCTAATCCGCTGATCTCCTCAGCAGCCAGTTATGCCCCCTCTAACATATCTAGGATTCGTAGACCCAGACTTACCCTTGTCACTCCCGATGACCCCATCACCCTTTATCAAGAGAGCTGTAGGGAAACGAGTACACTACGTAGGTACAAATACAAAAACCGATTTAAACCGCGAATCCGGTCCCGCCGGCGTGGACCCCCGCGACCCCCCATTAACGTCACTGCACGACCCCAGCCCGACATGCTCGATGAGCCAATTAATGATCCGACCCAGCCTGTTGTTGTCCCTTGCTGCCCTCTTGTCAATGACCCACTAAGCCGAGGCCCGAACCCCACAGGGGGTGCCCTTAGTGACGGTTCATTTAATGTGTAATTCCTGTTAGTTTGTAAGCCCTGGCTGGGGGCCTTAAAGTAATTTTTGGCCACCACAGGATTGTCCGGTTAAGCAGTCAAGCAATCGTCTAGAATTGCAACTGCGAGTGGTCCCTCCTAAAAAAAAAAAAAAAAAAAAAAAAAAAAAAAAAAAAGTGCTATAGGCAATATTTCATTCCCGTACTCCCACGGGAACGGGAACTACGCGGGTGTAACCGCGGGACGTCAGCTAGTTGAAAATAAATCGGGTTTTCAGGCCCAAAATACAGTGTGTTTTTTAGAGATAGGTCATCTACCCTATTTCTGGCTTCTAACTACCCTCAATAACTGTAAAATGTCTGGAAATGACAGCGGGGAACAACTGCATTATGAATGATTATTGATAGCTTGTTCCTTTATACATTTTGTAATCGTTGCATAAAACCCGTAGCGGTTCAATGGTTAACGGTTTAATGGGTTTAATCGTTTCCAACGTAATCTTATTACCTACCATTATTTGAAAGAAAAATGTGTTGACCAAAGATTTTCGAAGTAACGTTACATAAAACAAATAAACGTCGTAGAAACAAGGCATCGATGTAAGGTTATCGATATTATGAAACAGCGAAATAAAAAGGCGTAGTTAAAACGGCAATATAATAATATAGGCATCGATGTATAGTCATCGATGCTTAATTGCCCATACTAAATGATTTGAAAAGAGTAACCATGGAGTTTCTTGCCGGTTCTTCTCCATGGAAACGACCAACCCGAAAACGTGCACCTTTTCGACGTTTTATAAGTGCCCATGTAGGCCTATGTGAAATAAAATATTTTGATTTTGGATTACAATTTTCGCAGGTTGGTAATATGTATGTTCTCCCATCCATGGACCGACCAGGAAAGAGTTGCTTTGCCTTGAAAACCGACCCGTGCAACTGTTATTGATGAATTATGTTTAATAAGCAAATAGGTTTTTACAAACATTTTTACATGTATCATTTTTAAACTAGATGGAGCCGGTGTTTCGTACCTGACTACTTTGAAAAGAAACAGCCGAAATTCAGAGGTCATAGACTCTTTTAAAGTCAAAAAATAATTTTGGTTCAACCCACATGAGGACTATGCATTATTTTGCCACAAACTCCTTCAATAGACCGATTCGCTACTAAGAAAACCCTTGTCCAAATCATATAACAATATCCAACACGATTCTCCGTAAAACTTATAAAACTATTCGCCCATATTACTGCGTACATCTCGGACCCATTTCAAATCCATCTTTCAAAATTGTCCTTGAATTCTCGCGTCAAGTTACCATGTCATATCATATCTACGAAACTTGAAAGGTTTGAAAGAAGGATCTAATCCGTCTAGATGATTTGATATTCTTTTGTTTTATTTGTTTGGTTTTGGTTCAAGTGGTTCTACTGAGCAATGATAGTAAAAAAATGTATATAGTCAAGACAGCTAAATATGGTGTTAAGTTTGCATTCTAAATAGATATATCTATACTTACTATAATAATATTATAAAGAGGTAACATTTGTTTGTAAGTTTGTATGTAGGGGGTAATCTCCGGAAATAATGAACCAATTTTAAAAATTGTTTCACTGGTAGAAAGCTACATTATTCGTGAGTGCTATAGGCTATATTTTATTCCCGTACTCCCATGGGAACGGGAACTACGCGGGTGAAACCGCGGGACGTCAGCTAGTGATTTAGTAAAGGTAAACTCATACTCAAAGCATTTACTTCAATTAGACCATTACGGCACTTTTGAATGTCAAAAAAACAACAAGCTACAGTCAGAGTCACAAGGCATTTTATAACTTGAGAAAGTACTGTAATTGCATATTTTAAAGCGTAGATCTCTATGGAGAAGAATGGGCAAGAAACTCCATACCAAACAAGGTATTCATACACGTACCGTAAATCAAACTAAGTAACTCTACGCGAAAAAGATTTCTGGGAAACGACTTATTTTTGTGTACAAAATTACGTTTATCGGTAGGACTCAATGAAATGCACTCAAAACATTGTGCTGATGGATACATTGATGGAGGTCCTGGAGGTATTTAAAGTAAAGTTTAAATATGAAAACCTTGTATAAAAAAAAAGTTAGAACATTTTATTTTATTAGGGAAATACCAACAAAATAATGCTCTGTCCAGCAAAGTGACCGTCGCGTGTCGCGCGAATATGCGATGCTCGTGATTTTTTTTTGACGAACTCGATCCAGTTTTTCGAACAAATATTGACTTAGTGTATGAACGCGACGATGGTGTATTCGCGAGATCGTTCGCTTGGTTAGGACCTAGATAGAAATGCAAACAGTTTTAAAACTAAATCTTCTTGACGTTTATCAATCTTCTCTTCTCTTCTGTTGTTCACTGTTGTGTGTAAGTACAGTCAGCAAGTAGTTTCCGCCGGCCTACAGTCTCTCAACAGCTGAAGGCCGAAAGAAACCCCTGCCTACTGCACCGAGAGCTTCTTTCTTCTTTGCTTGAGGTATCTTTTTTCTTGCAGTGAAATTTATAAAACAATAGTACATACCAATAATAATACCTTAATAATAATACCTTATGGTTAATAGTACCTTATGGGTGAAAGTAACTTATTTAGTCCCGAGACGGGGTTTGGCGCCCGAGCGCAGCGAGGGCACTAATAGTTCGAGGGACTAAATAAGTATTTAACCCGAGGTAAACACTGTGCTTTTCATTACGAATTCATGGAAAGTATCAATAAAAACATGAATCAACTCGAAAAACAAATGAAGATCGGATTGCCGCTTTCCCGCCTATTTTGCTTTTTTTTTCTGTGGCCGGCCAGCTATTCAGCCATTAAATATTTTTAATTTTCATCATCGAAAAATTGGTAAATCATCATCTGCCTAGCCTTTTCCCAACTATTTTGGGGTCGGCTTCCAGTCTAACCGGATGCAGCTGAGTACCAGTATTTTACATGGAGCGACTGCCTATCTGACCTCCACAACCAAGTTCCTACTTGGTAATACGATACCACTTTGGTAAGACTGGTTGTCAGACTTTTTTTTTTCGAAAAATTGGTAAATATTTTGCCCAAATCCATGATATTTTAAAGAAATAGTTGAAACTTAATTATAATAAAGTTATAAAAATATATATAATTATATTCTTTCATTAATACATAACTTTATGATATTTCAATTTTACATCGTGGCTGTCTAGAAAGTTAGAACATGGTTCAATAGAAAAATGTTTTTTTTTTTTTAATAATTTGACAGCTGTCAGTTGAAAACGATTCTCCCTAGGGCTGAAAAGTATTACTTTCAACCTGCTTCTCAGGCAACTTCAGACCTACTTTCCGAGTATGAGTAATGAAAAATAAATTACCCACATACATATGCCACCACGAATTAATTAAAAATCGCTGACCACAAACAGATCGTATCGCGACAGGTCAACGGAAGGCCACACGCGGCGACTTTCCATAATTAACCGATTAACATTTCAGTTGCTTTCGCATCCGCTGTATTTTATTCCATCAGCACTGCTCTAAAAACAGTGAAGGAAAAGTTCGTGAGGAAACCAGCATACCTGAGACATATTTCTCGACGACATGTAAAGCCAGGTCAGAGAGAGGCCTATGGGTAACATAAAAACACTAATACCAGGTTAGGCACCAACTACACTAAGTCTAGCAGCTATATCTGCTACTCATTTTGAGCATGAACGTGGAGAATTTGGGTTCTAAAGGATCCGTAATGTACCGTCAATATGGTGTCGATTCTGTTGCTCTTAAACTAAACTTATTTTAAGCTATTGCTATCTTTTTCTCTCTAATAAAACGAGAAAGAGACGGACGTCATTTAGAGCTGTCAAATTTAGTTGGAACTAATATTTCCATACAAATGAAGGGTGCACGTAAAAACATGTCGACTAAAAACACAGTGAAGCGCAAGGCATAAACTAGTTTGACATCTCTAACTTAGTTCATAGCTATAGGGCTCCTTTTCTCGCTCTGCCTTTTAGTAAAAGATAGCAATAGCCTAAATTAAGTTTAGTTTGTGCACAACAGAATCGACACCAGTATTCCGGAGACAAGCACAAGAAATGTTTCAACTCTGTATGGTTTGAGCCGGTAAAACAAGGAACATTTTTATTTCAAAGCAAGTGATATTATACTAATTTATACTAATATTATAAAGAGGAAAGAATTGATTTTTTGTTTGTTTGTCTGTTTGTTACGATTTAACTCTAAAACTAAACGACCGATTTTAAAAATTCTTTCACCATTAAAAAGCCACATCTTTACTGAGTAACATAAGCTATATTAATAGTAGTAGTAGTAGTAGTTATAATATTAGTCTGTATGGTGTCGGACGTAAAGAATAGAACCATCCCATATCTTCCCGTGGGTGTCGTAAGAGGCGACTAAGGGACTTACCAGAGAATGGGCAGCAGCGTTCTCTGTGCTTTTGTAACAACCGTACTGCGATCGCCAACCCGCCTGCCAAGCGTGGTGATTATGGCAACCCCCCCTTTGGGGGAGGCCTATGTCCAGCAGTGGACGGGTTTCAGCTGAAATGATGATGATGATGATGATAAGCTATATTTTATCCCCGTACTCCCACGGGAACAGGAACTATGCTGGTGAAACCACATGACGTCCGCTAGTTAGACAATACGCTCATAAATCCGAAAAATCAGAGTTGTCTGTCTTGGGTTCCAACTAGAGTCCAGACAGCTGCTAGTAGTACTGGTGCTTATAGTAAAATCCACTACAAAAGTTCCACTTACTTCAACCCAGCTACGATCTCCATGGCCCCGTTGAAGTTGCCGATGTTCCAACACGTGAGGGCGACCCGCAGCACGCAGGCTAGCGCCGCCTTCCTGTCTTCGAGAGTGGGGTGGGAGAGGACCAGCTCTGTCACCCACGCTGATACCTGGGGGCAAAGGAAAGGGGTTTATTAGAAAGAAAGAAAATATATTTATTTGGCACATGCAACAAGTTACACAACAAAAAATGAAAATAAACTAACAAACTTTAATCTAACCAATAAAAAACTTAAGTCTTAGACCTGAATGCGCTGATATCGGTCGCGCGTACGAGTATATATTGTGTTCTTTAGAGCACCATACTGCGACGGTTACGTATCATAATACTTAAGTTCATCCTATCTATTTTCGATATAACTACGGTTGTTTCACAAATGTTCATATAATATGTTCATAACACATATTGGTCGACCCAACTACTGTTTAACTTATCAGCGACGCGTACGTTGCTACAGCTATATTTCTCGCTGACGTACACGACCGAACGTACGCGACCGACCGTACGCAACCGACCGTACGCGACCAACATCAGTATAACAGGGATTCAGGATTACACAGATAAAAAGAGATAATATTGTGTGTTTCACGGCTGCGCCTAAAAGGCCCAGTTCAGCAAACTGCCAAGCAGCTAGTAGATAAGTGGAGTAAGTAGAGTGCCTTGTATTTTAAGGGAAGCAGGAATCGGCTTTTTGCGTGCTTTCGGGACTGATAGGTGGAGTACGTAGAGTGCCTTGTTTTTTGAGGGAAGCAGGAATCTGCTTTTTAGGTGCTTTCGGGACTGATAGGTAGAGTACGTAGAGTGCCTTGTTCCCGAAGGAAAGCAGGAATCGGCCTTTTACTTGCCTTCGCGCCTGATAGGTGGAGCACGTAGAGTGCCTTGTATTTTAAGGGAAGCAGGAATCGGCTTTTTAGGTGGCTTCACGCCTGATAGGTGGAGTAGGTAGAGTGTCTTGTATTTTAAGGGAAGCAGAAATCGGCTTGTTAAATGCCTTCGCGCCTGATAGGTGGAGTACGTTGAGTGCCTTGTATTTTAAGGGAAGCAGGAATGGGCTTGTTAGGGCCTTCGCGCCTGTTAGGTGTAGTACGTAGAGTGCCTTGTTCCCGAAGGAAAGCAGGAATCGGCTTGTTATGTGCCTTCACGCCTGATAGGTAGGTGGTTAAGCAGAGTAAAGTTTGAAATCTGGTGGGAAGGATGACTGTGTACCGACAGTGGATCATCATCAGCCTATTGATGTTCCCACAGCTGGGACACAGGCCTCCTCTCTATGAGAGAGAATGGGCTATAATCCACCACGCGGGCCCAGTGCGGATTGGTAGATGTCCACATGTCTTCGAATTTTTTGGTTCTAGGAACATGCCGGTTTCCTCACGATGTTTTCCTTCACCGTTTTGAGAGCAGTGGTGATGAAATAAATTACACAAAGTAATGCGCCTGTCTGGGTTCGAACCCACGACTTACTGTTCGTAAGTCGGGGCCGCCGCCACTGGGCCACCGCTGCTATCGCAGTGGATAGTGTGGATACAAAGGCAGATTAGTATTCAAGCAGAGTAAAGTTTGAAATCTCGCGGAAAGGATGCTTGTGTAGCAGTTGAAACAAAGGCAGATTAGTATTCAAGAGAAGTAAACTGATTGAGCAACTCTTGGAGGCCTTAAGGGATTTCAAATTAGCTTATTTTCGGCGCGTATAAGTTTATTTATTGTAGCGTGTGTTGGCGCGTTTGCGCGAGTCTAAAATATGTTTTTTTAATAATAAATAAATATCGCTGGACATTAACACACAGCGCTATCTTTGTCCACACTAAGCAACGAGGCTTGTGTCGTGGACACCAGATAGTTGATATACTACATAGATACTTTTTGTTTGTAAATACATACTTACTATACATATAAACATCCATGAAATATCCATGCTCATCACACAAACATTTGCTCCGACAGGGATTCGAACACGGGATCCTAAGACCGTAAGGTAGCCTCACTACCACCGCGCCATTCGGGTCGTTTTGGGACGAAGGAAGCTTATTTTTTGGGACGAAAAAGGCTTTTGTTATGTGGGCCGAAACTCAGTAGGACGAACGGAGAATAAATCCTTTTTAACCGACTTCCAAAAAGGAGGAGGTTCTCAATTCGATCGGTATTTTTTTTAAATGTATGTACACTGATTACGCTGAGATTTATGATCCGATTTACGTGATACTTTTTTAGTTAGACGCGGAATACTTGCCATTTGGTCCCATGAAAATTTAACATAGTTTGGCCCAGTAGTTTTCATTTTATGAATATTTTTACTTCAGTCGTGTGGTATAATTCCACACGCGCAATCGACTATTGCCCCATCAACCCCTCATAAACCCAGAGTCTGTGGTTGTTACTGAGAAGTTCATAACACAGCATAGCATCACGCCTGTAATCTCCGAAGGTAGACAGAGGTGTACCTAATAGTACACCCATATTTCGTCAGTTATGTTTAGGTCCCATGTAATAGGGGCGCGCCTATTGCCATCAACTGGGCACAAATGCAGATCCTGTGGCTGTAACTGAGAAATTCCTTTTGGAATAACACTGCTCCACCTTTTCTTTTTTTTTTTCGGCTGCGAAATCATCAAATGAGTCCTCTCGCTCTGGGCGGAGCAGGAGGGAGTGTCAGACTTTTACTGACTAAAACCCATCCATGTTCCTTCATCGCCCTTTGTGTTCCGGGGCCACGGTATCTCTTTCGAACAGTTCCGCAGACCCGGCAGGCATCGGTACTTGCGGACCTCTTCCTTTTGCTGACCTCTTTGAACACTGCTCCACCTTTTTTTTTTTTCCGATGGTAAATCATCAAATAACTCCTCCCGCTCTGGGCTGAGCAGGAGGGAGTGTCAGACTTTTACTGACTAAAACCCATCCATGTTCCTTCATCGCCCTTTGTGTTCCGGGGCCACGGTATCTCTTTCGAACAGTTCCGCAGACCCGGCAGGCATCGGCCCTTGCGGACCCCTTCCCTTTGCTGACCTCTTTGAACACTGCTTCACCTTAGAATCAAATCTAGGACCTGATACTCAGCAGCCGCTTCTTATCGAGGCAGATGTCGATTCTGTTGTGCACAAACTAAACTTAATTTAGGCTATGGCTATCTTTTACTAAAAGGCAGTGCGAGAAAAGGACGGCTACAGCTATGAAATAAGTTACAGATGTCAAACTAGTTTATGCCTTGCGCTTTACCGTGTTTTTAGTCGACATGTTTTTAAGTGCACCCTTCATTTGTATGGAAATATTAGTTCCAACTAAATTTGACAGCTCTAAATTACGTCCGTCTCTTTCTCGTTTTATTAGAGAGAAAAAGATAGCAATAGCCTAAAGTGATGGCCTGAAACACAGGTTTAAATTAACCTAGATCAGGCAGGTCGCTACCGCTTTTGAATTCGACATTTTCGTTACTCGCAACTGTTATATTATAGTTATAGTTTACTTTTATGCACTAATTATACAATTCTTTAAGAAATAACACTACTGCACCTAAATGTACACTTTTGTACTTTTTAAACAAATTATTCTATTCTAAATTAAGTTTAGTTTGTGCATAACAGAATCGACACCAATATCTTTCGAAACTAAGTAATATTTGACACCTAAACCTGATACAAAGAGAATCACTATTTAAACCGAGTAGGGTGCGGTTAAATTATGTAACGCCGGGATGATAATCAGTATTGAAACACGGGGACCGGAATAAGCCTACCCTTTGTGTAGGTTAGCTGTGTTTCAGGGGAAGGTGGGACAGTCCTCTTGAAATTAATTGTGAATTGATGAAGCTAATAAAATATGGTAAATGATATTTGATACTAATTGAATGGGATGGAGTCATATGTAAGAAAAAGGTGCAAATCATAGAGTGACGGTTGACAGGGGAGAATGGATGAAAAAAACGTGTTGCACCGACCACAAGAGTAACATACAACAACAACAACCCATAACGTCTACTGCTGGACATAAGCCTCTCCCATGATGGGAGGAATTTGCCGTAATCTCCACGCTTGGCAGGCGGATTGGAGATCGTAGTGATGAAAGACTAACAGAAAACGCTGCTGCCCATTCTCTGGTCTACGGAGGCGCAAGGTGTTCTGCCTCAGACATTAGTCGCCTTATAAGACACCCGTGAGTGTAATGGGTTGGTACTATTCTACTCTGCCGGATACCACACGGCTAACATACAAAATTACCCTAATTTATTAGCTGACCTATTGAATGATAATTGTAATAATACTGTCATAATCGATCTGGTCTTTAAAATGTAAGTACATGTTTCATAAATAATGTACGTAAATGTATGTAAATAATGTAAGCCGTGTGGTATCCGGCAGAGTAGAATAGAACCAACCCATTACACTCACGGGTGTCGTATAAGGCGACTAATGTCTGAGGCAGAACACCTTGCGCCTCCATAGACCAGAGAATGGGCAGCAGCGTTTTCTGTTAGTCTGTCATCACTGCAATCTCCAATCCGCCCAAGCGTGGAGATTGCGGCAAATTCCTCCCATCATGGGAGAGGCTTATGTCCAGCAGTGGACGTTATGAGCTGATGTAGTAGTAGTAGTAGTAAATAATGTAAATGTTTGCATGCCGAATGGTAAAATATGGCTGAACTTTGATAAATGTCATAACAATTGTATTACTCATATTTGCAAAATAAAATTCTATTCTATTCTATTCTAAGGGCAGTAAGATGAAGATGGGATGGGGTCAGTGTTTCATAACCGACTACTCTGAAACCAAACACCGAATCAAATTTAAAAGTCAAAATAGACTTTTAAAGTCCAGATCAAGCAGAATTATTAATGTCTGAGATGCTTATTTAAGGAATTAATGCCAAAATTCAGTAAATTAGTAAACTACAATTACTTTTCAAAGATTGATTCTTGATGAAATTAAATGATATCAAAATAACTTGTCTCACAATTTCACAAGCACACAGTTACCCTACTTTCAATTCCAACACCAGTCTTACTTTATACATAATATTGAAGACACTATGCGCGTAGCGAATAGAAAGATATTTACATATTTTGTAATATAAACAAGATAGAAGTCTTTTTAAAGTTTTTCATAATAAGTTGGAAGAAAACTAGTTCTGCATTATTCATAAAGAGACTGTAGTAACTCAGAGGGCATTATTAAATATTATATAACAACTGTTTTATTTATTTTTTTATAAAAAAAAACATTTATTGATTACGTGCACACAAAATATTTATCAGGACAGTACATTTGCCGGACGGGCGTTATCCGCTGATGGCGTGGATACGTGTACCTGGTGCTCTGCCTATACCCTATTACTACCGGGCGCACGCTTGTACTATACTTCGCCGCCAGACGGCGCTGACGTCCTACACCTAATTAACTGTAGCTGTAGCTGATCATTCTTCGCTATCTCAGGGCGTTGACCTAACGAGGGGATAGGGGTTACTGGGAAAATAAGACACTTATTTAACTTTCATGACTGTACAGGAAGCGATTTCAGGATTAATTCGCGCACTACTTTTTCACTGTTTACTTATACATATTTAATTGCCGTACTGATGACTACGATTCTAAGAAAAGTCGAGTTTACTAAGGTACTCCAGAACTTTACGGTAACGAGAACCCTGATTTCGCTTTCTGATTTCGGAAAACTTTAATGAAAATTTGATTATGGAAATGTACAATCTTTCTGCAAATTACAATTTTGAGCTTATGTTTAAACACATTATATACATCGCCACAATTCTACATAACGTTATTTATGTACAGACATAGGAACAACGAAAATCTTTATTAAAATGGGGAAATTATTTCCATAAAACCGGACAGCTTTTCCAAAAGTGTCTGGATGAAAGGTCTTACAGGCTGAATTACACGAAAACTGTTGCTGTGACTGTAAGTATATAATCGCCATATACTAGACGAGTATATGGTCCATCTAAAACTGTTACTTATTTTTTCGTGTCTGTATCTTTCAGCCTGTAACGATCCTTCAACTGAAAATCTGTAAGACAATTTTTTCCTGTTTTTTCCCAATATGGCCGCGCTAGACCGTCATACTCTCGTCTAAGTGGTTCAACTATAAGCTAAGTTATAAAAAAATACTATATCCAGGCCTAGGTCGCAACCTAGGCTCCCTGGACCTCGCCAAAGCGTTAAATTATACTAAAAAACTCCAAAAATTACTATCTAACTATTCTAGATTCACTGATGGCACTTTGTTATATCACTATATTGCCCATACACTGACTCTACACTATTTTTTAACTATTAATCAACACTCTATGTGTTGGATTGGTGACGTTCGTCGCGAACAGAACTCAAAGGTCTCTTTACTTATTTTATAATAGTCTCTACTTATTTTATATTAATATGCATGTACTAGAAATATTTGCACGACTGATAAGTCGAATATAGTGAAACTAAAATTATTTTACCATCTAATGTAAGCACCTATATTCTGGCAAATAAATAAATTTCATTTCATTTTAAATTTTTGTATATATTACTCATTCTTAATAATATTTTGCCTAAACTACAAATAAAAAGTCGTAAAGGTAAATAACAATTAATCTATAGAATAGGAAGATGTGAGTTAATTATACTGAAAGCTGTAGACGCTAAATTATGACCGTTTTAGTGATGTGACCGTGTCAGAATGTATCGACTATCGATAAAATTTCTGGCTCAATAGGGAATATGCATGAAATACAAAACTCTTTTTAATTGCCTTGTATTGGCCCTTAAAAACATTGTGGTACACTTGTTTAAGTTACTAATCCATCACTTATTTTACAATTTACTGTTTTATGTAGCATGTTTTTTGGTGACACGGAACGCACTCCCAAAACGCGTATGGAGGACTCCATAATGCCGGTAGTGACGCCAAAGTCTAAAAAATAACTATTATTTGAAAAGTGCTTAAAGTTTCACTAAGATTTTATTATAATATTGTTATTGCAACTTTTACTTGACTAGGGCACATAGAATTAGTAAAAGTATTCTATTAAGGGAAAAAAAAAAAATGTAAACAAGGCAGATTGTGGTAAATGACGTCACATCATGGCCGCGACAGCTACGGACGTTTGAACCTTCATAGAAAATCGCAGGAGTTTAATATTATTTTTAAGCGACAAGCAGAAGTTGAACTTAACTTTTAATACTTTTCTTGGGTTGATATTAGTGTATTTTATTCATTAATGCATGTTGTGCATGTTCCCCTATTCTAACTACCATACAAATTCTTCTACACATACATTTAAACTAATCATCTTAGAAATGAATGCCTGTATAGAATATAACCTAAACGAAATAAAAAAACCGGTGAAGCACGAGTTGGACTTGCGCACCGAGGAATCCATATAAACTTGTTGGTATTTTTTATTAAACCACATGTTATTTACCGTTTTCAGTTTTACAAGTGCTATAAGACATTCATCATCATCATCATCATCATCTCAGCCGAAAGACGTCCACTGCTGGACATGGGCCTCCCCCAAAAGGGGGTCCAAGACATTGCTTCTTGCCAAATTTCATGATTCTAGGTCAACGGAAAGTACCCTATAGGTTTTGATTCCCTATTCGATAAAAACGGTCATATCTTTTAATCGCGTTTATTTATAAGTTTGTTTACTGTTCTAGCGCAAACTCTCTGTAGCAAACATGAGTATTAGATATTAATTTCAGCTTGATAGCTCCACCCGGTTTTGAGAAAAAAGGTCTTGACAGTCGGACAAACAGACCGACGGACCACTAAATGATCCTATAGGTAAGGGTTCCGTTGTTATGACTCAGGTACGAAACCCTAAAGAAAGAAAAGAAAGAAAGGAAAGAAAAAGCATTTATTAGCCCGCACAGGACAAAACACACAAATTAAAATGGTAAAATTAACAGCAGGTACAACTAATAAAAATTAAAGAAAAAGAAATAAAAATAAAATAAAAAGAAACGAAATTGGTCCTGAAAGTGAAAATGCATTGATGGATTTTCATCGCTCAGATCCGTGCCGAAGATTTGAAATTCCAACAGTTCCAATTCCAATAATATTTAACGGATTCATTAAGGTCAGTGAGAACTGGCTCAAGTCTTACAAGAAGAACAAAGCCTTTTAAGTTTTACCTCACATCCGAACAATAAGCCGAAAGTCTCTATTGAATTTAACTTGAAAAGTTTAAATACAATCTGATAGAATTATTAACTTAGGTTCCTTTGTTGGTTTGAACAGTTATTCTTTGGGATTGTATTGTTATCTTTCGAAGGTTTCGGGCGATGCGATTTGCGAAGCGTCCTGCGACCCGACTAGCAACACGCGTCACTTGTATCCCTCGTGTGGATAACTTTACAAGTAGCCTCGCGTATTCTAATGGGTTGCTCTTAACAGATGCTTTCAAAATCAAATCTACCTAGCCTTTTTCCCGCCTTCCAGTCTTACTGGATGCAGCTGAATACTAGTATTTTACATGGAGCGACTGCCCGGCTGACCTGAACTCCACATCCTACTTTGTAATATGATACTCCTTGGTAAGACTGGTTGACAGACTGTCGGGCTTTTGACCATTCGTAACGACTGTAAAAGTTTTAGAAATGACAGCCGCGACCAACGTCTTAATGCTTTCCGAGCTACGGAAGAAACTCGTCAAGTAATGGATGGCTACCCATCTAAGGGCCGGCTTTTGCAAGTGCGGCTTAACCATGAAGATCTACACGTGCGGCTGTTATTATTTAACCACGGGCTCCTCTCATGATGATACTTCAGTCGGCAGTAATTCCACTCCAACGTCGCAATTTAAAAATGTTTACAAAGCACCCATATCTTTGCGAAAAAATACGCATCCGTGACTTTGCCCAATTAGCGGAAATCCGCCTTTTTTCTGCTCTGGTTTATTCTCAGCCTTTTTCGTATAAATAAAGATTTTTTGAACCACAGAACAGAATTATCATTTTCCTGCCGTTGTTCTACGTTTATATTACTTACTGCGCAAAAGGTTTTAACCTTATACTTGGTTATGCTCGCGTCTTCACTCGCGTGGGGTTCGGTAATTGTCCCATGGGACCGTAATAAGGGGATAAAAAGTATTCTGAATGTTAGTCCAGGTTATAAACTACCATTGTGCCAAATTTCATCCAAAGGCGTTTAGTAGTTTATGCGTGAAAGAGTAACAAACATCGATCCATCCATTCTCACAAATAGGTGCATGATTTTTTTTATCACTCTAAACAAAGCGTATTAACATCAGAAATAGCCAAGTGAAATTATTTTTTCATTACTCATACTCGGAAAGTAGGTCTAAAGTTGCCTGAGGAGCGGGTTGAAAGTAATACTTTTCAGCCCTAGGGAGAATCGTTTTCAACTGACAGTTGCCAAATTATTAAAAAAAAATAGTCCATTTTTCTATTGAACCATGTTCCAACTTTCTATACAGCCACGATGTAAAATTCAAATAACATACAATTAAGTATTAATTAGAGAATATATATTTTTTAAATAACTTTATTATAATTAAGTTTCAACTATTTCTTTAAAATAACATAGATTTGGGCAAAATATTTACATTTTTTTCGATAATGAAAATGAAAAATAGGTATTGTCTGAATAGCTGGCCGGCCACAGAAAAAAAAAGCAAAATAGGTGGGAAAGCGGCAATAGGGTAGATGACACCATAAAACAATAATTCCAAGACACCTTTCTCTAAAAAAACACTTTATTTTGGGCCTGAAAACCCGATTTATTTTCAATTAATTGCCAAATTCGATTTTTAGTTTCTTTGTAATCAATAAATAGTCGAGTCATTGAGTTGAATAAACAGTGACGTCACAGTAGGCTATTGCCATACAAAGTCTAATAAAGAACCGCGTTTTGACAGCTCTTAAAAAGTATCTCAATTGATTGGTGTGTCATCTACCCCATTCGAATTCCGATCTTCATTCGTTTTTTCGAGTTGTATGTTTTTTTTTACTTTCCTTGTATTCGTAATGAAAAGCACAGTGTTTACCTCGGGTTAAAGACTTATTTAGTCCCTCGAGCTATTAGCGCCCTCGCTTCGCTCGGGCACCAAACCCCGTCTCGGGACTAAATAAGTTACTTTCACCCCTAGGGTAACAATGTACTATTTAAATATCTATTAAAAATACTAAGTTATAAGCATTTGAAACTGCTGATTAGACAGAGAGATCCGATAACACGAATGACGTCATTCTCTGCATCGACGTACAAAATCCATACTAAATTCCGTTTATCTAGAAAGAGATAGAAACAAAAGTTTAAATGGTTATAACTTTTGTGTTATTTGGCCGATTTATGTCTTGTTTCCGATTTTTGTCATTATTTTTATAGTACTTTAACATTCCGTATCGAAATAAACAAAAGAAAATTTATGCATCTTCCCTATTGTCGCATTATTTTTGAAGTGAAAACTTCTTTAGGCGCGTTGAGCACTTTTTGGGTGAAGGAAGAACATTGAACTCATCGTTACTTCACGTAACGTGCGGTCACGCTTCGTAGCACTCGTAGGCGATCCGCTACGGCGTAGCACCACATAGACATGCGCGGGGCATAACCAGTGCTACGACTGGGGCGGGGCTTGTGTACTTTTTGTCTTCACTTCTATCGGTTTTTTTTTGTTAGTTTATTAAAGCATAATTCTCTCCTGTCAACCGTCACGATTTGCCTTATTTACTCCTTTTTCTTAAAAAAAATTCATATCATTCCTCACACAATACGTCCAATCTTTTATTAGCCTTCCACTCTCTATACTAAGGCTCCTTTTCATTTTTCTGTTACTTGATAGTAGGCCAAAAAGCCAGTGCGTCTTTTTGTTAAGATCTGACCCTAACTTTAGGAGTATTATCGGGCGATTCGATAATAATTATTGCCTTTTTGTTAAGATCTCTAACTTTCAAGTGCTTATTTTATATGATTACTGAGGTTGATACCCAATTTGAGTTTTTTTTTCTGTTCAACTTTTTATTGGCTTTTGCTAACATTAAGTTTAGAGTACCCCTATACAATGATTAGTTAGAAAAACAATTTTAAAAGTACAGATAACTTTTACGAAAAAATTCACCATTGGTACGGATGATATGGCAATAAAGGAAGTGTCTGATGAGATGACGAGTAATAGAGAAGTGTGGAAGAAGAAGATATGCCGCGCTGACCACAAATGAATTAAGATAAGGGTAAGAGAGTGATGATAGTACATATTTTTCAATACACTTGATCGAAAACTGGTCCTTAACGCACTACGATTAGGTACAACCTTTGCTTCTCCTCTCTACCTTCTAAAGCAAAGCGCGGAAAAAAAGAAAATTAAAATCATAGTTTCATAGAATTCATGACAAAAATAATTTTATTTTAATTCTTCAAAAGTGTATTGAAAAACGTCGTTTGATACACGTGGACATTTGTTATTGCAGTTCTCGGAGCAAAAACACCCTCGCCTAAGGCTCGGGAGTTAATTCCGCCTCGGATGCAATAACAAAATTTCTCCACTTGTATCAAAATGAACTATTTTTACTATTTGGAATAATAAAACGAGGAGTACGTAGGTGTAACTATACCGCTGTTAAGATAACTTTATTATTAGTCAGTTCAATATTAATGCCCGTCCTTCCAGAAAAAAATATGTAAGGTATTTATAAACTAGATATTGAAGAGAGGAGCTCATGGCTAAATAATAACAGCCGCTCGGGTCGATCGTTAGGTTAAGCTCTGTTTGCCTAGGTTGGTCTGTGGATGGGTGACCACCCATTACATACCGAGTTTCCTCCATGCCTCGGAAAGCACGTTAAGCCGTTGGTCCCGGCTGTCATTTGTAGATCTTTGACAGTCGTTAGGTAGTCAGAGGCCCAAAAAGTCTGACAACCAGTCTTACCAAGGGGTATCGTATTACCCGGTACTAACTGGGTTGTGGAGGTCAGATAGGCAGTTGCTCCATGTAAAATACTGGTATTCAGCTGCGTCTGGTATAACTGGAAGCCGATCCCATCATAGTTGGGAAAAGGCTAGACAGATGATGATTTATAAACAAGATCCATTGTGGAGTATAAAAGAACTAAATGGAACAGTGACAAATAGGAAAACCGTCATTTAGCTCTTCAGCTTTAATTTGCAAAAAAGTATAATTACGTCTATATATTCAGGGTGGACGGGACATCGACGTACAAACGCTTAACACGTTTTTAGAAAATAGTACATAGAATTCAAAGTACCTACATAGATTTAGTTTGTCAATATGTAAATTCTTTTTATGGTCACGTTTTCCTCATTTTGTACGTATAAAGCTTTATGCTATTCATTGCGGCTGAATATAATTTAATTTTACAAATGTAAAGAATGATATAGCCTAAAAGCATTTGTTTTCCCCGTCATTACAATCATTTTTTTGTTCCGGACCATACTTGGGAACCTACTAGTTACGGAGATATTGGAGTTCAAAGTTCCAACTTTTGCACAAGTATTTTTTTATACTAGTTTGCACACACATGCCCGTACCAAGACAGTCGATTCCCTTTCAACTTTTCTGTAATTGCCGTAACTTTAAAACTTCTTCTAATAGGGATATTTTTAAATGCACATCTGGATAATTTTTTGGCAAACTAGGAAACTCCACTAATTAACTGAATGCATACCAGAAAATAGAATGCTGTGCAAAAAAACCAATTGATTAACTAAACATTTACTGCAAAAAAAACTAAAAAATAACACAAAACGAGATGACCTTTGTTATCGAATTCACACCAAAAATGTGGTTCGTACATCGGATATATGATTTATAAAACAAAAAAACTAATTGTTTATCAAAAATACTAACTTGCACTTTAAATTATACAATCTTACTACGGAATTTCTTTTATGGGCGGCATGGGCCGGTGCCCATGCCGCCCATAAAAGAAATTCCGTATTCCGTGGCCGTAGGTCGACGAAGGAGGCCGGCGCGGCGGCGGAGGCCCGGCACTTCGGGGACAGAAGTCAAAGAGTGTTATTTAATATGCGAGCGAAGCGAGCGCGCGTCATGGAGTCGTAGCAGGTTCTAAAATAACTAAAAAAACAGTTCTGCAAATACCATTAAACAGTATATAAGTGATGGTTTTCCTTAAAAAAGTTTTAATATGTTTGTTGAACTAAAGAATTGTTAGATATACTATATTGATAATAGTTATTCGTTCAGTAAAACAGTTATGCAAAAACCATTAAACAGTATATCGAATTTGATTTATTTAGTGTGCATAATTTGAGTGCAAGTCAGTATTTTTGGTTTAACTTTGAAATATTTTGATCGAAAAAAGGGAATTTACAGATATCGATTTAAATACATGCCCTTCTAACATACTCATTGCTTAATTTATTCATTCTTGTCACAATACACTTCAACATGGTTGAGGAAATGCTAGGTACATGAATTTTGTATAAAAAAACCAAGCCAACTTAGCATTACGCATTCGAGCTTAATACACAAATCATCCTTTAATGTGTTCTCCGAGGCACGAAAGAGTCTTGATGTGTAAATAATGGTTACTCGTTTACGGACCGACCGCGAGGATTGCAGCCTTTTTCGACAGAAAATGAAACAAACGACGAACGGTCGGTGAACGAGAGAGAGAGAAACAAAAAACTACGGTAAGTAAAAGAGAGACAGAAAAAAACAAATGAAACACCGTGAGAAATATAGAATATAGAATATCTAAGTAGGCGTATCCACAAGTTGGAAATTCATTAAATTGCAGAAAAGTTGCAAGTTATCTTACTGAGTGTAATTACTTGCTTAATTAAAACATAGCTCGAGTAACATATTAAAACCGTAACTGTTTCAAAACTAATAATTATTTCGCGAGCGGGTGTTAAGTTTTGTATTTTTTTATTAGTTTAAACTTTGCTATGCCCAAGTGTTAGATAAAGGAAAAAACAAAACATGGTTCTTAAAAAAAAACAGTGTAAGTACCTAAAACTAGGGTAATCTCCGGAAGTAATAAACCGATTTCAAAAATTCTTTCACCATTAGAAAGCTACATTCACCCTGAGTAACATAGGCTATAACATATTTTATCCCCGTACTCCCACGGGAACGGGAACTACGCGGGTGAAACCGCTTGAAGTCCGCTAGCATAATTTTATATTTTTTTATGTTATGGAAAAAAAAAATAATAAGGGCGGAACAAAGCTACCAATTTGATGATAAAGACAAAACGTATAATAAAAGCATTTTACAATTTAATTAAAATTAATTTTATCGATAGTTTTGCCCGGCACATCACTAGTACACTGTCGTGCCTGTAATTGTCACGTGGGCACGTGGCCCTACACTTGGGGACATGATAATTCTCCCAGTAATGTCCCAGTAATTGTCGAAGTAATTAGACTTTTTGCGTCCTATACCCACTTAGGCCGATTTGTTTTTTTAGAGACGTGTTATTTAGCAAGTTTGTTTTGATAAAAACAGGTTTTTGGTAATGTTGTGGGTAAGTAACATGTTAGTTTATGTATTTAATTTGGGAAAACACAATAAAAGCAATAGTTTAGGGTATTTACCTGTAATCACTTGTATAACAAGATATATTGATGATATATAAGGTGTAAGTGGACTCTTTACGAAGCCGTCAGCCAAGCATTCTTTACATCAAACTAAGTAACTCTACGTAAAAATTATAACTGGGAAACAACTTTATTTGGGGTGAAAAATCACGTTTTATGATAACAATAACACAGAAATCCCCAAAAATATCCATAATTGTGATGAATGAAAGACATTTTTAAGATTACTTTACAAAAAATCAATAAAAAACTCACTTGATTTTTATGGAGATCTTTTATATTTTTTGTGATTCAGTAGATCTTTGTGATGACTGAAAAATTAGAGGTTTCTTTATTTAAAGTCTCTTTTCAAGGCTATTTACTGGCGCTTAGAGAACCGCTTTATAAGTGTGTAAAACACCTGTTAACGAAGCCGAAAGGCACTTGTTCTCCTCGTCATTGCAATCATTTTTTTGTTCTACACAATACCTGGGAACCTTCTAGTTACGGATATATTGGGGGTCAGAGTTCCAACTTAATGACAAGAAAAAAAAAATACAAGTTTTTAATGTAAGTTTTTTACACCCTGTATGTACAGACACGAGGCTAACATGATTTCAAGCAACTTTAAATACAATGAAATCTTCTCCTAATGTATTGATTTTATTTTGTAACGTACATAATGGTACTGTACTTACCAAGGTGTATCGTATTATCCAGTACTAATTGGGTTGTGGAGGTCAGATAGGCAGTCGCTCCATGTGAAATACTGGTGTTTAGCCGCATCTGGTTAGACTGGAAGCCGACCTCAAAATAGTTGGGAAAAGGTAGGGAGATGAGCTTACTACCATTACAATTGCTTTTTGTATGGATGTCATGGATGTTTGTTACTCTTTCACTCAAAAACTACTTAATGGATTTGGATGAAATTTCGTACACATATAGTTTATAACCTGACAAAGCCGCGGGCAAAAGCTCATCTTCATCATCATCATTTCAGCCGAAAGACGTCGACTGCTAGGCATAGGCCTCCCCCAAGTGTCACCACATTGACCGGTCCCGTGCGACTCGCATCCAGCGGATTCCCGCAACCTTCACCAAGTCATCGGTCCACCTAGTGGGAGGCCTTCCAACGCAACGTCTTCCGGTTCGCAGTCGCCACTCCTAAAGCAAAAGCTGGTCTTTCATAACGACGTATGTGTCCAAATAATATGAACATTAAGAACTAATTATGCTTATGTAAACCCCTTTAAGTTCAAAATTCAAGCTTTAATGTACCTATTATCCTAAGAATACAACAATTCAAAGTTACTCTGAATCCTCTACGAGCATAATCACACATATAACTAGTTCCCTGAGTGGATTCTGCCCATTATAACTTAAGTACCTACATACATAGTACGATAGTATACAATAGTGACGCACTTGTGTTTGTATCGATACAACATGATCCGATACTCGGATATTTTGTATCGATACAACATGATCCGATAAGGAGGAGGAGCTCGTGGCTAAATAATAACAGCCACTCGGGTCGATCGTTAGGTTAAGCCGTGCTTGCCTAGGTTGGTCTGTGGATGGGTGACCACCCATTACATACCGAGTTTCCTCCGTGCCTCGGAAAGCACGTTAAGCCGTTGGTCTGGTGTGGCTGTCATTTATAGATCTTTGACAGTCGTTAGGTAGTCAGAGGCACAAAAAGTCTGACAACCAGTCTTACCAAGAGGTACCGTATTACCTGGTACTAACTGGGTTGTGGAGGTCAGATAGGCAGTCGCTCCATGTAAAATACTGGTATTCAGATGTATCCGGTAAAACTGGAAGCCGACCCCAACATAGTTGGGAAAAGGCTAGGCAGATGACAACATGATCCGATACTCAGATATTTCGGATCGATACGAACGAATGCGATACGAAAGAAAAATGAGTAAAGGAGTAACGTGTAAATGAGTAACGGTTGACAGGGGAGAATGGACGAAAAAAACGTGGTGCGCCGACCCCAAGTAACTGGTTGTCTGACTTCGACGAGCTTCATTTTCTCGGCGCTTTAGTGGTGGTCGCCACTGTTGATTCTGGCTTTCAGGACTTATAGTGGTTTGGGAATAGTGGGGCGGGCTCCCATAAAAAAAAGTCCATTAATCGTTTGTTTTGTCTTCCTCTACTCTTATACCCATTCACGTTCACGCTCAAAACTTTCGATTTGTTTGTATCGATACAAAATATCGGAGTATCTCATCATGTTGTAGCGATACTGTAAAGTATCGAATAGGATAGTACATCCCTAGTAGACAGGACTCTGTGGCAACCGCCAACGCCTAAAGGCAAATATAACCTACTTCGGACTAGTGTATTTAGACTTCAGTTTGACTACAGACTTGCTTGGATATTTAATAATACGAATATCGTGACTCAACCGTAGTTATTGAAATACTGAGATAACGACTGAGGGAGGTGATCAGAAAATAAAATAAACTTTTTTGAAGTGAAAACTTCTTTAGGCGCGTTGAGCACTTTTTGGGTGAAGGAAAAACATTGAACTCATGGACACGTAACGTAACGTAACGTGCGGTCACGCTTCGTAGCCGTTCGTAGAACTCGTAGCATCCGCTACGGCGTAGCACCACATAGGCATGCGCGGGAACCAGTGCTACGACTGGGGCGGGGTCTGTGTACTTTTTGTTTTCACTTCTATCGGCAGTCCCCAAAGACTGCTCCGCCTGCTTTTTATTTAAGCAGACTATTAGGTACCTATTAACATTGAACGCGTAGGTATACTAAGTTTCGTGTCCATACTAAAATAATTAATAAATAATGGTGTCGATTCTGTTGTGCACAAACTAAACTTAATTTAGGCTATTGCTATCTTTTACTAAAAGGCAGTGCGAGAAAAGGACGGCTATAGCTATGAACTAAGTTAGAGATGTCAAACTAGTTTATGCCTTGCGCTTCACCGTGTTTATAGTCGACGTTTTTTTACGTGCACCCTTAATTTGTATGGAAATATTAGTTCCAATTAAATTGGACAGCTTTAAATTACGTCAGTCTCTTTCTCGGTTTATTAGAAAGAAAAAGATAGCAATAGCCTAAATTAAGTTTAGTTTGTGCATTACAGTTAAAAGTTTAAAGTATAGTAGTAATAGTAAAGTAGTAGTAGTATTAGTTTAAAGTTTCCAAGTCAATCATAATTATTTTTATTATAATCAATATTGTTTTATTTATTTATTGACATAATTTGTTGATTACTTCATTTGTACTTAAATAATATATATACATATATATAATCTTTTATTTAGTTAAATTTTGTTTGAAGAGTATTTACAGTACACCACTGACTACCCCCTCCCCTTCTTATCTTAGTCCATCCAAAGGTTGTCTGGAAGAAATCGCTGTTAGCGATAAGACCGCCGTTGTAACCATAGATTAAGCAATATTGTAAGCAGTATTTTTAAGATTTTGGTGTACAATAAAGTATATTCTATTCTATTCTATTCTATTCTACAGAATCGACAACAATGTCATCATTCTCTAGTCCTTATCCAAATTCATTTGGGGTTGGCGCAATCGACAACAATGTCTGTCAAAAAAATATATTGTTACTAGAACCAAAGGTGTGTGCAACCAATTTTGGCGGGTGTCACATTACTATCGAACTGGCTAGATTTTTCATCAGAAAATATCAGCCAAGTCTTTTGCCCTCCGTTCTCCTAATCGAAAATTACGAGTACTATAAAATTCTGATTTATTTATGCATTCTCGTATAACTGCGACTCATTTTTAGGGTTTCGTACCTCAAAAGGTAAAAAAGGAACCCGTATAAGATCAATTTCTTTTCCGTCTGTCAGTCTGTCCGTCTGTCTGTCCGTCTGTCACCACCGTTCTCAGGAACGGTTGGACCTAGCAAGTTGAAATTTGTACCGGATACTGAGGTCTATAATCCCTATCCTTAGGTGTATAAAAATCAGGTCCTAAGCCAACATGATAAAAAGATATGGGCACTTGTAAGTACCAAAATTTACCCTTTATTTGCGCTGTAAGACCTTGCTTTTAACCAAAGTTGACAGTTCGGTCCAGACCTCGATGCGCGAGTCTGACTCGGTCTTGGCCGTTTTTTTTTAATATGTACTACTGTACTACTAATTTTACTGACGGTCTACCACTTTTCACCCTTATAACTATCACTACATATTATAAAACAAAGTCGCCCACAACATCTGTCCCTATGTATGCTTAGATCTTTAAAACTACGCAACGGATTTTGATGCGGGTTTTTTAATAGATAGAGTGATTCATGAGGAAGGTTTTAGTATATAGTTTGCGGGCAGGCAAAGCCGCGAGCATCAGCTAGTGCCCTATTTAAGTAATCAATAATAAAATGTAAAAAAAAAATTGAGTCCCGTTGACACTTTTGTTGATTCAGATCCCTGAAAAGTATAGTATTTAATCTTACCGCGTTAAACCTCCTTATAAGCGCTCTAACAGAACTCCTGGACGCAGTATGTGTAGGAGTTGTTCTTCTGATCATGTGGCGCTCATTCACAGCGCCGAGGACACCTTCTCCGCCAAGATCTAGCGTCACCTGGCGTAGGTAGTCGATTGGAGGCACCTGAGGACAAAAATGAGATTTAGGATGGGAACATAAATCATTATTTGATTTCCGCACCGCATAAATAAGCCTATAAGATACCCACTGCGGGGATTCAGACCTCTTCTCTATAAGAGCAAGTGGGCCGTGATTCACCGAGGGGCCCAATTGGGTGTTGGTGGGTGTCACAAGTCTCCGAACTTTTGGTTCTCGGATATAATTTGAAATTACTCCTTTATTAATCTTAACATCTAATTATTTACATTTTTAAATATTTCTTAAAAAAAAAAAAACAAGAGCGTGTCGGGCCACGCTCAGTGTAGGGTTCCGTAGTTTCCCGTCCGTCACAATAAGTGTTCCCACTTATGAGTATGTAAAAATGCTTGCATATACGAATATACTACAAACTTAGTCCAGAAATTATTTTGTACAACTTTTTGTCTTTTATGTACAAAAACTGTTGTTTCCATCAAGTTCAAAATAATTTTCCTAGAAAGTCCTTATAAAGTTCTACTTTTCAGATTTTTTTCATATTTTCTAAACTTATGGTTCAAAAGTTAGAGGGGGGACACACATTGTTTTTTACTTTTGGAGCGATTATTTCCGAAATTATTTACATTATCAAAAAATGATTTTAGAAAACCCCTATTCATTTTTAAATACCTTTCCAACAATATATCACACGTTAGGGTTGAAATAAAAAAAAAAATCACTTCCCACTTTACATATAAGGGGGCTACCCTACGGAGCGCCCTGCGGACTCTCCGTCCGCATACCGGCCCGTGGTGCTGCTCGACGAGGTGGGCAAGCTCTTTGAAAGAGTCATTGCAAACCGCCTCGCCGAGCACCTTGCGGGGACTGGGCCGGACCTTGCGGAACACCAGTTTGGTTTCCGCAAGGGGCGCTCTACGGTGGACGCCATCATGCGCGTGAGAGCCCTCACGACGGGGGATGCGGTGTCCAGGGGTGGGGTTGACTTGGCGGTGTCTCTCGACATCGCCAACGCCTTCAATTCCATTCCCTGGAGCTGCATTAGGGAGGCATTCCGGTATCACCGGGTGCCAACCTACCTCCGTCGAGTAGTCGGGGACTATCTGACGGACAGAGCCGTCATCTACCCCGGTCACAGCGGAGAATGGAACCGGCGAGAGATGTCGTGCGGTGTTCCGCAGGGATCGGTCCTAGGGCCGCCCTTGTGGAACATCGGTTACGACTGGGTGCTGCGCGCCGACCTCCCTAGTGGTGTCAGCGTAGTTTGCTACGCTGACGACACGCTGGTGCTGGCCCAGGGGCGGTCGCACGAGGCGGCGGCCGAAGCGATGACACGCGGGGTTGCGACAGTCGTTGAGAGGATCCGGCAACTGGGTCTCGAGGTGGCATTGCACAAGTCCGAGGCCATGTGCTTTCATGGGCCTCGGAATGCGCCACCTCCGGGATCCTTACTCACGGTAGGAGGGGTATCCATCGGTGTCGAGTCGACTTTGAAATACCTAGGACTCGTCCTCGACAGCCGGTGGAACTTCGTGGAGCACTTCCGACGTTTGGCCCCCAAACTGGAACGGACTGGGGCTGCCTTCAGGCGGCTCCTGCCCAACCTGGGGGGGCCGAACGCCTCCTGCCGGAGGCTCTACGCGGGAGTCGTGCGGTCCATGGCCCTTTACGGGGCCCCGGTGTGGGTGCGTTCTTTGAGGCGGCGTGCCGCCCACTACCTGAACGCGCCCCAAAAGGTGGTAGCCGTAAGGCTGGCCCGGGGCTACCACACGATTGCCCGCGAGGCGGCGAGCCTCCTTGCCGGATTGCCGCCATGGGATCTGGAGGCGATAGTCCTCGCGCGCCTACACGAATGGCGCGCGGAGGCGCTACGCCGGGGGGAAACTCCGCTGCCGCGAAAAATTGTCGCTCAGCGGACAGACTTCCGGCGGGATAGAGCGACTGTCGCAACCCCGTGCAGGGCACGCCACGATAGTGGCGATAAGTCCCCTCTTTGAGGAGTGGCTTGAGAGACGCCACGGCGTCCTCACCTTCCGCCTGACGCAGGTCCTCACCGGACACGGAGTGTTCGGTAGGTTCCTGCACCGAATCGGGCGGGAGGAAACGCCCGGGTGCTTCCATTGTGAGGATCGACCGGAGGACACGGTGGAACACACGGTGGAGGTGTGCCCCGCGTGGGCGGAGCACCGCCGTGTCCTCGAAGCGGCGGCGACCTCTCGCGTCCAGCCCTGGTGCAAGCCATGGTCCGGAGCGAGACGGAATGGGACGTCGTCACCTCCTTCTGCGAAGCAGTAATGCTAGAGAAGGAGGTGGCGGAACGTGAGAGGGAGCGAGCCTCTCAACGTCCCGGCCGCCGCGGGAGACGCCCCGGGCGTCGGGGGCCACCACCACGTGGCCCCCGGCCACCGTAGGCGCGGGCCTGTGGACGGTGAGCTATGGGCTAGCTCGCCGTCCGTCCGTCTCATGACGACAGGCCGTGTCGACGGCGCGTTCGTGTTCCACGCGCGCCTCAAAGAGAGTCAGCAAAAAGGAAGGGGTCCGTAAGGACCGATGCCTGCCGGGGTTACGGGACTATTCGAAAGAGATACCGTGGCCCCGGAACACAAAGGGCGATGAAGGAACATGGATGGGTTTTAGTCAGTAAAAGTCTGACACTCCCTCCTGAGCGGGAGGGGTTATTTGATGATTTCCCATCCCAAAAAAAAAAAAAAAAACGGGGGCTACCCTAATAAAACATTTTTTTCCAATTTTTATTTTACCACTTTGTCGACGTGATTGATATACATATTGGTACCAAATTTCAGCTTTCTAGTGCTAACGGTCACAGAGATTAAGCGAGGACGGACGGACAGACATGGCGAAACTATAAGGGTTCCTAGTTGACTACGGAACCCTAAAAAAACATATAAAAAAAATAGTAGTTCCCCGGTGTCGGAAGCAGGGTCTAAGCCACCGGTGGTTAGGGCTGCAGAGACAGGAACCTCCGAGCCGTATCGAGGAGTACTGCCTTCTGAATCAGGCCCTTGATCCAACCGCCTAAAGAGAGCTTCGATAGATGGTCATCGAAGCTCTTGGCTATAAGGCCATTGGCCGTCACGACAATCGGCACAATGATAATCGAGTTCATATTCCACATGTCGCGAATACTCGCGAACCTCGTGTGCCAAGTCGAGATATTTTATTTGTTTCTCTTTCTCAGCTTTCACGAGGTTCTCGTCATGCGGAATGGTAACATCGATTATCATTACGCGGCGCGCTGATCGATCTATCACCACTATGACATTACTTATTGTTATATATTTTAATAATGGTACAACACCACAGACTACCTACAGTATTGTCTCTCCTCTCACCTTAAATCCATACAAATATTGTCTTAAAAAGATCGCTTTTAGCGATAACATCGCCTATTGTGTCACCCGATAAGTTCTATATTGTATTACCTGTCATTAGTATACGTAATAAGTAAGTATTTTATCTTTTTCCATCTACGCGGGTTACCTTATAATGCTTTTATTCGCCATTTTTAAAGGAGCGTTGATGAACTACACGAAGTTAAGTGATTGCTTGGATTTAAAACGAAGAACCAAGTTATAAATAAATCGCTACCTTTTCAACTAAGCCATCAATCTTTAGGTGAATAAAATATCAGTATTGTAACCTTATCATAAGTCCCGAAATCGCTTAAATTCGGATTTCTTATTCAAAGCCAATTTCTGTTTCTTATTCGGCAGATAGAATCGTGCGTAAAATCACATCATAGAATTTCCGTGACAATACATTTACAAATCTGTTCGGCAAATACTCCGAGCCTTATGTAGCCAATGTAGGCCGCTTAAATATTTGTCTTTATCGTTCGTCTTTGTTTCTAAATAAATAAATAAATAAATATTGCTGGACATTACACACAGCGCCATCTAGTGCCACACTAAGCAACGCTTGTGTCGTGGACACCAGATAGTTGATATACTACATAGATACTTTTTTTGTTTTGTAAATACATACTTAATATACATACAAACATCCATGACTCGGAAACAAATGTCCGTGCTCATCACACAAACATTTGCTCCGACCGGGATTCGAACCCGGGACCCTAAGAACGTAAGGCAGCCTCACTACCGCTGCGCCAATCAGGTCGTCGTTTCTGAATAGCATTTTCTGTTAGATGTGAAATAAGGTTTTAATACTTTGATCTTTAGAGTAAATGGTACTCTTCTGCCTAGCCTTTTCCCAACTATGTTGGGGTTGGCTTCCAGTTTTACCGAATGCAGCTGAATACCAGTATTTTACATGGAGCGACTGCCTATTTGACTTCCACAACCTAGTTAGTACTGGGTAATACGATACCCCTTGGTAAGACTGGATGTCTGAGTTTTTGGGTCACTGACTACCTGTAACGACTGTCAAAGATCTACAAATGACAGCCGGGACCAACAGCTTAACGTGCTTATAGTGTGATTAGAATAACGTATTCAATCTTTTTTTGGCAATATGCGATTGTTGGCATCGTGCGATCGATTAATTGAAATAACAAAAAAAATGTCATAATACGAAAGTAAGCATCGTGCTATGAAATTCTTTCCGAGGCACGGAATGGTTGTCAGACTTTTTGGGCCTCTGACTACCTAACGACTGTCAAAGATCTACAAATGACAGCCGGGACCAATGGCTTAACGTGCTTTCCGAGGCACCGAAGAAACTCGGTTTGAAAGGGTCACCCATCCACAGACCAACCTAGGCAAGCACGGCTTAACCTAAAGATCGACCCGAGTGCCTGTTATTATTTAGCCACAAGCTCCTCCTTTAGTGTAAATGGTACTAATTCTGATATATCATCGTACTCCTTCGTTGGTCTACTATAAGTGTTTTAGGGGCAGTGTTATTGGGTTTTTCCATCAGGAATTTCTCAATCGCAGCCAGAGCTTAGATTTGTGTGGGTGTAAAAAAGGCCCATTATATAATCGCATAGCCCATATTAAATAAATAAATAAATAAATATTGCTAGACATTACACACATCGCCATCTAGTGCCACACTAAGCAACGAGGCTTGTGTCGTGGACACCAGATAGTTGATATACTACATATATACTTTTTGTTTGTAAATACATACTTATTATACATTTAAACATCCATGACTCGTAAACAAATGTCCATGCTCATCACACAAACATTTGCTTCGACCGGGATTCGAACCCGGGACCCTAAGAACGTAAGGCAGCCTTACTACCGCTGCGCTATTCGGGTCGTCATATATATTGTGTGAGTACTATGTAAAGCTGTGCCCTGGCAGTTGAAAGTGGTGCCGATTCCCTTCTTCACAAACTAAACCAAATTTAAGTTCAGTGCATCTTTTTCTTTCTATTTCATTAAGAAAAGGACAGAAGATAAATTTTAGTTATGTTCTGTCAAATTAATCAGCGCCATACAAGTTTTAGACGCGATTAAAAAGTTGACTACTAAAATTACATCAAATTACGTCAGGTGCTGACTAATTTGACAGGATTAAACTAATGTTTATCTTCTGTCCTTTTCATAATGAAATAGAAAGAAAAAGATGCATTCAACTTAAATTTAGTTTAGTTTGTGAACAAGGGAATCGGCACCAGTATGTCATGCTCACTCTAAAGTCTCGCTGATGGTGGCGCGTGTGTCCGATCATTTGGTTCCCTACAAAATGGTTGAGTTAAATGGTGCTGATCCATGCGTCATGTTCGTGAACGGGCGCTGTCAGTTGTGACTGGTCATCTCTTAGTTGCCGTGGCTTTTTTGAATTGTATTTTTTGTTTTTACTATGGACAATTTTAACGTGCACATCTTGCTACATTGTTCTCACATAATATACTATCTCAACAAGAATGATGTTACTAAAGTTTTGTAACAATATTTTGATTTAAAAGAGTGTCCATGGAGTTTCTTGCCCGTTCTTCTCCATAGAGATCTACGCTAGGGAATGGGCAACTACAGTACTTTCACAGTTTTTATGTCTTGTGACTGGGACTGTAGCTACATTTAATTTTCATCTTTGTTTCGACAATTCAAAAGTGCCTGCAACTGGCCTACTTGAAATAAATGATTTGATTTTGATTTTGCCCCTTAACGAAGCCGAAAGTCACTTTTTCTCCCCGTCATTGCAATATTTTTGATTTTTGGGCATTTTTTGGGTAAACAAAAATCATGGAACTCGCGTGACCGTCACGTACGCTTTTCGTAGCAATCGTAGCAGATCTGCTACGACGTAGCACCACATAGGCGTGCGCAGGGCACAACCCGTAGCAGTGCTACGACTGGGGCGGGGCCTGAGGATGAGGAAGAGGAGAGGGGGGAAAATTAACACACAAATTTAAAAAAAAACACAGTTCAACGATACAATTCACAAGTTACTTAGTTTTCACTTCTATCAAGAGTCCCCAAAGACTGTCCCGCATGTTTTTATTGTTCTAAAAACCTTCTAGTTACTTAGATATTGGAGGTCAAAGTTCTAAGTTTTTACTACTACACTACTACACTACAACAGCCCATAACGTCCACTGCTGGACATAAGCCTCTCCCATGATGGGAGGAATTTGCCGTAGTCTCCACGCTTGGCAAGCGGATTGGAGATCGCAGTGATGAAAGACTAACAGAAAATGCTGCTGCCCATTCTCTGGTCTACGGAGGCGCAAGGTGTTCTGCCTCAGACATTAGTCGCCTTTTACGACACCCGTGAGTGTAATGGGTTGGTTCTATTCTACTCTGCCGGATACCACACGGCTAAAGTTTTTAATGTCATAACTTAATTTAAATACCACCATGACCCCTGTACTATTCAATACATCTATCGGCACGGTGTTTGAAGTGCATTACATTGAGTTTTACCATGATTTTTCACCCCAAATAAAATAATTTCACAGCTATCATTTTCACTTGAAGTTACTTAGTTTGATGTACATTATGCTTGGTTGAGTGCTTCGTGGTGACGACAATCTACAAAATCAGCATATTATAATGACAGCCAGATAGCTGTTTAACATTGACAAGATAGTGGTTGCTTAGCAACCGCAAGATTCAATCGATTCCCAGCTGCCTGCGGTCAGTCAGATGACTGACCTTGCTTTATGTGCTCTGGTTACCTTGTGCTTCGGTTAGTTTGGTAACCACTGGTTTCGATTGTCTAAATTACAGTGGTTTAGTGGTAATCAGAAATCGGAGCGATGCACATGTTGTCTGAAGTCTATACAAGGTGTGAATGGACCCTTAACCCTTCTTCCCTTCTTTGAATTAATTTGTGAACGTGAATAATTATAAATACCCATTTTATATGGATCTTGTGGTATCTGAATTAAATGAATTTATTATTATTGAAGACAGTGAAATTTTCCTCATGGGGGACTTAGTGTAGTATTTTTGTGAAAATGCTGTATCCACGCTGAATTTTATTAAAATCTGGGTTGAGGGCAGCGGTGGCCCAGTTGTGGCGGCCCCGACTTATGAACAATAAGTCGTGGGTTCAAACCCAGGCAAGCACATTACTTTGTATAATTTATTTCATCACTACTGCTCTCAAAACGGTGAAAGAAAACATCGTGAGGAAACCGGCATGTCGTAGAACCAAAAATTCCAAGACTTGACATCTACCAATCCGCACTGGGCCCGCGTGGTGGATTATAGCCCATTCCCTCTCATAGAGAGGAGACCGCGTGTCCCAGCAGTGGGAACATTATAGGCTCATTATGCTTATGCTATGCTGTGGCGGTTGTAAGAGCAACTGCTAAGCATGTCATGGGATCGACACCAGTTGGGACAAATTTTTGTTTGGTGTTTCTTTCAGGAATTTCACAGAAGCAGCCATGGAGACTGGATTTGTGCCCCGTTGATGGCAATAGGCAATAAATGGAACTCAAAAGTGGTGATTAATATTATAAAGAGGAAAGATTGTATTTTTTAATGTAAAGAATTAACTTAAAAACTACTGGACTGATTTTAAAAATTCTTTCAGCAATGGATAGCTACATTATCAGCGAGTAACATAGGCTATATTTTATCCCCGTATTTTCACGGGAACGGGAACTACGCGCGAAAAACCGCGTGAGGTCCGCTAGTGATGTTTTATGTTTATAATATTTAGGTACTACACTGCACGACATTGTAAGATGAATTGTAAATAATTATAATTAATTAATAAGAATTGTAGCGTCTTCATTAAATAGTTATTAATTGTAGCGTCTTCATTAATTGTTTATTAATAGTATAGGTATTTCTTTAGTGAACTTAGTATGTAAGTAATTTAAGCTTTAGGTTCTCACGGCAAGCCTGAAGATGTTTTATTGCAGGTTTTATGTAAGGATAACAATAGTTTATGGTAGGGCCTTGCCCAGTTTGCTGTTCATATTAGTTTTAAGAATTTAGAGTAATAGCCTTTGATATTTTTGTTGAGATGCCGACGGTTCTGTTTGTAATGTGTTTATTGTTTAACTATGCTATTTGTATTGTGTTACCTAGCTATAGAAACCTTTGTACAGTCGTACGTGCCGCTCCGACCGTATCCCAAGTTTTCAATAATTGTTTAAATGTAGAATTTAGTCAGTAACTTCTCGTCTCCGGGTTCGGTCGCTCGGCATTCTTGCTCCTTGTAATTTATTCTAATAAACTCACACCATCACTAAGTAAATCCAGTACTTATTTTGCGATTCCCATAACTCCGACGCTAGTTAATCGACCTACGTGCGCGAAAGAATCTTAAGACATAATCCCCGAAGAGTTAGGCTGTGGTGAAGTGTTTTAAAACGGTCCCATTATTTAATTTCCGACAATAACGCGAACAAAACCGCGGGCAAAACTTAGTACCAAGGGAACCTTATTTATTGCATAAGCATTGAATCGATTGTCAATAAAATTGTCGAACTTTGAACGTAGGAAATAGGATTACGGTGGTAGAACCACAGAGGACGAATTTCAGTAGGATAATGCCGCGTTCACACCCTACTTGCGTGAAGAAACGCGCGTTCATAATTTGTTTTTTTGCGTGAGTACCGTGGTATGCTTCATTTGTTTTCTAAATAAAGGGTTCAAAGTGACCTGCCGGGGCTGCGGGACTGTTCGAAAGAGATACCGCGACCCTGGAATATAAAAAAATAAAACCGACTTCAAAAAACACAAAAAAGTGAAAAATAACTTTAGCTTCAGAAGTCAGTGTCTCATGTTTAATTGATTTCGTTTTTTTGTCACCGACTTCTGAAGCTAAAGTTATTTTTCACTTTTTTGTGTTTTTTGAAGTCGGTTTTATTTTTTGCAAAAAAGTTTTTTATTTTTCCATTTTTAGTTGTTCCCAAATATTTGCCATGAATTTATTTGGCATTGTTAACAATACATGTGATGGTAATAGGCATATCCCCAATATATGGAACTTAACATACCTTTTTTTTCGGATGGGAAATCATCAAATTATCGCTCTGGGCGGAGCGGAAGGGAGTGTCAGACTTTTACTGACTAAAACCCATCCATGTTCTTTCTTAGCCCTTTGTGTTCCAGGGCCGCAGTATCTCTTTAGAACAGTCCCTTTTGCTGACATCTCTTTGAGGCGTGCACGGAACACGAACGAACTGTTGAAATCTGGGTGTATTGTACACATCTGCGTACCCCCTCAGACCATACAGGCGTGATGTTAAGTTATTTGAGTCGCGTGCTGAACACGATCGCGCCAACTTAGCATACCTAACTGTCGAAATCTCGGTGTATTGTATACATCTGCATACCCCCTCAGAGCATACAGGCGTGATGTTACGTCATGATGTTGTATAAACAATAAACATCCAAGCGATTGCAACATTCACGGCACATTTGCCGTCTATTTTTGAAGAGTTCCATTGTATATCTCCGAAGATCAGCATCAGATGTTCACAAAATTTAAATGGGACCACACGGGAAGCACCAGCTTTCAAATAAAAAAAGAATTGTCAAAATCGGTTCACCCAGTCGAAAGTTCTGAGGTAACAAACACAAAAAAAAAAAAAATACAGTCGAATTGAGAACCTCCTTTTTTTGGAAGTCGGTTGAAAAGGCCAAGAAGGAACATGGATGGGTTTTTGTCAGTAAAAGTCTGACACTCCCTCCCGCTCCGCCCAGAGCGGGAGGAGTCATTTGATGATATCAAAACCGAAAAAAAATGGTTCAAAGTGAAACTAGTGACATTATCTTGATAATAGTAATAAACCATCGCGAGTAAATCAAGTGTCTTGACTTGGCTCGCGAGGTTGTTGACATGTGGAATGTCGACTCAGCGATCATTGTGCCAATAGTTATATCAGGCTTGAATGCCAAGAGCCTCGATCAATACCTGAGGAGGCTCTCGTTAGGCAGCTGGATCAAGGGCTTGATTCAGAAAGCGGTACTCCTGGACACGGCTCGTATTGTTAGGAGGTTCCTCTCTCTGGATTCTCTTGATTATTTTGAACCCTGTATTTCTCTGCAGTCACTGTCGCAAGACGCGCGGTCGTGGCCAAGGCACTTATAACCACAGAGCAGGAAATTCAGTAGGATAACGTTAACAAACCATTCAAAGTTTGGGCCGTAAATTATTATTTATGGCCGTAATATGTTATCCGATAGGATAGTTTGAACGTGGAAGGCTTGTATATAACTATGGATAGGCGGAAATTGCAGCTTCACCTGAGTTGGGGTGGGAAATTGTTTCATTGGAACGTATTCTCGCGATAATATAATAGTTAACACGCTTTTTCGTATTTTTTTCAGCAAACCGTTTCATTTGATAGTCGTAGTTACAGCGTGGAGTTTGGATGTATACCCAGTTGATGGTATTACGTACAATATACTTTTAATAGAGAAATGTTATTACACTGTAGATCAATAAATTCATGACGGATAAAACTTTATAGGTGTACCTAGGTACACAATTTAAGAACATAACTTTTATTTTTGTTAGATCCGGTCTGATCAAGACATTAAATGATGTTTAATTCAGTGACATTTTTTTTTGTATTGTAATGTGACACGCCATAATTCAATTTAATCACTTACGATATTGACATGACATGATTTTAATTATTACCTATTCCTTATTATTGTTATTATTATTTTATTCCATTCAATCTGACTTTTATATGTATTAATTTATAGTGTTTATTACTGCTAACTGGACATCATAACGACTTTTAGACATATTTTTAAATGAAATGTAATGTGAATATGTGTGTGTGTGTGTGTATATGTGTGTGTAATGTGTGTGTGTGATGTGTGTGTGTGTGTGTAATGTATAATGTAATGTGTTGTATGTGTGTGTGTATGTGTGTTTGTATTGTGATAATGATGTTTTGATTCAGTTTATTTATTATATTAATGTAATGTTCAAAATTGAGGAGCTCGTGGCTAAATAATAACAGCCGCTCGGGTCGATCGTTAGGTTAAGCCGTGCTTGCCTAGGTTGGTCTGTGGATGGGTGACCACCCATTATATACCGAGTTTCCTCCGTGCCTCGGAAAGCACGTTAAGCCGTTGGTCCCGGCTGTCATTTGTAGATCTTTGACAGTCGTTAGGTAGTCAGAGGCCCAATAAGTCTGACAACCAGTCTTACCAAGGGGTATCGTATTACCCGGTACTAACTGGGTTGTGGAGGTCAGATAGGCAGTCGCTCCATGTAAAATACTGGTATTCAGCTGCATCCGGTAAAACTGGAAGCCGACCCCAATATAGTCGGGAAAAGGCTAGGCAGATGATGAATGTAATGTTCAAAAACTCAACAGCAAACCAGCATTGTGCCTTGCAGTGCCCTGACAGGGTTCATGTACAATAACCAACAATAATATTGTAAAATGTGTGATGTGCATGAGAGCAAATAAACAAATAAATAATTTAAAAATAACTGGTGGAAAACATTACAAGCGAGTACAAGTTTTTAATGTCATTACTATGTTTGACCCCTGTACTAATTACAACATCCATCAGCACAATTTTACGAGTGCGTTACATTGAGTCCCGCCGTAAAACGTGATTTTTGACCCCTAAAAACAATAGTACATTTTAATACAAGTGGAGAAAGTTTGTTATTGCATTCGAGGCGGAATTATAACACCCGAGCCATAGGCGAGGGTGTTTTTGAGCCGAGAACTCACTAATCGTAGTGCGTTATGGACCAGTTTTCGAGGAAGTGTATTAAAAACTTGTAAAAAGTCTTTTCCCAGCAATAATTATTTGTAGAGTTAATTTAATGTAAAGAATGCTTGGTTGTCGGCTTCGTGAAAGCTCCATTTACACCTTGTATTTATCTAACCCTCGAGGATTCAGGCTTGATGTTATTTCACTGTTATAAACTTTCACGGTTTTTCACTACACTTAAAAATGATGATGATGATGAAATATGTATTCTCGCGATCAACAGCGGGATATCGGGAGCTCATAAAAACAAAAGAAAATCACGGATATTATCCCGTAAGTACTTTAAGTGTAGTGATGTTATTTATTTATTTATAATAGTTTCAATGATTTGAGTTTCCCCGAGAACGATAGATGAAGTATTAATACGGAGATACGAATATGTGGTGGGATTTGGTAGTAAACCTTAGGTCAGGTATTTCATATGGAAGCAAATCATATTCTCAAATGTTAAGGTTGACAGTGTGAATAGGGTAGATGAAAAAAAAAAAGTCTAATTAGTCTGTCAAGATTTCCAAAAAATATTGGACACATATTTTTTCTTTTATCACGCAACCAAGAAATTAAGACGATACAGTGCGTCGAAAACTCGTGTGACGTCAAATTTGAGTATATTTTTTACTCAACTACAAACTCAACAAACACAATTCGTAACGACTGTCAAATCCCGCTTGCGCAAATAAGTTGGTTGATGCAAACCAACACATCTTTGATGTTTTCATCTCCGTTCTCACGGGTAGAATATCAATTTGTCTAGATACGCAGAACCCTCGTTTACCATTTGCACTTGCTGCTAGAATTAGGGTCTGCATTCCTAGATAGCTCTTTGACAAAAAAAAAGGAAAAAGATTTTAAATTGTTATAATTTTTTTTTTTTATTAATATAGGTACCAGTCACGAGCACCAATATGTATACCACTTTCCTAAATTAAAAAGCAATTTTCGCGAGAACTAACGATGGCAACTTGAAGATAAGATCTGCTTCATAAAATTACTAAGTAGCTCCAGAATACTACTGTTCGCGACAAACGTCACCAATCCAGCACATAAAGTGTTGCTTTACAGTTAAAAATAGTGTAGAGTCAGTGTATGGGGAATATAGTGGTATATAACAAGTGCCATCAGTGAATTAGAATAGTTTAGATAGTAATTTACAGACGCGCTAGACACATATAGGCTTGCAAGTGGAGTTTCTTAGTATAATTTAACGTTTTCGCGAGGTCCAGGTAGCCTAAGTTGCGACCTAGGCCTGGATATAGTCTTTTTTTATAACTTAGCTTATAGTTGAACCACTTAGACGAGAGTATGACGGTCTAGCGCGGCCATATTCGACAAAAACAGGAAAAAATTGTCTTACAGATTTACAGTTGAAGGATCGTTTCAGGCTGAAAAATACAGACACGAAAAAATAAGTAACAGTTTTAGATGGGCCATATACTCGTCTAGTATATGGCAATTATATACTTACAGTCATAGCAACAGTTTTCGTGTAATTCAGCCTGAAAGACCCTTCCTCCAGACACTTTTGAAAAAGTTGTCTGGTTTTATGGAAATAATTTCCACAGTTTAATAAAGATATTTGTTGTTTCTATGTCTGTACATAAATAACGTTATGTAGAAGTGTGGTGATGTATATAATGTGTTTAAACATAAGCTCAAAATTGTAATCTGCAGAAAGATTGTATATTTCCATAATCAAATTTTCATTAAAGTTTTCCGAAATCAGGAAGCGAAATCAGGGTCCTCGTTATAGTAAAGTTCTGGAGTACCTTAGTAAACTCAACTTTTCTTGGAATTGTAGTCATCAGTACGGCAAATATAATATAGTAACAGTGAATAAGTAGTGCGCGAATAATCCTGAAATCGCTTCCTGTACAGTCATGAAAGTTAAATAAGTGTCTTATTTTCCTAGTAACCCCCTATCCCCCCTCGTTAGGTCTACGCCTGAGATAGCAAAGAATGATCAGCTATAGTTAATTAGGTGTAGGACGTCAGCGCCGTCTGGCGGCGAAGTATAGTACAAGCGTGCGCCCGGTAATAATAGGGTATAGGCAGACCACCAGGTACACGTATCCACGCCATCAGCGGATTACGCCCGTCCGGCACAACTACGTTCGTAACATCATGATATTTTAATCTGACCTGTGGAAGAAAAACACTTTTAAAAGTTGTGAAGAGTTTACAAATTGGTGCTCGTGACTGTACAGGGTGTATTTTTTTCGAATTTTAGTCTGTTCGATTCCCGAGTGTGGCAAGAGAATTTTCGAAAAACTTTTAATGAAGTTTTGTTTCGTTTTAATAATAAAGGAAAGTTTCCTTTGAGTCAAACTATCTCCAGTATTTAGAGTATTTTCCCTCTAAGTTCAGTTAAAAAATTCCAACCTGTAAACCCAACCAATATATATAAAAGGCGCAGCATAAAGGCGACCATTTGTGTGGAACCACATTGTTAGTAGTTTCCCAATCGATTTCTCATAAATTAAAAAGTAACGGAATGTAACTAAGTCTGGTGTTACTAATAGCCTTAGTAAAAACGATTAGTAAAGGTTAAATTTAAATGTTCAGTGATTTGTTTTCAGAGTCGTCCAATTATTCCATAAGTTTGTCTTTTTTGGGAATAATTGGTGGTTCGTGGTGGGATTTGAACTTCCGATCGCTGATTAATAGTCCATTTGTAATTTAATTGGGCTTTTGATCTTTAGAAAGTTATTTTCTTTTTGAATTCTTCCTAAATGTAAACAGGGTGTAAAAGACCTTATCACGAAGCCGTCAACCAAGCATTCTGTACATCAAACTAAGTAACTTTACGCAAAAATTATTGCTGAGAAACGATTTTTTTTTTGGGGTGAAAAATCATGTTTTGTTGTAGAACTCAATGTAACGTACTCAAAACATTGTGCTGATGGATGGATTGAATAGTACGGGGGTCGTGGAGGTGTTTAAAGTAAAGATCTTCCATTAAAAACTTGTATTAAAAAAAAAACTTGTCAAAGAGTTGGAACTTTGACCCCCCAATATCTCCGTAACTAGAAGGTTTCCAGGTATGGTATAGAACAAAAAAATGATCGCAAGGACGGGGAGAATAAGTGTATTTCGGCTTCGTTAAGAGGTGTTTTACACCCTTTATAAATCAGATTTGTAATCGTGATAACGTATTAGGGACTACTCTCACCTATTCACCTCTATTCAGATTTTGTATGAGACGCGTACGCAACCGTTCAGCTTAACGCACGCGTACGCGACTCATACAAAATCGTTGTTCTCTATGTGCATAAGCTCTCTCACTCGCACTCATATCTGCAAAGTGCGGGAGTGAGTAGGGCCCCTGGTATTCTGATAGGGCCCGAAAGTGATGCCACGGTTAGATACGAATATCTAGAAATATCCAGTTTTGAGTATGCTCAAAAGTAACAGCCGGCATCGTATTAAGGACTCCACAAAACCTGGTGATACTGTGAGTGTGTTTTGTCGTGACTTAGTGGCGAGTTCCGATAGTGCGCGTAGCAAAAGGCAAAGAAAGAGTAGACAAGATTTGTCTGCTCCTAACAATTTATTTTCCATCCACCCGCATTCTCCAGTCAACCCGCGATCATGGCGCTTGCAACAGCGTCGAAATATCGGGAGCTCAATGATATTCTAACAAACAGATATGTTATACACCTACAAAACTACCGAAAAAAGTGTGCCGCGGGGGAGAGCCAGCTCACATACACGCAGTGACGCAGAATAAAGGAAAAACAGGCCAATTGACACGTTTTCGAGTCTTCACGATTGCGCGCTCATAACATATCTGTTTAATTAAATATCATTGCGGGAGCTCAAAACAATAAACAATCACGGAAGATATAGTGATATAAGACATAATATATAATAACTTAACGGCGGCTCGGAAGTTAGCTGCGAGTGACGGTCTGCGCAGGAACAACGCTTTAAACTTTATGGCGATTCGGAACATCTAATGTGAAACTGCGCAGACAACAAATTTAGGTATCAACGGAGCGCAGATGACGCATCGTTTTGTTTGTACAATGCGCAGACCGTCACTTGCAGCTAACTTCCGAGCCGCCATTAAGTTTGAACCGAACTATATCGCGTAAGTGACAGTATAAGTTTAGTTTTAAACCGTGAAAGCTTAAAACAGTATCTAGAAACACGTCACTTCCTTTCACTTTAAAAAGAAACGTTCATTTCCCCACTGCATTTTTCCCTACTCTATATCATCCGGCTTCCTATATCAACTAAAAGCTTTCATTTTGAACATGGCACACTGATTTATTCTTCCGTGTGTCTATGTGACAGATGGCCTGAATAAATGGATCGCCTTTTTTGTTCATAAGGTACTAGCTTATGCCCGTGGTTTCGCTCGCGTGGAGTTCGATTATTGTCCCACGGGATCATACTACCGAATTAAAAAGTATTGTATGCGTTAACCACACACACCACTCACCCACTACACTCACGGGTGTCGTATAAGGCGACTAATGTCTGAGGCAGAATACCTTGCGCCTCCGTAGACCAGAGAATGGGCAGCAGTGTTTTCTGTTAGTCTTTCATCACTGCGATCTCCAATCCGCCTGTCAAGCGTGGAGATTATGGCAAATTCCTGCCATCATGGGAGAGGCTCATGTCCAGAAGTGGGAGTTATGGGCTGTTGTTGCTGTTGTTGTTGTATGCGTTAATAATCTGCCTAGCCTTTTCCCAACTATGTTGGGGTCGGCTTCCAGTCTAACCGGATGCAGCTGAATATCTGTATTTTACAAGGAGCGACTGGCTATCTGACCTACTGGGTAATACGGTACCCCCTTTTTTTTTCGGATGGGAAATCATCAAATGAATCCTCCCGCTCTGGGCGGAGTAGGAGGGAGTGTCAGATTTTTACTGACTAAAACCCATCCATGTTTCTTCATCGCCCTTTGTGTTCCGGTGCCACGGTATCTCTATCGAACAGTCCCGCAACCCCGGCAGAATACGGTACCCCTTGGTCAGACTGGTTATCAGACTTTCTAGTCACTGACTACCTGTAACGACTGTCAAAGATATACAAATGACAGCCGGGACCAACGGCTTAACGTGCTTTCCGAGGCACGGAGGAAACTCGGTATGTAATGGGTGGTCACCCATCCATAGACCAACCTAGGCAAGCACGGCTTAACCTAAAGATCGACCCGAGTACTGGCTGTTATTATTTAGCCACGAGCTCCTCCACCCTTCTATTGTATGCGTTAATCCGGGTTATAAACTACCTGTGTTCTAAGTTTCATCTAAATCTGATTAATAGTTTTTGCGTGAAAGACTACCAAACAATCACAAATCCAGACATCCAAGCTTCTTTTTTTTTTTTTTTTTTCCGAGTTGGCATCTCGCAGTTCAACTTAGAGAGGTTGTCGTCTGCTTAACCGGACAATCCTGTGGGTACCTTAAGTGTAAGGCCTCCAGCCATGGCACATCCAAGCTTCTTCACAAACTTTTGCTTATATAATATTAGTAAAATTGACTGTGAGTGTAATTTATAGATGCATATGGTTTCATGCGAATGGATAAAATTCAGATCCCGCCGTTTTGCCGAAAAGATTTTGACAAAAGTTCATTACCCAAACAAATTTTAGCAACCTTTTTTATACCAATGTATTATTTGAAGCAGTGGTGGCCCAGTGGTGGCGGCCCCGACTTACGAACAGGAGTTCAAACCCAGGCAGGCGCATTACTTTTTGTAATTTATTTCATCACCACTGCTCTCAAAACGGTGAAGGAAAACATCTGACAAAACCGGCATGTCCTAGAACCAAATTTGAAGACATGTGACATCTACCAACCCGCACTGAGCCCGCGTGGTGGATTATAGCCCATTCCCTCACATAGAAAGGAGGCCTGTGTCCCAGTATTAATAGGCTGATAATGATGATGAATATTTGGAATGATTTTAGTACGCACAATTGCATTTGGTTAAATTTTTACTCGGCAGAATATTATCTAGGATAAGGTCTTTAATCAAATGATTTATTACAGCAAACAATCTTTAGACAATTAACAGTTAGTCGAGGCATAGCGGCCGCCGAGCGCCATTTCTCCTCTGTTATTGGTGAAACATTTGAATTAGGTTAGGTTAGAACAGAGACCACATAAAAATAGACTTTGTAAGTTAATTTATGTAACAACAACAACTGACAACAACAGACAAACAAGCAAAAAGCAACAACGACAGCAACAACAGCAACAGCAGCAACTGACTTATAGAAGCAAATCTTTTGTCATCGAATAAGCAATTGAACAGAAATGGTAGGTAAATTGAAAACTGATGAGCTTTAGCTTATTTTATTTTGCGTAAAATATGTTATACCGACTGAAATATTTGACTAATTGAAAATTGGTAAAAGTACTACATAACTGGTAAGCAAGTTATTGCTTAAACGTTCACTTGCCACACATTAGGTTTGCGTTACAAATATTGTTGAAGACTTTATTTACTAAGTAATAATTTGGCAAATGAAATTACGCGGAAAATTGTTTGTGAAGTGTTAATTTGGCAATTTTTATTCGATGGAACAAGGAGACCCAAATACCAAACCATCAATATCAACCCCTATCCTTTATTACACAAATAATAATAATAATAATTTCTTTATTATCATAAAAACAGGTTACAGAAAAATGTAAGACCCTGGCTCCAGAGCTAGGTTAGAATACCTGTATTTCAGGAGACAAATGCTGTATCGTTGACACTGTGACGTGCATTGACGGATTACATGCTAGTTCCATTGACTTTTAGCTAACAAATAGAGTAATGGATATCCAAATGCGTTTGACATGGCTTATTTCGTTACTAAAGCGTTTATTGTGGTTCGTTTCGTGCTAAATAAAAGTAATTCACTATTTTGACAACACACAGCAATAGGGTAAATGCATGATTTTTTTTTATCACTTTATACAAAGCGTATCAACATCAGGAATAGCAAAGTGAAATTATTTTTTAATATCTATAAAAAATACTAAGTTATAAGCATTTGAAACTGCTGATTAGACAGAGAGATCCGATACAGCGAATGACGTCATTCGCTGCATCGACGTACAAAATCCATACTAAGTTCCGTATATCTTTAGAAAGAGATAGAAACAAAAAATTAAATGGTTATAACTTTTGAGTTGTTTGGCTGATTTAGGTCTTGTTTTCGCTTTTTGTCATTATTTTTATAGTATTTTAACATTCCGTATCAAAATTAACAATATATGTATATGCATATTCCCTATTAACCCTGGGTCAAGAAGTATGAAATGTGGGTCTATATATAGTCTGCGGCAGATAAACAGGAAATAAAGGTCATGAACCCGCATACATTTATTCAAATAAGTACATAATTCCGAAAACAGAAACAATGACATAAACTTGTCCCAAAACTACCTTTATCGTGATCCTTGACTTTTTCTAGTAATAAAAAACGATTCATAATGTATTGTCGGGGTACCTACGCAGAGAAATTAAGGAAAGAGAAATGACCTTTAATTCCTAATTATCTGGCGTAGACTATAGTGACTTTATGGAGGATTATTTCAAGTTATTACATAAGATGTTCGGATTTGCGAATGCATATTTCCCTGAAGTACATTTTTTTCGAGAGCAGCGGTGGCCCAGTGGTGGCGGCCTCGACTTACGAACAGTAAGTCGTGGGTTCGAACCCAGACAGGCACATTACTTTGTATAATTTATTTCATCACCACTGCTCTCAAAACGGTGAAGGAAAACATCGTGAGGAAACCGGCATGTCCTAGAACCAAAAAATTCGAAGACATGTGACATCTACCAATCCGCATTGGGCCCGCGTGGTGGATTATAGCCCACTCCCTCTCATAGAGAGGAGGCCTGTGTCACAGCAGTGGGAACATTAATAGGCTGATATATCTCCAGCTATGTTTAAGTCCCATGATGCAATAGGGAGAAAGCCTATTGCCTTCAAACCTGGTAAAAATCTAAGCATCTTGAAATGCCTCGTTGCGTTGGTCTAGACCAGTGCTTTTCAACCTGTGGGTCGCTACCCCCTGGGGGGTCGCGAAGCCTCTTTAAGTGGGTTGCAAAAGGTCACGAAAACTAACTCAATAAAAAAAAAACAATAAAGCCTAGATGGATTTAATAAGAAAATGTTAACTTAAGGATATAAATATTTGTATGTTCATACAAATTAACAAAATAAAAACCTACTCATCCATCTTATGAGATATAAACTAATTTCTCCCATCGTGGACCCTTTTTTTTAAATAAATAAAAATAAAATCATCATCATCTGCCTAGCCTTTTCCCAACTGTGTTGGGGTCGGCTTCCAGTTTTACCGGATGCAGCTGAATACCAGTATTTTACATGGAGCGACTGCCTATCTGACCTCCACAACCCAGTTAGTACCGGGTAATACGATACCCCTTGGTAAGACTGGTTGTCAGACTTTTCGGGCCTCTGACTACCTAACGACTGTCAAAGATCTACAAATGACAGCCGGGACCAACGGCTTAACGTGCTTTCCGAGGCACGGAGGAAACTCGGTATGTAATGGGCGGTCACCCATCCACAGAACAACCTAGGCAAGCACGGCTTAACCTAACGATCGACCCGAGCGGCTGTTATTATTTAGCCACGAGCTCCTCGATGATGATTGATGATAAATAAAAATAAAATAAAAATACTTTATTTCAGACCTTGATCCATATGATGTTAGTAATACACACTCACATTGCTACATTCAGAATTAAATCGAATTCCATTTTTTTTTAATGTTAAATACCTACATATATTTATCCGAATCCATTATTACATAGGCAAATGCTTAAAAATTGGGGTTCGCCAAATATTTTTTCATACTATGGGGTCGTGTCATGAAAAAGGTAGAAAAACACAGGTCTAGACCAAAGCAAGGAGGCATTTTTATATCGGCCATTGATTAGTTTACACTGTTTCAATTCTATTTATTTCGAAAACAATCTACTCTCTAGTAATTCTATTTACCAAACAAAATTAAAGTATTGCCTTCTCTTTCTCACACAGATAACAAAACAGAGACAGAAGTAAATAAAACGTATTCAAACATAGCAAAGAACAACCCCAATTCGTTCTAGTTTCCATTTGTAAAAAATGCGTTTTTTACCCCGAAAATTTATGAACGAATAAAACAAAGTTAATGGAAGCTTGTGTTTCTCCAACAATTACAATTTCAGTTTTATCTGAATACCTAAAGGCTACATTGTTTGCAAAACCAGCCATAATTTCAGTCTCACTGAAAACTAGACCATTTTGTTAGGTACTGCCATGACAATATGCGACCAGAATAGATTTAAAATACGTTGTGACCGACTTAGTTAGCAGACTAGACTAACGGACCTTGCTCACTATGCGATTGCGACTACGACTGGTCCTCGTGGTCGTAGTCTTGGTGGCAGAAGTTTTATTTATTCATTTATCAAACAATTTACACTATGTTCGAATTTTAAAAAAATTATTACATTTCAATCACAACAGAATCAAATACAAAGCAAACATGTCAGCAATCAAAAACCATAAAAAGCACAAAAAATCAAACCTTTGAAAGCACACAGACAACAATCTATTCCATTTTACGTAAAAATGACAATTAAATTTCTGTTTATATGTCCAACCATAAAAAGCTCAAACACAACCATGTCCATTCCATTAATGAAAATTAAGTGTAAACTAAATGCCTGTTAGATGTTGATTAAATGTCAACTAATTTTAATTAATTCACAATTAAATGCCAAATAGATTTTATTAAACGTCAAGTACTAACTAAAGGCTATTTTCAATAACTTACTATCCGGTTTCGGTAAGTGCTATCTCTGTCTGTTTGACATTTAGCTTACGGACGGTTAGAAACAAAACGTTACAGAAAAGCTTTCTTTGATTTTTCTATGAATCATGTGACAGGTAGGTGACGGCGGATAGGATATTCTTTGTTTATAGAAACACCGATAGCTAGGGAAGAAGGTACATTAACCAACAGTTATACGTAAGTAAGTTAGGGCGTAAGACGCAGACATTCTTAAAAAGACAAGAAAAAGTACATTTCAAGGTGTAAACCAATCCGTCACGAAGCCATCAACCAAGTATTCTGTACATCAAATTAAGTAACTCTACGTAAAAAAAACATTGCTGGGAAACGACTTTTTTTTTGGGGTGAAAAATCGATCTCAATATTACGCATTCAAAACATTGTGCTGATGGATGGATTGAATAGTACGGGGGTCGTGGAGGTGTTTAAAGTAAAAATCTTACATTAAAAACTTGTTTAAAAAAAAAAAAAAACTTCTCAAAAAGTTGGAACTTTGACCCCCAATATCTCCGTAACTAGAAGGTTCCCAGGCATACCTGGGAACCTTCTAGTTACGGTTACCTTCTACACCATAGTGAAGAACAAAAAAAAAGGTCGCAATGACGAGGAGAACAAGTGCCTTTCGGCTTCGATAAGAGGTGTTTTACACCCTTTATGTTATGTTATATCGCTTTGATTAGATCCTGCGACAGATGGTATTCGTCGCCTCATGAACAAGTTCCCTAAATTATCGACCTCGTCTAAATTTATACACAACGGACCCATTGTTATTATAACTTCGCGATTGAAACGTAATATTATCTGCTGGCTTGTTTTAATAATTATGTTTTGCTATAACAATAAAAACAGGTAACCTTCTATAGTCTGTGCCAGATAAGTAGGGAATAAAGGTCATTGCTCTTTCCTTAATTTCTCTGCGTAGGTACCCCGACAACACATTATGAATCATTTTTTTTACTAGAAAAAGTCAAGGATTACGATAAAGGTAGTTTCGGGACAAGTTTATGTCATTATTTCTGTTTTCGGAATTATGTATTTGAATAAATGTATGCGGGTTAATGACCTTTATTTCCTACGTATATCCACAGACTATAGTTGGCAGAGGGGTCGTCAGTTTGTGTTTAATGCCTGATTTTGCTTTGCTCGCCGTAAAGTTTTCATTTTATGATTATGTTATTATAAGAAAGTGTATAGACACTTTTGTCTTTGTTTAAATGTTTTTCTTGCGGGGAAATGTGATACTTTAAGGAAAATAAGAAAGGTTTTTGCCTAGATATTTTTCTCTTTACAAGGAAATATAAACTTTAGTTGAATAAATATAAGGTTTACACTAGGGAATGTAAATAAAAAACTGTAAAATATATGTGAAGTTTAATAATATTATATTCTAAAGAGTTTTTGGTTGTAGAAGATACACACAGCAACAAATCAAGCTATTTAATAACCCGGACCTTCGTTTTGTATGAGATTCGCGTAGAATGAGAGATCAGCTTAATTTAGTTTTGCATAGCTTTATTGGCCCATGGTCCGTGAAAATTTAAAAATTTAAAAAAATATTTTCCTGATATCACTATTGTCGAGTGCTATGTTTTATGTTAAAGCAAAAAACTTTACGCAAGTGAAGTCTTATTTTTTGTATAAAAAGGCGAAGACGTTTTAGAAAGATTTGAACTAAAAATTGCATCAGCAGAAAATAAATAAAACCCCGTTAAACAAATACATAGAAGCTTTTATCAACCTGGACATTTTCTACTACTTACAAGATTACTCTAATCAAATTTATTGCATCAGACACAACATGAATAGCAAAAAACAAGACTTACATTTTATAGCTCTAATGTAAAAGAAAATTGAAGAAAGAAAGAAAAAATATTTATCGGTCGTCGAAAGCGCAATCTTAGCGCTCTCAACCGACAAAAGTTTATTGAGCTAATTTGAAATGCGAACGACGTGTTCCGGCTGTCATTCGTAGATCTGTAATAGTCGTAACGGATAGTTTGACAACCATTCTAGGGATTTCCTGTCACCCATTATCAAGGGGGCGGATTTTAGATAGGTAGTCGCTTCATGTAAAAGGGCGCGAAGGAGTTTTCTATATGAATTAAAATACTGGTATTCAGTTGCATCTGGTTATACTGTAAGTTGACACTATCATGGTTGGGAAAGGCAAGTTACTATGGTGTATTCTTCAACTCGAATATACTAATAAAGAATTAAAATAGGCAAGGGGTAATCTTTGGAACCACTGATTCCATCACGAAAATTCTTTCGCTAATGATCAGCGATATTATCCCGAGCGTTTTCCTTATTTGGCGAAATGTTGGTGTACTATTGGGCTTCTACCTAACCCTCCAGAAATTACAGGTGTGATATTATGTTTTATGTTATGTCCGCTAAATAAAAACAACGGAATTTCGTGGAGCTATTTCCCCCCATAACGCTAAAGCTAAAAACTCATTTTATAAATGCGAAAGTATTTTTTTTCTTCTATCCAGTCACGCAGTTTTGAAATGTAAAAGAAAATAAAATTGTAAAAAGCTCGATTCTAGCGCTCTCAGCCGTCAAAAGATTATTGAGTCAATTCGAGACGCCAATTTGCTGCAGCCAGCGCTTGAAGCGCTGAAATTGTCTAATATTCATGTTACCCTGAATTGTTCACTATTAAAATCGTGACTGAACGAAGAATTTAAATATTACAGCGACTACTTTTCCTTAGACAGTCTATTGTATATCCTTTGTTTAAGTACAATAGGCTTGTTAACTGAAAAAAACGAATTAGTCCGTCAGTTATATTATCAAAAAATATTTGACCTCTTTTTTTTGGATGGGAAATCGCTCTGGGCAGAGCAGGAGGGATTGTCAGACTTTTACTGACTAAAACCCATCCATGTTCCTTCATCGCCCTTTGTGTTCCGGGGCCACGGTATCTCTTTCGAACAGTCCCGCAACCCCGGCAGGCATCGGCCCTTGCGGACCCCTTCCTATTGCTCTTTAAGGCGCGCGTGGAACACGAACGCGCCGTCGACACGGCCTGTCGTCATGAGACGGACGGACGCGGGACGGCGAGCTAGCCCATAGCCCACCGTCCGCAGGCCCGCGCCTGCGGTGGCCGGGGGCCACGTGGTGGCCCCCGACGCCCGGGGCGTCTCCCGCGGTGGCCGGGACGTTGAGAGGTTCTCTCCCTCACACGTTCCGCCACCTCCTTCTCTAGCATTACTGCTTCGCAGAAGTAGGCGACGGAAAATATAAAAATATTTGATCCGTATTTTTTATTTTGTTACGTAAACCAAAATTGACGAAGATGCGACGCTTTTAAAATTTTCAATACGTCATGCCGTGGTATTTTTAGTGCGTCCTGACGTCACGAGCGGACTCCCGAGTTTTGATGCGTTTTATCTTTGTCAATATTCACTGACTTACAAAAACAAAAAATACGTGTCCATTATTTTACAATACTCTAACTGACGGACTAAATAGATTTGCAATTTATTGATGGTGGAAACTAGCCTATTGTTGCCATAAAAATATATTTGAAGCTGTAGTAGAAGTTGAACTGTGTGATTCAATAAGTAGTAAACCCATCTACACTATCTACTCGTACACTATCTATATCTATACTATATTATAAAGAGGTAAAATTTGTTTGTAAGTTTGTATGTTTGTAAGTTTGTATGTAGGGGTAATCTCCGGAAGTAATGAACCGATTTCAAAAATTCTTTCACCATTAGAAAGCTACATTCACCCTGAGTAACATAGGCTATATTTTATCCCCGTACTCCCACGGGAACGGGAACTACGCGGGTGAAACCGCGGGACGTCCGCTAGTCTATACTAATATTATAAAGAGGAAAACTTTGTTTGTTTGTTTGTTTGTTTGTTTGTAATGAATAGGCTCAAAAACTACTGGACCGATTTAAAAAATTCTTTCACCATTCGAAAGCTACATTATCCACGAGTAACTTAGGCTATATTTTATCCTCGTACTCCCACGGGAACGGGAACTACGCGGGTGAAACCGCGGGACGTCCGCTAGTAATATTATAAAGAGGAAAGATTTGTATTTGTGTGTGTATGTTTGTAATGAATAAACTCAAAAACTGTTGCGCCGATTTTAAAAATTCTTTCACCATTAGAAAGCTACATTCACCCTGAGTAACATAGGCTATATTTTATCCCCGTACTCCCACGGGAACGGTAACTAAGCGGGTGAAACCGCGTGACGTCCGTAAGTTTTAAAATATTAATTATAGACACAAAATACGAATACAAAAGCTCCGTGAATCTCGGAAAGCTCTATCTATCTATCTATCTATCATAGAGTTTAGGTTTCCGCACTTAGTCCTTGAAGTGGATCATTGTGCGTGAGCCTTGGTGGCCGATTACTCTAACCAGCCCACCTCCCTCCAGAAGCAGATTAAACTTCCCGGTCTCCCCAGGGCATCCGCAAGGTATCCCAGAGCCTCCTCGCGAATTTTGGTAACGCCTGTGCACTCAAGGAGCACATGCGCCACCGTTTTCTCCGCCTCCATACATGCTCTGCACAGGGGACTGTCAGTGATTCCTAGGGTGAGGAAGTGTTCTTTCAGTGAACAGTCTCGGAAAGCTCGTGAAGGCGTTGGTCTTGGCTGTCATTTGAAGATCTTTTGGCAGTCGTTACAGGTAGTCAGTGGCCCGAAAATCTGACAACCAGTCTAACCAAGGGTGTCATATTACCCAGTACTGAGTTGTGGAGGTCAGATAGACAGTCGCTCCATATAAAGTATTGGCATTCAGCTGCATTTGGTTAGACTGGAAGCCGACCCAACGTAGTTGAGAAAAGTTATTGGAGTGTAAATGTGGTGCTGTTCCACAAACGATCGTGTCCTGCGTGTCCTGTTGTTTGTTCACTACAGGAACTGAAGGACGCTACCGAAAGTGTCAAACTAGTAGCTCAGTTCTGGGCCGACACAATTAAGATTGCCATCGACACGCTAAGAAGAAGGAGACCGATTATAAGTTTAGTTTCTTTTTTAATTTAATTTATTTAGTAAAGTATTTAAAAACATTAACACTAAATTAAATACCTAATCCTTTTACTCAGTCTTCTCGCAGTACCACAAACATTACAACAATATCGTCTTCCGTTCATCAGCAAACAAGTCCAATCCAGGGTTGGTTCCTCCACGAGAGCGTTGAGGTTCGTAAGCATACGCGGTACAGGCGAAGTGGATTGAGCTATAGTGCGACTAAATGGGACATTAAACAATTTATGTTTCCTAGAGCGAATATAATTATTTGGAACAAATAATTGACACAGCTCAGCATGTAATTCCGAGGCGTTGGTGTAACTATGTATAATTTTATACGCAATAGGGAATATGCACGTAATTTTTTCTCCACTTAAATCAATAAAATACCGTACTATCAACTCAAGAAAAGTATTAAAAGTTAAGTTCAACTACTGCTTGTCGCTTAAAAATAATATTAAACTCCTGCAATGTTCTATGACAGTTCAAACGTCTGTAGCTGTCGCGGCCATGATGTGATGTCATTTACCACAATCTGCCTTGTTTACATCAAATTTTTTGCCCTTTAGAATAATTTTACTAATTGTATGTGTTCTAGTCAAGTAAAAATTGTAATAACAATATTATATTAAAATATAAGTGAAACTTTAAACACTTTTCAAATAAAAGTGTATTTTTGACACATAGACTTTGACGTCACTACCGGCGTTATCGAGGACGACGCATTTTGAAAGTGCGTTCCGTTTCACCAAAAACACGCAACATACAACAGTAAATTGTAAAATAAGTGATGTATTAGCAACTTAAACAAGTGTACCACAATGTTTTAATAGGCCAATACAAGGCGTTTTTAATAAATAAAAAGAGTTTTGTATTTCATGCATATTCCTTATTGTTAGTTGGCCAACAGCACGCATGACTTTAAGGGAATTAAAATTCAAACATCCTAAAAGAAACTTAGTAGGATACATAATATGGATAATATCCAAATACAAGTTTGTAAAGGTACCTAGAAAAGCTTTTTGCACTTTTTCCAGCATGAGTGTGTGGTAACCTCGTGAGGATTCCATACACAAGCGCTGGTTTCGAGCTTGCACCGAACTAAGGCGTTGAACAAGAGCTTGATAATATATATATAAATATAAGTTGATGTGCATACCGAAGTATGTAAGTATTCGTCGTCATTCTTAAAAGTAAGTAACTCTAACTTGTGCGCTATCTTCTCTTCATGCCCTAGTTCCTTTGGATTCCGGAAACACGTCACGTATCGCTTGTATACAGAACGGAAACGTGTGTTAGTCACAAATCGTGAGTTTAACTTTAACAGGCACTGAAATCTTCGGCCCGTTTTCTATAACTTACTTACGTATGACTGTCAGTTAATGTGCTACGTCTCGTAGCTATCGGTCCTATAAACAAAGTTATCTTCGAATATCCTATCCGCGTCACTTATCTGTCACTTCAACAACAACAACAACAGCCCATAACGTCCACTGCTGGACGACCTCTCCCATGATGGGAGGAATTTTCCGTAATCTCCACGCTTGGCAGTCGGATTGGAGATCGCAGTGATGAAAGACTAACAGAAAACGCTGCTGCCCATTCTGTCACTTGATTCATAGAAAAATCAAAGAAAGATTTTCTGTGACGTTTTGTTTCTAACGGTCCGTAAGCTAAAAGTCAAACGGACAGAGATAGCAACCTACCGAAACCGAACAGTAAGTGATTTCATTTTTTTTTTTGTTCTAGACCGTTAGTACGAGAACGTTTTTCTTAAGGAGATATTAGGGGTTAAAGTTCCAACATTTTTTTTTAATACAGGTTTTTTTTTTATGTTATAACTTTTCTTTAAATACCTCCACGACCCCTGGTACTATAGTAATGTTTTGAGTGCGTTACGTTGAGTCCTATCGTAAAACGTGATTTTTAGCCCGAAAAAAAAGTCGTATCCCAGCAATAATTGCTTATAGTTACTTAGTTCGATGTACAGAATGCTTGGTTGCTGGCTTCGTTTACACATTGTACAGGGTGAAAGACCTCATCACGAAGCCGTCAACCAAGCATTCTGTACATCAAACTAAGTAACATTACACAAAAATTATTGCTGGGAAACGACTTGTTTTTTTGGGGTGAAACATCGTACATATTTTGTGGTAGAACTCAATGTAACGCACTCAAAACATTGTGCTGAGTAAAAATCTTACATTAAAAAAAAACTTGTCAAAAAGTTGGAACTTTGACCCCCAATATCTCCGTAACTAGAAGGTTCCCAGGTATGGTGTAGAACAAAAAAATGATCGCAATGACGGGGAAAACAATGCCTTTCGGCTTCGTTAAGATGTGTTTTACACCCTTTATAGTCCATCCATCTTTACTATGGTCTGACCCTTTTCCTAAATATCAAAGAGCCGAGTCGAGTTAAATGTTCAAACTTGAATCGAAGTGGCCGTCAATCGATACCTACCACCGATAGGGAATCTTTCAGAACGAGCCGAATTCCAAGATTTATTCTGGTGAATAGATGTCACGCGAGAAAAATGGTGTTCCATCAGTCTAGCATTGGGCCTAAGTGTTGGGTTTTGGGTGACATATATTACATTGATCTCCATTGGTGAAATAATTATACATTGATGAATGAGGGTTTCTTAGTTTTGCGTGAATAGGTTATTTCTTGGCGAACGTCGTCATCGCATACTAATATTATGATTAACAGCGTATCTGATTTTTTGTAATTTTTTAACGATAACTGATCTGACAACCATGCAGTCTAACTGTATCGTATTACCCAGTAACTAGGTTATGGCGGTCAGTTAGGAAGTCGCTCCATCTACACTAATATTATAAAGAGGAAAGATTTGTATTTTTGTGTGTGTGTATGTTTGTCTATACTAATATTATACAGAGGTAACATTTGTTTGTAAGTTTGTATGTAGGCGAAGTAATGAACCGATTTCAAAAATTCTTTTACCATTAGAAAGCTACATTCACCCTGAGTAACATAGGCTATATTTTATCTCCGTACTCCCACGGGAACGGGAACTACGCGGGTGAAACCGCGTGATGTCCGCCAGTAATAAATAAACTCAAAAACTACTCGACCGATTTTAAAAATTCTTTCACCATTAGAAAGCCACGTCTTTACTGAGTAACATAGGCTATATTTTATCCCCGTAGTTCCACGGGAACGGGAACTATGCGGGTGAAACCGTGTGACGTCCGCTAGTGTAAAATACTGGTATTGATCTGCATCCGGTTAGACTGTAAGCCGACCCCAACATAGTTAGGAATTTATCGCTGATAGAAAGTCACTTTGTCAGGGTTTTCTGGTAGTAATTTTTGCTTCGGCCAGAACACTACCATCTCGATAGCATTAGTAGTGGGCTGGAGAGATCCCTTAGGATGCAGGTGAATAATGAGCAACCCAGGAGGTTGGTCATCATCTGTGATGTGTGTCTTACCTGATAAAACAGCTGGTATTCTGTATCGGTCAGCCTGAGAGCCACTTCCTCAGGAAACCGAAGTATACTCTTTAAAGATGACAACTCTTCGTCATTAGTAGTCTCCTCTGGTGCTGAAGAACCTGGAAGAGAAGGTGGTGTTAGATGCTGGTTGGTTGAATTGTTTTCCCTGTTCTGATTGCATGAATCTGATTGGTGAAGGTGTCAAATCTAGGGCCAATGCCTTCCGGGGCTGCGGGACTGTTCGAAAGAGATACCGTGGCCCCGGAACACAAAGGGCGATGAAGGAACATGGATGGGTTTTAGTCAGTAAAAGTCTGACACTCCCTCCTGCTCTGCTCAGAGCGAGAGGAGTCATTTGATTATTTCCCATCCGAAAAAAAGGGGTTTGTGATTAGTTAGTCAAATGAGAAAATAAAATTAAATTAGGTCAAACAAAATTTGCCTTGATATCAGATTTCTAAGCAAAATATTCATTTAAAAAAATAATTTGACAGGACATTTACATCAAACTAGAACATAGCATTAAAACTAAATTAGTTTTTAGAAATTTATTTATTTAAACTTCATGTACAATAGTGGTACATAGGTGGACTTAATGCAACAACTTAGTCAACCTTTGGGTTTAATAGGAAAACATAGTGATAGGGTACAAAATAATGTCTAAAAAACTAACTTGTTAACGAGAATTTATATACTTCATATTGATACTAATACACATAATTATACAGATAAAATAAACTAATAAATATTTTAACAAATACCAAAAATTAAAAAGAAAATAACGAGAAACCTAATAATTATTATTATGACTAGACTTCAAATTGAGAGCTATTTAGTCTGTTTTAAATAGTAGTTACGAACTTTTCTTTTGAAAGTGAATTTGCTTTCAGCTTTTATAATGACAAAAGGTAGCGCGTTCCAGAGCTTTACATTTTTTTGTTTAAATCGGGGAGTTCCTAATTTAGTTTGCCTGTTGAGTTAGATTCGTGAGTTCCTTCATCGTTGACTCTTGAAGGTCACTCTTTCTGGACTCTTTACTTTATAAAACACACATAAACGGGTATTTTCGCGAATTTTTACCTTTAATATTTGCCCGACGTTTCGACCGGATTGCACCAGCCGTGGTCGCGGGAAGACTGAAGTATTGGAGGTACCGCCACAGCAAAGCGAAGGTGTTTATTCAACTACCCTCACTTGATCTTCATAAATGTTAATTAGGGCCGGTTCACACTAGGACAGCACACTACACTAACAGTGTCCGCATACTGAGATGATTTCACTTGACGAGTACACTTAGTGATCACCGGATTCCAAGCGGGAGAGAGTCTGAAGCCGTCTTCGCGATTGAAATTAGGATACTTCTTGATCTCAATCGCTTCCCGAACCATTCTCTTATAGTAGTGCTTCTCATTTGCAAGGATTAAATAATAAAGGAATATGGAATATTAAGGGAAAAAATTCGCGAAAATACCCGTTTATATGTGTTTTATAATGTCTCTTTACTTTAGTCAGTTTTTAGGGTTACCGTACCCAAAGAGTAAATAAATATTTAAGAGGGGCTCCCATACAACAAACGTGATTTATTTGCCGTTTTGTCTAATCATCATCATCAATAGCCTATCCCGCTGCTGGGATACAGGCCTCCTCTCTGTGAGAGGAGGCCTGTCTACCACGCGGGACCAGTGGGGATTAGTAGATATCACATGTCTTCGAATTTTTTGGTTCTAGGACATCTTCTAGGTTCTAGGTTCCTCACGATGTTTTCCTTCACAGTTTTGAGAGTAGTGGTTATGAAATAAATTACACAAAGTAATGGGCCTGACAGGGTTCAAACCCACGACTTACGTAAGTGTCTAATGTTGTATAGATAATGGTACGGAGTACGTTCGTGCGCGAGTCCGACTTTTTTTTTTTTTTTTTTTTTTTTAGATGGGACCACTCGCAGACACAACACGTTAAGGTTGTCAAACTGCTTAACCGGACTATCCTGTGGTGGCCAAAAATTACTTTAAGGCCCCCAGCCAGGGCTTACAAGCTAGGATTTTTAATTAAATGAACAACACTAAGGGCACTCCCTGTGGAGTTCGGGCCTCGGCTTAGTGAGTCATTGAGGGAGGGCAGCAAGGGTGGCTGGGTCGGATTATTATTTTGGGAATTTGAAGCTACATGCTCAGCGGCGCGGGCTGGCTCGTCGAGCAAGGGTCGGTCGGTGATGTTACAGGGGGGTCGCGCTCGCGGTACGTCACGGTGGCGGGGTCGGTTTCGAGTTCGCGGTTTGTATCTGTGTTTGTTTTTACGTAGAGTGCTACTTTCCCTACAGCTTTCTTGAATGAGGGTGGTGGGGTCATCGGGAATGAGTAATGTATGCCTGGGGCGGCGAATCTTGGAGATTTTAGATGGGGCATAATGGGCGGCTGAATAGATCAAGGGGTTGGTATGCTTCTCGGCCTTATCAAAGAAACTCTTAGAAAGACGTTTCATGAACTGTTGAATGGTTGGGATTTTAAGATCTACGTGAAGTTGTTCGTTTCTAAGGTACCACGGTGAGCCCGTAGCCCTTCGGAGAAAACGGTTTTGTAGGGTCTGCATCCTGTGGATTAGGTAGGGTTTAGAGTGCGCGAACACGGGGCACGCGTATGTCATGATAGGCCGAATGCACGCGGTGTAGATACGCAATTTGCACTTAAGTGACAATTTGCTGCGTGCATTCAGCACATAGTGGAGCCTACCAAGAGCGAAGGCGGCACGCGAGCGTACCGTCCTTATGTGCTCTCGAAAGTTTAGGCGTTGGTCTAAGATGACCCCCAAGTATTTGGCTTGCGTCTCCCAAGGGATCGGCTTGTCAAACATGGTGATCGGACTAGGGTTCGGGGGAACAGTGCGGTGGGGCCTGGTGAAAAGTACCGCCTGGCTCTTGTCGGGATTGACTTCTATTCTCCATCTCCGGAACCAATCGCCTAAGGCGTTTGCGGAGGTTTGGAGGGTGCTGGCGATTTTTGAGGGATTCCTTCCAGAGCAATAAATGGCCGTGTCGTCAGCAAAAAGGGCTAACTGGGCTGTATTGCTCTTTGGGATGTCGCTAGTGAACAGCGTGAAGATTAACGGGGATAGCACCGAGCCCTGAGGGACACCGGCGCGAATCGGATGAGGGGCGGAAAGCGCACCCTCGATGCGGTACTGGAAGGTGCGATTCGACAAAAAGTCTCGGAGGATGAGAACTAGACGATCTGGCACACCGAGCCGATACAGCTTGTATATCAGCCCGTTGTGCCAAACTTTGTCGAATGCTTTAGCAATATCGAAGAACAAGGCACCGGTCATCATGCTTCGCTGGAAGCGGTCGCTGATGTGTTCTACAATGCGGTGCACTTGTTGGACACAAGAGTGTTGGGATCTAAATCCAAACTGCTCTTTCGGAATTAAGCTCTTTGCCTCGGCGTAGTCCTTGAGACGCTTATAAATAAGCCTCTCGTAGATTTTGCCTATGACATTGAGAAGACTAATGGGGCGGTAGCTGCTCGGGGAAGATTTAGGCTTGCCCGGTTTGGGAATACCAATAACGGTAGCCTGTTTCCACGACTGAGGGAAAATATTATTGGACATGGCGCTATTGAAGATAGCGGTTAGTAATACTATGAGGGCGGGGGAGAAAAGTTTGAACACCTTGTTGGTGATTCTGTCAGAGCCAGGGGCTTTCCTAGGTTTGAGACCTTTTATGATGTCCTCTACCTCGTCTGGAGTGACTGGGGGTAGTGGGTCATCAGGGTCTTCGACAGGGGGTAAGGAGGCCCGGCGTTCGACTTCAGCATCCACCTTAACAAGGTGAGCTTGGTCTACTGGCTGGGTGCTGGGGGAGCATTGAGACTCTAAACTGTCGGCCAGACATTCGGCTTTATTGTCGTCGTCGAAGGCGACACTCTGATCAGGGTTAATGAGAGGGGGCATGGGAGTGACCTCAGAGGAGCGGAGTTTCCTCTGCAGGTTCCAGAAGGCCTGATGGGTCGGTTCTAGATCGTCGAGCATCTTGTCCCATTGTTCTTCACGCAGTTTTTTGACGCATCTACTTACTTTGCGTTGTAAGCGACGCATAAAAACTTTGTTATTGGCACAAGGGAAGGCTCTGTAAGCACGGATAGCCGCGTTCTTCTCGGTCACCAGTTCACGTACGTCATCCGGAAGTTTCCAGCGGAGGTGATCCTCCGCCGGAACCTCCCTTGAGCATTCGCTCAGGATTGACTGAACGTGGCCAGTGAACAAGCCGATCGCGGCCTCCGTGTCGGCTACGGTTACAATGTTGTCGGGGATTTGATCTAAGTGAGGGGACTCGGTGGATTTCAGCAATTCGCTTACTTTCCCCCAGTCCGTGATCACTTTGGTGGGGGGGGGGTTGAGAGGGGTCAGAAGGACCGTATCTGGGGGCAAATTCTATAATCACAGGTCTGTGATCCGAATTGAGCTCATCGATCGTTTCCATAGAATGTAATCGCAAGTTTACATTCTTCAGAAGCGCGACGTCTAGCACATCGGGGGTGTGATTAGGGTTATTTGGAAAATGTGTGGGATGCATCGGAGCGATGACATCAAAATCGAGGGACGAGCAGAGGTTGTAGAGGACATTACCTCTGGTATTGGACAAGCGGCTATTCCATGCGGGGTGCTTTGCATTAAGATCCCCCGCCAGAAGGACGGAGTCACTTAGGTTGAGTAGGGTAGTGAGGTCATCCTTGATGGAGGCGTTAATCGCCACAGAATCGGTGTTGGAGTTAGGAGGCGGAAGGTACGCCGAGATAATCGTAATAGGTAGATGACCTGTCATGCCCAGCCGACAGACAGAGACTTCGAAGTTGGAGAGGGTAGGGGGGTCTAAGGGGATGCAGTACAGACTAGATTTATAGTAGATGAGAGTACCTCCCTTGTGACAGCGAGTCCTGTCATTGCGTACTAACCTGTAGTTGGCAATTTTAGGGTCTCGCTGGTGGGGTTTGAAGAAGGTCTCTTGGACTAGGAGGATGTCTAGTTGATGGTCGCGGAGGAAAGTGGCGATCTCATCACGTTGGCCATTCAGGCCTTCGGCGTTGAAGGTCCCTATTTTTAGGGATTTCGGTTTGAATCTACAAGGGGGGAGGAGCTCTATGGATTCCTGTTATGGGGGAGGTTATGAAGGGATTGCGTAACATCCGGGTACGCGTTGTATACTTGGAGCAAGGCGAAGAAGTCGCCCTTGCAGGCGATTATGTCTCTCGCCATTTGATGCCCTCTTGGGGAGTGGAAGACTGCAAAGGTGCTAGAGATAACCCTGAAGGGGTCAAATGGGTCTAGCGCTGGAGCGTTGTTTGTCATAGGGAAAGGGGGGGGGGCCGAGAAGGTGTATGGTGCTTGGTGCACTTTGGTTGGGTGATGGGGCGCTAAGGGCGCTGGAGGACGGGGCGCTGAGGGCGCTGGAGGACGGGGCGCTGAAGGACGGGGCGCTGAGGGCGCTGTGGGACGGGGCGCTGAGGGCGCTGGGGCAGTGTGTTGAAGGGGGGGTCGAGGCGCTGAGGGCGCGGTCGCTTTAATGATCGGTCTGGGGGGAGGGGGAGGCGTGACTGCCGAAGCCATCAGAGGTGGGATGGGCTGGGAGAGCGGCGATTGAGTGGGCCTCAAAGCCGGGAAGTGGGCTTGATGGTTCAATGCGTTCCAAGGGCTGGGACGCTGAGGGCTGAGAGAGGTGGGGAGTTTCTCAACTAGAGAAGGGCACTCTCTCATTTGCGTGTTTCTAGCACGATTGGTCAGTTTTGGGGCTGAGGATTTGGGGGCCTTAGGGCACCCGCGGTAATTTGCGGGATGCCCAGACTCGCCACACAGCACGCAGCTGGGAGGCTCCGTGCAGAGTGTGCGGTCTTTGGGACGGGTGCAGTCGGCAGTGCCGTGGTCTCCCAGACACTTAACGCAACGCGGTTTCCCGAAACAGTTGCGTTGGGCGTGGCCATAAAGTTGGCAGTTATGGCACTGGGACATAACGCCACTTTTGTGGGGTTTTTCAATGCGGATTCCCGAGAGTCCGCATATCTTATTAACACTTCCCTCCGCGCACTCAATCGGTTTGGATGCGATCTATTTCGCTGTCGATTTTAATTACGATTTTCGTGTTCCGTGATCGATTCCCGGCTCGTGAGTTGTTCCTAGTTGTGTACTATTGTGCTAAGTGCTGGTATCGTAAGTTTTTTAGTGTTTTTACGTCGGTTTTACTGGTATTTTAGTTAATTTCGTTTACTTTCGGTGAGTACATTTACTTTTTTTTGGTGTGTGGGTACCTCGAAATAATTTTATCGTCCGTTAATTCTGTTACCTTTCTTACGTTCTAATAGTTTGTTTGAATTTCATAATTTATAATATGTTATCCATTAATGATGACCCGCCTGACCGTGGCAGAGATGCATTCCATACACCCGGGTCGCCGACGACCTCCGCTAGTTCAACAAAACGTTTGTTTCGCGAAATGTCACCTTCGTACATATCGCCCGAGGAAAGGTCAAAACGGCTTCACACATCCGACTCAATTGAGAAACCTTCGCCAATATTAAACGTCAGTACTGCGAGCAATGACAATTACTGCGATTTAGTCTCACAGGCGTCTGCATTTCTTTCTAAAATTAACGACCTTGTTAATGATCAAGGGTCCCGCATTAATGTCGCAAATAAATCCGCTATCATGGACATGACTCAGCGCGTAACGGCCATCGTTTCTTTGTTAGCCATAAAATCATCCTCCAATGAAACTAAATTAGCCAATACGAAACGCGAATTGGATATAATGAAATTAAATCGTAATACTAATAATGTCAATACTAGTGATTGTAACAAATCTTCGTATGCGGATTCTTTGAAACTTCGTCTACCTAAAGTTGCGCCAGCCGTGGAGTCCCGCGTTCCCCTTCCGTGCGTCGTCGCGTACCCTACAGCTGACCGGTTAGCCGATTACTCGTCATCGTCCGCGACTAAACAAGCGCTTATGAAAGCGATTAAGCCTAGTGACGACGGATTTCAAATTGTAGGCGTTAAGAAAACCGCGAAATCTGGCGTTGTATTACGTGTCGCTAATGACAACCAAATAAAAAAATTGCAATCGGTCGATGCTATTAGGTCCGCCGGCTTAAGACTTGAAAAACCGAAAGGCCGAAGGCCTCGTATATTAGTTAAGGACGTCCCATCCTCAATGGAAGACAATGCTTTTCTGCACGCGTTATACCGTCAAAACATTAAAGACGAGCTGCCAATAAATGAGGATGATTTTATTAAGTCAACTAAAATTATTCGTAGGCGTTCCTTAGATAACGGTCGCAAGTGGATAGGCGTTGAAATCGAGTCCACAGTTCGAAAACATTTAGTGTCCACCAAAGATAAATTATTTATTGATTGGGCGACTTGCCGTTTCATCGATGATGTCGAAGTAGTTCGTTGTTTACATTGCCAGCAGTTCGGTCACGTTAAGAAACACTGCGTTAATAAATCACCTACCTGTGCTAACTGCTCGGAAGCACATGAAACAAATAACTGCCCGCACAAGGATAATTTAAATTACATACCGACTTGTGTGGCGTGTAAACGTTTTAAAAAACCGTTTGACCATCGTTGCGGGTCCCCAGAGTGTACCACTTACAAACTTAAGCTCGAACAGTTAATCCTCAATACCAACTACTAAAATAATGGATAGTTTAACTATAGGACAATTAAATCTCCACAACGATAGGGTGGCGACCTCTGAATTAGACAAATTAATTATCGATTATAACTTAGACATAGTACTTGTTCAAGAACAATACCAGAACGCTCACTTACGTCACAAAGTAGTTCAGCTGGACAGCAAAGCACGAGCCGGAATTTACGTGGCGCGTTCTTCTAACTTTACAGTAACGTCTTTGCGTAACCTCATGACGCCCCACTGTGCCGTTGCGGAAGTCTCATCAGCTTCTTTTAAAGTTTACGTTGTGAGCTGTTACTTTCAATACTCAGATCCTGTTGCACCTCATATACATAACCTCCGTCACGTCTTACAGTCACTCGCGGGCAGTAAAGTTATCGTTGGCGCTGATGTTAACGCGTCATCGTCTCTGTGGTATGGCAAGGTTAGGTCAACGGATTTCGACCGTCGTTGTGCTGTTGAAGATTTTATAGCAGAAATGAACCTATCAATTCATAATACCCCTGATGCACCACCTACTTTTTGCAGCCCAATGGGCGAATCTTGTATTGACGTCACACTTTCTAGTGCAGACGTACGATTGGATAGGTGGCGTGTCCTACCAGATGCGTCTTGTAGTGATCATCGCCTGATCGTGTACGAATTTGTTCCGAGGTCTACTCAAGGTCCATCTCATATCACTGGTAATTTTAGATATAAAAGTAAAGGCGCGAATTGGGAATTCTTTGGCTTGCTTTTTGCGTGTCACGCCAAAGACTTCACTCGTGATGGGCTGTCAGCTGAAGAAAGTGCTGAAATTATGTCAGACACCTTCACTTACTGTGCTGACATCGCCATTGGTCGCGCATCTATGACCAACATCCATAGATGTGATTGGTGGTGTGACTACTTAATTGAGCAGCGTAAAAGCTATCGCCGAGCGCGCAGACATTTAAACAAGCTTAGAAAACAAAAGGTCACCGGAGACCCACTTAACTTTGCTTTAAATGCATTTAGAGTTGCCAAGTCCCGCTACAGAGCATCAGTGGAAAAGTCTAAGGGTAATTTACTGCGAAAAATAGTAGAAAAACTAGATAAAGAAGGTCCGTGGTCTCCTTTGTATCACGAGTTCAAAGCTAATCGATCAGTCGACCTGGCGTTTGTCCAGAACATTAAAGTAAATAATAGACACACGACCGGTATTGAGGAAACAACCGAAGTTCTATTAAATAGTCTGATACCTGATGATTCGCCAGTAAATGACAATGACTACCATCAGCAGATCAGAGCGTGGGCATCTGTGCCACCTGAATCACCAACGTCAGACCTTCCATCCATTGACGAATTCATTAATCTTGTCAGGAAACTGCCTCTTAACAAATCATCAGGTGAAGATAAAATATCTAATCGGATGATAATAGAAGCTTGTAAAACAGCGGGTGACGCCATTTTATCTGTTTTCAACCGATGTATTGCGGATGGCGTTTTTCCTCGTGTATGGCGACGTGGCTTTATACGAATAATTCCAAAAAGTGGTGATAAGCCACCAGACGACCCTAAGTCGTACAGGCCCTTAACCCTACTGCCATCTTTGGGAAAACTCCTGGAGCGCCTTATCGTTCCACGTTTGCTGCCAGACGGGCCAAAGTTTCATAACAACCAATTCGGTTTCACCGTGGGAAAATCTACCGTAGACGCGGCACTTTCTGTTAGAAAAATTGTTAATAACTCGGAACACAAGTACGTGGTTGGAATCTTTTTAGATATTTCCGGGGCTTTTGATAACGCATGGTGGCCGATGCTACTACTTAAAATGAAGAATCGCGGCTGCTATAAAAACATATATAATCTTGTTTATTCATATTTTTTAAATGGTTCCGCGAAACTCAAACTCGGACATCAATATATGTCAAAGTCCCTTACCATGGGATGTCCTCAGGGCTCGGTAATCGCTCCGTATCTGTGGAATTTAGGTTTCGATGATTTTCTCGCGATTCCTCTCCCACCCGGCTGTTCATTAACCGGTTACGCGGACGACGGCCTGCTGCTCATTCAGTCGAGTACTCGGGCTGGACTCGAGAATTTAGCTGACACTTGCTTACGATTAATATCTCAGTGGGGCGATCGAAACCGTCTGACCTTTGCACCGCAAAAAACGTATCAACTAATTTTAAAAGGTAATCTTAAATCGTGGCCTAGTATTAAATTTAATAACGTTCCCGTGAAAAGAAAGCAGTTCGTGTGCTACCTTGGTTTGGTCTTAGAGAAGAATTTTTCATTCATAGATCATATAAAAACTGTCGGTGAAAAAGCTAAAAAGAACTTTTATGCCTTAACTAGAATATCCAAATCTACGTGGGGTCTGTCATTTCTAACTTTAAAGACCATTTATGGGGCTACCTATTTGGGGTGTATGTGCTACGGGGCACCTGTTTGGGCCGATAGGGCCACCATAGGAGCGGTACGACGTAAATTGCTTCAAAGCCAGCGTTTGGCTTTGATATTCTTATGCAAAGCGTATAGGACGGTTAGTACTGAAGCCTTACCGGTACTTGCAGGTGTACTTCCAGTCGATCTTGAAGTGCAGCGACGGGCTGCAATGTACTATAACGCGCGTGAGACCACGGACGCAGACTTTTTAACCCTACGTGACCGTGATAAGATTTCTAGATTATTCAAACCACAGACCGACGTCTGGGAGGAACTTTTGTCTGAATGGCAATGTAGGTGGGATAATTCCATCAAGGGCCGACACCTCCACCAGTTTTTTCCATCCGTTCGTGAACGGCTGGCCAGGACATGGCTGGAGGTTGATCACTGTGTTGCTCAATTTCTCACCGGTCATGGTAACTTTAAGAGTAAATTATTTTCCTTCAAGCTTGTTGACTCGCCTCTTTGTCAATGTTCCACATCTGACTGCGAATATGAACAATCAGCACATCATATTTTATGGGAGTGCAGTCTTTGGCAGAATGAACGCAATATTATGTTGGATAGTGTACAGGTTACATCCGGAGTTATTTACTACACAGACCTTGTAGAAACTAGAACAAATTTCCGTGCGTTCAAGCGTTTTTGCCATACCTATTATTGGAATCAAATATAACTGCTCACAACTTAGGACCCATTAATGTTAATATTTTATCCGTGGTGCTAGGCAACTGGGCCTATCCCAGTTGTGAACGTCCCTTTGTGCCTATTGGCCTTGTTTCTTTGTGTCTCCTGCTGATATGGAGGGAAGTGGAAATTACAGATTTTCCTACTCCTCCGCTATACTTTTCTGATTAATTTCGTTGCGGGATCCAAGACAGTTAAATTCATTCTCTGGGACTTCGTCGAGCTTCATTGTCTCGGCGCTTTTCTGGTGGTCGCCACTGTTGATTCTGGCTTTCAGGAGTTACAGTGGTTGGGAACAGTGTGGCGGGCTTGTCCCTTATAAAAAAAAAAATATCTTATTAACTTGGTGGATGGGGTGGTGCCCATCCACGGGGTCGCATACGACTAGAACCATATTGTATGATTCCGAACTTGTGCGGCCGCCAACTTTGCGGTGCATACGGTGCACCTCTGAGACGGGGATGTTCTGTGACTGAAGGTCACTGAGAATCTCCTCAGGGGAGCGCGAGTCCGACTCGCACTTGGCCGGTTTTTATACATAGACGTATAACTGTCTAGAGATCAATTTAAAAGTTATCACAGAAATGAAGTATGTACTACTCGAAACTTTTGTATCTGTAACTCAATTCACCCAAATTCGAGGTGGGTGTTACATAAGCCTACACTTTCTCAACCTTTTACCAAACTGAATGTAAAAAATGGCTTTCAAAGTGTATCAGTTTACGGAATACAATTTCAAGGTATAAACTTTTGAGGAAACAAGACTCTCGGCCTCTCTGCCTTTGCTTTGAGTCCGGATCGATCTTTGAAAGTATTTCGGGGTCAAACTTACTCGGGAAAAGGGTCTGGGTGAATTCTGTTACGGTCAAAGAGCCTTTTTGTTTGTGATAGCCGAAAACAGATGGATGTTTTTGTTTATTCATAAAATTGTTTACAGTATTGATATATTATTACTATTATTTATTTATTTCAGAGAAATCTCTATATATTGCATTATTATAAATCACAAAACATAAAACTAAAAACATAGAATGTTAGTGTGTTATTAACACAAAAATTTACTTACAAATATGTTTTTATTTTTAGGACCTATATCTAAATGGCTGTCCTTACCCACTGATTTTGGAAAGGACAGTCAAAACGGGCGGCAATCACATTTAGAATGCTGTTGCTGCTGCTTCGTAGACGGTGCAGCAAGGAGTATGCTTTCTTGCGCATGATGGCTTGAAAATCATCCGTACGCGCTTCAGCAAACATACCAGACGCGCTGCAGCGCCACGGCATCCCCAACAGCATTCTAAAAGCGTATATACTGTGTGCGCAGGGCTGTGTAGGTTCGCTGCGTATGTCTCACCCACAGGCCACTCGAGTAAAAGGACTGGCAGTACGCCTTAAAAAGTGTTATCTTCTCCTCGTTGGTGCAGCGTGCGAACCTGCGAGCGAGCATATTGCTTCTCACCGCTAAAGCCCTGCACTCCCTCTCTATGTCCTCGTCACTCCTAATGTCACCAGTTACTATGTGACCCAGATACTTAAACCTGTCCACTACTTTTAAGCACTTATAATCATATAGCACTAATGTCTATATTTCTATAAAATTACCGCATCATTTGCCTAGCCTTTTCCCAAACAAGATGGGGTCGGCTTTCAGTCTAATCGGAAGCAGCTGAATACCAGTATTTTACATAGAGCGCCTGCCTATCTGACCTCCACAACCCGGTTAGTACTGGATAATACGATACCTCTTGGTAAGACTGGTTGTTAGATTTTCGGGCCACTGACTACTTGTAACGACTGTCAAAGATCTACAATTGACAGCTGGGACTAATGGCTTAACGTGCTTTCCGAGGCACGGAAGATGAATCAATCTAGGCTAACGCGGCTTAACTTACAGATCGACCCGAACGGCTGTTATTATTTAGCCACATGCTCCTATGAAATTCCCACATAAAACCATAAATTTCGGGTAGTTCTTTTTTTACTTTGGCCAATAAAGTGTCTCTATTCATAGAGTTGAAGGCGTTTTTGATATAAACCTTGAGAATGACGATCAAAAACATTATAAAACATTTTATGTAAACGGGTTTTTATCGCGAATTTTATTTTTAAGGCCCTTTTAACCCTAAAATTAGCTACTCGATTTGTGGTGGTTCAAACTTCGTTTTAAATACTGTTAGAAGTCACTACGGCCGAATAGTGCGAAATGAGGGGTTTTTTGCAAAATACAAAAAATCTATTGATTGGACTAAAAAAATAAACACAAAATACCTGCTTTATAGTTAGTTTAGTTAGTATGCAAAGTTTCATGATGTAATTTGAAGTACTTTTTGAATACTAGCGGTTTATTGTTCGATTTGGAGGAAACTTTGGCTTTTTTTTTCTATCGAAAAAAGTTTTATGGAATCGTGTTTTCGTTACACATAGTACTTAGCATTGATCCTCAACTTTAGCATATAATTATTTCAAAATTAATGCTGTAGTGTTTTAGGCGTAACGGAGGATCATGCTAAGCCATTTGAGGGATTTATAGCCCTTAATATAAGCCCGACGTTTCGACCGGATTGCACCAGCCGTGTGATAAATACCCGTTTACATATGTTTTATAATGTGTTCTGATCGTGAAAGTTTAAAAAATACGATCAATAACGTTGATTTTAGTACCTATTCCAATTCTATTAAACTTTGACAATTAAAAATCTATCGATAACCAAAATTGGATAATGTTCTTCTAGGAGTTTGAACTGTTTTCGGCCAAAAAAACAGCTAATCCCAAAAACAATTTAGAGTTTCTGGCAAAAATGCAGCTAACTTACAAACAAATTCTTCCGTATGTTCCCAAAAAAGAGCAAATTTTCGGCCAGTCCCTACCGGCTTGTCGAAAAGAAAAAAGTGTCCACGGCCTTCTAATAAATATTCAAGAAAACTGCTGGACCGGAAACTCAAGGATTCGTTTCTCGAGGCTCAAGTTCTGATGCGATAAGTACCTACTAATATTGAGATTTTTTCATTGAAGGGCAGATGCCTTTTTGCATGCAAAGTAGGGAATGAACATTCATAAATGTGAGATGGTCAATGATATTATAAAGAAGATACGCCATGTTCATACTGAATGGCGTTCAGATATCGTTGCGAGTAATTTAAAACTACGACAGCGATAGATAATACGGAACGTATAAGATAGAAAGAGATAGCTAGCTATCAAAATGCAACAATTGTATCACTTTGTCCTCAACAATTTGTGCGTGCTAGTGCGATATCTACCTCTTTTTACTATATAATATCATTGGAGTTGGTTATTTCTGAATATTACAAGTCTTTCTCAAGATATACAGGGTGTTTTGAGAAAGACATTCAGCTCCATAATTTGAATCATACTCCACCGAAATTTTTTTAAAGAAAAGTTTCGTTTTTTAGGGTTCCGTACCTCAAAAGGTAAAAAAAGGAACCCTTACTTACCCTACCCTTACTTTCTTGTCTGTCTGTCCTTCTGTCACCACTGATTTTCTCAGGAACGGGTGAACCTAGCAAGTTGAAATTTATACCAGATTTTGAGGTCTATATTACCTATTAGGTGTATAAAAATCAAGGTCCTGAGTCAACACGATAAAAAAATATGGGCAAATTATTGGATTTTCGCGAAAACTTGTAAGTACATTAAAATTTACCTTAATTTAAAACTATTTTTATTTTCCCTTTACTTGTGCTGTAAGACCTTGATTTTAACCAAAATTGACAATTCTAGGTCAACCGGAAGTACCCTATAGGTTATGGGTCGAAAATCTATAATAATATGGTTGTTCCCGTTGACTTAAAATCACGAAATTTGGCAAAAAGCAATGTCTTACAGCACATGTAAAGGGAAGAATCTGAAAACTGTAAATATGTTGATTAATAACAAAAAACAAGTGATTTTACTATTAAAAACTTATTATTTGCGGTTAAGTTAAGTTTGTCCTTTAAAAACATTCTACGGAACCCTCGGTGCACGAGTCTGACTCGCTCTTGGCCGATTTCTTTTTCATGTTTTCAGTAACTATTCCTTTATTTCAATGTAAAATTACATTATCTGTACGCAGCATTCCATTTTTGTAAATAATACGGCTAAAATAAAATAAAACAACAATGGATGTTGAAATACTGTAACGAACGACTCGTAAAATCAGCTGTTCACTTCCTGCCTAGCCACAGTTCATTGAACTCGTCGTCGCACTTGCCGTTCGCTACGTGCGTTTTGCTACGGTAACGATACATTGCTTATTAGGAACTAAAACAAATCAAATTTATTGAATTCCCATAACGTTCCTGAAATAATTTCATGTACCGGCTAAACTAAGATGTAGTTTGGGGGAGCTAGTGACTAAACAATAACAGCTGCTTGGGTCGATCGTTAGGTTAAGCCGTGCTCTCCTAGGTTGGTCTGTGGATGGGTGACCACCCATTACATACCGAGTTTCCTCCGTGTCTCAGAAAGCACGTTAAGCCGTTGGTCCCGGCTGTCATTTGTATATCTTTGACAGTTGTTACCGGTAGTCAGTGACTAGAAAGTCTGACAACCAGTCTGACCAAGGGACGCTAGTACTATTATCTATTCTGTGCCAAGGGGTACCGTATTACCCAGTACTAACTGGGTTGTGGAGGTCTGATATTCAGTCGCTCCATGTAAAATACAGATATTCAGCTGCATCCGGTTAGACTGAAGGCCGACCCCAAAATAGTTGGGAAAAAGCTAGGCAGATGAAGGAAAATACAGTGAGGAAAATAAAAAGTTTGGTTTTATTTTGTAAAAGGAGGAGAACGTGCTTTCGAGTCGGCCTTTTACAGCCTTTAGGAAAATTTTGTGCAGCACAAATTCGGACGGTGCGATCTAGTGACTACAACAAATGCATAGAAATGTCCTAATCATGCCACGTTCCGCCTTTTGCCGAGCAGGATAGCGAATTTGTGAATAATTTGAGGCTACAGCCTAGCCACGGGAAAGTAGGCTATAATAAGTCTTAAACAACCACTTAGGTTTGGTAATACTATGAATACTTACTGCCACGAATAGGCTAGTTTCCACCACCAATAAATTGCAAATCTATTTAGTCCGTCAGTTAGAGTATTAGAAAATAATGGACACGTATATTTTGTTTTTGTAAATCAATGAATATTGACAAAGATAAAACGCATCAAAACTCGGGAGTGGGGGCTCGTGACGACATAACGCACTAAAAATTATAGCACGGCGTGACGTATTGAGAATTTTAAAAGCGTCGTATCTTCGTCAATTTTGGTTTACGTAACAAAAGAAAAAATACGTGTCTAATATTTTTTGATAATTAGATTGTTTCAGGACACAAGCCTATTATAGTAGCTGTCAATTTAAAATGTATAACTTGGAAGAACGCAGCCGTTCTTTTAGAGATCATTGATTTGGTAACTACCAAGTTAACGCTCTCTAAAATCCCCTAAAATCCTGTATTCGGTTACCAGTTCGGGCAAAGCGTTATTGTGTTCACCATCAGGAATTTCTGAGTAGTAGCCACGAAGTCTGGATTTGTGCCCGTTTTATGGCAATTAGGCTCACCCCTTATTTCATCAGAATTAAACATAACTGGCGAAATATGGAAATAAAGAAAAAAAAAAACCGGCCAAGTGCGAATCGGTCTCGCGCACGAAGGGTTCCGTACCAATTATTATAAAAAAGTCACGTTTGTTGTATGGGCCCCCTTAAATAATAATTTTATTCTGTTTTTAGTATTTGTTGTTATAGCGGCAACAGAAATACATCATCTGTGAAAATTTCAACTGTCTAGCTGTCACGGTTCATGAGATACAGCCTGGTGACAGACAGACGGACAGACGGACAGACAGACGGACAGACAACGAAGTCTTAGTAATAGGGTTCCGTTTTTACCCTTTGGGTACGGAACCCTAAAAACTGGTCAAGTTTGTGTCGGGCCACGCGCAGTTTAGGGTTCCGTAGTAGCATGTTATATTTTAGATTTTGTTTTTCAATGCTTATAAATACCCCTTAACAAGCAACTACTCCATCTTAGTCACTTTAAAGGATTTATTGTATGGATTTTGTATTTGGTACAAAATTATCCAACACCCAAGTTCAACGACTGTTACTGCTAAATTAATAAAGTTATCTTAACCGCTTTAGTTTTTCTTTCAAGTTCATGAAATGCACTATCATTATGAATTTTTACAGATTTTTCAGTCCAGATGTTTAGCTTTTAGAGGGGGGGGACGCCCTACTGAAATAAAAATTTGCACTTTAAAGTTTAATATTTACCCCTTAGTCATTTTATAAAATTAAAAAAAAATACTGGTAAAGTAAAAAAGTAAAAAAAAAGTAAAATACTGGTATTCAGCTGCATCCGGTAAAACTGGAAGCCGACCCCAACAAAGTTGGGAAAAGGCTAGGCAGATGATGAGTCATTTTATAAAATACCTATTGAACGATACCCCACACTATGGGGCAGATGACAAAAAAAAAACCCCACTTCACATGGGGAGGAGAGCTACCCTAAAAAAAATATTTTCCAATTTTTTTTTACCATTTTGTCGGCGTAATTGATATACATACCCCAACAAAATTACAGCTTTCTAGTACTCACGGTCTCTTAGCAAAACCTTGGACAGACAGACAGACATGACGAAACTAGAAATGGATAAAATATAAGCCCCGTCTTCGAAAATACTCTGTAAGTGTAGGTACTAAATTAACTCGTCTACTAAGCATACTGATAATAGAACAGTTCCATCAATTAACCTATAACAGCATAAATTGATATCCTGTTAACGTCAACAATGATATCCTACTCGACTTGATTAAACACCAATATTAGTATGGCTGGTAATTGAGACGTGCCTCTAAAATGCTGCATTCCCTTAAGATACAGGCCTAGCTGAAATTATTGTACTTTTTTACCAATGCTGCCAGCCTTCTGGGCCAGCCAACTTTTCCTGTTGACAGCGATGTGGACGAATTTTTCGACGCCCTGTAACCCTTTTTGATTTTGTGTAAATAATGTAAATATTATTTGTATGGAATAAAATAACTTATTTACCTAATGCTGAACTTTAGTATGCATACAGTGCAATTTTCTTGAACTTTGTGGTAATAATGAATAATTAATTTTATTTTACTAATTTAAGGAATATTGTTGAGAGGTTCCAGTCGCACGTGGCTTTAATCGGAACTTACGCGCCGTCTTCTGGTTTTTCCTTTACGGTTTTCACAGAAAATTCCATAAATTTTCACTCACAGTGCCCGCCTGTCAATGCCATTAAACCGCCAAAAGAACTGTACTTTACTTTATAGTTTGTTTTACAAGCTTTTATTTAGTTTCACCTGTCCCGATGTTTGTTTCTTTGTCTGTCTGTAATCAAATCTTGCAAATTAAATTTGATTCACTTCCCGGTTACTGATTGAGCTGAAATTTTGCACGCATATGTATATTGCGAGGCCATGCAATATTATGATAACATCGAGCTGATCTGATGATGGAGCTGGAAGGTGGCCATAGGAACTCTGTAATAAAATGACGCAACCCAAATCAAACTAAGTAAATACGAGTAGGTACGTAAATCTCACGACAAGCTTTTAAATCGTTTATATTGTGTGATGACGTTATAAGTTGATAGTAAAAGTTTTAAAGAAAGGTTTATTTTATTCTATTTAGCGCATTTAAATAAGAGCTTGTTTTTAAAAAAGTTTTTTACTTTGATTTTTTTAATAGTTAGTTTGCTCTCATGCTCTGGTCAGCACGATTTCAATTTCAACAGTATTTGTTGAACAACAAAACGGATCCGAAGTAATTACAGAAGCTAAACATATTCGACTTTTATCGATCAGCAAACTCCGTTCGGCGGTTGCCCTCGCTGATTCATGTTCGGGTTGGTTCAGCATCTCATTATCAAAATCCGAAAAATAACACAACACGAATTTTTAGTACCTAAGTACATATATAGAGGATTTTCTTTCTTGTTGTGCCTAAGCACATCAAATATTTGTATGTAACATTCCCGAAATTAACTTTATATTAACTAGACTAAGTATCACTATGAAACGACTGTGTGCATATTTTCTCGATTTATATAACAGTAATCAGATCAAACTAAAGTTTAATAAAAGGCCCTAAAATGCTGCTTCCACTAGATCACGTTACAAAGTGGGCTTAAAATAAATGTTAATACCAAACAAACATTTTAGCACAACTCATGAATTCTGAATACCTTTCTTTCTGAAAATTCTTGGGATATAAAAATTGAATACTTTGTTTTGTTTTTTTTTTTAATATCCATTTAAATGGTCTTTAATGGAACTAAACCGTAAATTTAGGAGCTATAACAGAATTAAAAAATATGAAGCAAAACCTAAAAAGAAAAATAACCCAAAAAAATAACAGGTTTACAACTAACAAACGACAAGGATTATTTGTATGTATAAAAACTCACCTTCATCATCAAAACCGTGGCCAGTCGCTGAGCCACTAGGCTTAGGTTTAGATCCGTCTCGCATCTCACTCGCACTTATCACAAAATAATATTTATATCTCTCTCTAACACCTCACATTACAATGTTCGTGGCGACATCTAGCGGAGTTTCATGATGGTTGTAACAGCGCCATCTTTTGGTTTGGTTGCAACAACTCCCGATGTGCTGCCATTTTTGTAGGTTTTTTATCTGTAACAATATAAAATGCAAATATTAGAAAAATAAGAGTTTCAAATCATGCCATATTTCACAGGTTATGTCAAATAATTCACAAGTAATAGATTGCTAACGACTAGCCATTAAAAAGGTGAAAATCCAGGCACTGGTGTTAAAGCTAAATTAAAAAACTTGACCAAAACCCACGCTTTGTAGCATTTTTGCAACCGCTATACTATTAAGGCAGTAAAACAGTTTGTATTTTTGTAATTATAATTTTCAGCAACACCTTGGTTTTCCCGATTTTCCTCTATGGAGCGGAGACGTAGGTATGTAGGACCGACGCAAGATCGAGGCCCTTGAGATGTGGTGTTAGAGGCGCATGCTAAGGATTTCCTGGACCGCTCATCGGACTAACGTGTCAATACTCAAAGAACTCAATATTAAACAAATACTGTCGTCGCTTGTGCAATTACGAATCCGCAGATTCTTTGGACACGTTACCCGCAACAATGATTCCATGGAGCGTTTGGTAATTCAGGGTAGAGTCGAAGGCACGAGACCACGTGGTCAATCACCAACCCGATGGACAGACTCCATTAAATCTGTCACCAAGATCCCTCTGGCAGAATGTGCTCGCCATGCAGCCAATAGAGACCGCTGGAAAAGGATCGCGAAGGCAGCGACTGCAGTTGTGGGCGACCCCTCATGACCACGACCATCTGTCAAAATTGGACGACTAAGAAGAAGAAATTTTTCAGAAATCTGGCGTCCCCGCCACCCTTGCTCGAGCCAGCCCGCGATGCTGAGTCAGTAGTTTTCAACAACAACAACAGCCCATAACGTCCACTGCTGGCCATAAGCCTCTCCCATGATGGGAGGAATTTGCCGTACTCTCCACGCTTGGCAGGCGGATTGGAGACCGCAGTGATGAAATACTAACAGAAAATGTTGCTGCCCATTCTCTGGTCTACGGAGGCGCAAGGTGTTCTGCCTCAGACATTAGTCGCCTTATACGACAGCCGTGAGTGTAATGGGTTGGTTCTATTCTACTCTGCCGGATACCACACGGCTAAATAGTTTTCAATCAGTCCCTAAATCTCACTCAGATCCAGCCCGTTCCTTTGCTGCCTGCCGCGGCGACGCCCTAAGCCGAGGCTTGTACCCCACAGGAGTGCACTTAGTGCGCTGTGGCTTAGTTTAAAAATTGTATGCCCCTAGCTAGAGGCCTTACACTCATAGTATTCCCAGGATAGTTCAGTTAAGTAGAAGCCAGTCTCATAGGTTGACCTGCGAGATGGCATGTCGAAAAAAAAAGTAATCTGAGAGCTGTCTTTTTTCGTGTTTTCTTCGGTGGTCTCATGGAGAAAGTTGTTCAGTTTAATGACCTGGAGCCCTACTCTCCAACGTTTCATCCGAATATGCGGATCTATCCGCCTCTCTCTCGCGCACGTCTGCAGATAAGTGCGAGTGAGAGAGACGGATAGATTCGAATATTGGGATGAAACGTTAGAGAGTAGGGCCCCGGAATCACTCCCTAAAATATGACCAAACTTTTCTGGTACACGCTGTATAATAAACCCATCCTCCTATCGACATTTGAATCTACCCTACCAAACCAACCCCCACACCGTAACAAGGTGTTAATCAGTCATATCACGCTTCACACAGCAAGTTCGGAAACTTTTGAACTTCAGTTCGACATCTCAACGTAGTTCTTTACGAGTTTGATAATGGCTCATTTACACGGGGAAGTGTCATGTTGAATTTTGCGAGTTTTCGAAATTAATATGAAAAACAGAAATTAAAAAATCCGTTTAGCTAAGGATGAGTTCTTGAGAATGAAGCAAATTACCCTTTCTTTCGGCCCGTTCAATCTGCAAACGATGCACCAAACACCATTTTCTTTTTTCGGACGTGAAATCATCAAATGATCCCCTCCCGCTCTGGGCTGAGCGGAACGGAGTGTCATACTTGTACTGACTAGATAAAACCCACCCATGTTCCTTCCTAGCCCTTTGTGTTTCAGGGCTGCGGTATCTCTTTTGAACAGTCCCGCAGCCCCAGCAGGCATCGGTCCTTGTGGACCCCTTCCTATTTGCTGACATCTCTTTGAGGCGCGCGTGTAACACGAACGCGCCGTCGACACGGCCTGTCGGACAGTGAGCAAGCCCATTACTCACCATCCACAGGTCTACGAAACCAAACACCCTGAATTTTCATTTTTAGATTGTCACTCCGATAGGAATGTCAAAAACAACGCTCCGAAAATCTGAACTTTTGCCATATCCGAATGTGTCAATCAGACGGCCGCGCACTGTACCTACCTCTCATCTCAAAAATACAGTCCTTGAAAACATGTGTAGGTACTTGAAAACACGTATGACGAGTTGTTGGATCAGTCTAATTTGAATAAATGAATGAAGAATTCTATTTCTTTCTGTAAATAATGACTAAAACTAAGGACCTCCATACGGGGAGTATCACTGTCATCCGGGACCGTACTCAGAAGACTGGCAGCATTTCCATGTTTAATGGTAATGCTTATTTTCTGGTCAAAGAAAGAGCCAGCCCACTGATCGAATTGGTTTAAAAAATAATATTGTACGTCACAATAAGACCACATCATATTCGAGTGTTTATTCTCAAGCACATAACTGCAATAACCACCTGGCAAGTCTCGCCTCGGAACAGTCAAGAAACTTACTCCATGTAAACGATCCTCAACCCGAGTTGGAACAAGTAATTACGTATGCATGTGTTGTGACTTTACGATTTGTCATGGCTTTCAAAGTTAGGAGCGGTTAAGGTCGTTAGATCTTGATTGGGGCAGTTTGTTTCCGACATAATACAGGGTGTTAACGAACCCGTCAAACAAAACCGTCAACCAAGCATATACGAAAAGTCTACTACCAAGCAAAATAACTGATCAACAAAGTCTAGCCCCAGGGCGAACTGAGCCTAGCCTTCAATGTTATAACAACAATATTTTAAATGTTATATAAACTAGCTTTCAGCTATGGAGGATTCAATGTCCGGTTAAGCAGACGACAAACTCTCTAGGTTGAACTGCGAGATGCATTCCGCAAAAAAAAAAAAATGGAGAATCAACTTTGAACAAGGTGGTCCGAAATGCCTGGACGCGAATTTTGTGGGGAACCAAGAACGCGTTGTAGTGTTGAGCTTAGTTTTACGAAATTAATGTTAGTTTATCTTAGGGTTGATGGAAAAATATCGTGAAAAAAAAATGATCATATGTTTTTTAAATTTACGGTTTTAATACATTGTAGTCCCATACCATGATCGTGCTATAAACGTATCAGGCACGGAAAGAAACATGAGACGGAATACTATGCTCATTACACTTTATCAACAGCCTATCATACCGATTTGTAACGGCTTTAAAACAGTCATCATAAGTGGTTAAACCCTACAGGGTGTACGCTACTCCTTCACCTGTACATCAAACTTCACGCAAAAACTATCGCTGGGAAACGACTTTTTTTAAAGGGTGAAAAGTCAGTTTTACGGTAGACCTCAATGTAACGCACTCAAAACATTGTGCTGTTGCATGCATTACGGGGTTCATGGAGCTATTTAAAGTTTTAACATAACTAGAAGTTTCTTCGTCTCAGGTATGGTCTAGAACAAATAACTGATCGCAATGACGGTGAGAACAAGTGCCTTTCGGTTTCGTTAAGGGTATTTTTTACACCGGTCTAAAAAAAAGAAAGAAAACGTAGTCATTAGACCGCACAGGACAAACACACGAATTACCTATTATAATAGTATCAGAATAAGAAAGAAAGAAAGAAAAAATCTTTATTTATCGCAGGGACATGACATGCATACAAAATTTAAAAACATAACAAACATTCATAGTATTGCAAAACGGAACATAAACAAAGAGTAAATTTAAAAATTTATTTGACAGCTTGCACGTCGTGAGTGCGATAAATAGGTTACCACTCAGCATGATGCTGTGCTATGGGGATCCCACCACAGCGCTGGTTTTCAGTGGTCACCCGTGAAAATAATAACGTACGGAAGTCAAAAACAGCATATTTAAATATTTGATTAGAAAAAAATAAAACAAACAGTACCTAAACGTAAAACAACATACAAAACAAAATAAACATTACTTACAAAAAATATAAAGGTATTTATGGCATATAAACAAAACAAAAACATGGCGTATTTTTTTGTCACTATTATCACTTATTATCATTTGAAGCGGTTCCCACTCAGTAGTGACTGGGGCAAACGCGGAACCAAGCGCAATTCGCAATTACCTAAAAGACAAAGATATTTATTCGTCGGATATGGTAGGCACAGAGTTGTTAAATAAAAATAGCAGGACAGGGCGTATCCGCCGCTTGATGCGGCATATGAATATTTACCTACTTTACCTATTTTAAAAGCCGACTGTGCTTTCTCAATGGTTTGATCGTGTAAGGACTAATCCTAAACTCCCGAATGACGAACTACCGAATGTCTATGCCCTATTCCATTGACAAGATGTTGTTGTTTTTGTGTTAACCCGGAACATACACCATGTTGTGTATGTTGTGTCTTAACAGTTTGTCATGACTTTAAAAGTTAGGGGCGGTTGAGGTCTTGATTGGGGCAGTTTGTTGTCGAAATGTTGAGGTGAAATGGTGATCTTATGTTTTGGTTACGGGGTTTACAGTAACGTCGTGTTACCCATATATATATAATAAAGTGTTCGGTCAACCGGTTTGGAAAATGTGTGGATTGGACTCCGACAGATACTTCAATTACATTATTTGGCAAAGTCCTTTGTTCGGAGCCACGTCCGGAATTTCTCCGTAACGTAAAGTTCGGTCGGTTGCGGAGGAATGAGGAAAATGTCGTGAGAAAAGTTTTGTGCATGAATGTTGATAGGTATTAGAGTAGAGGAAGACCAAAGAAACGATGGATGGACTGTGTGAAGGATGATATGGTAAAGGAGGTGTCTGATGAGATGACGTGTAATAGAGAAGTGTGGAAGAAAGAGACATGCTGCGCCGACACAAATGAATTAGGATCAGAGCAAGATAATGTTGATGATACCACAAATGAAATGGGATCAGAGCAAGATAATGATGATACCACAAATGAATTGGGATCAGAGCAAGATAATGATGGTATTTACCACAAATGAATTGGGATCAGAGCAAGATAATGATGATACCACAAATGAATTGGGATCAGAGCAAGATAATGATTATACCACAAATGAATTGGGATCAGAGCAAGATAATGATGAAACCACAAATGAATTGGGATCAGAGCAAGATAATGATGAAACCACAAATGAATTAGGATCAGAGCAAGATAATGTTGATACCACAAATGAAATGGGATCAGAGCAAGATAATGATGATACCACAAATGAATTGGGATCAGAGCAAGATAATGATTATACCACAAATGAATTGGGATCAGAGCAAGATAATGATGAAACCACAAATGAATTGGGATCAGAGCAAGATAATGATGATACCACAAAAAAATTGGGATCTGAGCAAGATAATGATGAAACCACAAATGAATTGGGATCAGAGCAAGATAATGATGATACCACGAATGAATTGGGATCAGAGCAAGATAATAATGATACCACAAATGAATTGGGATCAGAGCAAGATAATGATGAAACCACAAATGAATTGGGATCAGAGCAAGATAATGATGATACTGGGTTGTTGAGGTCAGATAGGCAGATACTCCTTGTAGAATACTGATTTGGTGCTGCATCCGATGAGACTGATGGCTAAGCAGACAATGAAGTACTTTTCAACTAATATAGTAAGTACTTACTTAACAAATTACAAAGCTCCTTTTTTCTGAGCGGATTGTTTTTCAAAGATAATGTTAGGCACCAAATCAAAGTCAGTAAAGAGTAAAAGATGCAATTGGGTATAATAGATAATTGGATCATGTTACAATATTATTTTAGGAAATTAGAAAATAAAGATAATGTAAGCCATCCCGTCGCTAGTCAACCCCACACAACAAGCCCTAGCAACGGCGTTGCCTGATCTGTCGCCAACAGATAATATGAGCACTCGCTCGTATTTAGCCAACTCTGCTTGCTCCCTTGTTGTAGACATGTTAAGACGAACCTATTGCCAATAATCGTACGAATTCCAGAATGCTAAGAATTTCAGGACACAAAAAAATACACAACCCAAAGATCGAATCAAAGGCGTTCAGTATTATAGTCTTTGCGATCACTGAACAAAACGAGGAAATCAATGCGTAAGTTTGTGTGGATTTCTGTACGTTTGATACTCTTTCACGCTAAAACTACTTACCGGGTTTAGAAGAAATTTGGCGCTCAGATAGTTTATAAACTGGATTAACACAGGCTTTTTAACCCAGTAGGAATGAAATGAAATTATTTTTTTTAAATCTATTAAAAATACTAAGTTATAAGCATTTGAAACTGCTGATTAGACAGAGAGATCCGCTACAGCAAATGACGTCATTCGCTGCATTGACGTACAAAATCTATACTAAATTTGGTTTATCTAGAAAGAGATAGAAACAAAAGTTTCAATGGTTATAACTTTTTTGTTGTTTGGCCGATTTATGTCTTGTTTTCGCTTTTTGCCATTATTTTTAAAGTACTTTAACATTCCGTATTGAAATAAAAAAAAGAAAATGTATGTATATCTATATCTATACTAATATTATAAAGAGGTAACATTTGTTTGTATGTTTGTAAGTTTGTATGTTTGGTTGTTTGTATGTAGGGGGTAATCTCGGGAAGTAATGAACCAATTTTAAAAATTGTTTCATTGGTAGAAGGCTACATTATTCGTGACTGCTGTAGGCTATATTTTATTCCCGTACTCCCACGGGAACGGGAGCTACGCGGGTGAAACCGCGGGACATCAGCTAGTCTATACTAATATTATAAAGAGGTAACATTTGTTTGTTAGTTTGTATGTAGGGGGTAATCTCCGGAAATAATGAACCAATTTTAACAATTGTTTCACAAGTAGAAAGCTACATTATTCGTGAGTGCTATAGGCTATATTTTATCCCCGTACTCCCATGGGAACGGGAACTACGCGGGTGAAACCGCGGGACGTCAGCTAGTTCCCTAATAAAGAACTCTACGCGGGCCAAGCCGTGGGCATGAGCTGGTCTACAATATTGATAACACTGCTTAGAAACTGAGTAAAAGGTCAGATGCCATTCACTCGGCAAAACTACTCTTAGTAAGAAAACACCATGATTGATGATCTCTACATGAGGAAAAGTCTATCAAAAGAAAAACCAATTAATCTTTCTTTGCCTCTCCTTAATTACTGGTCGTCCATCTTTTCAGGTAAAGTTACTAACCTGAATTAGTGATCAAGAAGTTGTTTTGTAATTAGAAACGTTTGGGGAAGTTGATTAAGAGTCCTATTACATTTTGTCGCAATTTTTTGATTTTTACTCCCTGGATCAAATTTTTTCGATCGGCGTACACGAGTCGATAATAATAGCGATTTTCGGATGATTTTCGATTGTTATTGATGAAAATTAGAGACGAGACTGACATGAGACTGAGGAGCGACCTGAATTGACGCAGAATTATAGTAGTTCAATTTATTTATTGTAATTTTGTCTTATTATATTGACAAACGAAAACTAATGAAACTTATTCATTGTAGATTGAAGTTTTATATCATATTAATTTATTTGATAAAATTTAGATTATTTGGAATATAATGGACGCTGAATCAAGACATTTATGGTTTAAATTACGCTTTCTTTACGATTTTTTCGGTGAAAATTCAAAGAATTTAGAGAAATTCTAAAACTCCAATAAACAAGTAAAACATTCAGCTTATTTTTCAGTAATTTTGATTTTATAAGAATTGCATGTAACAATGTGAATTTGAGCGTCAAATTTTGATCGCCGACGGTTTTTCTTGCAAACCGAGTTCGTAAAATATGTATAGTAAATTACACGAAAAGAAAAATGAAAATGTGTAACTCCAACTTACAAGAAAGATAATGGCACTATTGTTATTCATGAGCAAATAATTAAAATATTTAACTGATGCTGAAAATTACTGCGTCAAAAATCATGAATTTGCGTAAAAAATGTAATAGGACTCTTAAGGGTGTTCATTGATGCGGAGAGATGCAGAGTTGAGATAAACTGGATAAGTAATGGGTGTGTAAGTTACCTTTAACGAAGCCGAAAGGCATTTGTTCTCCCCGTCATTGCGATCGTTTTTTTTTGTTCTAGACCATACCTGGGAACCTTTTAATTACGGAGATATTGGGGATCAAAGTTCCAACTTATTCACAAGTTTTTTTTTGAAGTACATGTTCTTAATGTAATACTTTACTTTAAACACCTTCACGACCCCCACACTATTTAATCCATCCACCAGCACAATGTTTTGAGTGCGTTACATTAAGTTATAAGGTAAAACATGATTTTTCGCCCCAAAAAGAAAAGTCGTTTCCCAGCAATAATTTTTGCGTAGGGTTACTTAGTTTGATGTACAGAATGCTTGGTTGACGGCTTCGTGATAGTTTCGCTTAAACACCTTTGAATGAAGTGCCGAGCTACACGATAACTGACAAACGCGTGTACTGACTGGACAGGTCCACTCCGATCTGTGTGGTTCTTTCTTCAAAAGACCATCTTATACCTCGCCATCTTGAATTGTACACCTGTAGTTTTACGTCGTACCCATACCTACAATATAAGTAGCTACTAATAGTTGGTAACTACATACAAGTAAGTAGGTAGGTAGTAGTAGGTATGTATCGAATCATGTAGGTACAAATTCGCAAACTACCTATAAAAGACATCAGGAAGTTGTCAGTGTTTTTTCGACCGTACGCCGAGGGCATAAAGTACTTATTTCTTTCCTTTGTACAAAAGTTGTGGAAGTTTCTCGAAGGACAATGACCTACTATGAATTGTCTAGAAGATTCTAGGAAGTCATGGATCTTTCTCAAACGTTCGGTCACCATATAAATAGTCGACGTGTTTGCGGGAGAGTCAGTAAGGCCTCCAGCCAGGGCATAAAACTTACAAACTAAACGACTTCACCCGCAGGGGGTGCCCTTAGCGTGTAGTCGTTTAGTTTGTAAGTTTTATGCCCTGGCTGGAGGCCTTACACTTAAGGTACCCACAGGATTGTCCGGTTAAGCAGACAACAACCTCTCTAGGTTGAACTGCGAGATGCCATTCCGCAAAAAAACGGGAGAGTCAGTATGATTTTGGCTACGCAACGAAGCGAATCGAAGTGAACTAGTAAGTGCAGTATCTAAGCGAATAGTGATCAGTAGTGTACTTGTGATTGAATTTGAAGTGTTTTGTGATTATTAAAGTTATTCAGTTGTTTCATCGGTAGTAATTAATTTGTCCCATACCCAGCTCGTAACAGTAGTCATACTATAGGAGTCGTGATTCTGAACCGCTAATCGCTTCTCTTCACTGGACAAGCAACCTTACGACCTAAATAAGTTTGGGTGTTTTTAAGTGCGTAAAGGGGAATTCAGCTCTCGGTCGACGGGTAAAGAGTGTGCTTACGTCTTTGTTTACCCCCTGAAGAGCCGTTCCGGCGAAGAGCCCCAATTAGCACTTGGTAATTGAAGAGCCTCAATTGTAAAAGGCCTTTTATTGTTGTATGATTAATATTTATGATTGTAGCGTGATGTGTTGGTGGGTTAGAGGCTTGTGGAGTCGTTTTTAGGGTTCCGTACCCGAAGAGTAACCAACGGGACCCTATTACTAAGCCTCCGCTGTCTGTCAGCGGACTGTATCTCATGATACGTAATAAGTAGACAGTTGAAATTTTCCTAGAATATGTATTTCTATTACCGCTCATCATCTGCCTAGCCTTTTCCCAACTATGTTGGGGTCGGCTTCCAGTCTAACCGGATGCAGCTTAATACCAGTATTTTACATGGAGCGACTGCCTATCTATATATACATATATAGCCGTGTGGTATCCGGCACTTTATCAAGGTCAAAATCATTTCTGCACCTTTATGAACTTGTAGGGTTGTATTGATGATTTTGATCATCATAATTTAGTAATTACATACGTCTTATAGTCGCAAACAATTATTTTAATCAACATACAACCTAGCACTGGCCCGCAAATTGAAAAAAACGTGAGAAAATTTGAATTTCGCGGACTACCCTTGAGCATCAGCCTTAATATAGCGACGCTATCGAGTGGTGTATTAATAGTGTGTGTTTTTTTCCAAAATCAACGGTTTCGATCCTTTCGAATACTGATTTTAAAAAAATCCAATGTTTTCTATAAATTTGGGCTAGAGACTCCTTTGAACATTTTTCGCTATTTCTTATAGTATCGGATTTGACCTTCCACGACCATTTGAAAAATTCAGCCTGTGTACGGAGGCCTATAATAATCATTTATCATGTTTGCTTGGTCTAAAGAAGCACGTGGCTAAATAATAACAGCCGTTCGGGTCGATCTTTAGGTTAAGCCGTGCTTGCCTATATTGGTCTGTGGATGGGTGACCACCCTTACATACCGAGTTTTCTCCGTGCCTTGGAAAGCACGTTAAGCTGTTGGTCCCGGCTGTCATTTGTAGATCTTTAATTGACAGTCGTTACAGGGATATCGCTTCGGGGGGGGCTTCTTATTGCAAAACCCCCCTTTGGGGGAGGCCCATGTCCAGCAGTGGAGGTCTTTCGGCTGAAATGATGATGATGATGACAGGGATATCGTATTACCCAATACGAACGGGTTGTGGAGGTCAGATAGGCAGTTGCTCCATATAAAATACTGGTATTTCATCTGCATCCGGTTAGACTGGAAGTCGACTCCAACATAGTTGGGAAAAAGGCTATTTTCAAAGGATGTTTGCTTGGTCTGCGCGAGGCTCAAGCAGATCTTACCCGCGACCTTCTGAACATCCAGCCAGCTGTTGGTCTACCAAGTGTTCTTCTACCATCTTTCGGCATTTGGCGAAAAGAGTTAAAAAAAAATCAGAGGCGGGCTTACCAAAACTAAACAAGCTCGTAAAACGAACTACCCTCAATAAATAAGTACCCTTTTAATGAGTTTTAGGACCCCAAATTCGTTAAAAACATTTTTAATTAAATTTTAAGCTGGAATTAACATAATAAATTGTCGTTTACAATTAAACTCCAACAAGGGTGAAAAAGGGCGCTTGTTAGATCTCTGATTGCATAGTCATTAACTTTTTTTCTTCTCTCGGTTCGAAACGAACTAGAATTATGAAAATAGCCAATACTATGGTAAAAAATATTGCTTGCTTGCTGATTGCCTCGAGAGTGCCAACGTTAAAGCATTTAAATAGTAATTTGCCTTAGCTATTAGTCTGCCCTTGAGCGGATTTTTTCGTGTGCATAAAATTTTACTAAAAAATAATAAAGAACAACTTACAGAAAACTGAAGAATATATTATTGCAAAACATTAAATGATTTTCCTATCAAAATTGCCAGACTTTTACTGACTAAAACCCATCCATGTTCCTTCATCGCCCTTTGTGTTCCGGGGCCACGGTATCTCTGACGAACAGTCCCACAACCCCGGCAGGCATCGGTCCTTGCGGACCCCTTCATTTTGCTGACTCTCTTTGAGGCGCGCGTGGAACACGCACGCGCCGTCGACACGGCCTGTCGTCACATGAGATGGACGGACGGCGAGCTAGCCCATTGCGCACCGTTGACAGGCCCGCGCCTACGGTGGCCGGGGGCCAACGCCCGGGGCCTCTCCCGCGGCGGCATGAATAGAACCCTCTAAGTTAATTTAGGATTATTGATGTTTGTTTAAATATGCAGGCGACATACAGTACAGTATCATTAACTGCCTGCATGCCTTTTCTCAGCTATCTTGAGAGCGGTTTCCAATCTAACCGGATGCTGTATTTTACATGAAGGACTATTTATCTGGCCACACACACGAGTCTTGGTATCATCATCATCATTTCAGCCGAAAGACGTCCACTGCTGGACATAGGCCTCCCCCAAGTATCGCCACATTGACCAGTCCCGTGCGACTCACATCCAGCGGATTCCCACAACCTTCACCAGTTCATCGCTCCACCTAGTGGGAGGCCTTTAAGTTTTCGGCCCCATCGGCCATCCGTTCTGCGAGCAATGTGCCCTGCCCACTGCCACTTAAAGTTTGGCAATTCTTCGGGCTACGTCGGTAACCTTGGTTCTCTTGCGGATGTCTTCATTTCTGATTCGATCGAGCAAGGAAACTCCGAGCATAGCCCTCACCATTGCCCTTTAGGTAACCTACAAAAAAATCTTCGTTTTTTATCTGACCTACATATTATCTCCGGATGACCAAATTACAGTCTGAATATATAATGCTTGAAGTCTCCGCATGAAGCCTTTAAATGTAGGGTCTCTTCCGGAGCGTATATATTACATAATATACAGGGTGCTCCATACGCCACATGAAGGGAAGCCATAAGTTTTCATTTGATTTGATGGAGGACACCAGTTTTATTGGGGGATTTGATCCTTGGTACTGGGGCTATACAGGATGACATATTTTAGGAGGTACAGTCACGAACACTAATATGTAAACACTTGACAATTTTCAAAAGTGGTTTTCTCCTACCGTCCTGATTAAAATTTCATGTTGTTACGAACATAGTAATTTGGAACTCATATTTGTATGAAAAAAATCCTTTCTCCAAATTTCAGTCGTTATTTCTCGCGAAAATTGCTTTAAAATTTAGAAAAGTGTTTAATATTGGTGCTCGCGACTGTACGTGTTTAGGTGGTCACAGAAACACGGATTGATCTTCTAAGTTATGTCTTTCGAAGGGATATCTTATTATTAATCAAATGTAATATCGGGGTCTTTTCCGCCTGACCAGTTTAATTTTTTTTCACTTAAATCATGCGGAGGCGCCGAGCCACGCCCCCTTAAAGTTTCGGCCTATTAGGAAAGCGTCAACTTTGGCGCGTAAAATAACATTATCTCTCGTTGGGCGTGCGTCGTCAGTGTGCTCGGCCGATTCGGTATCTTTTCATTCATTATTTCTATACAAAGTCAACGGGGCGGGGCTTGACAGCGTTTCTATGTTGCGAGTGCAAGCAAAAATGAGCTTAGTGGTGGTCAGGCGGGAGTGTCCTCGATAGTATATGATGATATTCTACTTATTACACTATTTGCTAATAGTCTATTGAAAAGGTTATTTTGTCTTATTGCACAGTACTGGCTAAATAATAACAGCCGCTCGGGTCAATCTTTAGGTTAAGCCGTGCTTACCTAGGTTGGCCTGTAGATGGGTGGCTACCCATTACATACCGAGTTTCCATCGTGCCTCGAAAAGTGCGTTAAGCGGTTGGTCCCGGCTGTCAACTGAAGATCTTTGACAGTGGTTACAGGTAGTCAGTGGCCCAAAAAGTCTGACAACCAGTCTTACCAAGGGGTACCGTATTACCCAGTATCAGTGGAGGTCAGATAGGCAGTCGCTCAATATAAAATACTGGTATTCAGCTGCATCCGGTTAGACTGGAAGCCGACCCCAACATAGTTGGGAAAAGGCTAGGCAGATGATGAGATGATGCACAGTACTAACTAAGTTGTGGAGGTCAGATACGCAGTCTCTTCATGTAAAATAAATACTGGTACTCAGGTGCACGACATTACTTTGGAAACAGACATCTACATGACGACAGGGAGAATTTTTTATCATTTGTATTTTTCATAGAGCAGACCAATGATATTATAAAGAAGATACGCCATGTTCATACTGAATGGCGTTCAGATATCGTTGCGAGTAATTTAAAACTACGACAGCGATAGATAATACGGAACGTATAAGATAGAAAGAGATAGCTAGCTATCAAAGTGCAACAATTGTATCACTTTGTCCTCAACAATTTGTGCGTGCTAGTGCGATATCTACCTCTTTTTACTATATAATATCATTGGAGCAGACAACGTTTGAATGTACATTTTTTCTCTAATAATAAAAATAAAGTACCCTCCAAGTAAAATTAACCGTCTACAAAATAGAAGGCACTTTTCTTAACCATCCTGTATATAAAGAGTACCCCCTGTATCTGTCGTTCTACCGCACAACAATAAATAATACGGCCTATTGTGAAAATATTCTTTTCTTACCATTTTCCTTCTTAAGATTATTTTTCCACAATTTTTTCCTAAGGCTATGTCGGTTAACCTCTTGTATTGAACGATATTTTTTTACGGTTACTTCTTGTCATTTCGGACAGTAAGAGAATAGGATATTTGTTATATTGGCAATACGGCTTATAAGCTGTCATTTTTACGTCGGTCTTACCGCTCATATTATGTTGAGATGGACGTGCGTTCATCTTACTTAAATATAGATGTGCCGGACGGGCGTTATCCGCTGATAGCGTGGATACGTGTACCTGGTGGTCTGCCTATACCCTATTAATACCGGGCGCACGCTTGTACTATACTTCGCCGCCAGACGGCGCTGACGTCCTACACCTAATTAACTGTAGCTGATCATTCACCGCTATCTCAGGCGTAGACCTAACGAGGGGGATAGGGGTTACTGGGAAAATAAGACACTTATTTAACTTTCATGACTAGGAAGCGATTTCAGGACTATTCGCGCACAACTTATTCACTGTTTCTTCTATATATATTTGCCGTAATGACGACTACAATTCTAGGGCTATAATAAAGCAGAGGCTGTAATTATCAAAGCGCATGTATGTCATACGAAGTTTTATAACATATTTGCGAGGAAATAAATAAAACTCGGACTTTCTGTAACGAATAAATCTTTTACTTGTTCACAAATTAGCGATGCCCGCGCATCAGCGCTTTTTTTAAAGGCAAAGACACAAAACAGCCAGTATTACTTATAAAATAAAATCATATTTTTGTGTTTTTGTTACAGATAAATGGTTGTAATTTATTGTCAAAATTAATTAAATTAAAGAATTAAATGTTTACTTATTATATTTCATCTCCCACAGTTAATTTTATTAATAAAATGTTGACCACTTTTCTAACATAAAAACTATTTGCTAAGATTTTAAAAAGTACCGTTCCTTTTTGACGGAGCATCTTGATAAACCGTGCGTTGTACATTACATTACTGCACTAGTACGTAATGAGATACATTACGATATTGAAATGGGTGAAATAAGAGGCCCTTTACGAGCAAATGTGTTATAAATAAAATAAAAGTGTATCTATACAAATAAATGAAATTGAAATGTCTGCTTGTAATTTCAAAATAACAGCTTTTATTTAGCTTTTTTTATGAAAATTTATAATATACGGTATATTAATTGATCAAAGTTGTTCGGTTCTGGTAGCATTAACAGCCGGTAAGAAACCTCCAGTGATAAAAAAAAATCGTTTTTTTTTTTGTCTTTTTGTCGTTTTGTTCCAGCTAATCTCTGAAACGGCCGGACCAATTTTGACGGGACTTTAACTGGTCGATAGCTGATGTTATAAGGAGTAACTAGAAAAAGAATTAGAGTTCCGTTTAAAAAACAATTGAAACCCTTGAAATTGTTGACAAAATCTAAATAGGGAAGTAATATTTTTATCACTACATCTATACTAATATTATAAAGAGGTAACATTTGTTTGTATGTTTGTAAGTTTGTATGTAGGCCGTAATCTCCGGAAGTAATGAACCAATTTTAAAAATTGTTTCACTGGTTGAAAGCTACATTATTCGTGAGTGCTATAGGCTATATTTTATTCCCGTACTCCTACGGGAACGGGAACTATGCTGGTGAAACCGCGGGACGTCAGCTAGTATTATTATAAAACAAAGTCGCCCGCCGTGTCTGTTCATATTATGCTTAGATCTTTAAAACTCCGCAACGGATTTTGATGCGGGTTTTTTTAATAGATAGAGTGATTCAAGAGGAAGTATATAATTTGTCGAGCGGGCGAAGCCGTGGGCAACAGCTAGTCTAAACTAATATTATAAAGAGGAAAGATTTGTATTTTTGTAATGAATAAACTCAAATTCTACTGCGCCTATTTAAAAAATTCTATCACCATTAGAAAGCTACATTCACCTTGAGTAACAAAGGTTATATTTTATTCCCGTACTCTCCCGGAACTACGCGGGTGAAATAGCGTGACGTTCGCTAGCAATAAATAAGTATCATAGTTTCATACTTTTCAATATAAAAACATAGGGTTTCACCGCGTATGCTGACCGTTCTAAACGGGTTTGATACGGTGTTGATACATTTTAGTGGGCATAGTAGTCCGTGTGATACGTTCATATAGCACGGTCATGGTATGGTACGCATTAGTGGACAGACTCCTTAAAACTAAACTTGCTAACGATTTGAGTAGTTGAACAGTTAGACGTAAGTTCAAATTCGAACTAATTGCTTTATACAAGCAACTTTAAGCTGTATACCACGAATAATAAAGCTTAAACTTGTTTCATTAGTTAATTACTTAGTGAAATCCTCGAATCAATCTGCGGACCAAGTTTTAGTTTATGGTTGAAGCTTATTAAATTGTTGCGTGGCTTAAAACGTTGAGTTTGACTCATCGGTGTAACGTTGCTAGCCAATCGGTCGTGTAAATATAGTTCTTGAGAAAGTGGTCGTAAGGTTGAAATTTCCTTGAAAATCATATGATAGAGTAAGAGTTTTGTAACCTTTGTTTTATTAGCAAGTAGCTGGTGGCTATATAATAACAGCCGCTCGGGTCGATCTTTAGGTTAAACCGTGCTTGCCTAGGTTGGTCTGTGGATGAGTGACTACCCATAACATACCGGGTATCGTCCGTGCCTCGGAAAGCACGTTAAGCCGTTGGTCACGGCTGTCATTTGCAGATCTTTAACAGTCGATACAGGTAGTCAGTGGCCCAATAGTCGGACAACCAGTCCTACAACGGGGTATCATATTACCCAGTACTAACTGGGTTGTGGAGGTCAGATAGGCAGTCGCTCCGTGTAAAATACAGGTATTCAGCTGCATCCGGTTAGACTAGAAGCCGACCCCAACATAGTTGGGAATAGGCTAGGCAGATGATGAAGAGTTTTGTCACCTTTGTAGCAAGCAATATGCCTTTATCTGTGAGTCAAGCGATGGTGGTCCAATAGAGAAAGTTGTTTAGTTTGATGTACTGAATCACTCCCTGAAATATGACATTTTCGAACTGGACATTTTGCGAATTGGACATTTTGCGAAATGGACATTTTGCGAATTGGACATTCTGCGCCTAAACGCTTTCTGGGACACGCCGTATAGTTTTAAAAAGTGCTGAGCAAACATTTTGTAAACTTAACCATCGACACTCGGTCAGATATAGGAACTAGGTATTAGTCAACGGTTGCAGAACAGTTATTTATGTTTTAGAGTGTATGGCACTCGTCGACTACAGCTGAAAATCAGCGTCTGAGCATCATGAGTCCCTTTTGGCATTATTAGTTTTGTTTGTTTATTTATCTACACTAATATTATAAAGAGAAAATATTAGTTTTTTGTGTGTATGTTTGTAATGAATAAACTCAAAATTTCCTGCATCGATTTCAAAAATTCTTTCACTATTAGAAAGCTACATTCACTCTGAGTAACATAGGCTATATTTTATCCACTTACTTCCACGGAAACGGGAACTACGCGGGTGAAACCGCGTGGCGTCCGCTAGTTTGGTATAATTTTACGATGTTTTTGATGCTAAATAAACACAATTTTCTTTCTTTCTTTCTGGTCTACGGTTGCAGCTTTAAAGATACAATGTTAGCCACCCTGAGGCGTCGTAAACGGAGTTCTTTGACTTTTAAATTATAAAGAATCCCCGGTGCGCAATAAAGTCTACATGTGTAGTTTAAAATGTAGTGTATTTGCTGTAGTCTAGTGTGAGAGGTGTTTTCATTGGTACTGACCAAGGCTTGAAGGTATTCAGACACAAAGAAGTTTCAGTTTTCAGTCTGTTATCACGAGCCGTGTGGTATCCGGCAGAGTAGAATAGAACCAACCCATTACACTCACAGGTGTCGTATAAGGCGACTAATGTCTGAGGCAGAACACCTTGCGCCTGCGTAGACCAGATAATGGGCAGCAGCGTTTTCTGTAAGTGTTTCATCACTGCGATCTCCAATCCGCCTGCCATGCGTGGAGATTAAGGCAAATTCCTCCCATCATGGGGGAGGCTTATGTCCAGCAGTGGACGTTATGGGCTGTTGTTGTTGTATCACCGGAGGGTTAGGTGGAAGGGTATCTAATAGTTCACGCCCACACTTCGCCTGAAGTTGTTATTGTGCTACTGGAATTGTCAGCCAATTTCAAAACAGAAAGAAGTTCGTCGAGTTTTTTCCGTGATCCCTGCACCCCTAGCCAAGTTGACAATCTACAATCGTTAACGCTAGTAGAAAACTATTCAAATGAATGAGAATGACATCATCTCAACGTTAAATCATGTGGTTAATACAAACGAATAGAAAATTCGTAGACAAGTTTACATCGTTCAAAATGGTAGAATAGAATGTTATCGTTTCTACAATGTTGATCACTATATACACTTTAAAGTGTAGGTTTTTTTCTACAGACATTAGAGAACGAGCGATCGACTCAGTCGTGTCAACTTGGCTACCAATTTAGCGCTTTCTACAATCGCTTACGCCGAGGCGTTTACGATTGTAGAAAGAGAATCGATACGAAACGTTTGTAACTTGGCTAGGCCTACTGAAACGATTTCCATGATTCTAATTCTGTCCGCGCTATGGTTCTAATATGATTTTATTAATTTTGGTTGGAAGTTCTCGGAACGTCAGTCGTAAATCTTAAATGAGAAAGTTTGTAAAGATGCATGAAGTTTGTTACTCTTTTACGCAAAAACTCGTGCTACTGCTATCTGACCTCCACAACCCAGTTAGTACTGGGTAATACGATAACCCTTGGTAAGACTGGTTGTCAGACTTTTTAGGCCACTGACTACCTGTATCGACTGTCAAAGATTTACAAATGACAGCCGGGACCAACTGCTTAACGTGCTCTTCGAAGGACGGAGGAAACTAGGTATGTAATGGGTGGTCACCCATCCACAGACCAACCTAGGCAAGCACGGCTTAACCTAAAGATCGACCCGAACGGCTAGTATTACTTAGCCCCGAGCTTCTCTTTACAGCAGTATAGCTTAGACATCAAAATAAAATATAGGTTACTAATTATAAAGATATCGTGTGAAAAAAACCGGCCAAGTGCGAGTCGGACTCGCGCACGAAGGGTTCCGTACCATTATCTATACATTAGACAAAACGGCAAAAAAATCACGTTGTTTGTATGGGAGCCCCCCTTAAATATTAATTTTATTCTGTTTTTAGGGTTCCGTACCCAAAGGGTAAAAACGGAACCCTATTACTAAGACTTCGCTGTCTGTCCGTCTGTCCGTCTGTCTGTCACCAGGCTGTATCTCATGAACCGTGACAGCTAGACAGTTGAAATTTTCACAGATGATGTATTTCTGTTGCCGCTATAACAACAAATACTAAAAACAGAATAAAATTAATATTTAAGGGGGGCTCCCATACAACAAACGTGATTTTTTTATAATAATTGGTACGGAACCCTTCGTGCGCGAGTCCGACTCGCACTTGGCCGGTTTTAGTATTTGTTGTTATAGCGGCAACAGAAATACATTATCTGTGAAAATTTCAACTGTCTAGCTGTCACGGTTCATGAGATACAGCCTGGTGACAGACAGACGGACAGACGGACAGACAGCGAAGTCTTAGTAATAGGGTTCCGTTTTTACCCTTTGGGTACGGAACCCTAACAATGCCTTGGGCGGAAGCTAGTAAACCACAATTTTTATCTTGGTACAGAAAGTTTTAGGTCCATCAAGCCCGTATTTTTTAAATTACAGAATGAAACCATGCGCTATATCTATATAGCTTTACTAACTCACACATTTCTTCGCTTTAATGTGCCTGTATTAGCATGCATAATACGACACCCCAGCTTCGACATATGTGTCACCCTATGTCCCCCCGACCTGATTAGTATTCCACCGGAGTCTGGCCCCAAAATTAACGTACTAGGAGACTGTTGTTCAGACTCTGTTCTGACTCGACAAATTGCATTCTAAGTACTGTTGTTACGTTGCTTCCGAAATGTCCTTCCTTTGGTATTGTTCGTCTAGTTATGAAGCTCTTTAAGTTCTTTAAAAAAATGTAAGCTCTTTCAACGTTTTAAAATCAAATTATAATATTGAAAGCACTCACAAATAATGTTACTAGCCTACCAGTTAAGAATAAAACCGTTGAACGTGTATCCCAACCAATTTAAAAAAATATATAATTTTAAGACTAAGAAATAAGAACATTTTAAGATTAAGAATATCGGTGATCGTTACCTAGAATAAGTTTATTACATTATGTTATCATAAGTTCTCATGTAAGTGGCTCTTTTGTCTTTTTGAGAATAAAGTATATTAAACCTAAAACCTAAATAATGAATAGGGGGCTTTAGTGTACATTTAAAACAACGGAATATCGTTTTGGAACAAAACGTATTTATTTCCTTTATTATTTTTGCAAATAAAATAAGAAGCAAATTTATTTGAAAAAATAATAACGGTTTATTTTTTTCTAGCCAGCTTTTTTCTTCTCCTGAGCAAAGGCCTTCCTCAAGTCCTTTCACTTCTCGCGAACCCGTAAAGTCTTCTATCCAGTTCTGACAGAACCTATCCAGCTCGGCCCACCATTCGTGGCTTACCGCGACCCCACCTCACTGTGTCAGGGCGCCATTTTATCTGCTATTTTGGCTCACAGTTTGCCCGAGCTACCCAGTCCCATATGAGTTGGGCAACCTTTTGAGCCACGTCAACTACATTTGTTTTGGAGCTCGGTATTGTGTTAGGAACACGATCCGTTAATTTCACACCTAGTATACTGCGCTACATTGCTCGTTGGCAAACCTTGAGTTTGGCATAGGTTATTATATTGTTACGAGCTGGGTATGGGATAAATTAATTACTACCGATTAAAGAACAAATAAATTTATTAATTACAGAACACTTAAAAGTCAATCACAAATACCCTGCTGATCACTATTCGCTTAGATATCGCACTTCTAGTTTACTTCGATTCGCTTCGTTGTGTAGCCAAAATCAGACTGACTGCTCCCGCAAACACGTCGGCTATTTATATGGCGGCCGATCCTTCGAGAAAGATCCACAACTTTCTCGAACATTCTTCACAGTCCCATAGTAAACATCATTCTTCGAGAAGGTTCCAGAACTTACTCGAATGTTCTAGACAATTCCTTAGTTGGTCATTGTCTTTCGAGACACTTCCACAACCTTCTCGAATCTTCTAGACATTTTTGTAGTAGAACATTCTAGACTCGAATCGTCTAAACATTAGAGACTCGCTCGTTATCTAGAATGTTCTTGTAAGACGTATCAATATGTTTATTTATAAGCACCGGCCTATTACTTTCCCTAAAACTATGGAAATCGACCTATGAAATTCTATTCCCACCATTTCCTACCCATATTAAATTTCGCTAAAACGATTTTATCGAGTTTCACGCCTGCCTAAGTTCCAGTCGAATTTTGTGATCGATTTTTCATCCCATTTCTGTAATCCGATTTGGTTGAAATTTCGCACACTTGTGTAGTTCTGATGGTATTATAATAAAAAGGTTTCATGATTTTAAATTAATAAAAACAGGTCTTGAGAAGGGGCCTTTGCTCGGCAGTGGGACAGTAATAGGCTGGTATTATTATTATTTATATTAAGAAAGAAAAGAAATAAAGAAAATATTTATTAGACTTACAAAGGACATAACAGAAACAAAACGATAGATTAGACATGACACAACGACAGGACAAACAGATACAAACAAATAACAGCACCCCTAGCCAAGTTGACAATCTACAATCGTTAACGCTAGTAGAAAACTATTCAAATGAATGGGAATGACATCATCTCATTTATCACGTGATCAACTCAAACGAATAGAAAATTCGTAGACAAGTTTACATCATTCAAAACGATAAAATAGAATTTTATCGTTTCTACAATGTTGATCGCTAAACTCTTTGGTAGGAACGCTCACCATAGACTAAAGTGTAGGTTTTTTCTACAGACATTAGAGAACGAGCGATCACTCAGTCGTGTCAACTTGGCTACCAATTTAGCGCTTTCTACAAGCGCTTACGCTGAGGCGTTTACGATTGTAGAAAGAGAATCGATACGAACGTTTGTAACTTGGCTAGGGGTGCAGGACTTGACACAAATTACTGACGTTGCCCATAAAGCCGCTAAGCTGAAGTTGAACTGGACTGGCCACGTATGCCGCATGCCCAATGAGCTGTGGGCCAAAATAACCACTTTCTGGAGCCCTTAATACATCCAGAAGGCGTCGCGGCAGACCTCGTAGAAGTTGGCGGGAAGAGCTGGACAAAACCAACGACCAGTGGTCCACATTAGACCTGGATCGAAAGAACTGGAACTCATGGGGAGAGACCTTTGCCCAGCAGTCGGATGATGCCGACTAACAGTATCAATATCAGTAATAACATGGTGTTCGATAGTGGAAATGTGAATGTGTGAAATGTGAATGTGAATAACATGGTGTTCGATAGTGAAAATCGGAACTCAAATGCAGTTGCTCAGGACGACGCCTAGCAAGGCGCGGAGATGGCAGGCGGAGTAAGGCTGTGACCGAGTGCTGCCAAAAAAAGTCCTGTCAAAATCTGGTCCGGCCATTTCGGAGATTAGCCTGAACAAACAGTCAGACTAAAATTTGAAAAATAGTTTTTTTTTGAGTACGGTAAGTATATACTTTCACTAGCTGCCCCCGGCATTGCCCGCCGGCAAAATTATGTACTAAAACCTTCCATTAGAATTACTCTTTCTATTAAGAAAACCGGCATAAAAACCGGTGCGTAGTTTTAAAGATTTAAACATACATAGGGACAGACGCGTCGGGCGACTTTGTTTTATATTAAGTAGTGATAAGCATTTATTAAAGAAAATCCATTTTAGAGGAGCTCGTGGCTAAATAATAACAGCCGCTCGGGTCGATCGTTAGGTTAAGCCGTGCTTGCCTAGGTTGGTCTGTGGATGGGTGACCACCCATTACATGCTGAGTATCCTCCGTGCCTCGGAGAGCACGTTAAGCAGTTGGTCCCGGCTGTCATTGACAGTCGTAACAGGTAGTCAGTGGCCCAAAAAGTTTGACAACCAGTCTTACCAAGGGGTATCGTATTACCCAGTACTAACTGGGTTGTAGAGGTCAGATAGGCAGTCGCTCCATGTAAAATACTGGTATTCAGCTGCATCCGGTTAGACTGGAAGCCGACCCCAATTAAGCTTGGGAAAAGGCTAGTCAGATGATGATGCACTTAGTAAAGAAGAAAAAAAAGATCAAACACTTCCTTTTTTGATTTCGAAATGTGCCTGCTCTTGACCTCAATCACGCCTGATGGGAATCGATGGATGAGTTATATGATGGAACGAGCGTATAGAAATTTATTTGTATAGATGAATAAACACAACAAAATACTACCTAAGCACCCAAGTACTACGTTATTTATAAGCACGGTAATACTTCAGGATCTTTTTATAACTGTGACGCGTGTTGATTCCACATTGTTATTCCGGCCATGCGTGACCCGTCACCATTGCCACTCTAATGAAGTCAAGATCGATAGAAGTTTTGTTACAACACACAATCTTTTATTAACTTCTTGTTGAAGAGAACTTCTTGTAAAAGAAATCTTTGGGAAATGAACTGGGACTGAGACTTTGGGGGAATTTATTGTTTTAAATCAATACATTTGTTCGTTCATATTTGTAAGCTTCACGGCAAAACATAAAGAATCTAAGTTCTACATTGTAACATCTCACACACTGTGTAACAACCTATGTTTACAAATAAAAGTTTCTTATTCTTATTATTAGTTCTGGTAAAATGAGCCAAGCCACAATCTCTACAAGATATAAATGGATCTTTCACGAAGCTTTCTACTACAACTACTACAACAGCCTAACGTCCACTGCTGGACATAAGCCTCTCCCATGATGGGAGGAATTTGCCGTAATCTCCACGCTTGGCGCCTGGATTGGAGATCGCAGTGATGAAAGACTAACAGAAAACGCTGCTGCCCATTCTCAGGTCTACAGAGGCACAAGGTGTTCTGCCTCAGACATTAGTCGCCTTATACGACACCCGTGAGTGTAATGGGTTGGTTCTATTCTACTCTGCCGGATACCATACGGCACACGAAGCTTTCACGAAGAACCAAATGTTTTATATATCAAACTTGTAACTCTACGCAAAAATTGCTAGGAAATGATTTAATTTTGATAAATCACGTTTTACGGTAAAACTCAATGTAACTCACTCAAAACATTGTGTTGATGGATAAATCGAATAGTACAGGGATCGTGCATGTATTTAAAATAAAGTTATAACATTAAAAACTTGTGAAAAAGTTGGAACTTTGACCCCCAATATCTCCGTAACTAGGTTCCCAGGTGTGGTCTAGAACAAAAAAATGATCGCAAGGAGGGAGAGAACAAGTGCCTTTCGGCTTTTTTAAGAGTGATTTTACACCCTTTATGTATACCTACTTTACGACCTATTTATTCTCATACCAACTAAATAATTATGTATACATAAAAAATATATATAAAAATCGGTCAAGCCATTTCGGAAGAGTTCGTTAACAAACACTGTGACACGAGATTTTTGTAATTAGATTAATTCTGTATTTGAATCGGAGTTTGTTGACAATTTCGGGAGTTTTAATTGTTTTGCACGGAACCCTAATTGTTTTTTAAATAAAAGTAGTTTAAGTTACTCCTTATAACATCAGCTATCTGGCAGTGAATGTTCCGTCAAAATCAGACCAGCCGTTTCGGAGATAAGACCGAACAAACAGACAGACAGAAAAACTTCTTCTTAAATAACTTTTTTAACCGACTACGACGAAGTCAAAAGGAAGGGTTCTGATTTCAGCAGTCTATGAATGTTTGTTTGTATTTACGTATGATCCTCCGTAGTGCCTAAACTATTCATCCAACAACAACAACAACAACCCATAACGTCCACTGCTGGACATAAGCCTCTCCCATGACGGGAGGAATTTGCCGTAATCTCCACGCTTGGCAGGCGGATTGGAGATCGCAATGATGAAAGACTAACAGAAAACGCTGCTGCCCATTCTCTGGTCTACGGAGGTGCAAAGTGTTCTGCCTCAGACATTAGTCGCCTTATACGACACCCGTGACTGTAATGGGTTGGTTCTGTTCTACTGTGCCGGATACCATATGGCTGACTAACTATTCATCCGATTTTGACAAATAATGTGTCAATCGGTCCGTTATAATGGCCCGAGTAACATAGGCTACATTTTAACCAACTTCAACAATAAGAGGAGTCGATTTTACATTATAAACCCAGAATTTAATTAGAGCGTAGTCGGTTTTTTAGGGTTCGGTATCCAACGATAAAAACGGGACCCTATTACTAAGACTCCAGTCCGTCCGTCTGTCTGTCACTAGACTGTATCTCATGAACCGTGATAGCTAGACAGTTGAAATTTTCACAGATGATGTAGTTCTGTTGCCGCTATAACAACAAATAGGTACTAAAAACATCATCTGCCTAGCCTTTTCCCAACTATGTTGGGGTCGGCTTCCAGTTTTACCGGATCCAGCTGAATACCAGTATTTTACATGGAGCGACTGCCTATCTGACCTCCACAACCCAGTTAGTACCGGGTAATACGATACCCCTTGGTAAGACTGGTTGTCAGACTTTTTAGGCCTCTGACTACCTAACGACTGTCAAAGATCTACAAATGACAGCCGGGACCTACGGCTTAACGTGCTTTCCGAGGCACAGAGGAAACTCGGTATGTAATGGGTGGTCACCCATCCACAGACCAACCTAGGCAAACACGGCTTAACCTAACGATCGACCCGAGCGGCTGTTATTATTTAGCCACGAGCTCCTCCAAAAAACAGAAAATAAATACTAAAAACAGAATAAAATAAATATTTAAGGAGGGCTCCCATACAACAAACGTGATTATTTTGCCGTTTTATCTAATGTTGTTGTTGTGTTGTGATAGATAATGGTACAGAACTCTTCGTGCGCGAGACCGACTTGCACTTGGCCGGTTTTTTTCATTACAGTTTTGTGTTAGAAACCGTGTCTAATATAATGAACATCATCACTGTCGACCCCAGGCTAGTGTCATGCGATATTCAAAGTAAACTACCCGTGTTTAAAGGATAAAATTGTCGCAATACCCTCGGGATTTTCCCGGAAAAATTTACTTTGTGGACGTTTTTTCTTTGGTTAAAACAACATCCGTGAGGCCAGTGCTCTCCTGGGGCTAAAAAACTGAATAAATTTGGGTAGAATCGAGCTCTTTTCCTTATTATGGGTTAGATATGCTAATTTTGAAGTTAAATAGATTAAATAAAGAGTGACGGATATCCAGTTTTATTGAAGCCATTTTTTAGCATTCGACTTTCAATTTTATTTGTGTTCACTCGTATTTTTGTATGCCTGTCTTAACTATGTTGGGGCAGCTTCCGATCTAAGCAGATGCAGTTGAATATAACTGCCTATCTGACCTCCACAACCCTGTCAGTACTGGGTAATGCGATAATCCTTATAAGACTGGCTGTCAGACTTTTGGGCCTGACTACCTGTAACTGTCAAAGATGTACAATTGACAGCCGGGACAACGGTTTAGCTTGCTTTTTGAGGCCGACCTTTCGTACTCCATGTATAATTACTCTCATAGTACTTAGTTAGAAGTAGTAAGTTATTGTTCTTAACGCCTCATCCACAATCTACACGCATCGTGCCACAATGACTTCAGAAAAAACAAATGAAAGTTCTAATGAGAGGTTTTCCTTTTGAGGTTTTAAAAAAAAACTTAGTTTCCAAGAACTCTATAGATGGCGTTGAACTTACTATGATAGTTGGTGCCAAAGCCAAAACGCTTGAAAAAAAAACATTGTGACACGTCACATACTCTCGTTGACTGACACTTTCATTTGCTTAACCTTCCAAATATAACCTACATTTCTCGCGCTTTGTTAAAATCAGTTTTTTTAGGTTCCGTTCCTTGCATTATCATACTTACTCCTAGCGCCATCTATCCAGCGACTAGGGAAGAGCTAAAAAGAAAATCCCTCATTGTTTATATAGCAGGCCACGAATCACCACGACGTGTCTTGCCAATCGTCGGTACTCATACGAAACAAGTGACTTGCGTTCGTGTCTCTTGCTTGCTCTTGCGAAATACTAGTTGCAAGATACCTGTTACACTGGCGGCACGTTACAGCAGGGAATAATCGGAAATAATCTGGCCAAATGGGGTATCATCGACCCGTCCCAAATACGATGTCAGTGTGGAGCCCCTCTGCAGGATATGCCCCACCTCCTTTCTTGCCCATCCTGCACAGCCACCTGCACCTTCCAGGATTTAAACGAAGCCAATGACAGAGCTGTGCAAGTGGCTACATACTGGTCGGGTATTATTTGAGTTTTCGACACGCAAAGAAGAAGACAGCAGGGAATCCTTCGATATCCTTATATGTAAGCGCACAATGACGGTAACATTGCCGCGGTATGCTGCGACATCCTAAGGCAGTGTTTTTTAACCTTTTTCATAACACGACCCCCATAGTATGAAAAAATATTTGACGACCCCCGACTCTTCGTTTTTTTTTTCATTTATTTTATTATGTTGCAAATATAAAATCCATACAATTTTTATGCATTTAGAATTGGGATAAATATTTCTATCATGTATTAAGAATTTTAGAACGGATCCACGATGTGAGAAATTTGTTAATGCAAACAAGCGAAACCTCAATAAGATGGATGAATACTAATAGGTTTTTATTTTGTTAATTTGTATGATCATACAAATGTTTATATTGTTACGAGCTGGGTATGGGATAAATTAATTACTACCGATTAAACAACTTTAATAATCACAAAACACTTCAAACTCAATCACAAATACACTAAAGATCTGAACTAAAGATCCACGACTTACTTGAATTATTCTAGACAATTACATAGTCGGTCTTGTCCTTCCATATCTTGTACAAAAGAAAGAAGTAGGTACCTTATGCCCTCGGCGTACGGTCGAAATTACAATGACAATTCCTATACATACATCATTCGAGACTCGTCCTATACGTACCTACCTACTACTACCTACCTACCTACCTACTGGTAATTGTAGGTACGAGTACGACGTAACAATATCCTTTAGCATTTTCTTATTAAATCTATCTTTCTAGCGTTTATTGTTTTGTTTATTGAGGTATTTTTCACGACCTCTATACCCCGGGGTAAGGTTGAAAAACACTGTTCTAAAGCGCGCTTAGCGTGAGCCGAGCTAAGCGGGGCGCGAGCGCTATCTTGACTCCTCGTATCCCGAATACTGTCGAAGCGTCCCGGTGGCTGCCGACACGGCATACCATTATGGCATCTTTTTGTACTTAGGTACGACCATTCTCATTGAAATTTCAACTTTATTGTCCATACTCTTAAGTTAAAATATTCTTATTCATCACATAAAGAGCGAGTAGCTCGTGGCTAAATAGGTAAGCAATATTAGACCTTATTGCCTCCCTGGAGATAGTAATTATAATTTAAATGAAGGGTGGTAATCCAATTATTTTCTATTATCTATAGAGTAATGAGAGTAAGTCAATTATTCTGAGATTATTGTGTTACATTTAATTTGGGATAATTATGTTTATTCAGTTTCATTTAGTAATTATTTTATAGGGTTCTGTGCCGTTTCGAGAAATAGTAGATTCTGCTGAGATACAATACCTAATGTTGTTTTATTATACAAAGTGTTTACGTCTACATTTTTTTTTCCCAAAACTGTCTGGCAGTTTGAGTACTATAAGCGACCTACCCAAATGTCCTTTCTTTGGTATTGTTCGTCGTTTCGTTGAGCCCCTTGAGTTATACGTCCAGCTACACGATAACTGACAAATGCTTGCACTGACTGGACAGGTCAACTCAAATCTGTGTGGTTCTTTCTTCAAAAGACCATCTCACTAATCTGCATAGTCCTCATGTGAAATGAGCAAGGTTATGTCTGGACTTCAAAAGAGACTATGACCTCTGAGTTTGTGTCGGCTGTTTCTTCTCAGAGTAACTAGTCAGGTACGAAACACCGGCCCCATCTAGTTTTTAAAAATGACGTGTAAAAGCCTAAGCGTGTGTTAGTAAAAGCCTACTTGCAAAATAAACATCATTTATCATTTACATCAAACTAAGTAACTCTACGCAAAAAAAAAATAACTGGAAAACGTTGACCTTCAATATCTTCGTAAATAGAAGGGTCTTAGGTGTAGTCTAGAACATAATAAAAATGATCGCAACTTTGGGCTTCATTAAATGTCATCATCATTATCATCAGCCTATTAATGTTCCCAGAGAAAATTATAAATCATCATTCATCATCAAATGATTGATCATTAAATGTACTTCACACCTATTATTGTGTGTGTATTTATGTATACTGTAGATATACCTAATGCTCAATACAATCGTATACAAAAGAAGAGATTTTTCAAGCATTTTTCCGCATGATTTTTCAATTTCATTCATTCCATCTCCCAAAGGAATGTCGAAGTGAAAAGTTATGTCAGCCATTTTTTGTTCTTTGAGTGGAAACGAATTTAGCATTTTATTTTTTGGGTTAGTAGGAACCGACTTGGCTTAAGAACTTCTTAATGTTATGTAAAATTATGAAATGGATATTATTTTGTTTGTTTTTAATATTGTTTGTCCATTTAACTGTCAGCCATTTTGGCAAAGTCACTTTAAAAGTTGAAATTAGAGGCGATAATAACAGAAATTCTTTCAAGTCAAATTACTTTGTTACTTATTACAAATTAAGACCATCATCATCATATCAGCCGAAAGACGTCCACTGCTGGACATGGGCCTCCCCCAAAGGGGGGTTTTTGCCATAATTGCCACGCTTGGCAGGCAGGTTGGCGATCGCAGTACGGTTGTTACAAAAGCACAGAGAACGCTGCTGCCCATTCTCTGGTAAGTCCCTTAGTCTTCTCTTACGAAACCCACGGGAAGATATGGGATGGTGCTATTCTTTACGTCCATACAGAATCCATCCACCATACAAGTCCATCATCTTCCTAGCCTTTTCCCAACTATGTTGGGGTCGGCTTCCAATCTAACCGGATGCAGCTGAATACCAGTATTTTACATGAAGCGACTGCCTATCTGACTTTCGTAGTTATCTTGAATGCAACAACATAATCTCGCCAAACCAATACGGTTTTAGGAGAGGCGTATCAACAGAGGATGCTGTTCTTGAACTGACAAGCCTAATTGTCAAGAATCTTGATTCTAGGACTAAAACTATAGGTATTTTTCTTGATTTAGCCAAAGCTTTCGACACGGTTTCTACTCCCATCCTTCTACATGGTTTGGAAAGCTTAGGAATAAGAGATATCGCTCTTAACCTCTTCCGTGACTATCTCACAAACCGTAACCAACGAGTTAAGGTGGACAACTACATCAGTGACGATGTGAATCTAACCTTTGGCGTACCACAAGGCAGCGTGCTAGGGCCCACCCTTTTTCTTCTATTTGTAAACAGATTGTGCCAGCTGTCAATCCCACACTGCAAGATACTCGTGTATGCAGACGATACTGCGCTTATCATAAGTGGAGAAACTTGGGAATCTGCTCACCACGCAGCTGAAAATGCTCTTGGCATAGTCATGGATTGGCTGTCATTAAATTTACTTACGCTAAATGTCTCTAAAACCCACTATGTCCCTTTCTCAGCGAACACTGCTACACAGCCTAGTATGCCAGACATTAAAGTCCATAGTTGTCACCCCACGCTGACCCCTTGCAGTTGCCCTAGTATACAAAGAAGCTCTTGTGTAAAATACTTGGGCGTGCACATTGATAACACATTGAGTTGGCAAAAGCAAATCAGTGTGACAGTTACGCGTGTTCGTAAGCTAATGTTTCCTATGAAAAAACTGAGAAGAGTAGTTGCCGACCGACTGTTAAAAACTGTCTATTTTGCCTTAGCTCAGTCACTTTTAACGTATTGCATATCTGTCTGGGGAGGTACACATAAGACGTATTTACTTCGCCTTGAGAGGGCACAAAGAGCTGTCTTGAAAGTCATGCTTCACAAACCTTACCGGTACCCGACAACCCAGCTTTATAAGGACATATCTGTACTCACTGTTCGACAGCTCTGTGCACTTAACGTCACTTTACGTGTACACTCATCATTGACCTATGACCCAAGGTTACTAGAGCAAAATAAACGACGTAAAGACCCTGTATGCCCACCTCTCACCACCAAAACTGCTCTGGCGAGACGAAGCTACCCGTGTCTTAGCAGGCACATTTATAACACAATAAACGAAATCTGCAACGTGTACTCTTTACCTAAATTTAAATGTAAAACTGTAGTTAGTGGTTTTCTTCAAAAGTTAACGTACGATGAGACTGAACAACTCTTTGCAAAAAAATCCTACTAACACATTTAAAAACAGATTTAAATTGCTCCTTTATTATATATTGGCACACAAACGAAACACACACACCCACTCATACACCCACACCACACATACACCCACACCACACATACACCCACACCACACATACACCCACACCACACATACACCCACACCAAACATACACCCAATGCCCACACCACATACACCCATTCCTTACTTACATAATTTATAATAAGTGTCAAGTACTTACCTATATCAAACTAAGTTTTTTATGTTTTCAAAAACTCCTACAAAGTGCAGCAAATTGGCAATGAACTGTAAGAGGAAGGCGCCTGTGTCTGTAACACAGTTTATACTAGCACAGACACAGTCGTTCACTCTGTCTCAAATAATTCATAGTGTTGTGCTTCATATTATGGCGTTTTATGTTTTGATTGAGATGGACAAATTGTACTTGGCTTTTTGAAATAAAGATTATTATTATTATTATTATTATTTCACCAACCAGTTGCTGTAACAGTGAGATACAAGTTGTATCCCACCCGTGGTGTCGTGTTGTGTGTGTTGTGGTATTGTGTTGTGTTGTGTGGTGTTGTGATGTGTTGTGTGGTGTTGTGTTGTGTTGTTTTGTGTTGTGGTGTTGTGTTATGGTCTGGTCTGTGTTGTGTGGTGTTTGTGTGGTGTTGTGTTGTGTGTGTGTGTTGTGTGTTGTGTTGTCGTGGTGTCGTGTTATCATACAATACGATACCTCTTGGTTTTCTTACTTTATCGTGTGGTTAGTACCTAACCTGGTGTCAAAGTTGTTATACCGTCCATGGGCCTATGATTTGGCTTTACATGCCGTCGAGAAATATCTCTCAGGCATGCTGGTTTCCTCACGATGTTTTCCTTCACCGAAGCAAGTGATAATTATACAATAAGCACATGAATCTGAACAATCAGACGTGCGTATCTTGGGTTCAAACTCGAGACTAATACTATCTACTAACTTGTACTACTATGGTGGCTTATATCTCGAAAACGTGATGCTTTAGAAGATTTTGTCTCAAACAATACTTGTTTGTATTGATTCATTTTTAGTTATGTACTAGCGCTCGCCGAAATCAGTTGTTTTATTTACATGACTCACAACACCTAATAAACACGTACACAGTAGGTACACTTACACTAATTTAGTGTTGGGATTCCAACTTATTTACTATTTATTGTTAGGATTGCAATAGCTATTGATTTTAATATAGGCGAACGTGCGTTTGCTATTCTGAAAATCAAACAAAAAGGCGAATAGTAAGCAGGCTAACGGCCACTTTCAATAACTTACTAACAGATAACGGAAGGTTTATTTTCTCTGTCTGTTTGACATTTAGCTTACGGACCGTTAGAAACAAAACGTCACAGAAAAGCTTTCTTTGTTTTTAGGGTTCCATAGTCCTGACAAGAAACTTATAGTTTCGTCATGTCCGTCTGTCTGTCTGTCTGTCTGTCCGAGGTTTTTCTAAAAGACCGTTAATACTAGAAAGCTGTAATTTTGTAGAGGTATGTATATCAATAACGTCGACAAAGTGGTAAAATAAAATTTTAGAAAATATTTGTTTTTAGGGTAGCTCCCCTACATGTGAAGTGGGGATATTTTTTTTTTACGTCGTCTACCCCATCGTGTGGAGTATCATTGAAAAGGTCTTTTAAAATGACTTAGGGGTTGCTAATACTACTTTTCGATTTAATGCTCCATTTACGAAATATTAATATATAAAGGGCAAATTTTGTTGGGCGTCCCCCCCCCCCCCCTTTAAAAGAGAAATCTCTGGAAAAATTAGCACTTTACCGCACTTGGCCGATTTTTTTAAGCACAGTCCTCCGAGTGACAGGTAGGTGACGCGGATAGGATATTCCAAGCTAACTTTCGTTTTATAGAAACACTGCTAGCTACGAGACGTAGGCATATTAACTAACAGTTATACGTAAGTAAGTTATAGAAAACGGAAAAAAAGCTCTTGCGAAATAAGTTGGCATTTACTCTTCCAATTGCAGACGCGTCCTAAAATACGACCAAGAAATATACACACGCGGAAAGGAAATGATTTTATCACACAAGTAACACAATTTCAGGCAGTTTTACGAAATTATAGCCAGTAAAAGCCGAAGCGTGGCGCCGTAACTGAATTTACTGACATCGCCGACTTAATTTGTGATATTCTTCACAAGTGTATGTTTCGTGAAATGCCGAAATCGCGAGGTTTTAAAAGAATAGGGTCGTTCTTCTTTTTTAGTGACAATGGTCTGTCATTCACCTCATTTTGTGTCATATTAGAGTATGGATTATTATTCATTGTTTGAATCAACATCATCATCGCTTTATATACTTTTTTAATACTAAATAATCTTTAACTTTCTGTAGTTAATAATTTTTTTGCATGTGTTGATTTTTCATTAAGGGCCTATACTACCTCAAATGGCTTAGCATGGTCCTCTGTTATGCCTAAAATACTGCAGCATTAATTTTGAAATAAATATATGGTAAAGTTGAGGATTAATATTAGGTCTTATGTTTGGCGAAAACACGATTTCATAAAATTTTCTCGATAGAAAAAAATTCCAAAGTTACCTCTAAATCGAACAATAAACCGCTGGTATTCAAAAAGCACTTCAAATAAGATCATGAAACTTTGCATACTAATTGAACTAACTATAAAGCAGGTCTTATGTTTTTTATTTTCTCCAAAAGACGAAAATTTGATTTTATAATAGTTATTTATGCAACTGTTGTATAATGAGGGGTATTAAAACACGAATGTGGGTTTATCACACGAGGCGAAGCCGAGTGTGATAATAGTATCACATGAGTGTTTTAATACCTAATTATGTACAGTTGCATACAAGACTTTATCTACATCCATGATATGAATCCTCCATAAAAGGTTCTGAAACCTTATGGTGTTGCAGTGTTCTAAGAAGTCTATGTAAATTCATGGAAAGTTTAATTGCTTGTATTTACTACAAACAAACCGTGTTTATGTAGTAATATAATTATTTACATTTTGGATTGTTCAATTATCAAAATTCACAAAGCTTGTATCACTCATTTTTGTAAACAACAAAGTACATAATGCAATATTAATATCCAAATGTCGAACAAAAATGGCGGCATACGACGTGAAATCGAATTAACCTATAAGTTTTTTTTTTTATTACGGCGCTGTGGTAGTGAATCGCACGTGCTAGACGTTCGATTCACTACCACATTCGATGTTCTTTTTTTAAAACGAGTTGCATAATGAAATTCAGTACAACATTATAACACCCGTTTGGGTGTTATAATGGTTATTAAGACACTGGCTGTTTTAATGTTGGCCATAAGCTAACTGTTTCAGATACCTTTATAGAGGATTTATAGCATGGGTGTAGATAAAGAATAAAAACCACTCATTTCGCACTATTCGGCGCTTTGTAGTGCAAGCTGATTAAAACTTTATTCTAACAGTATTACAAACGAAGTTTGAACCACCACAAATAGAGTTGCTAATCTGAGGTAGTATAGGCTCTTAAATACCGACAGAGTATTCGACAGAATTCATGATGATGTCCTACCTAAAAAGGACCACTCTGTCACAGTGTTTTCTCGATAATCGCCGTAAAACAAACAACATTATGGGCATGAAAACAAAGATTAAATGATTCAAATCAAAATTAAATGCATTTGCAAAAAAAAATCTAACACTGAAATCAAAATATTGTTACTTGAAAAACTCGAAAAACTGAAAAACACCAATTCATTGTCACGAAAAAGAAGAACCCATAAATCTTGGGTGTAGGCCAATTTTTTCGCATGAAAGTTGGGGTTTGATTTCTGAGATAGAATATTATTTATTACTCCAGCGAAAACGAATTTAAAAAAAAATCAAAAATCTAAATTAAACCATTTATTCCGAGTAGGCCAGTTACAGGCACTTTTGAATTATCGAAACAAAGATGAAAATGAAATGTAGCTACAGTCTCAGTCCTACAGTACCGCGCTGTGTTGTACACGTACTGGCTCTCGACCTTATGATATTTTGCGAAAGGGACATTTTGCGAAAGGGACATTTTGCGAAAGGGACATTCTGAGAAAGGGACATTCTGCGAAAGGGACATTTTGCGAAAGGGACATTCTGAGTAAGGGATATTTTGTGGACATTTTGCGACTGATCCGTCATAAGACATAGAATTGTGAAAATACTGTAGTTGCCCATTCCCTAGCGTAGATCTCTATGGAGAAGAATGGGCAAGAAACTCCAGGGACACTCTTTTAAATCAAAATATTGTTACAAAACCTTAGTTACATCATTCTTGTTGAGATGGTAGGATGGGACATTATGTTGCCGGACTGTTCGAAAGAGATACCGTAGCCCCGGAACACAAAGGGCGATGAAAGAACATGGATGGGTTTTAGTCAGTAAAAGTCTGACACTCCCTCCTGCTCCGCCCAGAGCGGGAGGAGGATTTCACCAGTTAAGTATATAAGTTCCATTTAATAGGGGTCGACCCTAATGCCAATGGCCTAATGCCACCAGCCGGGCACAGGCGTGATATTCTGTGGTTGATTTCATACTACAGCATGTTTATAATGAATTTCATTCTAATGAACAAACAAATCTAAAGTAATGAAAATTATGTGTTTTATTTTTTTAGCATAATAGGTTCTGAGCAGCTCGTGGCAACAGCCGCTCGGGTCAATCTTCAGGTTAAACGACTTGCCTGAGTTGATCCGTGGATGGGTGACCGCCCATTACATACCGGTTTTCCTCCGTGGCTCGGAAAGCACGTTAAGCCGTTGGTCCTGGCTGTTATTTGTAGATCTTTGACAGTCGTTACAGGTAGTCAGTGGCTCGAGATCCTGACTAACAATCGTACCAACAGGTATCGTATTATCCAGTACTAACTGGGTTGTGGAGATCAGAAAGGCGTTGCTCTACACATCGTGGTACTCAGCTGCATCCAGTTAAACTGGAATCCGACCCATATTATGACAAGCCTTGAAATATGATAACGTCACTAATTAAACAATTACTTATCTTCCATGTTTTACAAAAAATAATGGAACCCATTTTAACATTGAAGCCACAACATTATTTTTAATAATACAAAGGTCAAGTACAAACCATTTGTAAAGGTTATTCTTGAACGACGCGCAAAGGGGGTCATTGTGTTGGTGGGTCGAAAAGGGACCTCTGTTCTATAAGGGTTTAAGTGGTAGGATGTGTCGAGGGTCAGAATTTCCTGACCTCTGTGGTAAGGAACTTGAAAAGAGATGATTGTACTTTCTAGTGGTTTTTTAATTGAAAATTTTGTGCGTTGTAATTGATTTTGATTAGATTGCTTAGCTGCCGCCTATTATATAATAAAAAAACTGGCGAAGTGTGTGTGTACTATTTGTTTTCTTTCCTACAGAATATAAAGGTTGTAAAAAGACTCTTAACGAAACCGAAAGGCACTCCCTATCATTGTGATATTTTTTTTGTTCTAGACCATACCTGGGAACCTTCTAGTTACGAAGATATTGGGGGTCAAAGTTCCAACATTTCCACAAGTTTTTTTTAAGTACATGTTTTTAATGTATTTTGTTTTTACTTTTAACACCTCCACGATCCCCGTACTATTCAATCCATCCATCAGCACAATGTTTTGAGTGCGTTACATTGTGTTTTACCATAAAACATGATTTTACACCCAAAAAAAAAAGTCGTTTCCCATCAATAATTTTTGCATTAAGTTTGATGTACAGAATGCTTGGTTAACGGCTTCGTAGGGTCTGTTTACGCCCTGTAGGCTTGGGTGGAGGGATAAAACGCATGTGACTAAAAAAATATTAAAAAAAACCGGCCAAGTGCGAGTCGGACTCGCACACGAAGGGTTCCGTACCATTGACTATATTTAGTATTTGTTGTTAAAGCGGCAACAGAAATACATCATCTGTGAAAATTTCAACTGTCTAGCTGTCACGGTTCATGAGATACAGCCTGGTGACAGACACACGGACAGACGCACAGACGGACAGACGGACAGACAGACGGACAGACAGCGAAGTCTTTGTAATAGGGTTCCGTTTTTACCCTTTGGGTACGGAACCCTAAAAAAACGAGCTGTAAATGCTGCCTTCAATATTTATTGAAGGCAGCATTTACAGCTGGGCTCAAAGGCCATCCTTCTTTCTATTATTTGAAATACTTGGTGGTGTCAGACGGCTACTTGATAGTCGAGTCTGCCACCACTGGTGGAGGATTCCACTAATTTAAGTGTCATCTGCCACCAGTGGTGGTAGATGCGCCAAATAGTTGCAACTGCCACCAGTGGTGGCGGGCCGGTGGTGGCAGACGGGAATAAACGATATGAATGGAGAGGGAGAGATAGGCCAAAGAAAAGAGATGGATGGATTGTGTGAAAAGTGATATGAAAGAGAAAGGAGAAAATGATGCTGTGACATCTGACATGGGAGAATGGAAGAATAAAACGTGTTGCGCCGACCCCCAGTAGAATGAGACGAGCGTAGGAAGATGACACGATATCGTCCGCAACTTACTTGATGTCAAGCGATGATGCGGCCTAGGGTGGAGCACGCTTGGTGTGTACGTAACGGGGCACTGATTAAAGACAGAAAAATTTACCAAAAAAAGTGTTATTTTTGCAAATCGTTTATTTTCTCGATTCTATCGTATAAAACACCTAAATATAAAGCTAGAAGTGTCTTGGTGTTTTTGTCTCCGACTAACCGTTTCGTATGTAGAAGGGATTCCATTAACTCCTACCACATAGATTAGGTTAGGTTATAACTGTGACCAACTATGCGCGAGCCGAGCGAGCGAAGCGAGCGGTGCCGCGGCAACGGCCGGCAAACGCTACCTCAAAATTGGTCCCAGTAAAAAAATAATGCCCCGATTGGTATCCACTGACCGCACGCTTTACTCGAAGAAACCGCAGTTCTCAAATATTTGAAGGAAAACGTCGTGAACAAACTATCATATTCTAGAAACAAAAATCGAAGACATTTGTAGTCAACCAACTGGACTGGACCAGCGTACTGAGTCCCAGCAGTGGGGCAAGTACCCCACATTATAAGCTGATTAAGACTTCCATCAACACAATTACATAAACAAAACTTAAAATAACCACTTTACATGCTATTTTAATAAATAAAACCCACTATTTAAACAAAAACTAAAGACTTAATCGTCCATGCACGCAAGTTGATTTACATTTACACTCATAAATGTTTTTATTTCTCGTTGGCTACCACGATACTACGTCCGGGGAAACCACGTTGTGGGCTGTAACAGTTTTAAATGTTTTATAAGCGGTCGGCTTTGGCAGAGTAAGCTGTATAAAATTGAAAAGAGGATTTACTGGAATAGTGTACTTTTAAGTAAATAAGCTAGGTATTTCCAACCAGTAGGGCTATTATGTATCTCTGTTGACAGCTTGAATGATAGTAACTGGGCTCAGTGTATATCAATTAACTGTCAAAAGGTTAGTTTCGTATTATGTATGACCAATCACGATCAAATATGACGTCATTGGTTGTCATCGTGGCTGATAGTCACCGTAACTCATTTTAACAGACGCTTTTGTGTAGATACTTACATTATTTCGATTATGTAAGCATAGTGGACAACAAATTTATGACATCTGAGTTTGAATTGGCTTTCGTGAAAGACGTTACATCGTACCCGGGCTGTTAGTCACCGTAAAGTGACATCCACTCAGAGTGATACGTAATACCATTAATATGACATTCACGGTTGTCATCAAAGTTCGGTGTACAACCGAAGCTTGATAGTAACTGGATATCAGAAAGATACGTAATAGGCCTGCAGGGCTAGTCTCGACAGAGATAACGACAAAATCGCTAACTTTTGATTGCTAATTACTAACGAATAAATTCAGTTGTAATAATGATGCTTACGAGATTCGCATCTTTAATGTAGAGACTAGCGTTACTCGCAAGCATCATTATTGCAACTGAATTTATTCGTTAGTAATTAGCAATCAAAAGTAAGCGATTTTGTCGTAATCTCTGTCGAGACTGCCAGCCTAGGGCTAGTCTCGACAGAGATAACGACAAAATCGCTAACTTTTGATTGCTAATTACTAACGAATAAATTCGGTTGTAATAACGATGCTTACGAGATACGCATCTTTAATGTAGAGACTAGCGTTACTCGCAAGCATCATTATTGCAACTGAATTTATTCGTTAGTAATTAGCAATCAAAAGTTAGCGATGAGGCCGTGGGACATGAAACTAAAAAACTATCATGTTTCATGACCTAATTTAAAGTTTTTACGTAACTTTTTAACATAACTAAATATTAGTTGAATACGTCTGAATTAAAACTGACCCCCTACAACTAAGCTTTTAATAGAGATGTTAGCTGTGATCCAATCTAAGTTCACAAGTTTTACATTTCTGAGTTAACAACATGACGAGTCTCCAGGGCTTACCGCAGCAGCCTCATGTTTATTTTACAGGTAGTCTAACTAAACGGGCCAACGTAGAACGGACGCTACCTATTTTGTTTTAAATTTTCAGGGAAATTACAGGAAACCTAGACGAAGTGATGTTCTGTTACTGAAAAAGTCAAAAATGTCCATAATTATTTGACGTTTTCAGTAACAGACATTCAGACATTCCATAAATTTATATACTTAATATAATTTATATAATAATATAATTTATAATTATAATATAATTTATATAATACAATTTATAATTATAATATAATTTATATAATATAATTTATAATTATAATATAATTTATATAATATAATTTATATAAGATAATTTATGTTTTTTTATTTTGACTTTTATTTGTTATTTTATTTGGTCCTATATGATTAAAACCTAATGTAATGTATAATTAAAGCCAATTTAAACCTCAAGCTTATAAATAAATGTATATTTTTAAGGAAGAGCGCTGTTGTCTGAGATACAGATATTCATTTATTTAGTTCAGACACAGATGTCTTGTCGAATTTCTGTTTATATAAGCTCCTTTATGATAGTTTTTATGTAATGTATGTACTTGTATTGAGTTGAATAGAACATTATTATTATTCCCTTGCCGTGTGGTATCCGGCAGAGTAGAATAGAACCAACCCATTACACTCACGGGTGTCGTATAAGGCGACTACTGTCTGAGGCAGAACACCTTGCGCCTCCGTAGACCAGAGAATGGGCAGCAGCGTTTTCTGTTAGTCTTTGATCACTGCGATCTCCAATCCGCCTGCCAAGCGTGGAGTTTACAGCAAATCCTCCCATCATGGGAGAGGCTTATGTCCAGCAGTGGACGTTATGGGCTGTTGTAGTGTGTGTAGTGTAGTATTATTCCCTTTATTCATTTACTCTTTATAATATTTTTATATATATTTTTTATATATTAACTACTTACTTTACATATTTTTAAATGTATCTTAAAAAAATATATATTAAAAAATACATCCAAAAATATAAAATATATAAAATGGGTCCAAGCCACCGGTGGTTAGGGCTGCAGAGACAGGAACCTCCTCACAATGCGAACTGTATCGAGGAGTACTGCCTTCTGAATCAGGCCCTTGATCGAACCGCCTAAAGAGAGCTTCGATAGATGGTCATCGAAGCTCTTGGCTATAAGGCCATTGGCCGTCACGACAATCGGCACAATGATAACCGAGTTCATATTCCACATGTCGCGAACCTCGTGTGCCAAGTCGAGATATTTTATTATTATTATTATAATAGGCATGACGACAGTATCAAAAAATTGCAAATCTATTTAGTCCGTCAGTTAGAGTATTGGAAAATAATGGATACATATTTTTTGTTTTTGTAAATCAATGAATATTGACAAAGATAAAACGCATCAAAACTCAAAAGTAGGGGCTCGTGACGTCAGAACTAGCTAAAAATTATACAGACCTAGGCGTGACGTATTAAGAATTATAAAAGCGTCGTATCTTCGTCAATTTTGGTTTACGTAACAAAATAAAAAATATGTGTCTAGTATTTTTTGGAAATCTATCTGACGGACTAATTAGATTTTTTTTGTCGTCTCGCCTATTATAAATGAGAAGTTTGAAACTCGTTAAAGGATTCTGCCCACATCACCGTAGCATACCATGATCTTGCTATGAACGTATCAGGCAAAAACACATTCTTTGTATTGAAAAGTATGAGACTTTTTCATAAGTTTTTTTTTTTAATACATGATTTTAGTAAGTATAAGAACTTTACTTTAAATACCTCCACAATGTTTTGAGTGCGTTACATCGAGGACCTACCCTATAAACGTGACTTTTCACCCCAAAAAAAGAGTCGAGTCCAATATTTTTGCGTTAAGTTACATAATTTGATGTACAGAATGCTTGGTTGACCGCTTCGTGATGAGGTTGTTTACACCCTGTAGGGTTTAACCACTTACGATGACTGTTTTAAAGCCGTTACAAATCGGTATGATACGCTGTTGATAAAGTGTAATGAGAATAGTATTCCGTGTCATGTTTCTTTCCGTGCCTGAAACGTTTATAGCACGGTCGTAGTAAGGCACTTCAATGGTGTCGAGTCTGTTGTGCACAAACTAAACTTAAAGACTATATATCCCTCAAATGGCTTAGCATGATCCTCCGTTATGCCTATAATACTGCAGCATTAATTTTGAAATAAATATATGGTAAAGTTGAGGATTAATGCTAGGTACTATGTGTGACGAAAACACGATTCCATAAACTTTTGTCGATAGAAAAAAATCCAAATTTACCTCCAAATCGAACAATAAACCGCTGGTATTCAAAAAGTACTTCAAATTAGATCATGAAACTTTGCATACTAACTGAACTAATTATAAAGCAGGTCTTATGTGTTGTATTTTTTTAGTCCAATCAATAGATTTTTTGTAAATCGCAAAAAGTCACTCATTTCGCACTATTCGGCCGCAGTGACTGACGTAACAACCGCTTTCTAGTGCAAACTGATAAGAACTTTATTCTAACAGTATTTCAATTGAAGTTTGAACCACCACAAAATAGAGTTGCTAATTTTAGGGTTAGAAGGGCCTTAATTTAGGCTATTGCTATCTTTTACTAAAAGGCAGTGCGAGAAAAGGACTGCTATAGCTATGAACTGAGTTAGAGATGTCAGCCTTGCGCTACACCGTGATTTTAGTCATTATGTTTTTACGTGCACCCTTTATTTGTATGGAAATATTTTTGTTCCAATTAAATTTAACAGCTCTAAATTACGTCCCTCTCTTTAGAGAAAAAGATAGCAATAGCCTAAATTAAGTTTAGTTAGTGCACAACAGAATCGACACCAATGTATTCAAACCGTAAAGTTAACATTTTCACGATATTTTTTATTCACCAACCCTAAGATAAACTAACATTAATTTCGTAAAACTAACCTCAACACTACAATGCGTCCTTGGTAACCCACAAAATTCGCCTCCAGGCATTTTGGACCGAATTGTTCAAAGTTGATCCTCCATAGCTGAAAGCTAGTTTATATAACGTTTAAAATATTGTTGTTATAACATTGAAGGCTAGGCTAAGTTCGCCCTGGGGCTAGACTTTGTGTTGATCAGTTATTTTGCTTATAAGTAGACTTTTCGTAACTATGTGGTCGACGGTTTTTGAGTCTAAACAGATGCGGTGGAGTATCAATATTTTATCATGGAGTGTTTACTGTTTGAACTTCATAACACTATGGTTATGAGCTAATACTAATATTCTTACTTGGGAAAAGGTGTACCTAACCTGCATGTGCCCATGTGATCAAGGGCGAGACCTATTTCCATCAACCGGGCACAAATCCAGACACTACAACAGCCTATAACGTCCACTGCTGGACATAAGCCTCTCCCATAATGGGAGGATTTTGCCGTAATCTCCACGCTTGGCAGGCGGATTGGAGATCGCAGTGATGCAAGACTAACAGAAAACGCTGCTGCCCATTCTCTGGTCTACGGAGGCGCAAGGTGTTCTGCCTCAGACATTAGTCACCTTATACGACACCCGTGAGTGTAATGGGTTGGTTCTATTCTACTCTGCCAGATACCACACGGTCAGAGAAATCCAGACAACGTGGCTGTTACTGGGAAATTTCTCATGGAAAAACTCGATAAAACTTTGTCCAACATGGGAAGCGAACCTAGTACCTCATGCTCAGCAACTGCGATTTGGACCACTATTAAACCAACGAGGCAGTCTTTAATTCAATATTATTCAATGTTATTCAATTCTAATCAATTTTATTTAATGAATTTTAATTTATTTTTAATTTTGAATCGATCTTTATTTATAACTTATCAATTTTATCAATTCACCTATATAATATAATTTTAATATATTTTTTACTAATGTTGTCATTTTGATAAATTAATCGATTTTGTCATAATTCTGTTTTTACCGTTTCAAGTTTAATTTAATTTAATTGAATGTTGGCGCGTAATAATTACTAAGTTAGCTTATCTACCGAATTTAATGTTTTGTGCATGTGGTGTTTACCTATAAGTAATTGTTGCGCTGTTATTTAATTTTAAGAATGAATTATGTCGCTGTATCCAGTGTGAACAATTGCTGGTAGACCTATAGTAAATAAATAAATAATTACATTTGTATTTAGTTATATTTTTAAGATATCATAAAAACGGTGAGGATTTAAGGTCATGCTTGATTTTTAACTACTATTTCAAATATGTTTACTCGTAAACTTTTCGTTTTTTTTTACTACTACAACTGGTCCTGTCAGTTTGATTTTTTATCTTTACTTTTTTTTTTTTATTACTTTTATTTTTTATCTTTACTTCTATTCCTTTTTTTTTTAAATTACAAATTAGTATCATTTTTCGTTTTTTTTTCCTTACTTTTTTTTCTTACAAATAAGTATAATTTTTCTTCTTTTTTTTTCAATGTAATTGTAAATAAATATGATCCCATCAAAAACATAAATGTGAAATGAGAGCCAAGTTCAATATTATGATATATGCCTTGGTTGTTGACTTCAACGACAAAAGAAGTGAAATCTAAATGGGTGCCAAGTTCAATGGTCAGTCCTGAAATTTATCTATAACAACATAAAATATCATTTTTTCTTATAACTTAGGAGAATATATTGTAGACTAAGGTCTGACTTGGCTAGTTCTCATATACGAATTATTATGTTCGGTGGTTAGTTTTTATCAGCAAGCCAAATTTTCGGAATAATAAAATAAGAACCGACAGTAAGTAGAAGTAACAGGTTGAACTTGCGAAGGCTATAATATAATTCGTATTTGAAAACTAGCCAAGTCAGACCTTAGTCTACAATATATTCTCCTAAGTTATAAGAAAAAATGATATTTTATGTTGTTATAGATAAATTTCAGGACTGACCATTGAACTTGGCACCCATTTAGATTTCACTTCTTTTGTCGTTGAAGTCAACAACCAAGGCATATATCATAATATTGAACTTGGCTCTCATTTCACATTTATGTTTTTGATGGGATATCATTACTTTTTGTACATACGCCATCTAGTGTCACTTTTAAATAAATCAATGGAGGCGGCATGGTGTAGTGAGTGAGTTTCTGAGAATGATAATAGGTGGCGCTAGTGGTTGTAGAATACGGTTAGTTACGCGTAATAAATACGAAAATCTACTATATTCTTATTTATAAGTACAAAAACGGAATTATTGGGATTAAAGAAAATTAAGGGTGGTATTCAACTCGTTATATATTCACGTAAAGATCATAAAATCCACATATAGAGATTTACAGGCACTAATTAATAAGTTAAGTGAAAATTATAATAAAATGATAAAAATTACCAGTTTCTGATTTTTTCCTTTGTATTCACCTAATTACCTATCTGCATGCCAAATTTGAACTTTCTAGGTCATCTGGAACTGGGTTATAGTTTTGATCTATAGGTCAGTCATAAAAATGACGATTTTTGGACGTTAATATCTAAATAACCGTTAGAGATATGTTTATAAAATTTGGAACACATATACATCTCGCTAGTCTCAATATATGAGCCAAATTTGACAAGTTTAGGTAAAATAGTTTTTGAGTTATGAGGGGCTCAAAAGTGGCTCCAAATGGTTCGTGTAATATTACACACTGTGAGCTGCGCGCCAGAACTTGGCTTGACACGCTCCCGCGTGTCTAGATAAAAATGATTGTTGCCTGTTAATTAATAACTTATTCAAAATCTGTCAAACATAGAATCTGTCGATTGTAGAATCGGTCAAACATAGCATCTGTTGGTTGTAGAATCTGTCAAACATAGAATCTGTCGATTGTAGAATCTGTCAAATACAGAGTCTGTCAAATGTAGAATCTGTCAAATGTAGACTAAACGATGTAAACTTCCACTAACTTCACTATAAAGCACTCTGAATCCGTCGCTACAAAAATAAAACCTCAAAAACTTTACAACGCGGCATAAATTCTACAACATTAATCAATAGGTACCAAGATACGCTCGCCCCGGACGCGCCTGTCCGGCGTCCGGATACACCGGACGTCCGGTCGTCCGGCACCGGAGACGGCTGATTGGTGCGACTACAGCCGTCAACTATTAAGTGTAGGTACGAGGTTAATTGCTAAATGATAGTCTACTAGGAAAGGCTTTCGACAAGCGCGCGGCTTTTGTTTTTTACCCGACTACAACTCAAAGCCAAAAGGAATAGGCTAGTTTCCACCATCAATAAATTGCAAATCTATTTAGTCCGTCAGTTAGAGTATTGGAAAATAATGGGCAAGTATTTTTTGTTTTTGTAAATCAATGAATATTGACAAAGATAAAACGCATCAAAACTCAAAACTCGGGGTTATAACTTTACTTTATATACCTTCACGACCCCCGTATTGTGCAATGGAGTGTAAGTCAGTTATTTGATTTCTTTTTAGGGTTTCGTACCCAAAGGGTAAAAACGGAACCCTATTACTAAGACTTCGCTGTCTGTCCGTCTGTCTGTCCGTCTATCCGTCTGTCCGTCTGTCCGTCTGTCTGTCACCAGGCTGTATCTCATGAACCGTGACAGCTAGACAGTTGAAATTTTCACAGATGATGTATTTCTGTTGCCGCTATAACAACAAATACTAAAAACAGAATAAAATTAATATTTAAGGGGGGCTGCCATACAACAAACGTGATTTTTTGATTATAATTGGTACGGAACCCTTCGTGCGCGAGTCCGACTCGCACTTGGCCGGTTTTTTTTTAGTTTTAGTCAAAGATAATTGTTTTTTTTGTTGCATTTTATTTGGCTCCGGCCCATCTCGTAACTTTCCCATTTCGACAAGTAAACAAAATAGCATCACAAAAGTCCCATTTCATAACTATTTTAATCTTCCATTGAATCCTATTTCGTAACTATAAACAAAGCTTTTGCACCAAAGCATCTTTTGTATGGGCCCACGTATCTTTAATAATCTTCCACCATTTCTCAGAACTATGAGCGATATAAATACCTTCAAAAAAAAACTACACGAATTATTGATAAGTAAATGTTATTACTCTATAAGAGAATTTCTGGATGACAATACATTGAAGCAAATCCATTGAATGAATAATTTGTTAATCTGACATAAGTATTTTATAATTTTGATAATTTGATCATAATGTATTTGTATGACAAATGGGATGTATTGTATTTTAATTTTATTGTCATATAATCTAAGTTTAATTTTTATTTAATTAATTTTTAGTATTGTATTTTTTACCGAACTTGTGACATGAATTTTGTATGCCTCAATGGCGGGACATAGCAGACACCTGTATTTAACACAACATCTTATGAACCTATGATCCACAATAAACTATTTGAATTTGAATTTGAATTTGAACTATTTTGATCTTCATACATTGAATTAAAAGAGAGAGACAAATAAATGCAACATCAACAAATGGTTTCCTGGTTACCTTTGGAGTTGACTGTACTGTACAAAAAACAGTTGAAAATTATGGTTGACGAAATGGGATTCAATGTATGAAGATTAAAATAGTTACGTATTTTGTTTAGTTGTCGAAATGGGAAAGTTACGAGATGGGCCGGAGCCTTTTATTTGGCTTCTATAACTATACAATGATATAAGCTTTACTATATTTATGAGAATATTGTGTACACCTGTAATTGGTACCTACGAAAGAACCCTAACTTGTATACTTTTATTGTTTGAATTTATAATGTATTGTTGGCATATTTATCTATTTATACCTACTAATATTTTAAAGAAGTTAAGTTTGTAAGGTTGTAAGTGGTAATCTCTTGATCTACTGAACCAATTTTGAAAATTCTTTTACCAATCAAGCCACGTTATTTGTGAGTATTAAGGCTATATTTAAAATGTTATCGTGGGATAATTTCCGAACAAAACACGAGCGAAACCACGGAGAAACGCTAGTTTTTAACCGACTTCAAAAAAGGCGGAGGTTATATGTTCGTGTGTATGTATTTTTTTATTTTTTTTTTTATGTATGTTACCTGATTTCTCTCCCATTTGTGGACCGATTTTCAAAATTCTTTTTTCATTTGATAGAGTACACTCCTGAGGTGGTCCCATTTTAATTTGGTGAAGATCTGATGCTGACCTTCGGAGATATACAATGGAACTCTTCAAAAAGAGACGGCAAATCTGTTGTGATAGCTCCAATCGGTTGGATGTTTATTGTTTATACAATATCATGACGGAAAATCACGCCTGTATGCTCTGAGGGGGTACGCAGAAGTGTACAATTTACCTGATTTCTCTCCCATTTGTGGACCGATTCTCAAAATTCTTTTTTTATTTAAAAAAGTATACTCCTGAGGTGGTCCCATTTTAATTTGGTGAAGATCTGATGCTGATCTTCGGAGATATACAATAGAACTCTTCAAAAAGGGACGGCAAATCTGTTGTGATAGCTCCAATCGGTTGGATGTTCATTGTTTATACAATATCATGACGTAACATCACGCCTGTATGCTCTGAGGGGGTACGCAGATGTGTACAATACACCCAAATTTCGAAAGTTTAGGTATGTTAAGTTCCATTTATTGGGGATAAGCCTATTACCATGACATGTATTGTATACATGTAAAATAAATGCATAGCAAATATTTGTATAGGATATTACAACTAAAAATGAAAAAATAAAAAAAACTTTTTTGCAAAAAAATATAACCGACTTCAAAAACTCAAAAAAGTGAAAAATAACTTTAGCTTCAGAAGTCGGTGACAAATAAACTAAATGAATCAAACAAAGGTCACCGACTTCTGAAGCTAAAGTTATTTTTCACTTTTTTGAGTTTTTGAAGTCGGTTATATTTTTTTGCAAAAAAGTTTTTTTTAAATAAATAAATCATAGCGCTACTTCCTTCATTTGTTTCCTCGACAATCACTGCCGCGTGACACGTGTCACTTGGTCACGTAGCTTGTGGTCGAGTGTAGACAGCCGTCAACTATAATATGTATGGAGTGACGGGGTTAATCGCTTTATGTAGACTCTGGGTAAGGGTAGAATTTGTGGAGAACTAGCCGTAACTGTGCATACGCATGTGCTAACATAAACGTAACATCACGCCTGTAATTCTCGAAGAGTGAGCCAGAGATGTACCTATTAATACACCCACATTTCGCCAGATATGTTTAAATGTTCAAATAAGTGGACGCGGCCCGGGTGGCGGAACCGGATGCAGGAAGGGCGGTAAACGCTATTTCCTACTCGTGAACACAGTACGTCTGAATGTATCCGTCAGCATAACTGAGGCAGAACACCTTGCACCTCCGTAGACCTGAGAATGGGCAGCAGCGTTTTCTGTTAGTCTTTCATCACTGCGATCTCCAATCCGCCTGCCAAGCGTGGAGATTACGGCAAATTCCTCCCATCATGGGAGAGGCTTGTGTCCAGCAGTGGACGTTATGGGCTGTTGTTGTTGTTTGTTTGAACACAGTACTTCGCGTGGCATCTCAGCGTAAACGCGTAGTAGCATTATAAAGTCTTCTGTAGAGAAAGACAACATGATCGGACGCCACGAGCGGCAAACGCAAAGCAGTTTGCATTTCAGGGGCCTACTCTCTAACAACTCTTAACGAAGCCGAAAGGCACTTGATCTCCTCGTCATTACGATCATTTTTTTGTTCTAGACCATACCTGGGAACCTTCTAGTTACGGAGATATTGGGGGTCAAAGTTCCAACTTTTTCACAAGACTTTTTTTAAATACAAGATTTTAATGTAAGATTTTTAAACACCTCCACGGCCCCCGTACTATTCAATCCATCCATCAGCACAATGTTTTGAGTGCGTTACATTGAGTTCTACTACAAAACATGATTTTTCACCCCAAAAAAAAAGTCGTTTCCCAGCAATATTTTTTGCGTAGAGTTACTTAGTTTGATGTACAAAATGCTTGATTCACCGCTTCGTGATGAGGTCTTTTACACCCTGTATTTTTACTTCAGTCTTCGTTCATCTATGTCACGTATAGCACATTTGTATTGATGCCAGCTATTGAAATAATTTGGGAAAAAAATGGCCAACAGTAGGTAGGGCCAAAATATTCAAATGACTTTGAATAAATGGTTTTAATACGTGACTTCGCCTGCGTGATGGATGCATATTATCCCACGAACTAGGTAAAAAGTCATAGGTCTAACGCAGGTCGTGTATACCTGTGTAAATGGAAACAAATGGACTGAATTACTAATAGATAGATCGACAGACAGTCAGACATAGTTACTTCATCATCTGCCTAGCCTTTTCCCAACTATGTTGGGGTCGGCTTCCAGTCTAACCGAATGCAGCTGAATACCAGTATTTTACATGAAGCGACCGCCTATTCAGATAGGCGGTCGCTTCATGTCCTCCACAACTCAGTTAGTACTTGTTTATATGATATACCTCTTGGTAAGACTGATTGTCAGACTTTTTGGGCCACTGACTACCTGTAACGACTGTCAAAGATCTACAAATGACAGTCGGGACCAACTGCTTAACGTTCTTTCCGAGGCACGGAAGAAACTCGGTATGTTATGGGTGGTCACCTATCCACAGACCAACCTAGGCAAGCACGGCTTAACCTAAAGATCGACCCGAGCGGCTGTTATCATTTAGCCACGAGCTCAGACATAGTTACTTTCACATTTATAATATTACTAGCTATGCCCCATGATTGCACCCGCGTGATATTAAGTACACGTTCCTCAAGAATTGGGTTTAAGCAAATTCAAAAAGATTTTTTTAAGTTTGTCGAGTACTAGAGATACTAGAGATACTAGAGATACTAGAGATACTAGAGATACCAGAGATACTCGAGATACTAGAGATACTAGAGATACTCGAGATACTAGATATACTAGAGATACTAGAGATACTAGATATACTAGAGATACTAGAGATACTAGAGATACTAGATATACTAGAGATACTAGAGATACTAGAGATACTAGATATACTAGAGATACTAGAGATACTAGAGATACTAGAGATACTAGAGATATAGCATACAAACAAACAAAAAAACTTTTCAGCTTTATAATATCATTAAAGACTAGCTGTTGCCCGCGAATTTCGTTCTCGTGAAATTATTATAATCGAATTATTTTAATCGGGTTTGTTTTTTTTTGCATTTAACCTTAATTGTCTTAATTACTTCTAATAACATCAGCTACCTGCTAGTAAAAGTTGCGTCAAAATCAGTCCGGCTGTAACGGAGATTAGCCGGAACAAACAGACAGACAGACAGAGAAAAATGTTTTTTTTTTTTTTGTTATAAGTGCCTTATATACTTTCCTATGAATTCAGTTAAAAAACTGTTATTTTGACATTACAAACAGACATTCAGTTCTATTTATTTGTATGTATAGATAGATTATGACCGTATGTTTTAATACAAATAAACGAACAGTCACCCTGTAACAAGATACAGGATGACCAGCATTTAATAAGGCTCTTGATAAAGGCATTTCGATTGTAATGATGATCTCATATCCACTCGAGTGAGGCGTCTGAATGGCGAGCGAGTGCGTGACTTGCATTGTGGAGGGGGAACAGCGTAATTGGCGCCGTTTGAGGAGTTAATCGGAGTATTAGGTCTCTCTTTGGGGATATTTTTCAATAGGAAAAAGGAACCGTTGTAGGATTACTTTGTTGTCCGTCTGTATGTCTGCCAAGACTCTTTTTCTTAGGAATGCGTAGAGGTATGAAGTTGATTTCAAATACTCGGGTCTACGGTTGTCGATCTAATATCAGTCCAAGTGCGAGTTAGACTCGTGCACCGAGGGTTCCGTATAAACTTGTAGGTATTTTGTTATTGCCGAATTTCATGATCCTAGGTCAACGAGAAGTACCTATTAGGTTTTGATTCCCTTGTGAAGTCGCAAAATGTACGACATTAAAGGTCTTTTGATCGCGTTGACTTACAAATTTGATTTTCACTGCTCCAAACAGTAGAAAGCCTGAGAATTTAATATCAATTTAAAAAAATATTATGTATAATTTATTTATTTTTCCTTTTTTTATAATTTAATTTTTTTTCAGTTAGATACCTTCACGCGTTCCTGAGAAAAAGGGTCTTGCAGGCGGACAGCAAAGTGATCCATAAAAGGGTTCCGTTATTGCCGACTGAAGTACGGAACCCTAAAAATACGTTAATGTGAATCTTAAAAACCGACATACACTCTACTTCCTTTGGTTACAAGTTACTCTATGTACCATAATTTCAGTTCCAAAACAGACCATTACAGAAACCACAACCTGTGTGTAGCTCGAATTGCTGACTCACTCAGGCACCACCTCGCAACTCGAGCACAAAATATCTCGCGATAAGAATGTACATTTTGGCATATGTCCAATATTTCCCTCATTGGAAATGCCTCTGGGTGCTTTTTGGCGTTTTGGAGTTGCAATAGTCAAGTTTACAAATAAGTGGTTAATGGATTTTTGAGTAGTCTTCAACTGGTCGTTTTGGGAATATTAGATCATACGTTTTCTTCGCCTCTTCTAGGCTTTTTGAACATTATTATCATAAAATTATTACTTCACTTTTAATCGAAAGAACACTGAAGTAAGGAACACTACTTCGCAGAAAATAAATTTAACTAAAAATAAAATTATGGTGTCGATTCTGTTGTGCACAAACTAAACTTAATTTAGGTTATTGCTATCTTTTTCTCTCTAATAAAACGAGAAAGAGACGGACGTAATTTAGAGCTGCCAAATTTAGTTGGAACTAATATTCCCATACAAATGAAGGGTGCACGTAAAAACATGTCGACTAAAAACACGGTGAAGCGCAAGACAGAAACTAGTTTGACATATCTAACTTAGTTCATAGCTATAGCCATCCTTTTCTCGCACTGCCTTTTAGTAAAAGATAGCATTAGCCTAAATTAATTTTAGTTTGTGCACAACAGAATCGACAACAATGTCAATCCTTTATCGAAGATTGAACGCATATAGAAAGTTTCGTGTCCGTGCTTTTAACCGCGCGTTGCAGGGGAGTTTTCTCGTGAGGAGATTTTGGCCACAGAATCTGGTGATGTGTTATAAAAATGTGTTGTTATCAGAACCAAAGGTGTGTGCAAACAGCTCAATCGATTAGGGGAAACTGGTTTGAAATTCAGTTGCAAGATTTGACCAATACATACTAACTAATAAAACAAGGTAAATAAAAGCTTATAAAATTACATAAATTTAATGTTTCATCATCATCATCGTCAGCCTATTAATGTTCCCACTGCTGGGACACAGGCCTCCTCTCTATGAGAGGGAATGGGCTATAATCCACCACGCGGGCCCAGTGCGGGTTGGTAGATGTCACATGTCTTCGAATTTTTTGGTTCTAGGACATGCCGGTTTCCTCACGATGTTTTCCTTCACCGTTTTGAGAGCAGTGGTGATGAAATAAATTACACAAAGTAATGCGCCTGTCTGGGTTCGAACCCACGACTTACTGTTCGTAAGTCAGTAAGTCGTGGGTTCGAAGTCGCCACCACTGCGCCACCGTTGCTCTGTTTACGAGATCCTAATTTAAAATCATGGCCATTTTTAATCTACCTTTTAAAATAATATTCAAGATTATCAAGAACGAATACTCCATCATCTTTTTTTCTCAGAAATCATAAGAAAATTCAGTGTAAAAGCTCTTTCTTTACCATCCGGGCGTCGGAAACCGTCGCCGTCAGGAGGGGCAATCGGAAATCATCTTTAGAGCTCTGATTAACGATATTTTTTCCCCTTTCCTGCGTAAATGAGGGGTGAACAAGATATCATTACTAGATTTGTCAGGAGGAGGTCTTAGTATTTCGAATGACTGGTTTTAGTCCTCGCATGGAGCGACAATTAAGCTGAGCATTTTTTTTGTTCTGGACCATACCTGTGAGCTTTCTACTTGCTCATCTCATAAGTGTTCAATGGGATTAAGATCAGGGCTCCTTGCTGGTCGGGGGCCACCGTAGGCGCGGGCCTGTGGACGGTGGGCTATGGGCTAGCTCGCGTCCGTCCGTCTGATGACGACAGGCCGTGTCGACGGCGCGTTCGTGTTCCACGCGCGCCTCAAAGAGAGTCAGCAAAAAGGAAGGGGTCCGTAAGGACCGATGCCTGCCGGGGTTGCGGGACTGTTCGAAAGAGATACCGTGGCCCCGGAACACAAAGGGCGATGAAGGAACATGGATGGGTTTTAGTCAGTAAAAGTCTGACACTCCCTCCTGCTCCGCCCAGAGCGGGAGAAGTCATTTAATGATTTCCCATCGGAAAAAAAGGGGCTCCTTGCTGGCCACTTCAAAACAGGAATTTCGACCTGGTGTAGATACTGGCAACTTGATGCGGCAACATGTGGTCGGGCATTATCCTATATGGGCATAAATTCTTCGCCTGTTAAACCAGCGTATGGCATGTTGTTCTGTATGGTGTCGGACGTAAAGAATAGCACCATCCCATATCTTCCCGTGGGTGTTGTAAGAGGCGACTAAGGGACTTACCAGAGAATGGGCAGCAGCATTCTCTGTGCTTTTGTAACAACCGTACTGCGATCGCCAACCCGCCTGCCAAGCGTGGCGATTATGGCAAAAACCCCCTTTTGGGGGAGGCCCATGTCCAGCAGTGGACGTCTTTCGGCTGAAAAGAAATGATGGCATGTTGTTCCAGCACCCCTTGAATGTAGCGGTGGGCAGTCAAATTGCCAAGACGAGGCCCGGTTACGAACTCAAGTTTGGTTTTTCCATCCAAAGAGATACCGCCCCAAATAGACCATGAACCTCCTCCAAATGGTACTCTTTCCTCACTGCAAGCTTGCGCAAATCGTTCTCCCTTCACATAGATAAAATAAATAAATTAATAATTAAAAAATTTCAAACATCGTCTCTCAACAGAAATGGGGTGGGCCGATTTTTTTGCACGCAAGTGTAGATAATGCTGTGTGTCTTTTGAATTATGATTGAATTACATTATTACAAGCAGAGTACAACCCGAATTGATTGTCAAATTCTAAATTAAGAGCGAAACTGCGGGTAAAAGCTAGCATTAGATATTAATATTAAATTCAGTTTTAGTGTTGGCCCTGGAGATCAAATACGCTCCATGTAAACGATATTCCATTCAATGCTCTAAGCTAAAAAAACAGCTAGATCTGTGAAAACAATACCTGCCCCGAGCTTTAGTCTAGCTATTTTTTTAGATTACATCCATTGTTCTTATGATGGCTCTACTATTGTATTTTCTTTGAATAGGATTTTAATTAGTTTCTAAGCGATAGGATAGTCATTAACGGTAAGTTTGTTGTTTAATTAGATCTACGGTCACCCATCCTTGATTACACCCTGGTAAGGAATGCTTAACTTTGAAGATTTATCCTTGCTTTTTTGGCATAAGCTGGCCGCGTAAAGACTAGTTCCTTGAGATTATGAGTTTAGCAATTATTTTTGTTTTACAATCATTGTCCCAACCATCCCGCGAAATTCAAATTTTCTTACGGATTTTGCAATTTTCAGGCCAGTGCTAGGTCGGATGTTGATTAAAATATTATACGCTGCTGTAAAATATTATTGATGACTATAATTCTGTAACTACATACGTCTTGTATGTAGTTACAGAATTATAGTCATCAAAATCATCAATTTCGCGGGCTACCCTTTTTTTTTTCAGGAGGGAGTGTCAGACTTTTACTGACTAAAACCCATCCATGTTCCTTCATCGCCCTTTGTGTTCCGGGGCCGCGGTATCTCTTTCGAACTGTCCCGCAACCCCGGCAGGCATCGGTCCTTACGGACCCCTTCCTTTTTGCTGACTCTCTTTGAGGCGCGCGGGACACGAACGCGCCGTCGACACAGCCTGTCTTCATGAGACGGACGGACAGCGAGCTAGCCCATAACCCACCGTCCACAGGCCCGCGCCTACGGTGGCCGGGGGCCACGTGCCGCTTCGAGGACACGGCGGTGCTTCGCCCACGCGGGGCACCCCTCCATCGTGTGCTCCACCGTGTCCTCCGGTCGATCCTCACAGTGGAAACACCCGGGTGTTTCGTCCCGCCCGATTCGGTGCAGGAACCTCCCGAAACAACCGTGTCCGGTGAGGACCTGCGTCAGGCCGAAGGTGAGGACGCCGTGGCGTCGCTCAAGCCACTCCTCAAAGAGGGGACTTATCGCCACTATCGTGGCGTGCCCTTGGAGCATCAGCCTTAAAACGGGAATTTACCATTAAATTTCCGATATTTCAGCACTGTTGCAAGCACCATGATCACGGATAAACTAACGTTATTGCGGGTGGGTGTTTATGCGGGCCTGTGGACGGTGGGCTATGGGCTAGCTCGCCGTCCTATGAGCAGACAAATCGATCTATAATCTATTGGCTATACGTTTAACACGCTCGGTACTGCTATCAGTCACTCATAACTCGATTCTGAAGGTATAATGGGTGTGAAAATATCCGAAAACCGAAAGCCGAAAGGGACTTGTTCTCCCCGTCATCGCGATATTTTTCGTATTCTGTGTCGAACCTTCTAGTATCAAACATATACATGATGCTTTGTTTTCGATAAGAAGAAGGAGGTCGGTGCCCTCCAATATGCCATTTACACGCTTGGCAGGCGGGATGGAGATCGCAGTGATGAAAGACTAACAGAAAACGCTGCTGCCCATTCTCTGGTCTACGGAGGTGCAAGGTGTTCTGCCTCAAACATTAGTCGCCTTATTCGACACCCGTGAGTGTAATGGGTTGGTTCTATTCTTCGCCAAAAGTAGCACTTTATCGATAAATGTCGTACCTATATCATCCATCATTACTTAGACGTCATAAGTTTGACAGATTCTCGCACGCGAGTGGATGAAACGAGAGCATCTTCGGCGAGATTGTACTTTAACCTGAATTAATCTCTTATTAACCGACTGCGGTGGAAGCTAAAAAGAGGTTAGTGATTTTTTTCGTCTCTTGGATTAATTATTTGTGTTTAATTGACGACCCGATTGGCGCAGCGGTAGTGAGGCCGTCTTACGTTCTTAGGGTCCTGGGTTCGAATCCCGGTAGGAGCAAACGTTTGTGTGATGAGCATGTACATTTGTTTCCGAGTCATGGATGTTTATATGTATAATAAGTATGTATTTACAAACAAAAAGTATCTATGTAGTATATCAACTATCTGGTGTCCACGACACAAGCCTCGTTGCTTAGTGTGTCCAGCAATATTTATTTATATTTATTTACTAGCTGTTACGGCGACTTTCATACGCGAGAAATTATTTAAAAAATATTGTTTCTCTGTTTGAATCGGAGGCTGGTAATAATTTCAATTTTTTTGCATGAAATCCTTGCTTTTTCTAAAATAAAAGTCCACACGGTAAAAGTCAGGGGCCAAAGATATTATAGTATAAAGTAATTCAGTCGGTTTAATTGTTTCTTTATCACGATTTAACAGACAAGCGGGTTTTGATAAGAATTATGTCCATTGGTAGACCATAAGTTAAAGACATAGTTTACTTTAAATCCCAGTAGTAACACCATGGGATAAATTCTGTCCTCCTCATAGGCCGAGTCGCGGGCTAAAGCATTTTTGTAGGTACTCACCGATTTCAGGAGTTATCCATTGATTCTGAAACAAAAGCAAAAATCAATTATTTTCAGTTATAATAATAATATATCTTTTCGTATTCTTACAATAACTCAAATCCTTCTAAAAATATATTCAGTTTTGTAACTCAATTTAAATCCGACAGATTTTATAAAAATCCCTTTTCAAATGTAGTTTTAAAATCAGATTTATTCAGAGTGACTAACTCAAACGTACGACGTGAACGTAACGTAAGAACAAAATGAAGATATTTTTATTTTTTTAGCAGCAGCAGGTTGTAATAGTGCACTTTGATACAAGTGGATAAAGTTTGTTATTGCATCCAAGGTGGAATCAACTCCCGAGCCGTAGGCGAGGTTCACCTCAGACTATAGGTTATCTGTGGCAATTTTCATTCCCCCACACGTGTTGGATAATAAAAAAAAATCACATGTATGTGAAATACATTGCATGTTGTACCTAATCGTAGTGCGTTATGGACCAGTTTTCGAGGAAGTGTATTGAAAAGATACTTTCAAACGTATTTTTTTTTGACAGCCACATTGGACGTGGTCGCAAGCACGACTACTGTGCATGAAGTCCTGGTTTCGATTCCCTGGTCGGGCAAAGTGTTATTGAGTCCATCAGGAATTTCTCAGTAGCAGTCACGGAGTCTGGAATTGCGCCCATTTGATGGCATTCCTATCTGAAAACTCTGAGAAGAAATACTGAAACTAACTCAGAGGCCAGTCTTTTTATTAAGACACTAGCTGATGCCCGCGACTTCGCCCGCTTGACAAATTATATACTAAAACCTTCTTCTTAAATCACTCTATCTATTAAAAAAAAACCCGCATCAAAATCCGTTGCGTAGTTTTAAAGATCTAAGCAGACATAGGGACATACAGACGCGGCGGGCGACTTTGTTTTATAATATGTAGTGATAGTGATTGTCTAGGTCAGTCATGCAGATACGTGTCCGAGATGGTCTTTTGAAGAATAGGATTTTGTAACCGAAAATACTATAATCCTATATCATTTTAATATATTATTTTGCGATAAACACAATAAGTACCGCTTATAAATTCGAATAAAGTTTTAAAAGTAAGGAAAAATTATGTGCCCGGAGTATTTTCAATTTTGGAAATCGTTGAATTTACGTTACATTTACGCCTGTATGGTGTCGGAAGTAAAGAATAGCACCATCCCATATGTTCCCGTGGGTGTCGTAAGAGGCGACTAAGGGACTTGCCAGAGAATGGGCAGCAGCGTTCTCTGTGCTTTTGTAACAACCGTACTGCGATCGCCAACCCGCCTGCCAAGCGTGGTGATTATGGCAAACCCTTTGGGAGAGGCCTATGTCCGGATCATTCCCACTAGTTCTACTACACAGTTCTACGGTAGAACTAGTGGGATTTTTTTCCCACTTCCAACATTGGACGTCTTTCGGCTGAAATGACGATGAATGATGACGTTACATTTTATCCCCCCCCGTTCGTGCTAGGCACAAAATACAGCCTATTATTTCTACTTTCATAGTTACAAAATAAAGTAAATTATTTCAGTAAAAATGTAACAGATTATGCTTTTTGTTCAGTCATGTACATGGAATGCCTTTACTTCACGGAAATAACTTGGCCTTGTTCACAACGAGGCATTTTTCGTATGCTGATAAGTTTAAAAAATGTAGCAAGAATGTTTTTAACCGACTTCCAAAAGGAGGAGGTTCTCAATTCGATTGTTTTTTTTTAATGTATGTACCTACACCGATTATGCTGAGATTTATGATCCGATTTACGTGATTCTTTTTTAGTTTGATGGGGAAGAGTTGCCATTTGGTCCCATGAAAATTTAACATAGTTTGGCCCAGTAGTTTTCATTTTATAAACATTTTTACTTCAGTCGTGTGGTATAATTTCATGCATGTTCACCGATTTCTCCTCCATTTGTGAAGCGATTCTCAAAATATTTTTTTTGTTTGAAAGAAAATACTCCTGAGATGGTAGCATTTAAATTTGGTGAAGATCTGATGCTGATCTTACAACTAAAAATGGAAAAATAAAAAAACTTTTTTCCAAAAAAAATAAAACAGACTTCAAAAAACACAATAAAGTGAAAAATAACTTTAGCTTCAGAAGTCGGTGGCAAAAAAAAAACTTAATGAATCAAAAAAAGGGCACCGACTTCTGAAGCTAAAGTTATTTTTCACTTTTTTGTGTTTTTTGAAGTCGGTTTCATTTTTTTGTAAAAAAGATTTTTTTACATAAATAGGTCATCCTTTTTTGTAGCCTATTGCTAAATATGTTGGGGGTCACTTTTTGCTAACTGTAACTGAACGTATAGGTACAGTTAACAATGATTCCAATAAGTTGAGGCATAACATAACATAAACCAGCTTGCGCCTTCTGCGCCTGGACAGAGATAGCCTGCGTCTGGTGGCGGGCACCATCACTGGACACTGTTCACTGAATAAACACTTCCACACCCTAGGAATCACGACAATCCCCTGTGCAGAGCATGTATGGAGGTGGAGGAAACGGTGGCGCATGTGCTCCTTGAGTGCACAGGCGTTACCAAGATTCGTGAGGACCCTGACCCTGGGAACACCAAGATCCCTTGCGGACGCCCTGAGGAGACCGGGATGTTTGATCTGCTTCTGGAGAGAGGTGGGCTGGTTAGAGTAATCGGCCACCATGACTCACGCACAATGGTCCACTTCAAGGACTAAGTGCGGAAACCTAAACTCCATGATAGATGATAGACGCTGGTCTGGACGCTGGTCGCTGGTGACACGGTGCCACGAAATATCTATCAGGCATCAGCATGCCTGATAGATATTTCTTGGCGCCGTGTTAAGGCAAGTCAAAGGCCCATGGGCAGTATAGAAACTCTGACACCAGAAACCCAAGAAATTTATTTGAAAATTTATTTGAAATCCTTTTCAGATAGTTCAAAATTTTCCGCTGTCTATCTCAGTCGGCCATATTGGCAATGCGACGCTAGCTTCAGTAACAGAAATACTTTAGCTCCTCAGCTCAATCAATACTTCCAGAGCTACGAGTTCGAAACAATTGCAAGAATAAAAGCTATTTTAGCGTTTCTACAGCTGCACACAATACGGCTAGAGTTGGCAATTGCTCGGTAACTTCGGGCAATAAAAGTTGCAGTCCGTTTTCATACTACAGTAGAAATCGTTTAGTTGGCAAAACAAGTGAATGTGAACTTGTACTAAATACTCGCAATTGTAAACGATTTGTTTTTTCATTTATTTAGCATTAGCGGACGTCACGTGGTTTCACCCGCGTAGTTCCCGCTTCCATAAGAGTACGGGGATAAAATATAGCCTATGTTACTCATTACAAACATATACACACAAAAATACAAATCTTTCCTCTTTATAATATTAATAATAATATGGTGTAGATTTAAAAATTAATTAAGTACATTTTTTTAACAGAAATATATTTATCGCTATGCGTATTATTTGTCGCTAAATATTTTATCACACACATATTGTAATACAGGAACTGTGTACGTGAAAACCACTTTGCCCGACCTAAGAAGCGAACCTAAAACTTCAGGCTCAGCATTTGCGTTCGAGACCACTGTATATCATAAATTTATGGCACACTGTTATTAGTATATTAACTCTTTACAAGCTTAATATTTAACTTGCACTGAATTTTAAATCAGTTATCCCCGCGCCGGATACTAAATGTTACAAAGACAAAAAATCAATGGGCAACATAGTCCTAGTGTCAAAATGTACAAATTGCTTAGTGCCAAAATATTGAGCTGAAATTTTGCATACGCGTTTAGTTTGAATGACAATACATAGTTAGGTAATTGAGTGACATTATTCTAAATCCAATATGGCGGACTCTCAAAGATGGCGGACGAAACGAGTTATTTTTTATTGTTTGTCACTTTAGACCACAGACCCGGTATGAGCATGTGTTGTGACGGAATGAAGAAAATGTCGTGAGGAAAGTTTTGAGTACAAATGTGGATGGGTATTAGAGTAGAGGAAGACCAAAGAAACGATGGATGGACTGTGTGAAGGATGATTTGGGTAGAAAGGAGGTGTCTGATGAGGTGACGAGCAATAGACAAGTGTGGGAGAAGATATGCAGCGCCGACCACAAATTAATCGGAACAGAACAAAAGAGTGATGACTATAGTCCAAATACCTTATGCTCTTTAGACGCCCTTGAGCTAAAGAAACAGTAATTTCGGGCACCTACGCCTCCTGAATAAACACTCATTCATTCTTTCAAGTAGCTAAGTCTACGCCGGCGCTGAAACTCGAATCAATTGCAGAATATACAAGCTTGTTTTAACTCATACAATCACGGGCCGCTCTGTAAACTTTTGTGATGGAATTTCATTGTGTTGTAGAACTATGCTAGCAAGGAATGCGAGCGAGGTTAGCGAGGTTCTGATTTCGTATTGTTGGTGTAATTTTCTCTAGTAGATTTAGCTGGTTGGTTTATTGGAAAATGCGGGTATTCTAGACTTATTTATATGTCTTAATAACTGCTTTAATAGGCTAGTTTCCACCATCAAAAAAATGTTTTTGTAAATCAATGAATATTGGCAAAGATAAAACGCATCAAAACTCGAGAGTGGGGGTTCGTGACGTCACAACGCGCTAAAAATTATAGCACGGTGTGATGTATTGAGAAATTTAAAAGCTTCGTATATTCGTCAATTTTGGTTTACGTAACAAAAGAAAAAATACGTGTCAAATATTTTTTGATAATCTAACTGACGGACTAATTCGATTTTTTCAGGACACAAGCCTATTATAAAAACCCCAGAAGAAAAAAATCAGAACAAGATATCAAACAGTTTTAGAGAAATTGTAATAGCCAAAAACATCAAAGCGATCCTTTTTTTTTTCATTAAAACCGGCCAAGTGCGAGTCGGACTCGCGCACAAAGGGTTCCGTACCATTATTATAAAAAAAATCACGTTTGTTGTATGGGAGCCCCCTTAAATATTAATTTTATTCTGTTTTTAGTATTTGTTGTTATAGCGGCAACAGAAATACATCATCTGTGAAAATTTCAACTGTCTAGCTGTCACGGTTCATGAGATACAGCCTGGTGACAGACAGACGGACAGACGGACAGACGGACAGACGGACAGACAGACGGACAGACAGCGAAGTCTTAGTAATAGGGTTCCGTTTTTACCCTTTGGGTACGGAACCCTAAAAGGACTTTAAGAAAAGTTTGTATTATTTCTATGCAACTTTAACATCTCAATTATTAAAAAATTGGCCGTCGGTACAAGTTAGCAGGTATCATACTAACACGGGCCGCATTTTGCAAAATTACTTTTGTTTGTCAAAATAATTAATTCTATTTTTGGTAAACTATTGTCACTTTAAATAATTATAACTACTCTATTGTACTATGTACCTAAACCTATGATAATAGCTGTATGGTGTTGTTTAAATAATTAAATTAAATAAAAACACTACTCGATACCACGCGTTTTGTTAATCAGAAAATAATGGGGGTCAGGGCCCTGTCTTATGAAGCTGACAATCTGACATAATTATATGTCAAAAAAATTACAAAATTGTAGAATTGTCACGCTTAGGCTGTTTTAATGAACGTGACATATATGTCAAAAAGCGACAGGTGAAATCTTGACATACTTGTCATCTAAGAACGCGTTTTATGAAACTCAACATATGTAAAAAAAAACACAGACGAATTATTTCGCGACAGAGACATGTCGGACAATTCTACATATATGTCATGACGACATGACAATTGTGTGTTTTTTAAAGCAGATTTGACAAGTTTTTCACGACAAATTGCCACCTGTCATCTGTCGCTAATAAAGTTTTATAACACAGAGATATGTCGGATTGTCGCGACAACTCGACATATTTGTAAATTTTCCACCATGCCAATTATGTCACCTGTCAGCTTCATAAAACACAAAAAAAAATACAATTGTCACTTTTTGACATATGTCGACTTGTCGGATCGGGCCCTGCTGGCCCTGGGATCTTGCTCTAGAAGCAAAATATGGCATTCTGTGGTTTCCGTCTATCGAACTGAAAGAAGAATTTAAAGAAATATCCTGTATGGTCTTTAGTTAAGAATCTTAACCTATATAAAAGTTCCCTGGCAAATGGTACACAGTCAGAACCACAGAAGATTTGTAATTCTAAAAGGTACTTATAGAAAGAGCAGCGGTGGCCCAGTGGTGGCGGCCCCAACTTTCGAACAGTAAGTCGTGGGTTCGAACCCAGGCAGGCTCATCACTTTGTGTAATTTATTTCATCACCACTGCTCTCAAAATGGTGAAGAAAAACATCGTGAAGAAACCGGCACGTCCTAGAACCAAAAATTCGAAGACATGACGTGACATCTACCAATCCGCACTGGGCCCGCGTGGTGGATTATAGCCCATTCCCTCTCATAGAGAGGAGGCCTGTGTCCCATCAGTGGGAACATTAATAGGCTGATGATGATGAAAAGGAATATTAAGTCTTTAAAGACTCCTTCAAAACTTGCTCCTGAGTACTCCAAAAACAACATCGAAACAAACAAACTTCCATCAAAAGCTTTTTCCAACATGCGACAAACATACCTATACATATTGCCCCATATAGCTCTATGCAAGCCCTGATTGTCATCTATAACGCAATTACAAGCCCCATATGCGAGCAATATAGCCCTGATACTAGTTCAGGTAGATAACTTGATTTCCCTCTTATAGTGGGGCAGTGTTAGATGTATGTATTGGAAACTGAGTTAGGAGAGAATTATGGAGGTAATGTATTGTTTGGAGTGTGTTCTAGTAGTGCTGTTAAATTGCCTGCGACCATCGGCCACGTAAAATTATTACAAAGTATTATTTCCGGATGAATCCCCCTATTTGAGTCAGATTTGACAATTTCAAGGGTTTTAATTTTTTTTCAACACACTTAATCATAAAATGGCTCAAATTTCACCGCAATTAGGCACATAATGACACCTTTGATCAAACAGTGACTTTTTCATTGCTATTACTCACAAGTGAGTTATAGGCTTTTTTACAACTTGTTTTCACTGTTGAAATTATGATTATTTATAAATTAAAATGTCCACAAGTACTAGTTATGAAGAAAATGATTTATGTTGTACACCGGCCGATATATATAAGATTCGAAGTCCTTAACGATACGGAAAGTTTACTACCTGAAAACTCCAAGGACAAATATTTATTATCTACTAAATAAAATATTTTTTTAGTATTATTTTCTTCACAAGTGTGTTGAAAAACGTCGTATGGTACACGTGTGTATTATATGATTACCGTGCCTAACGTCTCGGGTCTCAATAGTGCCTCAGCGGTAATCACCAACATTACACACTTGTACCATAATGTACTATTGCACGGAGCCTAATTATTTTTCTAAAATAAAAGTAGCCTAAGTTCTCCTTAAATCATCTTTCATGTATTAAAATCTGTTGCTCCATATATTTGGCCGTGTAGGTATTAGTTTTGTAGAAATATTATGATATTCATTACCACCTCCGGTCCAAGCGTACTACTAGGACGATTGCCGCTAAACCGTGTCGCACAAATCTGGGCAAGCATGTTTCCCTAAATGGAATGTTGACTTTTTACAACAGAGCCTGTACAGCTGACAGTAATGTCAACATCTTCTTTGATAGATTGTCAATGTTCAAATCGAAAATCGTACATTTATCCTTATTTTAATTTATACTATGCAATTTATACTTTATTTAATCCAACATTATGTTATTCTATTCTATGAGGAGCTCGTGGCTAAATAAAACAGCCGCTCGGGTCGATCGTTAGGTTAAGCCGTGCTTGCCTAGGTTGGTCTGTGGATGGGTGACCACCCATTACATACCGAGTTTCCTCCGTGCCTCGGAAAGCACGTTAAGCCGTTGGTCCCGGCTGTCATTTGTAGATCTTTGACAGTCGTTAGGTAGTCAGAGGCCCAAAAAGTCTGACAACCAGTCTTACCAAGGGGTATCGTATTACCCGGTACTAACTGGGTTGTGGAGGTCAGATAGGCAGTCGCTCCATATAAAATACTGGTATTCAGCTGCATCCGGTAAAACTGGAAGCCGACCCCAATTAAGTTGGGAAAAGGCTAGGCAGATGATGATTATGTTATTCTATATTCTATTTTATTCCGTTATTAGTTGACTTGATTTCGTTTGTTTCTTATTTGATTTAAATCGTATTCGTATCTCACATTTTTGTTTAGTACCTATATTATTCATTCTGTTTTTGATTAATTTTTAATTTAATTGTATTTTTGTGAATGTTGTGCATACCTATAAGGCGACGTATTTACACGCACTATAGACCTATAATCACCTTATGGAACCAATATTGTAAATATGTCGTTGGTATGCCTTATCTAATAAATAAAATTTTAAAAAACATTTGACTTTCACACCATTGATATTATCAATGTTGCACACGGATGAAGTCGCAAGCAGAAAGTAATGTTATCATTACCTATATCACGCTTGGCACCAAGCCAAGGTAATTGTAAATAGGCTCTTGAGTCGCTAATGAGAAATTCCTAATGAAAAAACCTAAACGCAACATTTTCGCGAGTTTACAGCCTTTCTGTACCCAGTGTTAATGATGTCAACATCCAAACGTTTCAGATGTGTTTTTACAGAATTAATTGAAAAGATTCATCATGAATCATCATGAATCCCGGTTGGTGCAAATGTTTTTGTGATGAACATGGACATTTGGTTCTGAGTCATGGATGTTTATACAGGGTGTAAAAGACCTCATCACGAAGCCGTCAACCAAGCATTCTGTACATCAAACTAACTTAACGCAAAAAATATTGCTGGGAAACGACTTTTTTTTTTGGGGTGAAAAATCATGTTTTGTCGTAGAACTCAATGTAACGCACTCAAAACATTGTGCTGATGGATGGATTGAATAGTACGGGGGTCGTGGAGGTGCTAAAAGTAAAAATCTTACATTAAAAACTTGTATTTAAAAAAAAACTTGTCAAAAAGTTGGGATTTTGACCCCCAATACCTCCGTAGGTAACTAGAAGGTTCCCAGGTATGGTGTAGAACAAAAAAATGATTGCAATGACGAGGAGAACAAGTGCAACTTTTGGCTTCGTTAAGAAGTGTTTCACACCCTTTATGTATAATAAGTATCTATTTACAAACAAAAAGTATTTATGTAGTATATCAACTATCTGGTGTCCACGACACAAGCCTCGTTGCTTAATGTGGCACTAGATGGCGCTGTGTGTAATGTCCAGCGATATTTATTTATTTATTTTATCTCTCTTTTCTAAAACATGTTGAGGTCGGTTTTATTTATTTACTAGCTGTTGCCCGCGGCTTCGCCCGCGTGCAGTTCGGTAACTGTCCCACTGAATCATACTAAAGGGATAAATACTAATAAATAGTGTCCTACATGTTAATCCAGTTTATAAATGTGTCTATGTGTGTCTATGTGCCAAATTTCATAATCATCACAATTTATTATTATCATCACAATCACCATCACTATCACAACCACCATCATTATCATAATCACCATCACTATCATTATCACAATCACAATCACAATCACCATCACAATCCCCATCACTATCACAGTCACCATCATTATCACCAATTATCATCATTAACACAACCACCATAATTACCACAATCATTATCACAATCACCATCACAATCACCATAACAATCACAATCACCATCACTATCACAATCACAATCACCATCACAATCACTATCACTATCACAATCACCATCACAATCATCATCACAATCACCATCACAATCATCATCACAATCACCATCATCGTTATCACAATAATTATCATCGTAATCACAGTCATTATCACACTCACCATCACCATCACTATCACCATCACAATCCCCATCACTATCGCTATCACAATCACTATCACAATCACCATCACCATCACAATCACCATCAAAATAACTACTTATCACAATCACCATCACCGTTATCACAATAATTATCATGGTAATCACAGTCATTATCACACTCACCATCACCATCACTATCTGAATCACCATCACAATCACCATCACCATCACAATCACCATCATAATCACCATCACAATCACCATCATAATCACCTTCACAATCACCATCACAATCACCATCACAATCACCATCACAATCACCATCACAATCACCATCACAATCACCATCACAATCACCATCACAATAACTATCACAGTCACAATCACCATCATCATCACAATCACTATCACAATCACCATCACAATCACCATCACAATCACCATCACAATCACCATCACAATCACCATCACAATCACCATCACAATTACCAGCACAATCACCATCACAATCACAATCGCTATCACCATCACAATCACCACCACTCTCAGAATAACTATTACAATCATCATCACCATCACAATCACCATCAAAAACAGTATCACAATCACCATCATCGTTATCACAATCATCATTATCACAATCACCATCACAATCACTATCACAATTACCAGCACAATCACCATCACAATCACAATCGCTATCACCATCACAATCACCACCACTCTCAGAATAACTATTACAATCATCATCACCATCACAATCACCATCAAAATCAGTATCACAATCACCATCATCGTTATCACAATCATCATTATCACAATCACCATCACAATCACTATCACAATCACCATCACAATCATCATCACAATCACCATCACAATCATCATCACAATCACCATCATCGTTATCACAATAATTATCATCGTAATCACAGTCATTATCACACTCACCATCATAATCACAATCGCTATCACCATCACAATCACCACCACTCTCAGAATAACTATTACAATCATCATCACCATCACAATCACCATCAAAATCAGTATCACAATCACCATCATCGTTATCACAATCATCACCATCACTATCACCATCACAATCCCCATCACTATCGCTATCACAATCACTATCACAATCACCATCACCATCACAATCACCATCAAAATAACTACTTATCACAATCACCATCACCGTTATCACAATAATTATCATGGTAATCACAGTCATTATCACACTCACCATCACCATCACTATCTGAATCACCATCACAATCACCATCACCATCACAATCACCATCATAATCACCATCACAATCACCAATATAATCACCTTCACAATCACCATCACAATCACCATCACAATCACCATCACAATCACCATCACAATCACCATCACAATCACCATCACAATAACTATCACAGTCACAATCACCATCATCATCACAATCACTATCACAATCACCATCACAATCACCATCACAATCACCATCACAATCACCATCACAATCACCATCACAATTACCAGCACAATCACCATCACAATCACAATCGCTATCACCATCACAATCACCACCACTCTCAGAATAACTATTACAATCATCATCACCATCACAATCACCATCAAAATCAGTATCACAATCACCATCATCGTTATCACAATCATCATTATCACAATCACCATCATCGTTATCACAATCATTATCATCGTAATCACAATCATCATTATCACAATCTCCGTCCTCGTTATCACAACCATCGCTATCACCATTACAATCACCGACACTATCACAATCACCGTCACTGTCACAATCACTATTACAACCACAATCACTATCACAATCACCATCATCGTTATCACAATCATCATTATCGCAATCATCATCATCGTAATCACAATCATTATCATCGTAATCAAAATCATCATCATCACAATCATTGTCATCATTATCACAATCATCATCATCGTAATCACAATCATTATCATCTGGATATCAAAATAAATGCCATTTTCGTAATCAGCACCCCTGATAATCTCGGTATCGACACCCATATTGATTTTTAGATATTTCAACCCCATCGCACCCCAACAGGGAATGGTAGTATTTCAGGTTTGCCACATTAAATCTTAAAATCGTTGTTTTTGTAATACACCCGACCCAATTCACCATAAAAACAATACCTATGTTGAATTTCAGGCTTTGTTACCCCATTTATACACACAGTTTATTTCAGAATTCAACCCCTAAAGGGGGACCTTTAGGGGTTGAATTCTGAAATAAACTGAGACACAAACGTTAACTCATTTATCGATAGCAGTACTCCTGTTAAGTTTCGAATAAAGTAGTCTAACTAATCTTATTTCCCCACGTAATCTTTAGACTCCCGTTCCATTAACCCCTAAGGGGGTGAATTTTGAAAAATCCTTTCTTAATGCACCCCTAAACCGTATAAAGAACCTTTATGCCAAATTTGGAATCTCTAGACTCAGCGGTTTGGGCTGTGCATTGATTTTTATACTTTGCCACCCCATTTCCCCCTCTTAGGGGTTGAATTCTGAAAAAACCTGAAACCCGTTTCTACTCATTTATCAATAGGAGCACTCCTGTGAAGTTTTGAATAAAATAGTTTAACTGATCTTGTTTTACCCATACAAACTTTGGATTCCCGTTTAACCCCCTTAGGGGTTGAATTTTGAAAAATCCTTTCTTAGTGCACCCCTAGACCACATAAGGAACCTACTTGCCAAATTTGGAATCTCTAGACTCAGCGGTTTGGGCTGTGCATTGATTTTTATACTTTGCCACCCCATTTCCCCCTCTTAGGGGTGGAATTCTGAAAAAACCTGAAACCCATTTCTACTCATTTATCAATAGGAGCACTCCTGTGAAGTTTCGAATAAAATAGTCTAACTAATCTTGTTTTCCCATACAAACTTTGGAGCCCCGTTTAACCCCTTTAGGGGATGAATTTTGAAAAATCCTTTCTTAGTGCACCCCTAGACCACATAAGGAACCTACTTGCCAAATTTGGAATCTGTAGACCCAGCGGTTTGGGCTGTGCGTTGATAGATGAGTCAGTCAGTCAGTCAGTCAATCAGTCAGTCAGTCAGTCAGTTTCTTCTTTTATATATTTAGATTTAAACTTCATGTACAAGAGTGGTACATAGGCGGACTTAATGCCACAAGGCATTCTCTACCAGTCAACCTTTGGGTTAAATACGAAAACATAGTGATAGGGTACAAAATAATGTCTAAAAAACTAACTAGTTAATGAGAATTTTTATACTTGAATTGATAAAAATAAACTAATAGATACTATAACAAATACCAAAAATTAAAAATAACGAGAAACCTAATAATTATTATTATGACTACACTTAAATTGAGAGCTATGTAATCTGACTTAAATAGTAGGTACGAACTTTTGATAGCGTAAGAATTCACGGCGTAGGATTTAGCGGTTTTCAGTCAAAACAGTCTAATACCAGTATTTTACACTAGCTGACGTCCCGCGGTTTCACCCGCGTAGTTCCCGTTCCCGTGGGAGTACTGGAATAAAATATAGCCTATAGCACTCACGAATAATGTAGCTTTCTACCAGTGAAACAATTTTTAAAATTGGTTCATTACTTCCGGAGATTACCCCTACATACAAACGTAAAAACAAATGTTACCTCTTTATAATATTAGTATAGATTTAACGACAACCTATCGAACCTCCACAACCCAGTTACCAAGCCTAGTGCCTAGTGTGTGACCGTTGGACTAACAAGTCATAGGTCTGAGTTCGAACCCAAGATAACACAACAACAACAACAGCCCATAACGTCCACTGCTGGACATAAGCCTCTCCCGAGATGGGAGGAATTTGCCGTAATCACCACGCTTGGCAGGCGGATTGGAGATCGCAGTGATGAAAGACTAAAAGAAAACGCTGCTGCCCATTCTCTGGTCTACGGAGGCGCAAGGTGTTCTGCCTCAGACATTAGTCGCCCTAAACGACACCCGTGAGTGTAATGGGGTGGTTCTATTCTACTCTGCCGGATACCACACGGCTAAGATACGCAACTCTGATTTTACATTTCGGTGAAGGAAAACATCGTGAAGAAACCAAACCAGCGAGCCTGTGAGATATTTCTTGACGGCATGTAAAAACTCTGACATCTATTACGTATCTCTGTTGACAGCTCGAAATTATAGTATCTGGGCTCAGTGTCTATCAAATAACTATCAAAAGGTTAGTTTCGTATTATGTATGACCAGTCGCGATCAAATATGACGTCATCGGTGCCCATTGTGGCTGATAGTCACCGTAACTCATTTTGACAGACGCTTTCGTATCGATTCTTCTAATATTGCGATTATGTAAGCATAGTGGACATCAAATTGATGACAACTGAGTTTGAAGACGTGAAAGACGTTTCACCGTACGCGTACCCGGGCTGTTAGTCACCGTAGTGATATCCACTTTGTGTAATACGTATAATACCAATATTTTGACATTCTCGGTTGTCATCAAAGTTCGGTGTACAACCGAAGCTTGATAGTCAGTCAGTCAGTCAGTCGTACAGCCAAAGAAACCCTAACCAAATACAGACACGCCCCCCGCGAACGCAATATGGCAGGAAAAATATAAATTACGAAGGTGTCCAACTTTATAACAACCTACCGGCAGATGTTAGGAGCACATCTTCTTTCAACTTATTTAAAGCTAAGCTCAAGCAGTACGTTACAAACAACGCAAAACTATTAAATTAACAATATACATATAAACACGTCTGTCACACAATAATAAATGTCGACCTACCTACAATAAAAGAACAAAACTGTTAACTACTGTACTACACTTTACTCTAGTTATGTATTAATTCAATAAGTGAACAATGTATGTTCTTTTAGAATAAATAAAGAATCTTTAAACCTATAGTCACTGGATATCAAAAAGATACGTAATAGCTCTTTAGGTTAGGAACTCACCACACGATAAAGAAAAATACTACTGGTTAACTAGAGAACCCTTTCAGAAATTAGATACTGTAGGTCCAACTCCATAAATCTCTAACGTGCAAAGATGACCTATTTCCTAACAATATGCCACCTAAATATACATTTGATTGGTTGCCTACTTTCCATAATACGTTATTCATGTATACAGATGTGCCCTGACCTGTAGCTTGCGAACAAAACACGATTGTATTGTGAAGTGTGTTTTATGTTTTTCTAATTGACTTAAAGGATGAAACTGACTGACATGTTGGTCAAATTGAAATTAAAATTAAAAATAATTTCTTATCTCTTCACAAACATGACAAATTATGTAGGTACGTCCCACCCCCATACCTCTTCAGTATTCTCACGACCATGATGCTTGCAACAGCGTCGTGATATCGGGAGCTCATAAAAACAAAATAAAATCACGGATAATAAGTATGTAGTGAAAAACAGTGAAAGTCTAAAACAGTACAGGCATGATGTTATGTTAAATTGTAACTCAAGGCAGCTATAGACAATGTACTACTAATTTACACCCTCCATTACACGAATAGATACCGATCAATAGTATACAGAATGTTTTATGTGGTTTTAATAGCCGGTCTGTTAGTACTTTCGTCCTTGATGTTGCCGTGATCAAACGGTCAAAAAAGAAAGAAAAATGTTTATTATTTTACACAATGACTAGCACTGTCAAAATGTCATCAGATCTCATGTAGAGCTAAGCTTGTAACTCTACACGCCCTAACTCTACAAGGTCTAACTTCACAAACTCTACAATAAGAACAACAGCCCATAACGTCCACTGCTGGACATAAGCCTCTCCCATGATGGGAGGAATTTGCCGTAATCTCCACGCTTGGCAGGCGGATTGGAGATCGCAGTGATGAAAGACTAACAGAAAACGCTGCTGCCCATTCTCTGGTCTACGGAGGCGCAAGGTGTTCTGCCTCAGACATTAGTCGCCTTATACGACACCCGTGAGTGTAATGGGTTTGTTCTATTCTAATCTGCCGGATACCACACGGCTAACATATGGTTATACAAATGCATAGCCCATATTGTGTGAGTACTATGTACTAGAAAGCTATCATTCACTGGAAACCTACGTCTTTTCTTGACTTTAATCATGGACATTGACACTTTTACCGTGCACATCTTGCTACATTGTTCTCACATAATATACCATCTCAACGTGAATGATGTAACCAAGATTTTGTAACAATATTCTGATTTAAAAGAGTGTCCATGGAGTTTCTTGCCCGTTCTTCTCCATAGAGATCTACGCTAGGGAATGGGCAACTACAGTACTTTCACAGTTTTTATATCTTGTGACTGGGACTGTAGCTACATTTAATTTTCATCTTTGTTTTGACAGTTCAAAAGTGCATGTAACTGGCTTACTTGAAATAAATGCTTTGATTTTGATTTTGATTTTAACAAACTCTAAACCTAAGTCAAAATATGTGGCATGGCCGTTTCGCTACATTCACATGGGCGTAAGGTGAAAAATGTGTTCACTCCCACTGTTCATTACTTTTCAACAACATACAATAGTTCTTGTAGTAACGAAACGGCCAAGCAACCTAAAGGGTGTAAAACACCTTATATCGAAGCCAAAAGGCACTTGTTCTCCTCGTCATTGTGATGGTTTTTTTGTTCTACACCATACCTAGAAGGTTCCCTTCTAGTTACGGAGATATTGGGGGTCAAAGTTCCAACTTTTTGACAAGTTTTTTTTTTTAATACAAGTTTTTACTTTAAGATTTTTACTTTAAACACCTCCACGACCATTCAATCCATCCATCAGTACAATGTTTTGAGTGCATTACATTGAGTTCTACCACAAAACATGATTTTTCACCCCAAAAAATGTCGTTTCCTAGCAATAATTTTTGCGTAAAGTTACTTAGTTTGATGTACAGAATGCTTGGTTGACGGCTTCGTGATGAGGTCTTTTACACCCTGTTTTTTGACTAAGGTGTAGAGGTAGTGAATCACACCACCTACTTCCAAACTCTGGGCTACTACTGAGAAATATCTAATGAAAAAATCCAATCGCGATTTTTGCCCGACCCGGGAATCGAACCCAGGACCGACGCCCAACATTTGCACTTGCGACCACGAGACCAACAGGGCAGTCAAAGGCCCTATACTAAAGCATATTAAAGTAATCGCATACAACAATATGATGCGCTTCGATAGTAACAGTAAGGCCCAGTTTCCACCAAAGCGGAGACGAAGCGGAGCTGAGGCAAGGGAAGCGGAGAGGAGAAGTGTATAAGCTTCGACCAATCACAGGATAGACGAGAGACCAGCAGGGCTATTACGTATCTCTGGTGACAGCTCAAAATGATAGTAACTGGGCTCAGTGTCCATCAATTAACTGTCAAAAGGTTAGTTTCGTATTATGTATGATCAGTCACGATCAAATATGACGTCATTGGTTGTCATCGTGGCTGATAGTCATCGTAACTCATTTTGACAGACGCTTTTGTATCGATTCTTTTAATATTGCGATTATGTAAGCTTAGTGGAATAACAACTGAGTTTGAAGTGGCTTTCGTGAAAGACGTTACACCGTACGCGGACTATTAGTCACCGTAAAGTGATATCCACTCTGTGTGATACGTAATATCAATATTTTGACATTCTCGGTTGTCATCAAAGTTCGGTGTACAACCGAAGCTTGATAGTCACAAAATATAAAAAAATACAAAAATGTTTTATTTCATTATTACACGTTATACATACATTATACAGTTTGGTGGCGTCCCCTTTTAAGCATATAGATGCCTGTGCCAGGAGGCGCCGCTCCTTAATATCTTACTATCAGTGTAACATGTATAAATAAAAAAGTTAATAGTTTATGTAACAAAAAAAGAAAAAAGTTAAAAGTTTATGAATTTATTATTTTACTATTTAGTCACTGGAGATCAAAAAGATACGTAATAGCCCTACTGATGTAGATTTCAAATACATGAGATTGGTGGGTTTCGCACATCTCTACGCTCCGCTCGTCTCCGCGTTGGTGGAAACCGGGCCTAAAGTACAAGCATCAACAAGTAACGACTGGTAGTTAAAACGCTCCGTATACTGAACCAAACTAGATTACTAGACAGAACCAAATTAACCACGATCGATGGAAACTATAAATATTTTATGACCATTTTGCTAGTCACGTACCTAATTACTTAGGGAATTGTGACCTATATTTGTGGGGCTCGTGGCTTGGTGGCCACGTGGCTTGGTGGCCACGTGGCTCGGTCAAGGTGAAGATGCACTTGACGAGGTCAGTTTTTAGATGCAGTCAGTTTCATATTATACACACATATCCACGTAAACACTTTCAAATTCAAGGCTTTTTAACTGCTTTTATTGTTTTTGTTTTAATTATAATAGCGTACGTCACGCGGTTTAACCGCGTAGTTCCCGTTCCCGTGGAAATACGGGGTTAAAATATAGCCTATGTTACTCAGTAAAGACGCGGCTTTCCAATGGTGAAAGAATTTTTGAAATCGCCGTAGTAGTTTTTGAGTTTATTCATTACAAAACACACACACACAAAAATACAAATCATTCCTCTTTATAATATTAGTTTAGATGCGTGTAAAACCACTCTTATCGAAGCTGGAAGGTACTTGTTCTCCTTGTCATTGCGATATTTTTTTTGTACCGGACCATACCTGGAAACCTTCTAGTTACGGAGATATTGGGGGTCCAAGTTCCAACTTTTTCACTAGTATTTTTTTTTTATTCAAGTTTTCAATGTTATAACTTTAAATAGCTACTTCCACGATTCCCGTACTATTCAATGCATACATCAGCACAATGTTCTGAGTGCGTTAGGTACATTGATTCCTACCGTAAAACGTGATTTTTTACGCCAAAAAAAAGTAATTTCCCAGCGAATAATTTATCCCATCCCATTCACCATAAAAGCCAAGATTTTATTGAATGTCGAAAAGTACGATCAAAATTGAATAGTTCTAAAAATAACCACGCCTCAAACACACTACAACCTTACATGTACGCTCAAGTACTTGGGTATGCCTATACCCAAGTACTTGAGCGTATTATACCATTGACCTACTTGACAAAAATGTCAATCAATACCTCATACTTCCGGAAATTAACGAAATGGAAACTTTTAAGGGGTATGTCACGATGTTTGTAATGTGTACGTGTTTTTGTTTTGTGAAATGTGGAAATGAGATACAATATTTACTTATTTTGACAACATTGTAATGATTTGTAAGCATTTGCCTATACATTGTTAGCGACTTCAATAATAATTCCTTGTTTTCGAATTTTTACACGTTTTTATTGGACTTCACCTATAACTAACTAACCAACTATGTATGTAAAAAAATCTTAGAAGTTAAATTCGACCCACTTACCGGTTTCATAGTGAGCCGTTTTTGTTTTGGGTGGTTAGCTAAGTGACGTCATTATTAATCCAAGATGCAGACTCCCAAAGATGACTAGTTATTTTTTACGCATTCCCCTGAAATGGGTATGAAATTAAAGAGTTTGCGACAAAAATACGAGAAATAAAATTACGTCGTTCTAAAGCGTGTCATCATTTAACATGGAGCGACTGCCTATCTGACCTCCACAACCCAGTTAGTACTAGGTAATACTGCAATACCCCTTGGTAAGACTGGTTGTCAGACAAGGAAAGGAAACTCTGTATATTATGGGTCACCCATCCACGGACCAACCTAGGCAAGCGCGGCTTAACCTGAAGAATGACCCAAGCGGCTGGTGCACGAATAGAGCGTTTACGCGGGAAAAGAAGTAATCAGCAAATTCCATGTCGCAATGCGTGCTTCCAAACAAAGAGTCAACAACACACTGAGGTGGGAGCCTTGTTGTAAATCAGTGTGAACGCAAACACCAACCGTGGACTCCACAAGCCCCCCGAAGGTGACCCCTGTTGGAAGCTTGTTTACAACGGTCTGGCACGCCGGTCTTAAGAGCTTATACTACCTCAAATGGCTTAGCATGATCCTCCGTTACGCCTAAAATACTGCAGCATTCATTTTGAAATAAATATATGGTAAAGTTGAGGATTAATGCTAAGTACAATGTGTGACGAAAACACGATTCCATAAACTCTTCTAGATAGAAAAAAATTCCAAAGTTACCTCCAAATCGAACAAAAAACCGCTGGTATTCAAAAAGTACTACAAATTATATCATGAAACTTTGCATACTAACTGAACTAACTATAAAGCAGGTCTTGTGTGTTTTATTTTTTCCAAAAGACGAAAATTTGATTTTATAAAGAATAAAAACCACTCATTTCGCACTATTCGGCCTGCAGTGACTGACGTAACAACCACTTTGTAGTGCAAGCTGATTGTAAAGTTATTCTAACAGTATTTCTAACGAAGTTTGAACCACCACAAATAGAGTTGCTAATTTTGCTCGGGGAACCGCCTTAATAAATTACTCGCGAAAGTCATCGCAAAGATCACCTTTAAAACAAGGAAAGTTAATTACGAATATTTCGTGGAAAACAACAGCCATGTCCTCCCCTTAATGTAATTAAACTTAGTCAGTTTCATTTATCGGAGTTTACTGTCTCCACTGTAACATACACGATTCTATCATTCACCTATCATTCATTCATTGTTGATCGTTCATTCTGCTGTCATTCATTTATGATTTAGACATTTGTTTTGACATTCTGAATTTGAATACTTATGGATGTCATAGAAGTAAGGGAAGACTAAATAATACACGATAAATTGAGTGAGCGTGAGACGGTTAGAAAGAAATTCTTGTAAAAATCATGGAGTTTCTTGCCTATTCTTCTCTTCTCCATAGAGATCTACACTTTGGAATGGACAACTAGAGCACTTTCACAAGTTATTATGCCTTGTGACTGGAACTGTAGCTTCATCCTATTGTTTTTGAAATTCAAAAGTGACTTTAGCAATCACATTGAAAGAAATGCTTTGAGTTTTAATTTGAAATCACTTCTGGCGACTGGCAGCGGTGACCCAGTGGGAGACAGCGGTGACCCAGTGGTTACGGCCCCAACTTACGAACAGTACGTCGTGGGTTCAAACCCAGACAGGCGTATTACTTTGTGTAATTTATTTCATCACCACTGCACTCAAAACGGTAAAGAAAACATTGTGAGGAAACCGGCATGTTCTAGAACCAAAAATTCGAAGACATGTGACATCTATCAACCCGCATTGGGCCCGCGTGGAAGACAGCCCATTCCCTCTCTTTGAGAGGAGGCCTGTCCCAGCAGTGGGAACATTATAGGCTGATGATGATCATGATGATGATGAGACTGGCTACTGATAGGCATGTCTTTAAAACTGAAGAATTCGATGACCATAAAAAATCTATACTAACCAGAGCCAGTGTCCCACGTGGTGGCCACTATCCACTCCCACTTACAGAAAGGTGGCTTGTCCCAGCATTGGGGATGTTATAGGCCGATTTATGGACACAAATGTGATAAACTAAGTTCTTTCTGATCATGGCTATACACCATTTTGAAAAAAAAGTCACGATTAATGAATGTTAAACTGATGCCATATTACGTAATTTACATTAGGTAACGAGACCGCTGGGAGTTATACGATGACCTTATTTTTTAATGGCAACACAAGTCATGTAGAAATTACGCAAATAATGTTCTTAATCCCTAAGGATGAGGGGATATAGAATAGGTACACTTATGGAATTAAAATATTCGCAGTACGTGGTCAGATATTCGGAACCAAAGATGAGTAGGTAGTGCTTGACGAGTTCGGTCAGTAGGTACGACCATCCATTATACTGACTTTCCTCCGTGTCTCGAAAAACACGTTAAGATGTTAGTCTCTGGTGTTATTTATTTATTTTATTTTAAACTTTTATTTGTGAATGAGTGAACATTGTAGGCTTTGTAGATCCCCAGATGCTTGTTAACTTTTGTTAAGTATTTTTCTGTTTAACGTTTTTGTATAGTAAGCAACGACCTATTGGTGTCAATTCTGTTGTGCACAAACTAAACTTAATTTAGGCTATTGCTATCTTTTTCTCTCTAATAAAACGAGAAAGAGACGGACATAATTTAGAGCTGTCAAATTTAGTTGGAACTAATATTTCCATACAAACGAAGGGTGCACGTAAAAACATATATGTCGACTAAAAATACGGTGAAGTGCAAGGAATAAACTAGATCGACATCTCTAACTTAGTTCATAGCTATAGCCGTCCTTTTCTCGCACTGCCTTTTAGTAAAAGATAGCAATAACCTAAATTAAGTTTAGTTTGTGCACAACAGAATCGACACCATTATTGGGCCTACGCTGTCCCCCCATACTTAAATACTAATGCTGTAACAAAATAATATTGTAATACCTACCCTATGATTTGAAAAGAGTAACCATGAAGTTTCTTGCCGGTTCTTCTCCATGGAAACGACCAACGCGAACCGAGCACCTTTTCGACGTTTTATAAGTGGCCATCTAGGCCTATGTGAAATAAAATATTTTGATTTTGACCGTCATAACGGTTATAAATGGAAAGTCTGACAACCAAAGGGTATTGTATTATTTCCGAGTACTAAGTTCGTGATAGGCAACTTAGCTTATCCTAGTTGTAAACGTTCCTTTGTGCCTATAGACCTCGTTTTGTTCTGTCTCTTGTTGGAGGAAAGTGGGAATTATGTATTTCCTACTCCTCCGCTATAGGTACCTACTTTTCTGATTAATTTCGATGCTTTTCTGATTAAATTGTATCTCAGGGACTTCGTCGAGCTTCATTGTCTCGGCGCTTTTCTGGTGGTCACCATTTTTGATTCTAGCCTTCAGGAGTTGCAGTGGTTTGGGAATAGTGTGGAAGTCAAATGGAAAGTATGAAAACCAGTCTTTCTAAAGGGTGTTGAATTGGTTGGGTTGTTGAGGTGAGATAGGCAATCTCGCTCCATGATAAATACTGGTATTTAGGTGGATCCAGTTAGACGGGAAGATAACCCAACATAGTTGGGAAAAGGCTAGGCATTGATGATGTTCACGAATTTGAACATCACTTCGAAATTCAAACAGGTTCTCGTTGTGCAATATTTCGCTTATAAGTGAGGTTCCAAGGGAACTTTACATAATAAAGCTTCTGTTGTTTTCTGTGTTCTCCACAATGCCCGATAAAGAATGACGAAATAAGTGCCATGAACTGCTACAAATCGATATTCTATACACTGATAAGATTACCTTATCAATAAGCGTCGATAATTCCGTTAACTAATAAAGATATGACATGTCTGGTATAAGGTGCTTGATCGAGCGAATGTTGACCTCTTACTTTCATATCGGGCACGCAAAATTCTGAAAAAGTTCATCATCCACTTGGCGTTTTACCAACTATGTTGGTGTTGGTGAAAGTCTTACCAAAAACAGTTGAATACCAGTATTTTATGCAAAGCTAGTGTCAACCTGACCTCCAAAACCCAGTAATCAGTAAGTAATTCTGTACCTTTTTTTTTTCGTATGGGAAATCATCAAATGACTCCTCCCGCTCTGGGCGGAGCAGGAGGGAGTGTCAGACTTTTACTAACTAAATCCCATCCATGTTCCTTCATCGCCCCATCGGCCACGGTATCTCTTTCGAACAGTCCGGCAACCCCGGCAGGCATCGGTCCTTGCGGACCCCTTCCTTTCTCTTTGAGGCACGCGTGGAACACTCCTGCTTGTCGACACGGCCTGTCGTCATGAGACGGACGGACGGCGAACTAGCTCATAGCCCACCGTCCACAGGCCCGTGCCTACGATGGCCGCGCCCGGTGCGTCTCCCGCGGCGACCGGGACGCTGTGAGGTTCTCCCTCTCACGTTCCGCCACCTACTTCTCTAGCATTCCCGCTTCGCAGAAGGAGGAGTAACTCTGTACCTAATATGTTATTCCTTAGTAAGACTGGTTGATAGCGTAGCGGTGGTCTGACTGCCGAGTCATAGGTCTCAAGTTCGAACCTAAAACACACACACGATTTCGGATTCAAGTGCGTATTGTATAGTTATCACTTGCTTCGGTGAAGGAAAACATCATGAGGAAACCAGCATGCCTGAGAGATGTTTCTCGACGGCATGTTAAGCCAAGTCAGACCCATGTGTGGCTTCAAAACTCTGACCCAACCACAAGAAAAAGAAAGACTGGTTTTCTGATTTTCGAGTGTTTCTGACTACCCCTGTCAAAGATCCAGAAATGACAGTTGGGACCAATGGTGTAACTGGTTTCTTGCATGCTTTTTTGCATGGAGGGGTCTGAATGTACTGCCTCGTTGGTCTAGTGGTTGCAATCGTGACTGCCGAGCATAAGGTCCTGGGTTCGATTCCCGTGTCGGGCAAATTGTAATACGGTTTGTTCACCAGGAATTTCTCAGTAGCAGCCACGGAGTCATTTGTGCCTGACTTGATAGCTATAGTCTCACTCCATATTACATAAGACTTAAACAAAACTGGTGTAATGTGGGTGTACTATTTAGTACTTACACCTCTGAATAAACTTTCGGGGATTACAGCCGTGATGTTATGTATCGGTCTCAATACGTAATGGACCACTACAATGGGCAAATAAAGTACGGTACTTTCACAGTTTTTAAGCCTTGTGTGGTATCCGGCAGAGTAGAATAGAACCAACCCATTACACTCACGGGTGTCGTATAAGGCGACTAATGTCTGAGGCAGAACACCTTGCGCCTCCGTAGACCAGAGAATGGGCAGCAGCGTTTTCTGTTAGTCTTTCATCACTGCGATCTCCAATCCGCCTGCCAAGCGTGGAGATTACGGCAAATTTCTCCCATCATGGGAGAGGCTTATGTCCAGCAGTGGACGTTATGGGCTGTTGTTGTATGCCTTCTGACTGGGACTGTAGCTACATTTAAACAGTTAGTGCCTGTAACTGGCTTACTTTATATAAATGCTTTGATTTTGATTGATTTGATTGATTGACCATCATCCATCTGCGGTGTGACTGACACTGGCTTGGCTACCATCAGGGATTTTATCTCGGCAACTGTACCATGTACCATGTGCTCAGACGAAATCTGCTCATTTTTAAAACAAAATCCCGAGCACACGATCTCCACGTCTGTTTACCACCCTTAACGAATCATCGACACGAAGAAGACGAAGAACTATTATTGGTCTTATTTTTTATTATTATTATTATTATTATTTTTCGACCCTTTTTTTTAGCCGTGTGGTATCCGGCAGAGTAGAATAGAACCAACCCATTACACTCACGGGTGTCGTATAAGGCGACTAATGTCTGAGGCAGAACACCTTGCGCCTGAAAACGCTGCTGCCTATTCTCTGGTCTACACCAGAGAATAGGCAGCAGCGTTTTCTGTTAGTCTTTTATCACTGCAATCTCCAATCCGCCTGCCAAGCGTGGAGATTATGGCAAATTCCTCCCATCATGGGAGAGGCTTATGTCCAGCAGTGGACGTTATGGGCTGTCGTTGTTGTTGTTGACCCTTTTTTTCATTTAAATAAACAAGCGACCAGATTTTGCGATGCTATTGGTTGAAGAGCTTAAATAAGCGCTTCAATAGCGGCCGAATGCTTCAAGCAAAAAGAGTCTTGGTATTGGTGGTGAGATTTTGTCCGAGTTACCTTTGATCGACTCTCACTGCGGATGTTTTAATTTAACCACGAGCTTCATTTATAGATAGGTATATACAGCCGAGAGCAAAGGTTCATCGCCCCTAACCTGGCTAGGAGGTAAGAGGGTTCTCGTTGAGTAAATAGTCAGTGAACCACGGAGTGACCGCGGCAAACAAAGTGTGGGCCGGTCGCTAACGGACGGTTTAGTTGAGGATGCCTTTTATTTTGGCAAATTTATGGGTGGCTAAAAACGATTGATGGATTGGATGAAATACAAGGTGTAAAAGGACTTTTCACGAAGCCGTCAACCAAGCATTCTGTACATCAAATTATGTATCTGTATGCAAAAAATATTGCTGGTTACGCTTTTTTTTTTGGGTGAATAATAACGTTTTTGGGTTGGACTGTTACATTTATGTATTTATTTATTTACTTATTTATTTATTTATTCAAATATTTATTTATTTATTTATTTATTCAAATATTAATTTATTTATTTATTCAAATATTTTTTTATTTATTTCATTTTTAGAAAAACTTACAGCTAAACAGACAGTGAGTAATAGTTTTAACAAAATATGGCCAATTACAAGTTCCAAGTTCCATATGACTACGGCTATCCTCTGAACATCACTATGAATATTTATTAAATAGGTACATTAAAATATAAAACGTGCAAGTGGTTTATTTAATAGACGATTTAGATAGACGATATTAAATAGACGACGACGAAATATTGAATGGTTTGTAGGCACAAACTGTGAAATTTTCAACCTTGAACTTAATGCTTCTACAATAAAGTTTAGAATCTAATAAAGAAATTTGACAGATTGTAGTGGCTTGATGTGCTTGGCGTCTGTACGTAACAATTTCAGGCGAAAATATTTTGTTTCATTCTATACTTTTTAGAGCGTTTTTTCAGTAGTCGAATTTTAGTTTTTAAACTTATTTAAGACTCTGCTAAGCGAAACATGATCAAAAGCCAAAAAGTTGTAATAGGGATGATTCCTGACTAAAAAACTATGATTCTGTTTAGTCCGTCAGATAGATTATCGAAAAATATTGGATACGTGTTTTTTGTTTTATCAAATTAATTAAAATTGACGAAGATAAAACGTGTCAAAGATTATGAGTGGGGGCCTGTGACGTCATATTTGAGTAAAAAATGTACTCAAAGGTAACGTCACACGAGTTTTCGACGCATTGTATCGTCTTCTTTTTTTTACGCGAAAAAAGAAAAAATGTGTGTCCAATATTTTTTGGAAATCTAACTGAATTCTCGGATTGATAAAATATGCAAGAGTTCGTTTGTTAAAACAGGACCATCACTGTCTTTGTAGGCGTGGAGATAGGGAACTTCAAAATAATGTTATAGTGAATTAGTGTGTATATAGTGTTTGTTGAGAAAATGAGAGAATTAATAGCTAGTAACAAGCAAGGAGGATGACTCCATAAAACAATAATTCCAAGTCACCAATCTCTAAAAAAAAACAATTTATTTTGGGCCTGAAAACCCGATTTATTTTCAATTAATTGCCAAATTCAATATTTAGTTGCTTTGAAATCAATAAATAGTTGAGTAATTGAAATGAAAAAACAGTGACGTCACAGTTGGCCGCGTTTTGACAGCTCTTAAAAAGTATCTCAATTGATTGGTGTGTCATCTACCCCATTGTGTGAGGAATAAAAAAAAAATACCAATCGAATTGAGAACCTCCTCCTTTTGGAAGTCGGTTAAAAACGGTCGTTTTTACCTTCATATCATTTATTTATTTATTTATAATAAGCGCACCAACAGCACAATCACTTACAATTCAAATCAAACAACATATATAATTGGCATTTCAGTAATCATGCAAATAACAGGAATGCATATAGAACACTAAATTTATCTAGAACACTACAAAACAAACCAATTTGAGCTACTTAGACATGCATTTATCGCATTGATTAAATACGGCAAGTCTGTATGAAGCGAAACTCACGGAGAAATTATCAACAGGGTAATCTGTCTGTTTATATCACTTCATATCTATATCTATCTTGATTTCATATCATATCATATCTTATCTTTTTTAGAGGAGTTGGTGACCACCAACTCCACTAAAAACAAATTACAAGACTAAGATAGACAAGGTCAGATTTAATTGTTTGGCAAATAACAACAAATATATTTAGATACCTATTTAAAAACTCATCGATTCCATGATCACCTAAAAATACCCATCTCGTCTTAATTCAATTTGAACTTTAAATGTATAGGGCACTTAAGCTGGGTTTTAAAATAAGCCCCGGGGAGGAAAACATCGATTTTATATCATTTATTATGGCTATCGTGATCGTAAACGGGACATAAAATTTATGTTTAGGGGTGACGTTAAGGGATGTCTTGTATCAATCTTCAGCAAGGGTTAATATAAAATAAAAACATCACATCTGAATACCCCAATGAAGGAAATATAAGTAATATTACACTCACGTCTCTCTTGATAATGTTACGAGCTGGGTATGGGTTAAATTAATAGGTATATGCATGATTTTTTTTATCACTCTAAACAAAGCTAACGTTAGAAGTAGCAAAGTGCAATTATTTTTTTAATATCTATAAAAAATACTAAGTTATAAGCATTTGAAACTGCTGATTAGACAGAGAGATCCAATAAAGCGAATGACGTCATTCTCTGCATCGACGTACAAAATCCATACTAAATTCCGTTTATCTAGAAAGAAATAGAAACAAAAGTTTAAATGGTTTTAACTTTTGTGTTTTTTGGCCGATTTACTTTAACATTCCGTATCGAAATAAAAAAAAAAGAAAATTCATGCATATTCCCTATTACTACCGATTAAACGATTAAATAACTTTATTAATCACAAAACACACAAATACACTACTGATCACTATTTGCTTAGATATCGCACTTCTAGTTCACTTCGATTCGCTTCGTTGTGTAGACAAAATCAGACTGCCTGCTCCCGTTTTTTTTTTTTTCGAAAAGGCATCTCGCAGTTCAACCTAGAGAGATTGTCTTAACCGGACAATCCTGTGGGTACCTTAAGTGTAAGGCCTCCAGCCAGGGCATAAAACTTACAAACTAAACGACTACACGCTAACCCCCTGCGGGGTACGGGCCTCGGCTTAGGGCGTCGCTGGGAGAGGACAGCAAGGGGACAGGCTGGATCTGAGTGGTGTCATTAATTAGGGACTGATTTTGAACTACAGGCGCAGCAACGTGGGCTGGCACGAGCAAGGGACGGGGAGGGTTCGTATCGGGGCGTCGCGACGGGCCTCGACGGCGAGGACGGAATGACGGCTGTTTGCGTCTGTGCTTCCTAAGCGTGCTAGTTTCCTTCCTGCTCTCCTGGAGGAGGGTAATAGCGTCATTGGGATCGACTAAAGTATGCCTTGGGCGGCGGATCTGACTAATTCGCGAGGGTTCGTATCGGGCGGCCGCAGCGATCAGGCTTGCCTGCTCCCGCAAACACGTCGACTATTTATATGGCGGCCGAGAAAGATCCACGACTTCCTCGAACCTTCTTTAGAGTACCTACATCATTCGAGACTCGCCCTACCTACCTACCTACTTGTAGGTACCTACATCATTCGAGACTCGTCCTACCTACCTACCTACTTGTAGGTACCAACTACCGTAATTGTAGGTACGGGTAAGACGTAACAATAATTACAGCTGGTCCGTGGATGGGTGACCACCCATAACATATCGAGTTTCCTACGTGAATCGGAAACCACGATAAGCCGTAAATCCCGGGGATTCATTTGTAGTTCTTTGACAGTAGTTACAGGTCAATCAGTGGCCCAACCAGTCTTACCAAGAGGTATCGTATTACCTAGTCTAAACTTCACCTAAGTGAAGTACTATTTTCATGGATAGGTACTTATCAACAACAAAAGCCCATAACGTCAACTTCTGGACATAAGCCTCTCCCATTATGGGAGGAATTTGCCGTAATCTCCACGCTTGGCAGGCGTATTGGAGATCGCAGTGATGAAAGACTAACAGAAAACGCTGCTGCCCATTCTCTGGTCTACGGAGGCGCAAGGAGTTCTGCCTCAGACATTAGTCGCCTTATACGACACCCGTAAGTGTAATGGGTTGGTTCTATTCTACTCTGCCAGATACCACACGGCTAGATCAGCGGATCGGTACATAATAAATAGTTATAATTCCCTATAGTCCATCTGCATATCCCATTGGGAAATTGCAACACTAAGTTAAGCTATAATATTGTCATTTACACGACAGTTCCGCAAGTTTGCCCGTCCTTATGGCCAGTATAAAATAAGTTTTATTTGAACCCGTCTCTTTGCCGACGCTTACCAATATTCTATAAGTTTATGATCGGTATCCGACTAGCTGATATGATTTTAAGGGATCAGTATACTTTGTGGTAATACCTTTAATACCTTTTGGGAGATAGATTGAAAGAGAGATGGAAAAATCTTTATGAACTTTGTATAAGGTTTTTTGTAAATCTTTATACGAACTGTTCTTAATTTTTTAATGGGAATAGCCTAGCCCCCAATTACATGGGATTTTTACACAACTGGCATAATGTGGGTGTGTTATGGATTAGGGTGATGTTATGTTAGGTATGCTGTTCTTAATCCGACTAGTCTTTACAAAATTATTTTATAACACATTTGCTCGTAAAGGGTCTCTTATTTCACCCATTTCAATATTGTAATGTATCTCATTACGTACTTGTGCAGTAATGTAATGTACAACGCACGGTTTATCAAGATGCTCCGTCAAAAAGGAACGGTACTTTTTTAAATCTTAGCAAAGAGTTTTTATGTCAGAAAAGTGGTCAACATTTTATGAATAAAGTTAACTGTGGGAGATGAAATATAATAAATAAACATTTAATTCTTTAATTTCATTAATTTTGACACTAAATTACAACCATTTAGCTGTAACAAAAACACAAAAATATTAATTTACTTTATTAGTAAGACAAACGTAATACTGGCTGTTTTTTGTGTCTTTGACTTAAAAAAAAGCGCTGATGCGCGCGCATCGCTAATTTGTGAACAAGTAAAATATTTATTCGTCTGAGTCCGAGTTTTATTTATTTCCTCGCAAATATGTTATAAAACGTCGTATGACATACGTGCGCTTTGATAATTACAGCCTCTGCTTTATTATAGCCCTCGCCTACGGCTCGGGCTAGCAATATCGCCTCGGCTGTAATTTCCAACTTACCGCACTTATATCATAATGTACTATTACGTACATTCCAGTCCAACGGGGTGCAGATTTAGATACCAATATATTACATGTGTACAATAGTTTATCTGACCTCCAAAATCGTGTTACTGGGTAATACGCTTTCCCTTGGTAAACCATCTTTCATAACCTATAGTTAATTGATAGCGAGTAGGTCGCAGTAAGTCGTAGGTTCGAACCCAGACAAGCGAATTACTTTGTGTAATTTATTTCAACACCACTACTCCCAAAAACGGTGAAGGAAAACATCGTGAGGAAACCGGAAACATGTACCTGAACCAATAAAAATTCGGAGACATGTGACATCTACCAATCCGCACTGGGCCTATGTGGTGGATTGTAGTCCATTCCCTCTCATAGAGAGGAGGCCTGTGTCCCAGCAGTGGGAACATTAATAGGCTGATGATGATGATGACGTGGTCTCTGCCGCCTATGAGCATATAGGTACTGCTGTCAACTTTTTTGTTCCATCCTGTTGTATCTATTTGTTATAGGTTGTTTGTTTATTATTTATTTTTGTCATTTGTATGCACGTACACGCACAGTCGACTAAATAGTTAGGTATGCAAGCTAGAAATCTTCTTACTACTATTATAAATGCAAAAGGGTTAAGGTGCAAGTTGGCAGCGGGCGACACGAAGCCGCCGCAGACGACGTGTCGCAGCGACACTACTGCTTTCTATGTATTTCTATAAAATTCCCTCTGAAGCAAGCGACATGAAGCTAACGACGCGTCGTCGAGCGGCAGACGCAAGTGTCGCCCGACCGCAGATCAGTAGTGTCGCTGACGCCGAAATACCGGGTTCGAAATCATGACTGCAGCGACATGAAGCGACGACACGTCGTCTGTGGCGGCTCCGTGTCGCCCGCTGCCAACTTGCACCTTTATAATCAATCTGTTTGCAGTTTCATCCAAATTCGTTCAGTATAAGTTTCTGCGTGAAAAAATAACAAAATCGATCCTCACAAACTCTTGCATTTATAAATAGTAGTAAGAAGATTGCTAGCCTGTATATCTAACTCTTTTGTTGCCTGACATACCAGAGATATAGCAGATTGATCCCATCCCAAAAACAAAGCTCAAATTGAATGTCTTCTCTGCCTACATGTACGCCTCCCTACCCATTACACTCTAATGTGATATACCTATTGTTGTTAAAATTACGTCTACACAGCGTCTGCGTGTCTTGAACGACCAAGCACCGCCTACACAGCATCTACGTATTACCACAGAATATATATTAGTACCTTACGGTACAGAAGTTTCACTCCCGAGTTTAGGTATGATAAACGCAAGCGTGCGGCCACCGCACTAGTCTCAATAGGCTTGTACTCGCTCGACTTGTCGCAAACGCAGCGCACGCACCCGCGAAACCAAAATAAACTGTTAATACCGTAAAGTAGGTACCTCTGACAGCCCTAGCAGATTGAAGCGAGACGGCAGGCAGTTATTGTACTATGAACGCTATGCGCAATGCAAAAGGTTGAAATTAGCTTGTTTTCCAGAATAGTAGGTAAATATCTCGGGGTTTTTGCGCCGCTTGTATGGAAGTGAGACAGGCCTGGTATTACCTACGTAGCGTTTACGCGACGTTAAACCCTAAAGAACACGCGTGAACTAAATCGTAAACCCGCTCTCCGTTGAATTTAATCCACTATGAAAAACTACTTTTACCCATAAAAACAGTGAAACGCAAAACATTTCTAGCGCCTGACCTCAAAAAAAAAGGTATAAAACCCTTGGTTTCAATTGAAATACCGCGGCAAAGTTGGTTTGATAGATTTCGTGCGAGCGGCTTACAAAAGCGGTTTCAAAAAACAAAAATAATTTTTGTTGGACTGCGAACTCTTTGAAAAGCGTTCGATGGAAAACGTTTTTGTTTGTTTCGAAAGAATGGTTGTGTTTTGTTGAAAGATCATCGAATCACAATCAAGAAGGGGAGATTTTTAAAAGGTTGCTTACAAAATTCATCCGAATCATCATCTGCCAAGCTTTTTTCCAACTAATAGATCTGCTTCCGGTCCAGATGCAGTTGAATACACACATATATATAAAGGGTGTAAAACACCTCTTAACGAAGCCGAAAGGCACTTGTTCTCCCCGTCATTGCGATATTTTTTTTTGTTCTACACCATACCTGGGAACCATCTAGTTTCGGAGATATTGGTGGTCAAAGTTGCAACTTTCTGACAAGTTTTTTTTTTTTAAATACAAGTTTTCAATGCAAGATTTTTACTTTAAACACCTCCAGGACCCCCATACTATTCATTCTATCCATCAGCACAATGTTTTGAGGGCATATTTTGAGGGTGTTGTGAGTTCTACCACAAAACATGTTTTTTCTCCCCAAAAAAAGTCGTTTCCCAGAAATATTTTTTGCGTAAAGTTACTTAGTTTGATGTACAGAATGCTTGGTTGACGGCTTCGTGATGAGGTCTTTTACACCCTGTATACACACATAGTTTTACATTGAGGGGCTGCCTATCTGACCTCCACAACCCAGAAACCAGACTGTACAATACCTCTAGGAAGACTATAGTTTACAGAATTACGGCCCAGTTCAAGAATGTAAAAATGACAGCTGGGACCATCAGCTTAACGTACTTTTTTGTCGATATAGATCTCGGTATAATAGTGCCACAAGATGAATTTGTCCGAGATAATAATACAATCATTCATACATATTAATACATCCAAGTAACATTGCTTTGTTTTCAAACAGTCGGGCTCTCTGCCTATTAGACGAGAATATTCTCAATCGACCGAATGACAACAATGGCTGCCTATTCTAAAGTAAATACATCAAGTAGTGAATAATTTCCCTCCGTTTGATGCCTTGTTTAGATAATTCTGTCTTACTAATGCAAGAGGATTGTTAGTGCCTCGTAGTATATCGTCACATTTTTTTTTAACTTCAGGCGACAACAGAACCTAAATTAGCAACTCTGTGGTGGTTCAAACTTCGTTTCAAATACTGTTAGAATAAAGTTCTAATCAGCTTGCACTACAAACTGGTTGTTACGTCAGTCACTGCGGGCCGAATAGTGCTAAATGAGTGGTTTTTTGCGATTTACAAAAAATCCATTGATTGGACTAAAAAATAAAACATTATCATGCTATGTTGCTTGTAGAATTATTTGTCAAAAAATCATAATGATCGTATGTATTTTAGTATGGTTTTTACTCGTTAAAATATTCTTTTAGAGATAAGTTCGTGATTTTTTTTATTAAGTAAAATTCGTTGTATTTTGTTTTCAAAACACCATCATACTAGCATATATCCTCAAGAATATCTTATATTTTTCTGGTTTTGTTTATTGTAGTGAATCTGCTGACGCAAACCCATCCATGTTCCTTCATCGCCCTTTGTGTTCCGGAGCCATGGTATATATCTCTTTCGAACAGTCCCGCAACCCCGGACCACTACTTATCCCTTCGAGTAGAACAGGCATGAAGTAACATTTGTTACGTTTCTCTAAAAATTGGTGTGCTCAATCTACCGTAGCAAATATTACAGAAGTCGGAATTTATTACAAAAGTTTTTTCATTATGTTTCCCATTACAGTTTCGAAACTAGTCCTCGTAAATGTTGGCATCCAATTGTTGGGTGTCACTGTGATGGATGCGTAATTAAACGCTTTTAGGGTTCATTCCTTTAAAGTAAAATGTGAGCTGGATTCGTATAGGAAGAGTTCCGTACATAATCATCATCATCTGCCTAGCCTTTTCGGGTCTAAACGTATGCCACTGAATACCAGTATTTTACATTGAGCGACTGCCTATCTGATCTCCACAACCCAGTTAGTACTGGGTAATACGATACCCCTTGGTAAAACTGGTTTTCAGATTTTCAGGCCACTGACTACCCACCTGTAACGAATGGCAAAGGTCTACTCAAATAATAGCCTGGACCAACGTGTTTTACAAAGCATAGAAGGGTCTATCGGAATGTTAAATATGGTCACCCATCTTCGGACCGACCTCAGCAATCGCTGCTTAACCTCGAAGATCGACCCATCCGGCTGTTATTATATAGCCACGAGACACCCCTTTCCCCATTGAATTCAAATGCAGAGATTGTAACCAAAACCTCCCCATCATCATCATCAGCCTATGAATGTTCCCACTGCTGGGATACAGGTCTCCTCTCTATGAGAGGGAATGGGCTGTAATCCACGACGCGGGCCCAGTGCGGATTGGTAGATGTCACATGTCTTCGATTTTTTTGGTTCTAAGACATGCCGGTTTCCTCAGGATGTTTTCCTTCACCGTTTTGAGAGCAGCGGTGATGAAATAAATTACACAAAGTAATGCGCCTGCCTGGGTTCGAACCCACGACTTACTGTTCGTAAGTCGGGGCTGCCACTACTGGGCCACCGCTGCTCACAAACCTCCCCATAAAAAACTCAAATTTTTATTTTCTTCCATTCTCATGGTTTTGAAGTCGTTACCATATCACTTTGTGGCTGAAAACCTTTGTCGGTTTGTTTGTGAAGCTGTGCTAACACAATTAGAGGCCGTGACGTAATCGCTCGGGGCTTTAGGGTTACCATTTAGGAGTAGTAAAAGTCCGGACAAATGCTGAAAATAGAAAAGTCTTTACTTTGTAATCTACATTATCATACAAGGTGGAAAAGGACATCGACACTAAAGCGGTTAAAACGTATTGAACAGTTGTATTAAATACGGGTGTTTATGTAGTTTTGAAGTTTTGTGATTAAACCTCGCAATGACGAGAAGGTTCTCTTATATTTTTTTTCCCATTACTCGATATCCGCGTCGCCAATTTATTAAATACATAAATAATTTTCATAAGTTAGACAATGAATGATGAACGTCACACGTTGTCAATAACACAGGTGAGGATTCTAGGTGGCCAGTATATCACAAGTTGTTTTTTTTTTTAATTACCTATATTTTATAAAATAAAATAATAATAAATAAAATCATTTATTTCAGGTACGAGACCCATATTAAACAAAAATACAAACACATGTAATTAAAATTGCAGAATTACATTATGATTACATTCGAGACATTATTTAAAAACAAAAATAGAAAGACACAAATACAAACACATAAATAATTGAAATGTCAGAATTACAATAGCTAAACATTATCGAATTAAACTTGATTAAATTAAAAAGTCAAAAGTAAAATTATACAATCAATTCTGAATAAATAAATAAATATCATCAAAATAAATTCTCATACAAATAAAAACAAAAAAAAACTTGGTACTTCCTAAGTTTTTTTTTTAACATTTCGCTGTGTGAGGGTTTAGAATGGTGTAATGAATACGTGGTAATTTTTAGCGTGGTTGTCCGGTGTTTCCATAGTAATTAATTATTAAATTTTTAAGTAACGTTTATAATTATAATTAATAATGTACAATCCATGCTCATATCATATAGGTACGTACATTCGTAAGTGACCGTGTCTGTCTATCTGTTACAATTACAATAGGTATGACGACTGGCTAAAAAAAATATGATTCTGTTTAGTCCGTCAGGTAAATTAACGAAAAATATTGATACGTGGTTTTTGTTTTATCAAATTAATAAAAAGTTACGAGGAAAAAATGCGTCAAAGATTATGAGTTGCTTTTGACGTCACTTTTCAGTAAAAAATGTATCCAAGTGTGACGTCACACGAGTTTTCGACGCACTGTATCGTCTTCATTTTTTGTTAAGGTGAAAAAAAACACGTCCAAATTTTTTTTTGGAAAACTCTTTGACGGACTAATTAGATTTTTTTTTCGTCTGGGTCACATAATTATCAGGTACCTACTTACCTTTTTTCCGCAAAATTTAATCTAGATCCGTTTTATAGTTGTACTGGACAGAGGATTTTTTTTATCTCACCAGTACCGTACATGGGATAATTAACGACTCCGTGGGCGAAACCGCGGGCAAAAGCTAGCATTTACTTTAGAATAGTCCTTTTTTTCTTCTTTTTTCTGTTTAGTTTTAAGTTTTTTTATTGTGTAGTTTTAGGTTTTTTTTTTTTTATTCTTATTTTGATTTTGTTGTGTACACTTGCGGCTTAAGCCAAATAAATATGTTTTCTTTCTTTCTTTTTCTTTTTATATCCCTAAACTGTTTCAGAAACAAATCCGATCAACCGTACCTGATTAGACAAAAATCTCCGAACAGATGGCCAAAAAGCCGGGTAGCATCCGGACCAATTTGGACGTATGGTAAACCTACTCGGGGTAGCGTCGCCAAGGGAACGTGGGACCTTGAGCGATCCAAATATTTTCCCTCTCCATTCTCAGGATCATTATCGAAAAGAAATTAGATCTTCACTTTTATTATTACAATATAATAAATATATAAATCCATCATTAGATAAAAGTTCGTAAAGAACCCAATTATGAATCGTGTTACTCATTGGGTCGAGTGACTGCCTCCTTGGTCGCGTGGTTATAAGCATGACTGCCGAGTATGAGGTCCTGGGTTTGATTCCCGGGTTGGGCAAAGTGTTTTTGAGTTTTTCGCTTCACATTAGGCTAGTTGCTGCCAAACGCAATTCTTAAAGTATAAAAAATACAGGGTGTAAAAGACTTCATCAAGAAGCCGTCAACCAAGCATTCTGTACATCAAACTAAGTAACTTTACGCAATAATTATTGCTGGGAAACACTTTTTTTGGGGTGAAAAATCATGTTTTGTGGTAGAACTCAATGTAACGCACTCAAAACATTGTGCTGATGGATGGACTGAAAAAATCTTCATCATCAGCCTATAAATGTTCCCACTGCTGGGACACAGGGCTTCTCTCTGCGAGAGGGAATGGGCTAAAATATCTTACATTATTGTTATTGCAACCGAATTTTTTAGAAGTAATTAGCGATCGAAAGTTTGCGATTTTGTCGTTATCTATGTCGAGACGCCGGCTGGCCCTGGTATTAAAATATTCGTTTCTTCAACTACCGTTTCAAAAGAACGACAAATCGATAACAGTAATAGACCTGACGCCCGTAAATTCGACTCTCGTTTAAAAGAGTCCTCATTTCTGTTGAGGACACTCGCTCTGCATTTCAAGTTTCTCCGTTTAAAAACTTTTTCAATAACAATTTATTTAAAACTTCTGCTGTTATAGTAGGAAGTCCTTTTCTTCTTATTTTTTAGAATTATTAAATGCAAACAAGACATTGGTTTTGATGGTACGTAGTCATTGCTACCTAGACATCTGAGGTGGTTCGAACTTTCAAATTTGAAATCTTCCTTATAAATTCGCGTTCTCTGTAGTGTCGGACGTTAAGCTTAAGAATAGCACCATCCCATATCTTCCCGTGGGTGTAGTGAGAGGCGACTAAGGGATTACCAGAGAATGGGCAGCAGTGCTTTCTTTCCTTTTGTAACAACCGTACTGCGATCGCCAACCCGCCTGTCAAGCGTGGCGATTATGGCAAATACCCCCCTTTGGAGAGGCCCATGTCCAGTAGTAATATAATAATGTATTTATTTTCTCATCACAAACGTTACAGTGAACAGTAATTATTAAATCTAATACACAGGGAAAACATTTGTGAGAGACTGGTGCCCGAAATAGGTATACAATACCTGTGTTACGGGTCACCAGGCCCCCCAAGACTTACAGGTATAAAACTAATTTAGATTAATTACTAACAAAAATAGTAGTAGTGGACGTCTTTAGGCTGAAATGATGATTAAAATGTCCTGCGTATTATTGTTTGTTCATAGCAGGAATTGATGGACGCTACTGAAGGCCTTGTGGCTTCGTTCTGGGCCGATACCATTTAAATTTAAGAATGTACAAAGTGAGGATGAATTAAATGCTTATTACTCTTTCACGCAAAAACTACCGAACGAAATTGGATGAAATTTGTCACGCAGATAAGTTATAACCGGGATTAACATATAGAATACTTTCTGTACCGGGTTTGCGTCCCCAGGGGACAATAGGCGAGACGACAAAAAAAATATAATTAGTCCGACAGATAGATTTTCATAAAATATTGGACACAATATATTTTTTCGTTTTTCACGTAAACATAAATTGAAGACGATACAGTTCGTCAAAAACTCGTGTGACGTCACATTCGAGTACATTTTTTAATCAAACATGACGTCACAAGATGAGTGGGGCACTCATGATCTTTGATGCGTTTTATCTTCGTCAATTTTTATTAATTTGATAAAACAAAAAACACGTATCCAATATTTTTCGATAATCTAACTGACGGACTAAACAGAATCATATTTTTTTAATCGGTCGTCATCCCTATTCCTAAGCCGCGGGTATAAGCTAGTATCTCATTTGCCTATGATTACTCTGTTGCTCCTACGCTTTCAACTGGCAAATTAGTCAGAAATTGAAGTGATATTACACTCGACATAGTTTCAACCATAATGCCTAAGTCATAGAGTTAAAAGTGGTCATAGCAAAGAGCTTTATTTCAGCAATACATAGGTGAGATTAACGCAACCTGTTGGTAATATGCCTAGAGGTCATGTGTCTGGGGCAATGAAGTAAATAATTTAGCGTAAACTAGATTCAGGGTCTAGTGGGCTGGTTTGCAAGCAATTTCATTTAGAATGAAGACGTCTACTTCTCACGACGTATGTCGTGTAAAAGTAAAGATAGTCATTTTTCCCAGTCAATTTTCAAGCAGCTACAACTTAATATGAATTTGTGTGGTATACTTACTACCACTTGAAACCCGACTACTGAATAAAATGCTCTCAAAATGGTAAAGGAAAACATCGTGAGGAAACCGGCATGTCCTAGAACCAAAAATTCGAAGACATGTGACATCTACCAATCCGCACTGGGCCCGCGTGGTGGATATAGCCTATTCCCTCTCATTGAGAGGAGGCCGTGCGTGTCCCAGCAGTGGGAACATTATAGGCTGGTGATGATGATGATGATGAATAAAATGTAGCATAAGTTACCCGGAGCATAAGTTACCCGGGCCATAATAACGAATCGATTGACACTTTACTCATCAAATCCGGCTCGAAGGACCAATGTGTAGCTCGTAGATAGATGGTAGGTAGCTGATGAGGTGCTGGTACGTTGGTGCCGAGGAAGATGAGATAAAATAAAATATGGCAGGTAATAAAATGCACGTCTGTATTGTACCAGTGTCGCAGATGGAAGAGAATAGTGTTGCCACTATTTACATTAGGATTTACATTTTATGTTGGTGTTGCAAAATAATAAATAGAATCTCATACATGAGTTTAGGAGCTACGGTAGAACATACGTAATGCTAAAATAAAAACCCTTCTGCCGTAGTCGGGTAAAAACTATAAAGAATCACGTAACATACATGGGATATTTTCGGATACCACTGGGCGTGAAGAATTTAATATTTATTTGATGACGTCACTATTTGGACCACACTCTATAAGAACTTGGTAAAACCACAAAATTTTCTCCAGAAAACTCGGTAATAATCTTCTCAAACAGACAGTTCATTTTCAAAGTTCAATTGGAGTGGTGTGTCAATATGAAAAAACTTCCCAACTTGACTGGCACAAGTTACTTCGAGTTGTTTGAGAATTAGGGCGTGGATTCATTTGGGCACGTCCTAAAGGTCAGGACATATTGGCTGTGTTGAATTGAGGTTAATTTCCGGTGCAAACATCTTTATTTACAAAAAAAAACCGGTCAAGACTTGTGCACCGAAGGCTCCGTATAAACTTGTAGGTATTTTGTTATTATACTACATATTAACGGTTTTCATTTTTTTTCCTTTAGGTACATGTGCTGTAAGAAATTGCTTCTTGCCAAATTTCATGATTTTAGGTCAACGGGAAGTACCCTATAAATTTTGATTCACAGACCTTTGTCGGATGGGAAATCATCAAATGACTACTCCCGCTCTAGGCAGAGCAGGAGGGAGTGTCAGACTTTTACTGACTAAAACCCATCCATGTTCCTTCATCGCTCTTTTTGTTCCGGGGCCACGGTTTCTCTTTCGAACAGTCCCGCAACCCCGGCAGGCATCGGTCCTTGCGGACCCCTTTCTATTGCTGACTCTCTTTGAGGCGCGCGTGGAACACGAACGCACCGTGACTCACAGACCTGAGTATGTGAAATTAATTTCAGCTTGATATCTCCACGCGTTCCTAAGAAAAAGGGCCTAGACAGACGGATAACACCAATGTCAGACGTCACGGCATCACTCTCTCTTTCATATCATTCTTCTCACAATCCATGCATCTCTTCTTTGATCTTCTTCTCCCTCTCAATCACTCTTTTAGTCACATGCGTTATAAGTTGGTGCCAGTTAAGATGAGAATAGCGGTCATTGCCCTTCCCTTAATATATATTCGTACGAATCAAAACAAATAAACCATGTATCGTTTTTCATTACAAAAAATGTTGAAGATCACGATAGATGATGATTCCAGACTTGAACAGGCTTATTTTTGGTGTAATAAATGTAGGTGGGTCAATGACCGCTATTCTCATCCTAACTGGCACCAAATATGGCTTAAATTTCGAATAAATTTTGACTTTACTATTAACATTACCGCTAAAAGAACGTCACTCTATCTAAGCCCCCGCCAGCTTATTTGTTGAAACTTGGTTAAGTAAGTAAGTAAAATGTGGAAACAAAAAAGATACCTAATTTACTAAGACCAGAGAGAAACGCGAAACTTAATTTAAAGTTGTGTGGTTGATTGACAGACAGCACTACCTAAACCACAGAACACAAACACGAACAATGAAGCTCAGCTAGCTAAGAGTAACCATGTTGAGGCTGGCTTTCATTCTAACCGGATGCAGCTGAATACCATTATTTTACTTGAAGCGACGGTCTATCTAACCTCGACAACCCAGTTCATCATCATCATCATTTCAGCCAAAAGACGTCCACTGCTGGAGATAGGTCTCCCCCAAGTGTTCGTTTCGCATCCAGCGTGTATCCCCGCAACCTTTATCAGGTCATCGGTCCACCTAGTGGGAGGCCTTCCAACGCAACGTCTTCCGGTTCGCGGTCGCCACTCTAGAACTTTCACACAACCCAGCAACCCAGTTTGTACTGGGTAATACGGTACCACACCCTAGTAAGACTAATAGGACTGTCAGACTTGTAGGCTACTCACTACCTATAACGGCTGTCAAAGATCTATAAATGACAGCCAGGACCAACGGTTTTACGTACTTTCTGGTGGTCACCCATCCACGGATCAACCTAAGCAAGCGCGGCGGAAAAAGCGAGCTCCTCTTTTTTCGTCATTATGGAAGAATAATCGGTCTGCGCAGCCGAAAGAGTTCTGGCCGAAAGTGTTATATTCCATGAGACAATTGTGTCTTTCACGAAAACATATCGCTCCCCGGTGAAAAAAATTGTTATAACATGTCGTGACATCAGGGGCATAAGGTCGGATGTACAAATACAGAGAATTTGTACATCCAACGTGACTTATGTCATCGCACCACCCGTGACTACAGAAAACCGGCCAAGTGCGAGTCGGACTCGCGCGCGAAGTGTTCCATACGTAGAACGGTAGCGGGGTAGCCCTAATTTTTAATTTGTTTTTGGTCGAAAATCTACAGAGTGTAAAAGACCTCATCACGAAGCTGTCAACCAAGCATTTTGTACACCAAATTATGTAACTATACGCAAAAATTATTGCTGGGAACGACTTTTTTGTTGGGGTGAAAAATCATGTTTTGTGGTAGAACTCAATGTAACGCACTCGAAACATTGTGCTGATGCGATGGATGGATTGAATAGTACGGGGGTGGTTGTGGACTTTTTGACAAGGTTTTTTTTTAATGCAAGTTTTTAATGTAAGATTTTTACTTTACACACCAAAGTAAAAATCTTACATTAAAAACTTGCATTAAAAAACCGGCCAAGAGCGTGTCGGGCCACGCTCAGTGTAGGGTTCCGTAGTTTTCCGTCCGTCACAATAAATGTTCCCACTTATGAGGTTGTTTAAAGGTGGGTATCCATAATGTAAAAATGCTTGCATATACGAATATACTACAAATTTAGTCCAAAAATTATTTTGTACAACTTTTTGTCTTTTTTGTACAAAAACTGTTGTTTCCATCAAGTTCAAAATGATTTTCCTAGAAAGTCCTTTTAAAGTTCTACTTTTCAGATTTTTTTCATATTTTCTAAACTTATGGTTCAAAAGTTAGAGGGGGGGGGACACATTGTTTTTTACTTTTGGAGCGATTATTTCCGAAATTATTGACATTATCAAAAAATGATTTTAGAAAACCCCTATTCATTTTTAAATACCTTCCCAACAATATATCACACGTTAGGGCTAAAATAATAAAAAAAAATCACTTCCCAATTTACATATAGGGGGGCTACCCTAATATTTTTTTTTTTTTTCAAATTTTTATTTTACCACTTTGTCGGTATATTGGTACCAAATTTCAGCTTTCTAGTGCTAACGGTCACAGAGATTAAGCGAGGACGGACAGACATGGCGAAACTATAAGGGTTCCTAGTTGACTACGGAACCCTAAAAAAAACCTTGTCAAAAAGTTGAAACTTTGACCCCCAATATCTCCGTAACTAGAAGGTTCCCGGTATGGTGTGGAACAAAAACATGATCGCAATGACGAGGAGAATAAGTGCTTTTAGGCTTCATTAAGAGGTGTTTTACACCCTTTATTTGGTAAGTAGTTCCCGTTGACCTAGAATCACAAAATTTGACGAGAAGCAATGTCTTACAGCACAAACATGTAAAGGAAAATATCTAAAAACCGTAAAAATGTAGTTTAATAACAAAGACCTACAAGAGTATACGGAACCGTCGGTGCGCCAGTCGAACTCTCACTTGGCCGGTTTTTTATTTATTTTTTGTCATAGTGGCAACAGAAATACACATTCTGTGAAAATTTCAACTGTCTACCTATTACGGACATTAAGATAGACACACCAAAGGATAGATGGACGGACGGAACGAACAGCACAGGCTTACAGTTGGGCCGCTGAGAGAATGCGTTCCTGACGTCTGTCAGTTGGTACAAAAATTTAGCGCGAAATTATAACATTTATTGATAATTGATTTAATGATATCGTTTTTAATAATATTATTTGTTAAAAGGGCAAAAAGAGTAATAATAGGTAAGTTATATAAGCTATAAGTTATCTACCATCACCAATAATACCAAAACTCGCGACCTGTCAGGAACGCATTCTCTCAGCGGCCGAACTGTAGTAGGTAATAAAGTCCCGTTGGTAACCCTTCGAGTACGGAACCCTAGAAAACGTCACTGTCATACCACGTGAGATACTCGGATATGCTTCCATAATTGACAGACTGATTGACAATACACATCAGAAACCATTGATGATAAAATTCTTTCCTTCTTATTTATTAGTGTGGAGTTATGTTAGACCAGTATTTACTTCGATGTAACTGTACCGTTTTTGAGGTTTGCCTATGGTATATTTTTACTCCGGGTTGAAGAGGGGGCTAGAATAGGGTAGATGACAAAAAAAAATCGAATTTACCGTCAGATGGAGTCGTATTAAGCGCTTCTCCTGCACTTTTATTATGCGCACAGCCAAAGTGTGGCACTCTCTGCCTGCGTCTGTGTTCCCACCCACATTTAACCCGCCTGCCTTCAAAGCAAGAGTGAACAGGCATATTCTAGATACGCTCGTTCCATCATAGATCTCATCCATCGCTTTCCATCAGGCGTGATCGAGGTCAAGAGCAGGCCCATATTGAAAAAAAAAAGATGGATTTCCAAAAAATATTGGACACAGTCATATTTTTTCCTTTTTCACGTAATCAAAATATGAAGCCGATATAGCGCGTCAAAAACTCGTGTGGCGTCACATTTGAGTACATTTTTTACTCAAATGTGACATCACAAGCCCCCACTGATCTTTGACACGTTTTATCTTCGTCAATTTTTATTAATTTGATGAAACAAAAAACCACGTATCCAATATTTTTCGATAATCTAACTGACGGACTAAACAGAATCATATTTTAAGTCAGTCATCATCCTAATTTCATCCGATTTATGTATTCTGATTAAGATTAAGGAGCAAAGAGGTGCAACATTTGTCCTCTTGTTGGTCTAGTGGTCTCAAGTGCGACTATTGAGCGTGGTCCTGGGTTCGATTCCCAGATCGAGCAAAGTGGTATTTCCCTCGGGAATTTGTCAGTGGCAGCCACGGAGTCTGTATTTATGCCCGCTTAATAGTGTTACGTCGTACCCATACCTACAATACAAGTAGCTTCTAATAGTAGGTACCTACAACTAAGTAGGTAGGTAGTAGTAGGTATGTATCAAATGATGTAGGTACAAATTCGCAAACTACCTATAAAATACATCAGGAAGTTGTCATTGTAATTTCAACCGTACGCCCAGGGCATAAAGTACCTATTTCTTTCCTTTGTACAAAAGTTGTGGAAGTTTCGCGAAGGACAATGATCTAGTATGAATTGCCTAGAAAATTCTGGGAAGTTATGGATCTTTCTCAAACGTTCGGTCGTCACATAAATAGTCGACGTGTTTGCGGGAGCGGGCAGTATTGTCCGGTTAAGCAGACGACAACCTCTCTAGGTTGAACTGCGAGATGCCATTCCGCAAAAAAAAAGGGAGAGGGCTGTATTATTTTGGCTACAGTACGGAGCGAATCGAGGTGATCTAGTAAGTGCGATATCTAAGTGAATAGTGATCAGTAGTGTATTAGTGATAGAGTTTGAAGTGTTTTGTGATTATTTAAGTTATTCAGTTGTTTCATCGGTAGAAATTAATTTATCCCGTACCCAGCTCGTAACAATAGCAATAGGCTCACCCGCTATTACATAGGACTTAAACATAACTGGTGAAATGTGGGTGTAGTATTAGGTACACTTCTGCCTAACCCTTCGCGGGTTACAGGTGTCATGTCAGATTATTGAAAATATCTAAGGGGCCGCCTCCAAGAGCGAGAGAATCGCGGCGATATTATCGTCCTTGCCACGTTTTTCTATACTCTCTTTTGGGCCGCCTCCACGAGCTAGAGAATCGCGGCGATATGCCACGCCAAAATGGCCTGATGGAGGCCCACGCTCGTGACGCCACAACGCACTAAAAATTATAGCACGGTGTGACGTATTAAGAATTTTAAAAGCGTCGTATCTTCGTCAATTTTGGTTTACGTAACAAAATAAAAAATACGTGTCAAATATTTTTTGATAATCTTACTGACGGACTAATTCCACAATATATATTAATAATAATAATATATATAATAAATTGCCTATTTCCACTTTCTTTCAATCAGCAGGAGACAGAACGAAACAAGACCAATAAATAGGCACAAAGGGACGTTTACAACCGGGATAATCCCAGGCGACGCGGACGTAGCTAGTTTTCATATGCATAAAGATTACTCATGCTTGTAAAACTACTAAATCCAAGCTTTTCAAAGCATAACCTTTTCACTTGTGTTCCCCCACAAACTAAACAAAACATAAATAACTCAATCCTAAAGCACAAAATAAATAAACTAATGAAACTCACATAATGTTACCCTAATTAGTGCCAAGGTCAACACGAGACCAACACAAGGTCAAAACAGCTAACACAAGGTCAAATATTTGCTAACCCCCTTAGATGAGCCGTAATAGAGGAAATTATGGACGTGGTAAACTTATTAAGTGAAAGGGTGGAGCGTTTTATTCTATTAAGGAGAAAACTTCTTCATACTGCTCTGAACAAAACTTTCTGAAGGTTGAAGTCGTCTTCTAGGCTAACTGGATGCCGCTGAATAACCTTGTTGTATCCAACCATTATAAAGGTGAAAGTTTATAAGGATGGTGTTGTAACCTCACTATTTAGTAAGTAATTAGTGTGTACACCACTAGATATTATCTATGGTTCCGGTTTATGCCTGTCACTCCAGCTAGAGACACTACTATGTCTGATCCCGTCTGTGATACTTCTATTAAACTGTCCCTGTATTATAATGCTATAATTAGCCGTGTGGTATCCGGCATAGACGTGTGGACGTGTGGTGTTTACTCATCATAAAACTATCAACAGCTCTCCCAAACACTGTAAAGTTACAACAAATACTTTTAGATCGAGTGTCGAGCCATTACACTACAAAAGGCAGTATTAATAATACATCGACATCGATCCGACAGCCACTGTAGCGCTTTAACGCGATGTCAGCTTCGGTGACAAAAGCGATGCAGCATAATTATGCGAAATGGCTCAACGTTTATGGGCAGTTACATGAAGGGTGGAAGTAATTATACTTAGCTTCAGTCACCAGTTTTGTGATTGTATTTACGCTTACGCTGTACGCTTGTATTTTATGTGGGGGTATGGCAGAGGTATACCATTTCTGTTTATACTTTTAGTATTTCACCAGGGAAGCTTTTTTTAAACTTAGCTTTTTTAGTGTGGGGACACTATGAATTGAAAACATCGTGAGGAAGCCGTGTGGTATCCGGCATAGTAGAATAGTACCAACCCATTACACTCACGGGTGTCGTATAAGGCGACTAATGTCTGAGGCAGAACACCTTGCGCCTCCGTAGACCAGAGAATGGGCAGCAGCGTTTTCTGTTAGTCTTTCATCACTGCGATCTAAAATCCGCCTGCCAAGCGTGGAGATTACGGCAAATTCCTCCCATCATGGGAGAGGCTTATGTACAACAGTGGACTTTATGGGCTGTGGTTGTGGTGGTGGTGAGGAATCCAGAATCCCTGAGAGATATTTCTCGACGGCATGTAAAGCCAGGTCAAGAGGCGGGCGGAAAAAAACTCAGACACCTGGTTAGGCACTAACCTGCTAAGGAAAGACGATGAATTTCTGCTCAATGGTGCGCTTACAAACATATAAACTCACATGCACAAGCAATCAGACCATAGACAACTACCTGTAGGCCATACCTTCTTTAAGTATTTATTATTTTATCCATATCTGACCGTGGCATCACTCTGGGCCCTATCAGAATACCAGCGCTGTGACGTTTTTTAATGTTACAGCACCATGCTGAGATAGGGGCCTTTTGGCCTCGTACAGGACTAATTTCGTTTCTTTTTATTTAAATTTGTTTAATTTTTTATTAGTTGTACTGTTAGTTTAACCTTAGAACCATTTTAATTTGTGTTTTTTGTCCTGTGCGGGCTAATCAATGCTTTTTCTTTCTTTCTTTCTTTATACCTGTGTACATCTCGCTACATCGTTCTCACATAATGTACAGTCAAAGGTCAAAATTCCACTTCCACCGCAATGCACATTATCGTTTGCGCTATACGGGCGGCGGCGCCTATACACACATACGCATATTTATCCGTGTGAGTGATGTTCCAACGCTAACAACCAATTTGGCCACCGTATCACTTACACAACTCATAGAAATTTGTAATAACAATCTTAAGCGGGCAACAAGTTGCTAATGTGTAAGTGTTGTCAAACGTTCTTATAGAAGAAGGTCATAAGTACCACCAATATTGCTTTGCCATTGTGTTGCGAGATTGGCAGTCGACTTCTGACTGTTACTGTACAATCTCAACATGAATGATATAACCAAGATTAGGTAACAATATTCTGATATAAAAGAGTGTCCATGGAGTTTCTTGCCCGTTCTTCTCCATAGAGATCTACGCTTTGGAATGGGCAACTACAGTACTTTCACAATTTTTATATCCTTGTGACTGGGACTGTAGCTACAATTTCATTGTTGTCTTTGTTTCAGCAGTTTAAAAGTGCCTTGAATTGGCTTATTTGAAATAAATGCTTTGATTTTGATACAAATATTTGCTCTAAGACCCATCTGATCGGAGGATCCTCCCCTTTCAATGGAGTATTAAGAACTCTACGCTCTGATACTCACACTCTTGAACGTTCAAACATAAAAAAGAGTGTTAATAAAAACAAACAAACTCTTCAGGTTTATTATATTAGAATAGATATGCGAAAATAACTCGACTAAAAGTAATTTTCGTATCACAAACAATATATGAGTCAATAAAGATTCCGAGATAGCGGGGACGCACCGTAAACCTTCACTAACTTTTTATTAAACATTGCTAAATTACATGCGGGCTCTAGACATGTATATCTATAAAACTAACACTGTTTTAAACTTTCACGCTTTATACAAACTAGCTGGTAAATAATCAAATAACTTTTTCAGTTTAAAAGTTACACACGTGAGACACAACTTGCAGTTAGGCACATTTCACCGGGGCTTGTGGCACCCCGACTCCGACAGGTCAGGTTCGAAGAGGATAGCGGGGTCTATCAGCGAAGCGAGCGAACTAAGACCTCGGCATCCCCTTCATGGTAAGTTACTTTAAACCCTGCAAACAGAAATAGAAGCCCCGCGTATCAACAATCTAGTGGTTATTAAGCTTGTTTTAGTTTTTGAAGTGAAAACTTCTTTAGGCGCGTTGAGCACTTTTTGGGTGAAGGAAAAACATTGAACTCATCGTCACGTAACGTAACGTGCGGTGACGCTTCGTAGCCGTTTGTAGCACTTGTAGCATACGCTACAACGTAGCACCACATGGGCATGCGCAGGGCATTACCAGTGCTACGACTGGGGCGGGGCCGTTTTCACTTTTATCGGCAGTCCTCAAAGACTGCTTCGATTTTATTTTCTGGTACAAGTCTGGATGTCTCCTAAAGATAATTAACTCGAGGAAAGACCAATAACCCAAACTCAAAAGCAATAGGATAGTTTCCACCATTAATACATTGCAAATCTAATTAGTCCGTCAGTTAGAGCATGGAAAAATAATGGACACGTATTTTTTGTTTTTGTAAATCAATAAATATTGACAAAGATAAAACGCATCAAAACTCGGGAGTGGGGGCTTGTGACGTCGGAACGCACTAAAAATTATACCACGGCGTCATGTATTGAGAATTTTAAAAGCGTCGTATCTTGGTCGATATTTGTTTACGTAACAAAAGACAAAATATGGGTCAAATATTTTTTGATAATCTAACTGACGGATTAATTAGATTTTTTTAGTACACAGGCCTTTTACAGGCACTTTTGAAAGATGAAGCTACAGTTTCAGTCACAAGGCATAATAACTGTGAAAATACTGTATGTGCACATTCGTGTCCTACCTCCGACCAACGCGCACATCGAGTGAACTTTGATTCAGCCATTAGTCGTAGTCTAAGGTACCTACGTACACTGTCCGCCGCGGGAGACGGCCCGGGCGTCGAGGGCCACCACGCGGCCCCCGGCCACCGTAGACGCGGGCCTGAGGACGGTGGGCTACGGGCTAGCTCGCCGTCCGTTCATCTCATGACGATAGGCCGTGTCGACGGCGCGTTCATGTTCCACGTGCGCCTCAAAGAAAGTCAGCAAAAAGGAAGGGGTCCGCAAGGACCGATGCCTGCCGGGGTTTCGGGACTGTTCGAAAGAGATACCGAGGCCCCGGAACACAAAGGGCGATAAAGGAACATGGATGGGTTTTAGTCAGTAAAAGTCTGACACTCCCTCCTGCTCCACCCAGAGCGGGAGGAGTCATTTGATGGTTTCCTATCCGAAAAAAAAAGGTTACGTACACTGCACATATCCTTACTGCTGTCTGCATAGAACTATTGTGAACCTCATCTTAACGTAATTTGACCCATAAGGGGCTGGCAAAACCAAATTTGTTGAAATTTATGTTATTTAAGCAGTTTTTTAAGAAAAACTACTTGTTCTAGCACATCAAAAAATATATGTTAATATTCATCATATTTCAAAGACCTTGGACAGACTCAATACATAATTGGACAAAATCGGCTCGATAGAAAATAATTGCAAAGATTGGTCTTATTATTATCATTAACGGTTCTACGTCTTTATTTTTTGACGTATGGGTCTGCAATTTAAAACATTAAATCAACATATTCATACCTAAACCGCTAACGAGTCATAGTTCACCAAAAAATCCACACTTTTTTTTTATTTTAATATTTAGTCGTTATTTTCTTCTAAAAACTGGCCACCCAGTAATAGTGACGTCTCGTTTACTCTCATACAAATAGACAGTGGTGTCGATTCTGTTGTGCACAAACTAAACTCATTTTAGGCTATTGCTATCTTTTTCTCTATAATAAAACGAGAAAGAGACAGACGTATTTTAGAGGTGTCAAATTTAATTGGAACTAATATTTCCATACAAATGAAGGGTGCACGTAAAAACATGCCGACTAAAAACACGGTGAAGCGCAAGGCATATACTAATTTGACATCTCTAACTTAGTTCATAGTTATAGCCACCCTTTTCTCGCACTGCCTTTTAGTAAAAGATAGCAATAGCCTAAATTAAGTTTAGTTTGTGCACAACAGAATCGACACCACTGTGCGCGATTTTGGTGTTGACAGCGCCTTCAAGCAGTCTGTCCAGGGTAGCAGGAAGCCATCAAACCCACTTTGGCTGATGAACATGCTAGATTTTATGGTTTTGTTATGTTACGTAAAATAACATAGTCCACAGCGAGTCTAACAAACTGTGTCACGTGCATTACAAATCGCATAATACAATCTCCTTTGTCACTTACATCCTTTATCTTGTGAACCGCCAAAACTCATGAAATCCCTGGACAGCAATAAAGTTTACGGTCCAAACAATAAAACCTTTTAGGTAGAAAATTACGTTTTGTACACAAAGTATGTACAATTTCAGGTGTAGGATAAAATGTACGTACCTATTCACTTTTTTCGCGATTAAGTGTCGTGATTTTTGATGCTGTCCAAAAAAAATTTTGTTCGCCAGCTATAATTTTTACGTAGAGTTAGTTGGTTAGTCAAGACAAAGTTAAAAAAGAAAAATGGCGGTAAATGTGATACAAAAGGTGTACGAAATAACGATACAATATAGCGTGCAAATATTAATAAACACAAATGTAGAAAAAGGTAGGTAACTAAATAAGGTGGGATATTTCTAAGTTTAATTAACTCAACACAATACAAAATGTTGCTGTAAATAATGCTAACGAATTGTTAACGTAATAAAGTATTTTAATTATATTAAGTATTATTTGTTGTATTAAGTATTTTTATTATAAGTTTTTTTTTTTCTTGTTTTTTTTTATTATTATGTTATGTTATGTTATAATTTATAAGAAATTAATATAACACAAAATAAGATATTGTTCTATCACAGTTACATTAAAGATTTCAATTTGATTTGATTTGTGTACAATACTATTTTTAAATTCTTTTAAATTATTTATTTTTGTATGATTATTTAGACATATATTTAATAAGAATTGGTATTGTGTGCATGAAACTGTTTTGGGATTATGTATTTATCTATACTAATATTATAAAGAGGTAACATTTGTTTGTAAGTTTGTAAGTTTGTATGTAGGGGGTAATCTCCGGAAGTAATGAACCGATTTCAAAAATTCTTTCACCATTAGAAAGCTACATTCACCCTGAGTGACATAGGCTATATTTTATCACCGTACTCCCATGGGAACGGGAACTACGCGGGTGAAACCGCGTGACGTCCGCTAGTAATTACTATATTGGGAAATAAAGGCTATATTTATTTACTAGCTGATGCCCGCGGGTTCGCCCGCTTGACAAATTATAAACTAAAACCTTCCTCTTGAATCACTCTATCATTAAAAAAACCTGCATCAAAATCCGTTGCGTAGTTTTAAAGATCTAAGCATACATAGATACAGATAGACGCGCCAGGGGACTTAGTTTTATGATATGTAGTGATTTTAAGATATTGTTTAAATATAAAAACACAACATCATATCATGTAGGTAATGTTGTTTGTTGTGGAAGTTGACGACTTCGTTAAAAGCCTGTTTTTGGGTTGCATGCAGCATTAGGAAGCTGGGAGACAAACCACCTCTCAATGAGAGGGAGTGGGACATAATCCACCACACGTCCAAACTCAGGAATCTAACCCTTGTATTTCAGCACCCCTAGCCAAGTTACAAACGTTTCGTATCGATTCTCTTTTTACAATCGTAAACGCCTCGGCGTAAGCGATTGTAGAAAGTGCTAAATTGGTAGCCAAGTTGACACGACTGAGTCGATTGCTCATTCTGTAATGTCTGTAGAAAAAACCTACACTTTATAGTGAGCGTTCCAACCAAAGAGTTTAGCGATCAACATTGTAGAAACGATAAAATTCTATTCTATCATTTTGAACGATGTAAACTTGTCTACGAATTATCTATTCGTTTGTGTTGATCACGTGATTTAACGTTGAGATGATGTCATTCCCATTCATTTGAATAGTTTTCTACTAGCGTTAACGATTGTAGATTGTCAACTTGGCTAGGGGTTGGTTCGTAATAACAAGCTCTACAAGCTTTAAAAACAAGTTTAAATATAAACAAAAACATCTGTTTTTCCATGCTTTTATTTGCTATCAGACGAGTCAATGAACCCACAGCACACAATACAAAACTAACCTTAACTGCACAGTACAAAGTTTAATATCTAACGCGCTGTTTTCAAGTGCAAAGCTAAGTGAATATGCACTTTTAACATGTTTTAGATAAGGTTTAAATTAGTTTGGAAATGATTATTTCTTTGTGGAGTTCGCGAAATGGTTGTCACGCGATACAGATACTAACTTTAGTATATTTTAGCACGCACGACGATTTCCGTTTATAGGAAAAGTCTTTTATGACATAGATAACTATGTTCAAGGCATTCTGCCAGACGTTCTACACGAGGGGCTTATGAGCAAACGTTACACAGGAGGCCTACAATGCCTTGCGCGTCTAGTACAATAATGTGTTCAGTATGCCTATTACGTATCTTTCTGATATCCAGTGACTATCAAGCTTCGGTTGTACACCGAACTTTGATGACAACTGAGAATGTCCTAATAATGGTATTACGTATCACACTGAGTGGATATCACTTTACTGTGACTAACAGCCCGAGTACAGTGTAACGTTTTTCACGAAAGCTACTTCGTCATCAATTTACTGTCCACTATGCTTACATAATCGAAATAATATAAGTATCGATACGAAAGCGTCTGTCAAAATGAGTTGCGGTGACTATCAGCCACGATGACAACCAATGACGTCATATTTGATCGCGACTGGTCATACATAATACGAAACAAACGTTTTGACAGTTAATTAATGGACACTGAGCCCAGTTACTATAATTTCGAACTGTCATCAGAGATACGCCCCTACAGGGCTCTGTTTCGACTCCCTTGATATTGCAATGCATCTGGCATGTTTACTGACGCCATCATAGATGACTTCTACGCAATTACGCGTAAAAAAGTTGCGTCGGTGGTGCGACGAGTACGGGAGAGCCCGAATACCGTTCTCAGGATGATTCGCGAGAGAACCGAAACTGTTCTGCTCAGTAGGTTCACTGAACTCCATGTGTTGCGGGACCGGTGAGCCTACTGTGCAGGGGTAGACGGTGTGTCCAGTTTGTTGTTGTTACTTTTAATTACTAACAATAGATATAAGCCAAATTCTTGTTACTAACAATCTTGCCCTTTTTTTTTGGATGGGAAATCATCAAATGACTCCTCCAGCTCTGGGCGGAGCAGGAGGGAGTGTCAGACTTTTACTGACTAAAATCCATCCATGTTCCTTCATCGCCCTTAGTGTTCCGGGGCCACGGTATCTCTTTCGAACAGTCCCGCAACCCCGGGAGTATGAGGTCCTGAGTTCGATTTTCGGGTCAGGCTAAGTGTTATTGTAGTGCCGATAGAACCTGGCCCGAATATACCCAAACATTACCGAAGCAGCATAAGATTTACATATTCGCCACGATTTACACCAAGCCAGTTGGTCTCGGGGCACAGAGCGCTGGGTTACAATCTCGTGACTTCGAGTTCAATTCCAGCATAAGGATTTTCTTTTTATGAATCAAGTCATTTTCTTTTATTTAATGTGTTTGTTTTTATATTGACTGCTTACTTTTTTTATCACAAACCCAGTAGCAGCCACAGAGTCTGGATTTGAGCCCGGTTGATGGCAATAGTCTCACTCCCTATTTATATATTGCTGGACATTACACACAGCGCCATCTAGTGCCACACTAAGCAACGAGGCTTGTGTCGTGGACACCAGATAGTTGATATACTACATAACACACACACACACACACTGTTATAACATACTCACACACCCACTAACTCCTCAGGCACACACACTCTCACACGCTGTATTCTTTGCTATGTATAGATGTTAAATTGTAAATCCTTAATTGGCTGTAGGATTAGTTAGAATAGTTTAGGTTAAGATTGTAAAGAGCTGTGGATTTTGTGATAAATAAATAAATAAATAAATATACTTTTTGTTTGTAAATACATACTTATTATACATATAAACATCCATGAATCGGAAACAAATGTCCATGCTCATCACACAAATATTTGCTCCGACCGGGATTCGAACCCGCGACCCTAAGAACGTAAGGCAGCCTCACTAGCGCTGCGCCAATCAGGTCGTCTATTACATGTGACTTAAACAAACTGACGAAATATGTGTGTACTTTTAGATACATGGGTGTACTTTTAGATACACCCCTGGCTAACCCGTGGGGGATTACAGGCGTGGTATATATATATACTACTACCTACCTATATATACCTACTTTACTAAAAATATTTACTTAGTCTTGAATGAGAGTTCCATTTCTAAATATAAGGAATTTAATAATAAATTCTATATTTGTAACGCGAATTTTTCCAACAATTTAACATTCAGCCCACGGTTTTTCTCGCATATTTTAATTACGCAAAAGAATATCTTTTCAGGAATATTTTTTCATTAAATTTGCGAAAACTGGAGTCTGGGCCGATTCGTAATGGGCCGATTGAAAATATAAACACTCATAATTGCATACAAATTCCAACCTTTACGCCTTATAAGTTAAGTCTCTTTTAGTAGAACGGAATCCCTTTGATAAGAGATAGGCCAACGACGCAGTCATTCTAATTTTAAATGACCTTTTTTTATTCCTTTGAATCCTAACTATAGTTGGTGCCAGTTAAGATGAGAATAGCGGTCATTGCCCTTTCCCTAATGTCTCTTCGTACGAACCAAAATAAATAAACCATATATCGTTTTTCATTACAAAAAATATTGAAGATAAAATCTCAGTTTAGAAGTGTGATTATGGTTTAGATATGGCCACAAAATTAAAAAAGATATATGCCCGAGAAAGTTTGATTAATTCTCTATGGAGTGCTCAAAATAAAAATCAAAATTTTTCTTATATTTGAGTGCTAGACTCTTAAAACACTCAAAAACAAGAAAATTTGTAATAGCCCTCTTAACTGGCACGCACTATAGTCCTAACTTCCTAACTAATATTATAAATGGGAAAGTAAGTTTGTTTGTTTGTGTATTACCTTTTTACGCATAGACTACTTAAGCGATTATCCTGAAATGTCGTTGTTCATCCCGAAAAAAAGCACTGTTCCCGTGGAAAACAATAATGTTCTTAATAGATGGCGCCACGAGTCTTTCGAATCATGATTGATTAATTATAGGTTATATAATGTATGTTGTGTGTGTGGTGTATATAATGTATGTGTGTAATGTAATTATACGTTGATTAATAGCCAACAACGTGATAGCCAACAACGTGACGAATTTCGCCTCTATGTCCGCCGAACATATACCGCTTTAATGCACAAAAGTGTGTTTCACATGGGTCCCGTAATTTTCAATAAATTACCTAAAGAAATTAGGGCAATGAGTACTGCCTTATTTATGAAAAGCCTAAAGAGCCTTTTAGTTAATAAATGTAACTATAACTTGAATGACTTCTTAAACGATAATTTCTCCAAACTTAAGACCTTACAGTGACATCAATTAATAACAATTATTATATATCTTTAAATAATGTAATAATTCTAGATCTAAATGACATTGAATTAATTGAAATATAACTATTATTAAATAAATAACTAATCTGTATGACATTCCATTAATTTAATCTCGAATCTAATATCTAAAGTAATTTAATCTTAAAATATTTTATGATGGTTTTTATTTATTTTTATTTATTGTACATTTAATTAGCTGACTTTATATTTGTTATTTGTATTTCATGACTGTATAGATTTTGCATGCCTTACGGTAGAAACGCTTGAAACATGTAAATTTTTAATAAGACCATTGTAACAGTGTTTTCGGCAAAAATAAATGATTTGATTTAATTATAAATGGTGTAAAAAGACTCTTAACGAAGCCGAAAGGCACTTGTTCTCCTCATCATTGCGATATTTTTTTTGTTCTACACCATACCTGGGAACTTTCTAGTTACGGAGATATTGGGGGTCAAAGTTCCAACTTTTCGACACCTGGAACACAATGGGCCTTATCAGAAGGCTTAAAGTCACCCAAAGAGCAATGGAGGGGGCTATGCTCGAAGTTTCCTTGCGTGATCGAATCAGAAATGAAGACATCCGCAAGAGAATCAAGGTTACCGACGTAGCCCGAAAAATTGACAAACTTAAGTGGCAGTGTGCAGCACATTGCTTGCAGAACGGATGGCCTATGGGGCCGAAAAGTTCTGGAGTGGCGACCGCGAACCGGAAGACGTTGTTAGAAGACCTCCCACTAGGTGAACCGATGATCTGGTGTAGGTTTCGGGAATCAGCTGGATGCCAGTCGCACGGGATCGGTCAATGTTGCGACACTTGGGGGAGGCCTATGTCCAGCAGTGGACGTCTTTCGGCTGAAATGATGATGATGAATTATTTATACTTCTAGTTGTATTACGTATTTAATGTGCATAATATATTTTTTACGGTCTTACATACAAGTAGCAAATACATGTTATTATGTGTTATTAAATATAATATTCTAAAAACGATATATGTTAGGTAGAACATTGTATAATAAAATATTCTCGCTTTACATAGCAACGTAATTTGGTTTTTTATTTCACGGTACATAAAACTACATTATATTTACATTATTACATGATATTATTATTATTTACATTATATTCGCGCGTATTAGAACGAGTTAGTTCGACGATAAAATTTGAAGAGAACAGTTTGATTGTAAAAAGTCGTACCGTATAGAGGAGGGTGACAGACACAGGTGGCCTATTTGTGTAGTTCTACAGAGAGGTCAAGTAAGTAATACTCCCCACCGGCGTGCGTGTATGATCAGCACCCCTAGCCAAGTTGACAATCTACAATCGTTAACGCTAGTAGAAAACTATTCATATGAATGGGAATGACATCATCTCAACGTTAAATCACGTGATCAACACAAACGAATACAAAATTCGTAGACAAGTTTACATCGTTCAAAATTATAGAATAGAATGTTATCGTTTCTACAATGTTGATCGCTAAACTCTTTGGTAGGAACGCTCACCATAGAATAAAGTGTAGGTTTTTTCTACAGACATTAGAGAACGAGCGATCGACTCAGTCGTGTCAACTTGGCTACCAATTTAGCGCTTTTACAATCGCTTACGCCGAGGCGTTTACGATTGTAGAAAGAGAATCGATACGAATCGTTTGTAACTTGGCTAGGGGTGCAGATCAGTTTCGCATGGAGAAGAATGGGCAAGAAACTCCATAGCATCGGGCAGTAGTTGTCCGGCATTTTGCTAAACGGACCTATTTGCCGCAGATGTGAAACAAACAATGTAACATGTTTTGTGTACTATCGAGAACAATCCCACCTGATCACCACTAAGCTAATTTTTGCTTGCACTTACAACATAAAAACGCTCTCTAGCCCCGCCCCCTTGACTTTGTACAGAAATAATGAATGACAAGATACCGACTGGCCGAGCGCACTGACAACGCACGCCAATGTAATGTACATTGGCGTGCGTCGTCAGTGCGCTCGGCATGTGAATCCTTTTGTGCTATTTGTTTTAAATAGATACCTACCTTTGGGCGCCAAAATGTCATTTTCTAAGTAAATTTTTCCTTTAAATTAACATAAATCAGTCTTTTAATGAGTCTTATAATAAAACTAACTGTAAGTAACTCTTTTATAAGCTAATTAGAAACTATATCACAATAGCTGAAATAGAAAAATAACCTAAAATGTAAACATTGGTGTTGATTCTGTTGTGCATGAACTAAAATTAATTTAGGCTATTGCTATCTTTTACTAAAAGGCAGTGCGAGAAAAGGACGGCTATAGCTATGAACTAAATTAGAGATGTCAAACTTGTTTATGCCTTGCGCTTCACCGTGTTTTTAGCAATGATATATAAACTATAGATACGTTGTCCACACTCTAAAATGACAACATGAAATGAAGCCAATTGGCCACATCGCGCTTAGTTACGCACCAACCTGTCGCGCGACGCTACGTTTGTTTATAATTTAATAAATCCTGTGACGTGATTGAAGATGTATATTTATCTCCCTCTCGCAACAGGCATCCCGCCGTTCGGTGTCATATTTTCTTTCTCTTTCTTCACGCTTATAAGTAGTTCTAGTATTTTCGCCGTTTTTAAGCGCCGCGATGTTGGTTCATGACGTGTCTATATATAATACGTCATTGGTTTTTAGTCGACATGTTATTACGTGCACCCATCATTTGTATGGAAATATTAGTTCCATCAAAATTTGACAGCTCTAAATTACGCCTGTCTCTTTCTCGTTTTATTAGAGAGAAAAATATAACAATAGCCTAAATTAAGTTTAGTTTGTGCACAACAAAATCGATACCATTATCTGATTTTACCAATTTGGTCATTGCTGGGAGACGTGAAAATTCGGCCCGTGAAACTTACCCAAATGCTCTAATTTATGGCTAAATTCTAGCCCTGTAACTCCAGGCCCAAGTTTCTATGGAGTTTGGAACTTCTCCTTTTTCATCATTTTAATTTCAGAAAAAAAATGGTGCTTTCCCAAAATTCCAAAACAATAATTATTGAAAAAAATATGGCAGAAGAAGACCAATATACTTATAAGGAACCAACTATAGCAGAGCCATATAAAAGAGTTTATTTACTGGAAAATATAGTTTTCCTCACATATTGTCACTTGGCAGGAATGTATGGACTATACCTATGTTTAACATCGGCTAAATGGAGTACCATCATATTCAGTAAGTTTTTTTTTTAAACAATAGGTATTATACTAGTCGCGGCACGTAACTCTAGCGCTGAACGAAACGTGGAGGGGATAGCTGCGCATGATACGACTGGCGAGCCAATAGGTGCAACGTACGCCGCAAGACATTCTTATTTTTTACTTCTGTGCAATAACGGTCAGCGCTAGAGTTTCGTGCCACGACCTGTACTGTCTCAGTGGTCTATTTGGCTAAGCATGATGTCCTGGATTCCATTCCCGGGTCAAGCAAAGTTTTTTCTCAGTAACAGCCACGGAGTCTGGATTTGCGCCCGATTGATTTCAATAGGCTCACCCCATATTTTAAGGCACTTTAACATAACGCAATGTGCCCCGCTTGGGATTTGCTATATACGTATACAGGGTCGAATTTTTCAATGCCACCTGGAGGGAAAGTACTCTAAATACTGGAGTTAGCAAATTTAACTCTAAGGAAACATTTCTTTTTTTTTTTTTAAAGAAACAAATCTGCATTTACAGATTTTCGAAAATAGTTTGCCACACTCGGGAATCGAACCGACTAAAGTTCCCAAAAATAACATCCTGTACTTTATTACATCAATCGATAGGGTCAATTATATGGATCAAATCTCTCTAAAAAACATGATAAATTAAACGATCGTTCATTCAATTTGAAAAAAAAAACCCAAAAAATCATGAAATCAAAAAACTAAGAAACTAAACTTAGAAATTTAAGGGGCTCGTGACGTCAGAACGCACTAAAAATTATACCACGACGTGACGTATTGAGAATTTTAAAAGCATCGTATCTTCGCTAATTTTGGTTTCCGTAACAAAAGAAAAAATACCGGTCAAATATTTTTTGATAATCTAACTGATGGACTAATTAGATTTTTTCAGTACACAAGCCTTCATAGGTAGGTACAATCGTGGTCTTTTCCGCCTGACCATTTAATTTTTGTCTCGCTTAAATCATGCGGAGGCGCCAAGCCACACCCCCTTAAAGTTTAGGCCTATTAGGAAAGCATCAACTTTGGCGCGCATAATAACAATAACTCTTGTTTGGCGTGAGTCGTCAGTGCGCTCGGCCGATCGGTATCTTTTCATTCATTATTTCTATACAAAGTCAACGGGGCGGGGCTAGAGAGCGTTTCTATGTTGTAAGTGCAAGCAAAAATTAGCTTAGTGGTGATCAGGCGGGAGTGTCTCGATATTACATACATACTGTAGAAGAAATTTTGTGTAAGGAAACGTTTTAATTTATATTTATAAATTTTCGAACACTTTTTGTATAGCGTTTGCAAGTCCTCTGCAAGTTCTGGTTCTGGTCTGGTCCTCTGGTTTTTTTTGACGTGATAACGTCATATTATTATAAATCGATGAACACCGGCTGCACGCACGAAAAAGTGTCACACCGTTCTGTCGATCAACGCGCCCAGCCCAAAACCCTTGAACCTAGAAAACTGAAATTTTGTACAATGTTTCCCTTTTTAATGTAGACTAGAAATATGGAAGGATTTTTTGAAATTCAACCCCTAAGGGAGTTAAATAGGGGATGAAAGTTTGTATGAAAGTCCGTCAGTTTTAAAGTTAGGATCTTAAAATTTTGTGTTTAGGCTGACGATTGAAAATTGATTTATACATGTCTCAGCGTTTTTGAGAATTCTATCCCCAAAGGGTTAAAAAAAGGGGATGAAGTTGTGTATGGAAAGTTCTTAATTATCGAAGTAAAAATCACAAAATCTAGGCGTATGGTTGGAAGCTAACGCAACGTTGTTGTTAGAATTTCAAACCTTAAGGAGGTGAAAAGAATTTTGTTTTTTAAGTTAAAATCACTAATATCATGAAAAATTACGTTATCACGTAAAATCAGTTTTATAAAAAAACATATGATTCACTGCAATAAAACAAAACCAGAAAAATATATGATATTCTTCAGGATATATGCTAGTACGATAGTGTTTTGAAAACATAATACAACTTATTTTACTCGAAAAAAAAATCACGAACTTATCTCTGAAACAATATTTTAACTAGTAAAAACCATACTAAAATACTTGCGATCATTCTGATTTTTTTGGCAAATAATTCTACAAGCAACATACTAGCATCTTAGTGTTTTATTTTTGTATTCCAATCAATAGATTTTTTGTAAGTCGCAAAAAAAAACACTTATTTCTATTCGGCCCGCAGTGACTGACGTAACAGCCACTTTGTAGTGCAAGCTATTCTAACAGTATTTCAAACGAAGTTTGAACCCCACCACAAATAGAGTTGCTAATATAGCTCCTGTAGTCGCCTTAATGAAAAAATCTAGTATCACTACACATTTTCTATTTTTTATTACAGCGTGCATTTCGTACATCGGTACTCTTTTAGGCTTAACAGCTGGAGCTCACCGTCTATTTTCTCACAAGTCCTACAAAGCTAAAAAACCTCTCCAGATCTTCCTGATGCTATGCCACTGTCTAGCGTACCAGCGATCCTTAGTCACATGGATACGGGACCACAGGCTCCACCATAAATACAGTGATACGGACGCAGACCCCCATAACGTCAATAGAAGTTTTTTTTTCTCCCATATTGGATGGTTGCTGGTGAAATATCACCCTGAAGTGTTGAAGAAGATGGGGTCTGTGGAAATGAGGGATGTATATAGCAATGAGGTTGTGATGTTTCAAAAGAGGTGAGTGTTTTGTTTATTAACTTTTTGGACGCCATCGTCTCATAAAGGGTGTAAAACACCTCTCGAAGCCGAAAGGCACTTGTTTTCCCCGTCATTGCGATTATTTTTTTGTTCTACACCATACCTGGGAACCTTAGATTGGGGGTCAAAGTTCCAACTTTTTGACAAGTTTTTTTTTTAATACTAGTTTTTACTTGAAGATTTTTACTTTAAACACCTCCACGACCCCCGTACTATCCAATCCACACAATGTTTTGAGTGTGTTACATTGAGTTCTAAAACAAAACATTATTTTTCATCCCAAAAAAAAAGTCGTTTCCCAGGAATAATTTTTGCATGAAGTTACTTAGTTTGATGTACAGAATGCTTGGTTGACGGCTTTGTAATGAGGTTGTTTACACCCTGCATACACCATTCGAAAGAGCTTTCAATAAGTTATCGACGCATTTTTAATTTTCTAATTAAGCTATTGACTTTAATTTTTTTAATCAAATATTATAGTCGTATTTTGTCACAGGTAAATTCTTATTGAAAAAACACAACACTTTTAAGTTTTTATCCCATAAGTCTGTTTCTCATCCGAATTCGCGAAGTATCAGCCCTGCTGTGGAGAATAGTCTTTCAGATGGCACCGTTGAAGGTTTTATGGATAAATATTAAAAATGCGGAAACGAAACTGTTAAAAATATTGGAAAAGAATGAATCGCAAAATATCGTATCATAATGTTTACGATAACGAATGATCGTAAAAAATACTATAATCGCCGATTTAAGATTATAGGTTCCCAGGTATGGTATAGAGCAAAAAAAATATCGCAGTGACGAGGAGAACAAGTGCCTTTCGGCTTCGTTAAGAGTTGTTTTACACCCTTTATCTTATTGCCATTGGTTACCTAGAAAATCATAACTTCGGTGTCCAATCAGGCACACATTTAGATCAATAATTCCGAACAGACTACCAATTAGCAAAAGTGGTGCTAATAGCAAAAGTTATCTTTGCAAGTCTCTATCCAATAGTGTATATCTTATGGCTATTAGTTGCCCGTAAAAACTCTTAATTGGTTGAAAATAAAATTTAAATTTCGATGTCCAACTAGTCAGCTATTTAAGTCAATGACTCATAACGGACATTGAATTGGCGAAAGTCGTGTTACTGGCAAAGGTTCTCCTTAAAAAGCTCTATGTAATAGATTATACGTTATTACTATTGGTAACCCAGAAGACCTTAATTGGTTGGAACATTTTTAAGTACAAAAGATATACTTTCGAAACAAAACGGACTCGAAAAATAGTTTAATTTTGTACATAAAAATTAACAAAGCTGATAAAAATGGCTATGAAACGTTTTTTTATTTTAAATCTCTAACTTAGAAGTAAAATAACACCGAACGGACTGCGAATTGTCAAAAGTCGTGTGTTAGTAGCAAAGATTCTCCTTAAAAAGTTATTTTCAATTATGTCATCAAAAATAAAATCAAATTATGTATCTTATGGCTATGGGACCTTGGGGCAGATGCTCATACTTCGAGCCCATTCTCCTTTAATCGATTTTAATCCTATCAAAATAAATCTTTTATTTTTCAGAAACAAACTGTGGCTTCTGCCCCTAATGGCGTTTGTAATCCCTTCAGTCATACCCTGGCTCCTCGGAGACACCTTCACCAATTCCTGGCACCTGAACATCTTTCGTTACTTACTGACGAGCCACATAACATTTTTGACCAACAGCCTAGCCCATTCCTGGGGCTATAGACCATATGACAAGACCATTACAGCTGGTCAGAGTCTCCCTATCATTGTCATGACTATGGGTGAAGGATTCCACAATTATCATCACGCTTTTCCAGGGGATTATAGGACAGGAGAATTAGGAAATAATAGCTTGAATTTTGTAACGAAAGTGATAGATTTTTTTGAAATGGTGGGGTTGGCTTATGACTTGAAGAGTGCGTCTGTTGAGACGGTTGAATGTAGAAAAGGAAGGACTGGTGATGGGACTGATCTATGGGGTAGAGAGAAAGAAAAATAAATGAGTTAAATTATGTGACTAATAGAGAGAAAAGTTAGTCAGAGATGAATCCTAATACTACACCCACTTTTTGACAATTATTTCACCACATAGTTATTTAAAACCAGCGTCGGACACTAGCTGCTCGGCAGTTTACTAAACTGGGTATATTTGACGCCGCCGTGAGACATATAATATTATTTTGGAGTTTTTTGGCCAAAGTTGGATATGCTAGCCACTTGAGAGCACATGAAAGAGCAGCGCACCAAAGCTCTCTACAACCACACTAGAAAGCCATCGAATGCAATCACTGTGGCCGAAATCGGCTAGATGGCATCATCACCATCATCAATATTATTTTACAAAATCTCTTTAGATTTTAAGTTACATTTTATTTTTTGCTGTGTGAATTTGTGGCATGTGCCAAATAAATTATGTTTTATTTCGTTGTTCTTTCTTTCTAATAATAATTTAAAGAAAAACAAAAAACCCGACTGCGTGAAAACTAATTTTAAAAAATACGTGAAGGAATTAACTAAAACTAAAAAGAAATAAACAAGCCCAGTAGTTCAGAATTCTGTTAAGTAATACTTAATAACTACACAATTGAAATAGTTTTATAATCGATACACACATAAAACAAATCATAAATTCTAATGCAGAACAGAACGACTCACAGTCGGGGCCCCTTGGGAAGATTTGATTGGTAAAATTTAAATGGGCCCCGACTGTGAGACTGTGGTGAATTTTGATTACTGTTATGTCTTTAGTGACACTCGCAAGGTTAAGACGAATCGATTGACGTAAGAATTATCAAAATCGGCCTACGCATTTGTTCTCTAGAACGCCACATAGAAACAAACATACATACATGCATACATAGATAGACTGATAAACACATTACCCTCCTTTGCGACGCGCAGTCGGGTAAAAACAACTTAATTAAATATTCTTTGAAAAGTCCTCCCTTCAACGTACATACAATCCCGACATTTTCCTACAAACGATTATATCTCCCACCGATTATATACCAATTCCACCACACCTAAGGATGCGTGTAAATACTTACCTTTACCGAGAACAGAAACTACGCACGCGTGCCTAAATGCGCTTAGTTCGGTAAATGATCAAAGACTCAAAGATATTGCTCAATGAATAAAATCGGTCGAGATTAGAAACGTTGATTGAATACGTTTAAATATGATGTAACATTGTGCTTGTGTGGAGTTAAAGGGTTGAGAATTGGAAGCATAGTACATTTACGGCACAGTGGCTGAGTGATTGACTGCTGCGCTGCGAGTCGCGGGTTCGATACCAGCACGGAACAAATATTTGTGAAGTCCTACGGATAGCTGTTACACTCTCTCCCGCTAAGAGGAGGCCTGTGTCCCAGCAGAGGGATCAGTTTAGGCAGGAAAATCAGAGAATAGTCAAAATTATTTAATTTAAAAACTGTTTTATGCTTTCATGGCTTAATTTATTTACCATCCACCCGCATTCTCCAGTCATCGCCACGATCATGGCGCTTGCAGCAGCGTCAAAATATAGGGATCACAAAAAAAAACAGATGAATTGATAACCCCTCCTTTGAGAAGTCGGTTAAAAATAATGTATAATTGCGAAAGATATCCCGAAACTGACAGTATAAGTTTTGATTTAATTCAATTCCCTACCATTTAATTGCAGCAATAAAAATGAATCGCAGTCGTTCACTGCTTTTGTATTAATTCAGAAAATCCAATTTACTGCCCATTAAAATAAATTTACGAAATGGATATTGTTGAATCAACAAACGATGCGGAAATGAATGCTATCGTGTTAAACTATTCTAATTGTTTTACCGGCGCTTTTCAATAGCACTCATAAAAAGGAAACTCTAGAAATCTTTGTAGGGGCTAGTGGTAAAACAATAACAGCCGCACGGGTCTGAAGAATGTTAAGCTACGGTTACCGAGGTCAGTCTTTGGATGGGTGATCACCTATAACGTATCGAAACCTCGCCATGCCTTGCAAAAGAAATTAAGCCGTTGGTCTCCATTTATTGAATCATACAGTGGTGTCGATTCTGTTATGCACAAACTAAACTTATTTTAGGCTATTGCTCTCTTTTACTAAAAGCAGTGCGAGAAAAGGACGGCTATAGCTATGAACTAAGTTAGAGATGTCAAACTAGTTTGTGCCTTGCGCTTCACCGTGTTTTTAGTCGACATGTTTTTACGTGCACCCTTCATTTGTATGGAAATATTAGTTCGAATTAAATTTGACAGCTCTAAATTACGTCCGTCTCTTTCTCGTTTTATTAGAGACAAAAAGATAGCAATTTAGATAGCCTAAATTAAGTTTAGTTCGTGCACAACAGAATCGACACCAATGGTGCCGATTCCCTTGTCTACAAACTAAACCAAATTTAAGTTCAGTGCATCTTTTTCTTTCTATTTCATTAAGAAAAAGACAGAAGATAAATTTTAGTTATGTTCTGTCAAATTAATCGGCGCCATACAAGTTTTAGACGCGATTAAAAAGTTGACTACTAAAATTACATCAAATTACGTCAGGTGCTGACTAATTTGACAGGATTAAACTAATATTTATCTTCTGTCCTTTTCCTAATGAAATAGAAAGAAAAAGATGCATTCAACTTAAATTTAGTTTAGTTTGTGAACAAGGGAATCGGCACCAATGTCTGTTTAACTCCCCTTAACGAAACCGTGGGGCACTTGTTCTCCCCGTCATTGCGATCATTTGTTTCTGTTCTAGACTAGACAATACCTGAGAACCTTCTAGTTACGGATATATTGGGGGTCAGAGTAACAAAATTTTAACAAGTTGTCTTTTGAAATACAGGTTTTTAATATTGTATCTTTACTTTAAATTCCTTCACGACTCCCGTACTATCAAGGCATCCATCAACATAATGTTTTCAGTGCGTTACATTACTGAGGTCTAAGTTTAAACTGCCATTGACGTAAGAACCGGTTCTAGAGGGTCTCATCATCAGCCTAGCCTTTTAGATTTTGTAACAACATTTTGATTTAAAAGAGTGTCCATGGAGTTTCTTGCCCGTTCTTCTCCTTATAGATCTACGCTAGGGAATGGGCAACTACAGTACTTTCACAGTTTTTATGTCTTGTGACTGAGACTAGCTACATTTAATTTTCATCTTTGGTTCGACAATTCAAAAATGCCTGTAACTGGCCTTCTTGAAATAAATGCTTTGATTTTGATTTTTTCCCAACTATGTTGGGAGTTGGTTTCCAGTCTAACCGGATGCAGCTGAATACCAGTACTTTACATGGAGCGACTGACTATCTCACCTCCATAACCCAGTTACTACCGAGTACGATACCCCCTTGGTAAGACTGGTTGTCAGACTTTCGGGACACTGACTACCTGTAACGACGCTCAAAGATCTACAAATGCCAGCCGGAACCAATGTCTTATCGTGCTTTCCGAGCCTCCGTAAATTCAATATGTAATGGGTGGTCACCCACCCTCGGACCAACCTAGGCAAGCGCAGCTTAACCTTACCCCGACTAAAACGGGTGCTTAATTCCTAAATCTATTTATATACAACCGCCTGCCGCTGGTTTTATCGTGAGATGGATCAGGGGAACGATTTAACTACCGCCCACATTATAATCTTACGAACTGTAATCTTCTACAGAAGCTATCTTGAAAGTAAGTGTGTAATCAAAATTAAGAGGTGGCACTTTGAAAGTAAATTAAGTAAGTATTTTGAAAGGATTTAAGAGCGACCGCTAAACATGACGACCTGGGGGGTTTAATTCCCGGATCGGGCAAAGTGTTATTGGGGTTTATCATCAGGAGCTTTCTCAGTAGCAGTCAGCCATGGGTTTGTGCCAGGTTGATGGCAATAAACTCGCCCCTATTAGATGGAACTTTATACTCTGCCTAACCCTTCGGTAATAACAAGCGTGCTGTTATATTGTTAACTGAAAAACTATAGAAACCTTACGAATATAAAAAAATCTACCAAGTATTCTCGACATACCCTTTCACAGCTCCCGAACAAAACTCTACAGTATCAAATGTCTTTCAACAAAAGTGTTCTCTACGTAGAGTCGCTTCTACAAAATACTACGTGACGCCATTATCAGAGGTTTTAAATAAAAAACCTTATGTACGTACCGGTTTTCTTAACGGAATTGTTTTTTTAGCTCTACATTGTATGTAGAGCTAAAAAAACGAACGTTTCTTAGCGTAACTTGTACGGACAGATTGTGGACCTGCTGTAGACTACGGACACTGACAAACAATGCAGTATATTAGCCGTAAAAAGTCCGTTGTATGGAGCTGCGTCCGTATTTAAATAAATTTGTCCGTACCAAGGGACCGATGGCCTGGTGAAGGTTGCGGGAATCCGCTGGATGCGAGTCGCACGGGAGCGGTCAATGTGACGACACTTGGGGGAGGCCTATGTCCAGCAGTGGACGTCTTTCGGCTGAAATGATGATGTGACCAAGGGGTATCGTATTTCCAAGTACTAACTAGGTTCTGGAAATAAGATAGACATATTATTGACGTCGTTGTATTTATGTAGGTACTTACGTTTAGTTTTATTTTTGTAATTATACAGGGTAAGTTTGCAATGACGGGCCAAATTTTCAGAGATAAGACAATATTTTCGATATAATGAAAAAAAACAACATTTTCTTTTTTAACACTCTCCCTGCCGACAATATATAAAGCTTTTTAAGTTCAGGAGGCCATGGAGGTCGCCGGCGGGTCTCAAATTTGCTGCTTTTGAACGCCGTGAGTCAATAGTTAAAATAAAATTTCATTCCTGTCCACCACTAAAAAGCGAACTTGTGGATATTGCAACAGCACAATTCAGTTCAACAACCTAGATAGGTAGCAGTTAGCACACACATAAATTTGGCGGTGCATGCACGCACACAAGTGCATTGATTCCCATTAGGTTTATGATTTAGGAAATTTTTAGGACATTTTTAAATGAATGCTATTATTTTATTTTTTTTATTTTTTGACAATAATATTTAAAATGCACTTTTGATGTGATATCTAGATGTTAATTTTAAATTTTGGATGGTTATTGAAAACTAATCCTTTAAATACCTACTTTACTAAAAATATTTACTTAGTCTTGAATGAGAATCCCATTTCTAAATTTAAGGAATTTATGCTTGAATTGATGAATTGATTTATTAATTATTAATTATTTATTATTATTTTTGAATTGATTGGCTTATGATGAAAGATTTACTACTTCTCGAGTTGTAGGTACGAGCTGTAATTTAAAAGTAAGAGAAACAGGGTGTAAAAGGGTCCGCAAAGGCCGATGCCTGCCGGGGTTGCGGGACTGTTCAAAGAGATACCGTGGCCCCGGAACACAAAGGGCGATGAAGGAACATGGATGGGTTTTAGTCAGTAAAAGTCTGACACTCCCTCCTGCTCCGCCCAGAGCGGGAGGAGGAGTTATTTGATGATTTCGAAAACCAGCGTCAGGCACTAGTTGTCCGGCATTTTGCTGAACTGAGCCTATTTGGCGCAGCCGTGAGCAACACGGTGTCACATTGTTTTTTATTTTTTGTTTAGTTTAAAGTTTTTACTCATTTATTTTGTTATTCTTTTTGTTTTTCATTTTTTGTTTATTTTTTTATACTGTGTGCACTTGTGGCATGTGCCAAATAAATATATTTTCTTTCTTTCTTCTTCTAATTTCCCATCCGAAAAAAAAAAAAAGAAAAAAAAAAGGAATTTAATAATAAATTCTATATTTGTAACGCGAATTTTTCCGCCCACACTTTGCTCGCATATTTTTACTACGCAAAAGATTTTTTTTTTTCAGTTCAGAATCTTTTTTCATTAATTTGGCGAAAACAGGAGGCAGTGTGGCCGATTCGTAATGAAAATATAAATATTCATAATTGCATACAAATTCCAACCTTTACGCCTTATAAGCTAAGTATCTTTTAGTAGAACGGAATCCCTTTGACAAGAGGTGGCCAATGACGTAGTCATTCTAATTTTAAATTACCTTTTTTAGGGTTCCGTACCCAAACGGTAAAAACGGAACCCTATTACTAAGACTTCGCTGTCTGTCCGTCTGTCCGTCTGTCTGTCACCAGGCTGTATCTCATGAACCGTGACAGCTAGACAGTTGAAATTTTCACAGATGATGTATTTCTGTTGCCGCTATAACAACAAATACTAAATATAGTCAATGGTACGGAACCCTTCGTGTGCAAGTCCGACTCGCACTTGGCCGGTTTTTTTTATTCCTCTGAATCTTAACGAGTCCTAATTTCCTAACTAATATTTTTATGCGAAAGTAAGTTTGTTTGTTTGTTTATTACCTTTTACGCTCAAACTACAGAATATCGATCATACTGAAATGTTGTTGTTCAACCCGAAAAAAAGTACTTTCCGAGGAAAACAACAACAACGTTCTGATGATAATAGATCGAATCATGATTGAATTATATTATTGAAGTGAAAACTTCTTTAGGCGCTTTGAGCACATTTTGGGTGAAGGAGAAACATTGAACGATCATCACCTCCACTCACAGTACGCTTCGTAGCACTCGTAGCCGATCTGCTACGGCGTAGCACCACATAGACGTGCGGTGACACAAACCGTAGCAGTGCTGCTTTTTAGGGTTCCGTACCCAAAGGGTAAAAACGGAACCCTATTACTAAGACTTCGCTGTCTGTTCGTCTGTCTGTCCGTCTGTCCGTCTGTCTGTCACCAGGCTGTATCTCATGAACCGTGACAGCTAGACAGTTGAAATTTTCACAGATGATGTATTTCTGTTGCCGCTATAACAACAAATACTAAATATAGTCAATGGTACGAAACCCTTCGTGTGCGAGTCCGACTCGCACTTGGCCGGTTTTTTTTTTGTTAATAAACTACATATTTACGGTTTTCAGATTTTTCCCTTTACATGTGCTGTAAGACATTGCTTTTCGCCAAATTTTGTGATTCTAGGTCAACGGGAACTACCTTTTGGTTTTCCACCCAAAACCTATAGGGTACTTCCGGTTGACCTATAATTGTCAATTTTGGTTTAAGTAAGGTCTTACAGCACAATTAAAGGGAAAATTCCGAAAACTAAAAAAAGTTAAAAATTAAGGTAAATTTTGGTACTTACAAGTTTTCGCGAAAATCTTAATTTGCCCATATATTTTTATCATGTTGACTCAAGACGTTGATTTTGATATACCTAATAGAGACTTCAGTATCTGGTGTAAATGTTCAACTTGCTAGGTCCACTCGTTCGTGAGAAAATCTGTGGTGACACACGGACGGACAGACGGACAAGAAAATCATCTTATAAGGGTTTCTTTTTACCTTTTGAGGTACGGGACCCTAAAAACAGTTTTTCCACACCTTTTGACCGTATAGGTATAGCAGTTTTGTAGGAAACAGATGTTTTATTTATGACCGACGAAAAATTTCTATTTGAGGGGGGCGTCAGAATGATGCACTGAGTAGGTGAATAGAATATATTTATGTTTAATTATTATTCCCTTTATTTATTTCATTACAAAAAAAATTCTATACAAAACACTATAAAAAAATATATATAAAAAATAGTAGCCCACCAGCGCTGGGAACAGGGTCCGAGCTGCCGGTGGTCAGGGCTCTTGAGAGAGGAACCTCCTAACAATACGTGCCGTGTCCAGAAGTACTGCTCTCTGAATCAAGCCCTTGATCCAGCTGCCAAGCGAGAGCCTCCTAAGATGTTGGTCGAGGCTCTAATTATTATATTATTATTATTTAATTCCTTTAGTTAAAAAATTGTATACATCAAATAATATGTGCAAGGTTTTAAAATAAAAGGTAGATCTGCATGTTTTGCCATTCATGGCGTACAAAATTACATGTTTTTGGTTTAGAATAAGCCATAAAAATTAGACTTCGATCATCGATTCGATTAGTCGAATTAGGCGTTTACAAAGCAAACTATGAAACTAATAAAATACTCTAATGCTAATTAAAAAATATAACATCAAGTACTGTTTTTACAGATTTGAGTGTCAAATTATGAAAACGTCGTAATTAGAAGAATCTATTTAATTAATTGAATCTAATTGATTAAACGTGGTAACCGTTTTAGTGTCCCCTCCACCTTGTATAATATTAATTTAATTTAATGGCAGACAACAATGATCCTTGATGGTTAGTTTGTAAAGTTTTTTTTTGCTTTTGTTATAATGTTCAACTTACATAATAAATACCCACAGTAATTTACAAGATTAAAAATATAAGTTAGTTTTTATGCGCTCATTGTCTGCATGTTTTTGTAATAGTTTTTATTAGAAATCTCTTTGACTTTTTGTAACATCACGTTTCGATGTTTTTTACCCGACTACAGCAAAAGAAAGCATAAAAAACGTAACCCTGATTTTAATAGTGTATGTTTGTTTGTAACATTTTGATGTTCCACCGTAGCGACGCATACGGTGAGCCTATTTTCGTGAATGAGGTGTCAATCGATTCATAATTACGGCGCTGGTCATATAGGCATTTTATGTAACCAAATTCAAAATAGCGTATGACACATTAAAAAATGTTTTTTTTTAGTCTTTTGAATGGGATGTCAAATTATAGAGGATAATATTATTTCAGTAATATAGCACAAAAAAAAAAAAAAAAACACTAAAATAAAGTTAGTTTCAACTTCAGCGTTCCTGACTTGCTGTCTATTATTGATAAGTTTCATTGTATAATATCTCCGAAGATCAGGATCATATCTTCACCAAATTTAAATGGGACTACCGCAAAATAATACTCTTCCAAACAAAAACAAAATGATCCAAATCGATTCACGATTGGCTAAGATATCGCTGAATAAACAAAAAAGTCTGGCGAATCGATAATCTCCACCTTTTCGGTTAAAAATCCTAATCCTAACTATAATATTATAAATGCGTAAGTAAGTTTGTTCGATTGTTACCGTTTCACGACTAAACCACTAAACCGATCATCCTAAAAAAAAGTACTGTTCCCGAGGAAAACAATAAAACGTTCTTATGATAATAAATGGAGCCACGAGTCTTTCGAAACATGATTGCATTATATGTCATTTTTTGTGTCATTTGTTATATGATTGTATGTTATGTTTTGTTTTTTTTTTTTATGTCACAGCACTTTGCTGAGATAGGAGCCTTTTGGCCTTGCACAGGACCATTTTGATTGGTTTTTTATTTTTTCTCTTGTAATTACTTTTTTATATAATTTTGTCGTTTCTATTGTATCTTTTTGTTTCTGTTTATCCTGTGTGAGTCAATAAATACTTTTCTTTCTTTCTTTCTTTGTATTATTACAAGCAGAGTACAACCCGAATTGATTGTCAAATTCTAAATAAACGCGAGTGAAGCCGCGGGCAGAAGCTAGTGTTTTATAAATAGACATAGATGTTTGTTTTTGCATTTTGGTATAACCAGAATTGCACGTACTTGTAGTACACCTACACTGACTGACTTAGCACCTAATGGCTACAATTATTGTTATTGAACTGACCTTATTGTTTAGTTAGTTTTGTTTTAAGTAAATTAGATTGTATTCACCGCGATCACACGACTTTTCGTGATTATATATATTTGAGCTGTTATCTGATTCGCCCGTATTACAATGAGTTAGTTCGTGGATAAAATTTGAAGAGAACAGTTGGATTGTAAAAAGTCGTGCCGTATAGAGGGAGACAGACACAGGTGGCCTATTTGTGAGGTTCTACAGAAAGGTCAAGTAAGTAATACTCCCCACCGGCGTGCGTGTATGATCAGCAGGCCTAGCCAAGTTACAAACGTTTCGTATCGATTCTCTTTCTACAATCGTAAACGCCTCGGCGTAAGCGATTGTAGAAAGCGCTAAATTGGTAGCCAAGTTGACACGCCTGAGTCGATCGCTCGTTCTCTAATGTCTGTAGAAAAAACCTACACTTTAGTCTATGTTGACCGTTCCTACCAAAGAGTTTAGCGATCAACATTGTAGAAACGATTACATTATATTCTATCATTTTGAACGATGTAAACTTGTCGACGAATTTTCTATTCGTTTGTGTTGATCACGTGATTTAACGTTGAGATGATGTCATTCCCATTCATTTGAATAGTTTTCAACTAGCGTTAACGATTGTAGATTCTCAACTTGGCTAGGGGTGCTGATCAGTTTCGTATGGAGAAGAATGGGCAAAAAACTCTGTAGCATCGGGCAGTAGTTGTCCGGCATTTTGCTAAACTGGGCCTATTTGCAGCAGCCCTGAAACATACAGTGTTACATGTTTTGTGTACATCATAATTCTCTTGCCTTATCCTAATTCATTTGTGGTCGGGGCAGCATGTCCTCTTCCACACTTCTCAATCACTCGTCATCTCATCAGACACTTCTTTTCTTACCATATCATCCTTCACACAGTCCATCCATCGTTTCTTTGGTCTTCCTCTACTCATATACCCATCCACATTCATACTCAAAACTTTCCTCACGACATTTACATGTTTTGTTTACGTTAAGTTTTATTTTTTACTGTTTTTAACCGACTTCAAAAAAGAAAGGTTCTCAATTCATCGTTATCTTTTTTTTTATAAAGGCTGTAAAACACCTCTTAACGATAGGCACTTGTTCTCCCCGTCATTGCGATATTTTTTTTGTTCTATACCATACCTTCCTTCCTACCTTCTAGTTACGGAGATATTGGGGGTCAAAGTTCCAAGTTTTTTTTTAAATAGAAGATTATAATTTAATATTTTTACTTTAAACACCTCCACGACCCCCGTATTATTCAATCCATCCATCAGCGTAATCTTTTGATTGCGTTACATTGAGTTCTAACACAAAACATGATTTTTCACCCCAAAAAAAAAGTCGTTTCCCAGCAATAATTTTTGCGTAAAGTTACTTGGTTTGATGTACATAATGCTTGGTTGACGGCTTCGTGATGAGGTATTTTACACCCTGTGTGTATTGTATGTTCCCCGATTATTTGAAGACGCCTGGACCCATTTGGTAATTCTATTTTTATTTGAAAGGGTATACTTCCCAGGTCTCTCATCATCAGGTCAGGATCTGATGATGGGAGAAATCTTTTAAAATTTTATAGGCACACTTGTTTTAACCTTTGTTGCTCTACTGCTGAGCAAAGATCTCCCCTATTTTAAACCGACTTCTAAAAAATGAGGTGGTCATGTATTCCGCCAGGTTACTGTTTTGGTCCGATTTTAAGTGATTCTTATTTATTTGATATAAAAAGCTTGCGTGGTAGTCCCATAAAGATTTTATTAACATTGCTATGAGTCCATAATATGCATATTTTTATACGCTTTTTTTCTTCTTTGTATAATTATGTGAATGATGTGTTAAAAACTTATTTTAATACCTATTTATTTTATTTTATTTTAGAGTGGCTACATTTTGAAAACTCTAAAGCAATGAGTAGCCGTTTCTAACAATTTTCATCATTTTTAATTTCAGAAAAAAATGGTGCTTTCGCAAAATTCCAGGCCAATAATTATTGAAAATAATATGGCAGAAGAAGACCAATATATTGTTCAGGAACCAACTATAGCAGAGCCATATAAAAGAGTTTATTTACTAAAAAATATACTTTTCTTCACATACTGTCACTTGGCAGGAATGTATGGACTATACCTATGTTTAACATCGGCTAAATGGAGTACCATCATATCCAGTAAGTTTTTTGCATTTTCAGTAAGTTTTTTGCATGTTCAGTAAGTTTTTTGCATTTTCAGTAAGTTTTTTTGCATTTTCAGTAATTTTTTTGAAGTGAAAACTTCTTTGAGCACTTTTGGTGAGCACTTTTTGGGTGAATAAAAATCATGGAACTCACGTCATCGTTCGTTTGTCTCGCTAAAACTTGAGAACGGTTGAGCTGATTTAACTGATTTAACTGATTTTGGTTTTGAAATGTATGCCGTAGTCCAGGGAAAACGGTGAGAAAATATAGAAAAAGTTGCGAGGAAGATAGTTAGAACAACAATTTAATTTTCCCATATAAACTGTCCTACTTATTTCCTGTCAAACATTTGACGTTCGTCCCTTCGGTATGGTAGACTTTGGTCGAATTGAATTGAAACACGTATTAAATTAATTGACAGTGTATTACCCGGATTATCGCTTATTTAAAGTTTAAATAAGAGAGCAGCGGTGGCCCAGTGGTGGCGGCCCCGACTTACGAACGTCGTGGGTTCGAACCCAGACAGGTGCATTACTTTGAGTAATTTATTTCATCACCACTGCTCTCAAAACGGTGAAGGAAAACATCGTGAGGAAACCGGCATGTCCTAGAACCAAAAATTCGAAGACATGTGACATCTACCAACCCGCACTAGGCCCGCGTGGTGGAAGCCCATTCTGTCTCATTGAGAGGAGGCCTGTGTGAACATTATAGGCGGATGATGAAAGTTTAATAATTAGATAACCGCAATTACAGACACAATTAAAATAACAATGCACCGTGCCCGATCGGGTACAGCTGGGGACATAAGGGTTAAATTGCTCATAAACACTTCTTTTTAAACCAAAAATAATTAAATAATTATAATCTAATAGCTCGACGATACAATTCACAAGTTACTTAGTTTCCACTTCTATCGGTAGTACCCAAAGACTCATGTTTATCTCCTCATGTTTATTTTTTCTTACTTTATAACTAGCTGACGTCCCGCGGTTTCACCCGCGTAGTTCCCGTTCCCGTGGGAGTACGGGGATAAAATATAGCCTATGTCACTCAAGGTGAATGTAGCTTTCGAATGGTGAAAGAATTTTTGAAATCGGTTAATTACTTCCGGAGATTACCCCCTACATACAAACTTACAAACATACAAACTTACAAACAAATGTTACCTCTTTATAATATTAGTATAGATAGGCTAAGTTATAGAATGAAACGTTAGTTTGCGGAAAACCAAGACATGTTTTGGTTTTCCGCCTTTTATTACTTTCCATTTTATTATGAAAAATATTTTCGTTTAATTCTGCAAAAAAAAAGATCCAAACCTGGCTGCAGGATGATCCTCCCGCCCGGAAATGTCATCGATCTTTTCTCGAGCACTTAGCCAGTTCAGAGATCGGCAATCGATGTCATTAATTTACGAACTTTTAAAAAGGAGGCTCTCAATTCGGATGTATTTTTTTTAATGTATGTTCACGGATGTTTCCGTGCTTACTGGGCGGGCTTACGTGATTCTTTCATTTTACATTTAATATGTGAATGATTTGCTAATAACTTTTAGTACCAATGAAAAATGAATACTCGAACTCGAAACGCTGAAATATAATAAGTTTTTTTTTACAAAGAAAAAAGGTTTTTATGTTATTTATCGCGTTGTTGTTTTTTTTGGAAATCGGTTATTCAATTTTTCACCTTTTCTCCTTTTTCTTTACAGCGATAATTTCACACATCGTAACCCTGCTAGGCGTAACAGCTGGAGCTCACCGTCTATTTTCTCACAAGTCCTACAAAGCTAAAAAACCTCTCCAGATCTTCCTAATGCTATGCCACTGTCTAGCGTACCAGCGATCCTTAGTCACATGGATACGGGACCACAGGCTCCACCATAAATACAGTGATACGGACGCAGATCCCCATAACGTCAATAGAAGTTTTTTCTTCTCCCATATTGGATGGTTGCTGGTGAAATATCACCCTGAAGTGGAAAAGAGAAAGGGCTCTGTGGAAATGAGGGACGTCTATAGCAATGAGGTTGTGATGTTTCAAAAGAGGTGAGTGTTTCTTTATAAACACGCTTTTATGAGCTTCATCTGCAACTATGTAAGAAAATCTTAGAAGTTATATTTGACCCACTTTCCGGTTTTCGATTGAGCTGAAATTTTGCATACATGTTTGGTTTGGATGACAATATATAGATAAGTCGTTTTAAATTTATTAGGTTACGGGAAGCGTCAATTAAACGAATATTAACATTAAACCATGTGGGAGGAAATAAAGATGGATGGACTGTGTGAAGGGTGATGTGGGCAGAAAGGAGGTTACTGCACAGATGACGAGTAATAGCGCCGACACCAAATAAGGGCCGTTCAAGTATTACGCAAGCAGATTTATTACAATAGGCATGACGACAGTATCAAAAAAAACCGGCCAAGTGCGAGTCGGACTCGCGCACAAAGGGTTCCGTACCAATTATTATAAAAAAATCACGTTTGTTGTATGGGAGCCCCCCTTAAATATTAATTTTATTCTGTTTTTAGTATTTGTTGTTATAGCGGCAACAGAAATACATCATCTGTGAAAATTTCAACTGTCTAGCTGTCACGGTTCATGAGATACAGCCTGGTGACGGACAGACGGACAGATGGACAGACGGGCAGACGGACAGACGGACAGACAGACGGACAGACAGCGAAGTCTTAGTAATAGGGTTCCGTTTTTACCCTTTGGGTACGGAACCCTAAAAAATTGCAAATCTATTTAGTCCGTCAGTTAGAGTATTGGAAAATAATGAACACGTATTTTTTGTTTTTGTAAATCAATGAATATTGACGAAGATGAAACGCATCAAAACTCGGGAGTGGGGGCTCGTGACGTCAGAACTAGCTTAAAATTCTACCATGGCGTGACGAATTGAGAATTTTAAAAGCGTCATATCTTCGTCAATTTTGGTTTACGTAACAAAAGAAAAAATATATATGCAATATTTTTTGGAAATCTATATGACGGACTAATTCGATTTTTTTGTCGTCTCGCCTTACCCCCCCTCCACCCCCGTGTCAGCAAAAGTAATCAAAGCTCTTACCCCCCCCCCCTCCCATGCTTACGTAAACATTGGTATATGCATTTTCCTTTTATGTAAGTATTCTGTTTTTATGTTGTTGATTAATGAGCAGCAGTTATAATTCTAGCAAAAAGAAAATAAGCATAACTACTCTGGTCTAAGCGAAAGCCTAAACGTATTTATTATTTGTGGGAATCTCCGAATATGCATTTCGTTTTGAATCATAGACAATGTGTGAGTTGCCATATGTGTAAAAAAGTAAATAATTACTGCTGACGTATAGGTCGCGGCACGAAACTCTAGCGCTGAACGAAACATGGAGGGGATTGCTGCGCATGTTCTAAGACTGGAGAGCCAATCGACGCAACGCACGCCCCAAGACATTCTTATTTTTTACTTCTGCAGCAATAACGGTCAGCGCAAGAGTTACGTGCCGCGACCTGTAATCACCATCTAGACTCCCCAACCCCCATGTCATCAAAAATAAGCAAAGCATAGACCCCCCTGCCCCCCTATAGTGCTTACGTAATACGTGAACGGTCCCTAAATGTGGAAGTTATTATCTGTCCGTTACCGAAAGGGTTTTTTGTGACCTATGTTTAGGCCTATTTATTATATCGGCAGTAAGGTCCACAAAATGCAGTAACGATAAAAAACTTCGAAACTATTACATACGCTACATAATATAAGTCGCGGGTAAAGCTGCGGGAATACTGTAATAGGGTAATATTTGCATAAAGTTTGCGAAAGCGAGCAGGGCGTGCAATATATTGCTTTTAAACTTAAATGGAAAAGGCTATTGACGATAAAGTAAGGCTTGTTTTGTGCGGTTGACTTATTTAGGCTCAGCTGTGTTCATATTATCAAGCTTTTATTCCGCAAATAGACGTAGGTGTTATAGGCGCACTTATGCACATACTCACAGTATTTTTATGGAAATGTCTAAGCAACTAGTTGTCGTTTCCCCATGCCCCATGGGCTGGCTTTTACCTTGTCCAGAGGCTGTGTTGCCATACAATGCGGCAACGCCGCCAGTCTCTTGTGGACATTTTCAGCTAACAGTGTTGAGGAAGAGTTTTTTGACGCCCTTTTTATATTTTGTGGCTAGTTGTGTGATTTATTTTGATAGGATTCAAAACGATTTAAACTATTAAATCGTTTTGAATCCTATCAAAATAAATCAACATTCTTTTATTTTTCAGAAACCAGGGGTGGCTTCTACCCCTAATTGCTTTTGTGATCCCTTCAGTCATCCCATGGCTCCTCGGAGACACCTTTTGGAACTGCTGGCACCTAAACATCTTTCGCTACATACTGACGAGTCACGTAACATTTATGGCCAACAGCCTAGCCCATTCCTGGGGCTATAGACCATATGACAAGACCATTACAGCTGGTCAGAGTCTCCCCATCATTGTCATGACTATGGGTGAAGGATTCCACAATTACCATCACGCCTTTCCAGGGGATTATAGGACAGCAGAACTAGGAAATAACAGTTTAAATTATACAACGAAAGTGATAGATTTTTTTGAAATGTTGGGGCTGGCTTATGACTTGAAGAGTGCGTCTGCTGAGATGGTTGAAGGAAGAAAAGGAAGGACTGGTGATGGGACTGATCTATGGGGTCGAGAGAAAAAAGAATAGATGAGTAAAATTATGTGACATAAAGAGTGAAAAGTTAGTCATAAATCCTAATACTACATCCACTTTTTGACAATTATTTCACCATATAGTTATTTCAAACTAGCATCGAGCACTAGGTGCTCGGCAGTTTACTGAACTTTTATATTTGACTCAGCCGTGAGACATACAATATTATTTAAAAAATCTCTTTAGATTTTAAGTTAAATTTATTTTTTGTTGTCTGAATTTGTGGCATGTGACAAATAAATTATGTTTTATTTAGTTCTTCTTTCTTTCTAAAACAACTTAATTAAAATTAAATATTCTTAGAAAGGTCCTTCCTTCAACGTACATAAAATCCCGACATTTTCCTACAAACGATTATATCTCCCAACGACTAAATACCAATTCCACCACGCCTAAGGATGCGTGTAAATACTTACCCTTCCTGGAAACAGAACCTACACACGCGTGCCCAAATGCGCTTAGTACGGTAACTGATCAAAGTACAACTACAAAATACGACTCTATGTGATGCCTTTATCAGAGGTTTTAAATAAAAAACCTTATACGTATCGGTTTTCTTAACGTAATTGCTTTTTTAGCTCTACATTCTACGTAGAGCTGATTTAGGAAATTTTTAGGATATTTTCAAATGAATGCTATTATTTTATTTTGATTTTTCGACAATAATATTTAAAATGCACTTTTGGTTTGATATCTAGATCTTAATTTTAAATTTTGGTTGGTCATTGAAAACTAATCTTGTATTGAGTTCTAGTTGTAGTATGTCTGTAATGTAAATATGGTTTATTTTTAATAATTTATGCCAATAACTAAACAATAAGTTTATAGACCGGTTATATTTTACATGGTCGAAGAAAAGAAAATATAATCTCAATTTACATTTATTTCTTTGTCAAACAGAAAAAGTCGTAGGAAAATTGGAAGTAATAATCTAATTATTTAAGTTCTAAAGTAAGGTCTTAAAGACATTAACTAAAAGCTAATAGCTGAAGAAAACTATTCAAGAAAACTTTGAATATTTACAAGCGAAGCTAGTATTCAAATCTATGTAATAAGATGCTACGGCGTAGCGCTACGGCGTAGACGTGCTACGTAGCCGTCTACGAGATTACTAAATGCGAGTAAGGAATATTTAATTTGTTTAAATGTGTGTTAAGGTATGTATTAGTAATGAGTCTAAATGGTTGTTAGCAATGCTGCTGAGGTTTAGAATTGTATGGGTGACCGCAATTTTAGTCAACAATTTTTATTTTATAAATATAAAGTTAAGCTGTTGGTTAATAGTTATTTATGCAACTGTTGTATAATGAGGGGTATTAAAACACGAATGTGGGTTTATCACACGAGGCGAAGCCGAGTGTGATAATAGTATCACATGAGTGTTTTAATACCTAATTATGTACAGTTGCATACAAGACTTTATCTACATCCATGAAATGAATCCTCCATAAAAGGTTCTGAAACCTTTTGTAGTGTTGTAAGAAGTCTATGTAAATTCATGGAAAGTTTAATTTCTGAGTATCTAGTACAAAGAAACCATGTACTTATAGTTAATAATAAAATTATTTACATGTTGGATTGCACTATTATTAAAATGCACAAAGCTTGTATCACTCATTTTTGTAAACAACAAAGTACCTACATAATGCAATACTAATATTCAAATATCGAACAAAAATGGCGGGATACGACGTGAATTCGAATTAAGTTTTTTTTTATTACGGCGCTGTGGTAGTGAATCGCACGTGCTAGACAATGTTCTTTTTTTAAAACGAGTTGCATAATGAAATTCAGTACAACATTATAACACCCGTTTGGGTGTTATAATGGTTATTATGACACTGGCTGTTTTAATGTTGGCCATAAGCTAACTGTTTCAGATACTTTTATAGAGGATTTATAGCATGGGTGTAGATAAAATATTAAACAGGGGTTCACTAGTGTCTACAACCACATTTTAACATATACATAATGTTTAAGTCCAATATAATAGAGGCGACCCTATTGCCATCAATCGGGCATAAATCAAAACTCCGAGCTACTACTGAAAAATCTATATTTGAAAAACCCAATAACACTTTTCCCGGTCTGGAAATTGAACTTTGGACTGCATGCTCACTTGCTCAGTGATATACTGGCTAATAGTTGGTCTATTCTATATAGTTAGAATAAACCAACTATTAGCCAGAAGTATATTCAAGTATTCGAGGTAAGTCGAGTTTACTAATACCGCCACCCATCAGAATTTTAACTCGGCCACTGTCGCTTAACCTTATCTAACTGCCTACGGCAAGAAGACTGCAAGAAACTACAGTAAAATATTTCACGACTGAAAACATTTACATGTTTCTGTGAATTTGAATTTCAATACTCAACAAGTGTTTCTTAAATCAAGATAGGACTGCTTGTTTCCTATTTAAATATCTAGATCTCGTTGAGACTGGTATTTTCTTTTTAAATAAGAATTGAAAAAAAGCTGAACTAAGCAAACGAAACAAGATCGAAGGGTTTTCTTCTTCCTACATGAATGGCGCGCGGAGGCGCTACGCCGGGGGGAAACTCCGCTGCCGCGGCAAATTGTCGCTCAGCGGACAGACTTCCGGCGGGATCTCATGGCGACATGGAGAGAGCGACTGTCGCAACCTCGTGCAGGGCACGCCACGATAGTGGCGATAAGTCCCCTCTTTGAGGAGTGGCTTGAGCGACGCCACGGCGTCCTCACCTTCCGCCTGACGCAGGTCCTCACCGGACACGGGGTGTTCGGGAGGTTCCTGCACCGAATCGGGCGGGAGGAAACGTCCGGGTGCTTCCACTGTGAGGATCGACCGGAGGACACGGTGCAGCACACGGTGGAGGTGTGCCCCGCGTGGGCGGAGCACCGCCGTGTCCTCGAAGCGGCGATCGGCGGCGGCGACCTCTCGCGTCCGGCCCTGGTGCAAGCCATGGTCCGGAGCGAGACGGAATGGGACGCCGTCACCTCCTTCTGCGAAGCAGTAATGCTAGAGAAGGAGGTGGCGGAACGTGAGAGGGAGAGAACCTCTCAACGTCCCGGCCGCCGCGGGAGACGACCCGGGCGTCGGGGGCCACCACCACGTGGCCCCCGGCCACCGTAGGCGCGGGCCTGTGGACGGTGAGCTATGGGCTAGCTCGCCGTCCGTCCGTCTCATGACGACAGGCCGTGTCGACGGCGCGTTCGTGTTCCACGCGCGCCTCAAAGAGAGTCAGCAAAAAGGAAGGGGTCCGTAAGGACCGATGCCTGCCGGGGTTGCGGGACTATTCGAAAGAGATACCGTGGCCCCGGAACACAAAGGGCGATGAAGGAACATGGATGGGTTTTAGTCAGTAAAAGTCTGACACTCCCTCCTGCTCCGCCCAGAGCGGGAGGGGTTATTTGATGATTTCCCATCCGAAAAAAAAAAAAAAAAAAAAAAAAAAAAAAGGGTTTTCTTCTTAAAACCACAGACAACAACAACAACAGCCCATAATGTCCACTGCTGGACATAAGCCTCTCCCATGATGGGAGGAGTCGCCGTAATCTCCACGCTTGGCAGGCGGATTGGAGATCGCAATGATGAAAGACTAACAGAAAACGCTGCTGCCCATTCTCAGGTCTACGGAGGCGCAAGGTGTTCTGCCTCAGACATTAGTTGCCTTATACGACACCCGTGAGTGTAATGGGTTGGTTCTATTCTACTCTGCCGGATACCACACGGCTAACTAAAGACCACAGATATTTCAGATATTTTGAGTGAAGGGAAAAGTAGATGAAGTTGTTTCAAGAGTTTCATCATCTGCCTAGCCTTTTCCCAACTACGGTGGGGTTAGCCCAGTCTAAACGGATGCAGCTTAATACCAGTATTTTACATGGAGCGATTGCATATCTGACCTAGGAGTATATTACTGCTTACTTACAAATGCAAAAGTTTGTTAGGAAGTGTGCGAACTCTTTTACGCAAAACTTACAGAACGGACTTGGATGTAATCTAGCATACAAATAGTTGAGAGAGAGAGTGGCACATGCCATAAGTGCACACAACAAAACAAAAATAAAGAATAAGATAAAAAAACTTAAAACTATACAGTTAAAAAAATTAAAACTAAACAGAAGAAAAATTTGGCGCAGCCGTGAGACACACAATATTATTTATTTTCTTCTCAAAGTCAAAGTAAAAGTCAAAGTTGTTTATTACTAATCCATAATGTACAATTACAGGTGGTAAATAAAAACATAGAAACAATTATGGACCCTTCAATCCATACTTTTCTTATATATTTAATTGTATTTAAAATTGCAATTGTTTCGTCGCTTGAAAAATGGTCATTATTTTTAACATCGTAAATTCAATTTCAATTTAACACAAACAATTCACATTGTGTTTGTAATAACAACAATAAAAAAAAATAACAAATGAAATCAATAAAAAACTTAAAAAGAACACATTCATCATACAAGTAACACATTAATATTACTGGCTTCTGTATAGTTTTAGTTTAGTTCAGCAAACTGCCGAGCTGCTAGTGCCCGACGCTGGTTTTCAACTGGACCTGAGATGTGACGGACATAAAGCAGTTTTGTGTTGTGTGTGTTCTAATTAGATATTTGTAAGTATGAAAATATACTTTTTTTGTATTATTTAGCATTTATTTTCTCTTCACAAAGCTGACTTAAAGTTAATGTGTCCAATATAATGTTTCAGCTGTCTTCAACCTTGATGTGTTTATATGTTGTTTTAGTGAATTCGCAAGGGTATTACTATTCATATTATGTTACAGGCGAAAAAATATCTAATTTTTTTATCTTTATTTTTGTACTATGTTTAATATGTTATGCTATGTTTTTGTGTTTTTAAATAATGTAATATTTTAATAATGTTGTTAGTTTAATCTTTTCTAGTTTCAAGTTTGCAAGAGTATGGTTTAGGTTTAGTTTAAGTTCTTAGTTGTCGCATTAGAGTAAACCCTGTAATGATAGTTTAAGGTGTTATAAATAAGTAAAATAAAATAAATAATAAAGAAACCTTAAATAGAATAAATATGTATACAATAATAACAAATTAACATTTAGGATACTTATTACCTAACAGTATGATCCCGTGGGACAATTACCGAACTTCACGCGAGTGAGGCCGCGGGCATAAGCTAGTATTAAAGAAAATCTTTACACGTGGCAGAAGCTTAAGGCATTTTATCTGATAATAAATTTTAATAAAGAGTAACTTTACAGACTTTTAGATTGTTTTTCTAACGTTTAACGTCTGGCACCAGTTTTTTTAACAAAAAAATGAGACTTTGTGTTTTAATTTTCTTTGTTTACCTTCTATTAATTTATTATTATTATTAAGCCTTTAGTGCCAACACAATATATTATAATACATCATTTAAAATTTCACACTTAATTACATTTATCATGCAATTAAATAATTGTTTAAAGCATATAACATTAAATTGTAAATTTACATCAAATTCATTATTATTAATATGTTTATAATTTATTTATTATTATTAATAGTAGGTTCGTTAAGTTACCTACTATTAATAATAATAAATAAATAATAAAAAGGTTTATTGTTCAAGAGAGCACTACACAAGTTGAATGTCCACTAGCCTCCACACTAGGATTTCCCGTGTCATGGAGACTAGTCTCCTTCGTTTCATAAAAAAAAATAGTAGGTAAGGCATTTTATACAATAGCAACGTACAGGTAAGATTTCTTGGACTACAGAACAAAATATGCATTTCCAGAGCAATAGTAAAAGCTAAAGTAAAGGTGTAACTTAATTATAAGTGTGTCATGTGCATGTGTGTACTGTGTAAGTGGTGCATGTGTGTGTGATGAATGACTGAGTTAAGGTGGTTTGAGACCAAGCGAATAAAAAACATAAACCAGCAGATTCGGGACAGAAAGAGAATTTTAAAACAGAAAGAGAAAGAAAGAGAACGTTTGGTCCGACTCTACCGTTATGTATTTGTGTGGTGAATGTATGTGTTGTGGTCATGAGTTAAGGAACTTCTCCGTGCTTTCATAGTCCATTCCTGCCAGAAAGTTTAAGAGGTGATTTTTTGCATTTATATCCAGTCATCGGCAGTACATCCGTTTCACTATTAAGCTTACTGTAAATAAAGGATCCCATGTAATGAAAACATCTGTTGCCGAAACCGAGTCTACATTTAGGCATCGAGGCTTATCTGCATTTCTAAGATAGCGCACTTTGTTATTGCGCTATGCAGTTTTGTGGTACCTCAGTGCCACAGCCATTATGTACGGTTGGCGCACACGTAAAACACCGGACTTTTGCTACAATGTGTCAGTTGAGAAGCGCATTGGTTTCTTGTAGCTTACCTTTAGAAGATACCGTTGTGTACGTTCATTACATATTACACATCCTTATCAAACGTCATCTGAGTACTCAGCTAATTCTAAAACTAAAAACCTGCCTTGTCTTTTAGCCTGTTAGGCTTCCAGTCTAACCAAATGGAGCTCTGAATAGGTACCAGTGTTTTACATGGAGCGACTGCCTATCTGACCTCCACAACTCAGTTAGTACTGGGTTATACGACACCCCTTGGTAAGATTGGTTGTCATACTTTCAGGCCACTGATGACGATAAAAAATATACAAATGTAGCCGGGACCAACAGCTTAATGTGCTAAACTTTGCTATGAAATATTTTTTCTTTCAAAGCGACTACAGGAGCTAAATTAGCAACTCTATTTTTGGTGGTTCAAACTTCGTTTGAAATATTGTTAGAATAAAGTTCTAATCAGCTCGCACTACTAAGTGATTGTTACGTCAGTCACTGCGGTCCGAATAGTGCGAAATGAGTGGTTTTTTGCGATTTACAAAAAATCTTTTGAGTGGACTAAAAAAATAAAACACTATCGTGCTAATATGTTGCTTGTAGAATGATTTGGCAAAAAATCAGAATGATCGCATGTATTTTAGAATGGTTTTTACTCGTTAAAAGAATTTTTTAGAGATAAGTTCGTGATTTATTTTTATCAAGTAAAATTAGTTGTATTATGTTTTCAAAACACTATCATACTAGCATATATCCTGAAGAACATCATATATTTTTCTGGTTTTATTTATTGCAGTGAATCATATGCTTTTTTGCATTTTAAAACTCGCGTTTAGCTCCTGTAGTCCCCTTAAAGGTTGGACCTGTATGGTGTTTCAAAAATTTGTTGAACTCCATACCACTGTCTACCACTTTTGATAATAGGGGATAGGGATTTTAGATATTATAACGCCATGTTTTGAAAAGTCAAAAATGGAGTGTAATTTTACAAAATGTACGACTTCGACATACTTGGGAAAAGGTTTGAGCTTTAATACGGTTATCTTTTTGAACATGACATAAAAGGATTATATAAGGGTCGAGTGTAATAGACATGTATATTATCTTAACCAAGGGTCTGATGTACTTAGATATTACATTATGATATTATTTGATTATTATAATGTACTAAATTTGGCCCGCAGCTTTCCTTGTAGTATAGGATCCCTTAAAGAACGACCTTCAGCGAGCTGGTTAAAGGATGACAAGTATTTTATATCAAATTAAATATGTCAAAAAATATATTGCAAATGGGTTGACTAAAAAATTTCAGTCCAGAATACAATTTAAGACAAATTCCATACCAATCGAAAGTATGAAACGTTAGGTTAACCGGTTAACCCAACGTTTGCATATATTCTATAGGCTTCATACTTTCAATTTTTATGGAAATTGTCTGTTAACCAAACCAGAGAAATGTTTAAAAAAAAATGTATAGTTTTTAAATTGCTAATTAATCACATTCTGGACTGAAATTTTTAGTCAACCCATTTGCAATATATTTATTGACATATTTAATCTATACTAATATTATAAAGAGGTAACATTTGTTTGTAAGTTTGTATGTAGGGGTTAATCTCTCGAAGTAATGAACCAATTTTAAAAATTGTTTCACTGGTAGAAAGCTACATTATTCGTGAGTGCTATAGGCTATATTTTATTCCCGTACTCCCACGGGAACGGGAACTACGCGGGTGAAACCGCGGGACGTCAGCTAGTTTGATATTAAATACTTTAAATCCATTAACCAGCTCGGTGAAGGTCGTTCTGTAAGGGATCTTAAACCATTGCTTGTTCGGAATCTATGTCGTAGGACCGTTAGAAATATATGATATCCCCGGGATAATGTGGCTGCCCATCATCATCTAGCCTATCCGTCATATCTAGCCTTTTCCCAACTATGTTGAGGTCAGCTTCCTAACTGGATGCAGCTGAATACCACTATTATCTGACCTCCACAACCCATTTGGTACTGGGTAGTACGATACCCCTTGGTAAGACTGGTTGTCAGACCTTCGGTCACTGACTTAACTTTGAAAGATCTAGAATTGACAGCCGAGATCAACAGTTTAACATGCTTTCCAAGGCACAAAGGAAACAGTGTATAATTGGTGGTCACCCATCACGGATCAACCTAGGCAAGCGCAGCTTAACCTGAAGATTGACTCGAGTGGCTGTTATTAAAAAGCCACGAGCTCGTTATCTAAAATAACTTCGGTTTAGACGGTTTCTTGTTGTGAATTCGCAATGATTTATTTGGAAAACAAATGAGTTCGCCTTCGAATTGTGTGTGCTCACTTGAGTGAGGTTCAAAGTGAACTTTACTGAATAGCAGACCAGACTCATTGTGTTTATTTTAACAACATATAACAACGTAACATCACGCCTTTAATCTCCGAAAGGATAAGGTACCTAACTACCACATTCCACTAGTTATATTTTTTATACTACACTTGCTTAGTAAGTGTACCAATACTACCCCACTAAAAGGCTTGAAAGCTGTTCATTAAACCTTCTCAAAAATCTAGGCAGTTATATTGTATGGAATTTCATTACTGCCCTGAAAATCAGGGTAGTAATGCATTACTAACGCGTTTTGTGTGTGCCGCGGGGGAGAGCCAGCTCACATACACGCAGTGACCCAGAATAAAGGCAAAACAGGCCAATTGGCGCGTTTTCGAGTCTTCACGATTGCGCGCTCTTATCATATCTGTTTAATTGAATATCATTGCAATCAAACGATTTAATTTTACCATACGGGGCGTTTTTACCTTCTCTAACGTCTTCTGGCGCGAAAACTGTTTGACGCGCTAAAATTAATAAAAAAACTTATTGTTGGTTGACGTATTTTATAGAGACAATTTTCTTGGTAAAGTTTGTCAATATAACTTTTTAATAAAATGCTTTTTTTGCTATTTTGTCTTTATTTCTATGTGCTTAAAAGTGCAAGTGTAGTATAAAGCAGTATATATCACTCGAGGGTAAGTACAGATTACTAAACTCGTGTGGTTCACGGCCCTCTGCTTCGCGTCGGGCCTCAAATGCACACTCGATTAGTAATCTGTGCCTTACTCCCCTTGGTGAATAAATAGCTATAAATCTACTAGTATTATTATCAGTTATTTTTATTGCTATCATCATCATATGCCTAGCCTTTTCCCAACTATTTTGGAGTCGGCATCCAGTCTAATCGGATGCAGCCGAGTACCAGTATTTTACGTGGCGCGACTGTCTATCTGACCTCCACAACCCGGTTCATACTGGGTAAATACGATACCATTTTGGTAAGACTGGTTGTCAGACTTTTCGGGCCACTGACTACATGTAACGTGTGTCAACCAACGGGTTTACAATTCCGTATACCTCTGCCTAACCTTTCAAGGATTACAGGCATTAAGATGTTATGTTCCACTTAATAAGGTCCAAGCCCATGAACATCATCATTCCATAATTCCACTTACCACCTGTAACAACTGTCAAAGATCTACAAATGACAGCCGAGACCAACAGCTTAACGTGCTTTTCGAGGCACGGAGGAAACTCGGTATCTAAGGGTGGTCATCCATCCACAGACCAACCTAGGCAAGCACGGCTTAACCTAAAGATCGACCCGAGAGGCTGTTATTATTTAGCCGCGATCTATATTATAATCAATCGAGCTTATTGCTATCAACCGGGACAAATCCAGAATCCATGGCTGCTACTGAGAAATTCCTTTTGAAAAAAGACCTAATAACATTTTAGCAGTCGCGCTTGCAACCACTAAACCAACGAGGCAGTCATTGTATATTTTGACTATTATTATTGCTCGAAAGCGTTCTCAGAAGCAAGAGGTGAATTGTCTATTAACTTTGAGCCGCCTAAAATAATATTAGTTTTTAGGTTCTAGTTAAGGACTTGTTATTGTTAAAACTAGCGATCTGACCCTGTTTCACATGATTTTCACGACTTCTGAAAACATTGCAATTTCTTCTTCTTCTTAGTGTATCGATGACAATTCAAATCGAGTCAGCCTAATAGGCGTTGAGTTTTGACACTTTCAGTAGCGTCCATAAACTCCTGTGATGTGCATATTACAGGACAGGCAAAACACGATATCAAGTGTCTCATCGTTTGTGGAGCTACGCCATATTTACACTCTAAGGTAGAGTCATTTATGAATCTCCCCTGAACAGGTTTTTTTTGCTTCGGCCAACCTATGTCTAATAAAAGACTTTTAGGTCAGCCATGGCATGTCATCATGTACAGAAAATATCTTCATTAATTTACTTAATTTCTTTATTATAATATTATGTAAGTTTAATGTGAGGAGAGCAGCGGTGGCCCAGTGGCCGCGGCCGCGTCTTACGAACAGTAAGTCGTGGGTTCAAACCCAGTCAGGCGCATTACTTTGTGTAATTTATTTCATCACCACTGCTCTCAAAACGGTGAAGGAAAACATCGTGAGGAAACCGGCATGTCCTAGAACCAAAAAAATCGAAGACATGTGACATCTACCAATCCGCACTGGGCCCGCGTGGTGGATTATAGCCCATTCCCTCTCATATAGAGGAGGCCTGTGTCCCAGCCGTGGGAACATTAATAGGCTGATGTTTAATGTGTGCTAATCACATAAACCTCACTGAATAAATTCTGTAAATGGTTGTAAAAAGTGTTTTAAAATCAGTTTCGTATTTAAAAAAACAGACTGATACGCGAGGCGTCTTTAAGTTACATGAAGGTAACGTTATAGTTAAGAGTATTAATAATGTGGGTTATGAAAACAATTACTTAGAAAACTGAATATAGAAAAGTATATTTTTCCCTGTATCTGTATGTAGATTAGAGTAGATTTTAAATATCAAGAAATCACTAACTTTTTATTAGATATTTAATTTTCTAATTCATAAAAAATGCAAAAACCAGGCATTTTCAGAGAAAGCACATTTTCCTAAATCAATTTTCGCAAACAAAAATTTTTTTCTTCGAAATGCTAAGTTTTTGCTTTTTGTATGCAGAAACTAAGCATTTTCAGAGAAAACATATTTTCCCAACCAATTTTCCCGAAAAAAAAAGGCTTTTTATCTGCAATCGAAAAACAACACAAAAACGGTCCTTCAACTTACTCGTATATTACTTCCAAAGTTCTTTTATTAAACATTTCACCTAAACTTTACGGAAAACCTATAAAAATCGGATCACCATACACCTTTTATCTAAAAAAACAAAACGGAAAAATATCTATAGACTACAAAAGCTCATTGACCTTGAAAAAGCTTACCTTTGCCTCGTAACTTTTTTTTAAATCACGCACTTGTCACTCACTCGCGAAAGAGTTGTAAGTCTTTAATTCTATTTTTTAGTCTCTGGTACGTTTTGTATTTTGTTTCTTTTTTTATGTATTCTTGTTTTCTTGCGGAGAGGGATGCGACCGGCGACCGCTCTCGACGCGAGCACAGAATCGACTGAAGCTATAAGGGCTGGTGGACTTTATGTATACCCGAGAGTGTAGGTATGTTTTGAACGGCGAGTGGGAAAGTGCGGTAAGAGGGAAAATTGAGTTTTTAGTTTTGAATGGGTTTTTTTTGTAAGAGCTTTGGTGTGATTTTGGGGCCGTAAAGTTTATTGAGGGATATTTGTGTGGCTTTTAAATTATTAGGTATTTAAGAATGGCTCTTTTAAGATACAAGAGAATCATATATTTCCTTATTGTATATACAACGTAGGAACAGCCGCAATTGCTAGAAAGAAAGAAAGAAAACGTATTTATTTGGCTTTAGCCGCAAGTACACGCATGTTAGATTTTAAGTAAGGTTTTATAAATTACTTGAATTGAATTGAATTGATTAAAAACAATGTGTTTCATATGTATATTTCTGTCTTTTATAAATTACCAAGAAATATTAGAGAACTCGCTTTCAATTTTTTAGAAATAAATTGCGTAAATGGTTGACAGAAAATTGTTTTTACAGTTTACAAGAATTTCTGCAACACAAAATTTAATTTTAAAATATAGTATAGGTATTAGTTTTGTGTGCAATATGTGTTATTTTTATTTAATAATTATTTTACTTTACTTAATACATGTTGAAATTCACATAAATACGCATTATACAATAATCTAAAATTATATTTGCATGCCCTCAAAAGGCAAAATATGGTTTATGCCTAAACAACCAACTTTAACAACTGGTAACACCTGTATTTTAATCAAATAAATTATTCTTCTTCTTAACCTGACTTATTTTTACTTGTTTCGATTTTCCGAAAAATGCGCATAACGACCGGTTGATGTGGCGACGCTTATAAAGGCCTATGCCCAACAGTGGACTTTCGACTGAAATGGTGATCATGATGATGATGATGGCTGTTTGTATTCTACTATGCCTCTCTTTCTTCAAGAACTGCCCCGTTAGTCCCGTGGTTGCAAGCGCAACTTAGTGTGGTGAGCTTTTTTTTTTTTGGATGTGAAATCATCAAATGACTCCTCCCGCTCTGGGCGGAGCAGGAGGGAGTGTCAGACTTTTACTGACTAAAACCCATCCATGTTCCTTCATCGCCCTTTGTGTTCCGGGGCCACGGTATCTCTTTCGAACAGTCCCGCAACCCCGGCAGGTAGTGTGGTGTCCTGGGTTCGAATTCCAAATCAGCCAAAAAGTGCTATTGGGTTTTCCATTAGAAATTTCTCAGTACTAGAGAGTTTGTAAGTCGTCGGTATGATACCCCCGTGCCCCGGAAAGGACATTAAAACTGTTGGTTCTGTGCCTAATCTCTCTCCGGTTGTGTCTGATTGCCATCCCATCGGACTATGAGAGTAAAGAAACCGAGAATGCACCTAAATCCTGTATACCTACTTTATTTTCATTTAAAAATATTTATGCTGTCTTGGCTTATTTCTGTATTTGTTTATTGTTACCAGTGTTATTACTTTCTAACACAATAAAATACCTACTTATTACTTACATTTTTCTTTATCCGAACTCATAAATACCCATTTAATTAATTTACTCGTTTTCTATATATTTATTTATAACCATATATAATATTAGAAACTGTTTCTCCGTCACTTAAGTACCTACCCCCTCAAGGTTCATTGGAAGACCAGCGTCAGACAGCATCACCTGTTTATGAGCCGTGTGGCTCACAGCACATCATACTATGTTATCCTCTTTATTTTATATTTTTTTTATAATTATTTGTGTGTGCTTTATTAACTGACGTCAAATTTTATTTTTTCTTTCTTTCACCTGTGTCTGCGGACACATTTGTGCACTATATTATCTTCTGCGCCGACGAATAATCTACGCCAAGATTGGCTGAAAATGTTTTATACATTCGACAAGAGGAAAAAAGGAACCCCTTTTAAAGAATACGGCATTGTAGTCGTGTATTATAAGAATATTGTTTCCTAAAATTTGATACGGTTTTCGCTATCATTTAGAGCGTTTATTCCGGAACCTTAACGTATATAAAACTTACACATAATAAAGATGAAGTGACAACTATTGAAAAGAGTACACACATCAAAAAAAGTTTGTGGTTACTAGCATGAGCTGATATTTTTTTTTTAAATTGAACTTTATCAAGAAAAAATCTTTGTTGTGTGTTTTCTTTAAATAGAAATACCCTGTTTAAATTAAAGATATAATGTTTTAATTTAAGATATATATTTTTATTAAAAATAATAATAATAATTAAGCATAATGTTAAAATGTTTTTTTTATGTACTTTTATTAAGAAATATTCAAAAATGTCAAAAATATGTATTTAAATGAAATGTAATAATAAATGTAATCATAATGTAATTGTAACAGAAATTTGATTTTTCAAAGTGATCGCAAACTTTTTTTGATGTGTGTATGCTTAGATGGTTCAGTCCTTTCTGCCTAAGAGAAAACGCGTAAGTTTATGTTTTATGTACATTATGTATGATATATATCGTCACATTTTGTCGAGGAGGGAGTCTCTACTTTTAAAATCAAGGAAAATTACGTTTTATCTAAGTTTTCCTTCTATTTGTCGTTATTTATGTTATACACAAGGAAAATCACGTTAATATTTATATACGCATATTCCTTCTATTTTTTGAAAAACAAACAGTTTTCTTGTACACGTGTTTTAGCTAAATTTTGTATGAAGGATAAAAACACCGTTTCTCTTTAATCAATGTAGAAATTCATATGATTAGCTTAGTTCTATTCTTCTTTAGATATTCTTCAGCCATTTCCTCATAAATATGACTTTTATAGACGTTGGTATAAGGTTTAATTTACACTGATTATTTTAAAGGCTATGATTCTTTTATTTTCAATAAAAAATCACCGTCAAAATTGTTTTAGGCTTTCACGGTTTCTAACTAAACTCACACTGTTGCTTACGGGATTTCTTCTGGGATTTACAATTATTCTAACCTCCCGATATTTCGACGCTGCCGCGCTGTTGCAAGCGCCATGATCGCGGGTAAATAACCCGTAAGCGACAGTGTAAAAGTTGACAAAATTTTTAAGAAAAAAATGTTTGACACACGTAAAAATTATCTAAAAGTTGTCAAAAATATACAGAGAAAAAAAATTGACATAAGGAATAAGTGTCGTATAAATGGCAAACAAGTAATTCTTCTCTTAGCTTCACTTGAACAACAACTGTCCTGATTAACAAACCAACTCAAACTCATAACCACCCCCTTTCCCACCACAGTCGGGTAACCCAAAAAATTCAAAAACGTACTTATGCCACTTTACATCCCGGAGCTAACGCGTCCCCCACAACTATACCTACGTATACCAGTTTGTTATACTTTAACCGTCTGTTTTAAGTTACGCTTGGTTATTACAACCCGTAGGTAGAGAGACTTGGCGTATTTAACTTGGCTGTATGGATCATAATAAAAGGATGAGAGTGAGTATATTAAAAATAGCCTGATAGGTATTTAGCGCTCGAGAATTTTGATAACAAAGACATTCAAATACAGGGTGTGAACGGACCCTTCACAGAGCTTTCAACCAAGCATTCTGTATATCGAATTAAGTAACTCTACGCAAAAAAATATTGCTGGGAAACGACTTTTTTTTTTGGGGCTAAAAATTGTTTAGTGGTTAAACTCATTGTAACGCAGTCAAAACATTGTGCTGGTGGATATATTAAATAGTACGGGGGTCGTGGAGGCATTTAAGGTAAATTTATAACGTTAAACCTTAAAAAAAATACTTGTGAAAAGTTGTAACTTTGACCCCCAATATCTCCGTACCTAGAAGTTCCCAGGTTTATAGTCTACAACAACAAAAAATTGCAAAGCCGGGGAAAACAAGTACCTTTCGACTTCTTTATGGATATTGTTACACCCATTATTTACGAGCGATAGACGGAACAAGACGAAGAAAGTCTTGATCCAATACTTGTTACTACTTAGTAGCAAATCGTTCTGTCTGTTGTTATACGCCCACTTGTTATGTATCATTCGTGTGTCAATATCAAAAATACTTAAAATGTACTTATGGGATATCTTCCGTGATTATTGATTAATTTTGAGCTCCCGATATTTCGACGGTGTTAACCCGCGATCATGGCGCTTGCAACAGCGTCGAAATATCGGGAGCTCATAAATAATCAATAATCACGGAAGATATCCTGAAGTGACATTTTAAGTATAGTTAGACAACCGTGGAAGTTTAAAACAGTGTTTAATATCAAAAATGTTCGGTATCAAAATGAATACGTATTCCCTATGTCCATGTGTGTATGTTCTCTATAACTCGGTAAGGTCCCGTAGTAGTTGGCACCTTTCACTTGCATCAGTTTAAGTTAGAAGTAGTACGTAAGTAAGTATTTTGGGTTAGGTGAGTTGACGTGTACACACACAGATTAGATAACAGTAAAATGTTTGAGATGTACCGACCATAACTAAGTTAAGCTTAAGTTTAGTGTAAGTAAGTAATTGGTCAACTTACTTAAAATTATATTAATCATCACTAGCGGACGTCACACGGTTTCACCCGCGTAGTTCCCGTTTATGTGGGAGTACGGGGATAAAATATAGCCTATGTTACTTAAGAGGGCTGTTAAATATTTTTCGCAAATTTTTGATTTTTACTTCCTGGATCAAATTTTTTCGACCGGCCTACACGACTCGATAATAATATTGATCTCCGGACGATTGTCGATTGTTATTGACGAAAATTAGAGACGAGACTGACATGAGACTGAGGTGCGAGCTGAATTGACGCAGAATTATAGTTCTCCAATTTTATTTATTGTAATTTTGTCTTATTATATTGACAAACGAAAACTAATAAAACGTATTCGTTGTAGATCGAAGTTTTATATCATATTAATTTATTTGATAAAATTGAGTTTATTTGGAATATAATGGACGCTGAAAATGCATACATTTTAGATCAATATTGCTTTTAAATATCATTTTTTTTTGCGTCGATTCAATTTTTATTTCAATATTCTAATCAATCCTTGAAGACTATATGACCAGTACAATTATATTTTTTTTAGATTTTTTCGTGTTACCAGTTTGATACAAATGGCAGGAGAAAACCTAATGTTTAACGTTTGCTTGAAATTGGCTGTCGGAAAATTGCTATTTCTCGTAATATTAACTATTACAACAAAATTCTAATCAATCTACGAACTAGAACAAAGCCAGATTTATGATTCTTCATTGAAATATTATGCCATTATCTTTATATAACAAATATCGAGGACTTGGAAAAGTACGTATTTTTGGTCAAACGCCCAAAATATGCGAGCACGCTCTTCTAATGGTCAAAAAATTTTTGAAATCAGCGCAGTAGTTTTTGAGTTTATTCATTATAAACATACACACACAAAAATACAAATCTTTCCTCTTTATAATATCCTCCTCTCCCTCTTCCTCTTTATATTTTTCTTTTTCTTTTCTTTTTCATTTTTTGTGTAGAAGTGTAGATTGTTATAAATACCAAAGTCAAAAGTAGGTTGCTGCTTAAACAGCCAGACGGCGTGTACGTAAACTAAACAAACTCTCTTAAATCTCTTTGGATTGTAAGTATTTAACCATTAAGTTTTGGTCAAAGACAAAAGCCAGATAGATTGTGTGAGAAAGATAAAGGAGTAAATAATAGCATTAAGGCGGGTCCCCGAGTAATATTATCACCTGTATTTGTGGTGGTTCAAACTTCATTTGAAACACTGTTAGAATAAAGTTCTAATCAGCTTACACTACAAAGTGGTTGTTACGTCAGTCACTGCGGGCCGAATAGTGCGAAATGAGTAGTTTTTATTCTTTACAAAATCAAATATTCGTCTTTTGAAAAAAAAAACTAGCATTTTGTTCATTACATTATTAAATTGCCTATACATTAGTATAAGTAGCAAATCAAAATAATGGTTAATTTACGAGGAGTAAGTAGCTTGTTATAAATCATTATTTCTCATTTCCCTGGTTTCGTTGTGAAGGGATTTATTAAACAATAGGCAACTTAAAAAAAAACAAAAATTACTACCATTTTGGAGTCAAGAATAATGTAGAAATTTAATGTAGTTTTTATTAGTTTGTATTTCCTTTGGATAAAGAGCAGTAGGCTCCAAAAAAACTGCTCGCTCAAGGTCGTTTGCTCGGGGAGGCGCTATATGGCTGGTAGAAAGACAAACGTGTCTTACCAACCCCAAGTAACATGAAACAATAGCAAGAACATGATGATGACTTTTTCTCTAGCTTGGATCTACATAATAATATTTAAGCCGTCTGTAGAAAAATTTAGAAAAATATTGTTTGACACAATCCAGAATTATCCGCTTGGGCCAGCCACCACCAGACTCAAACAATACTTACTGACGACCCGAATGGCGCAGCGGTAGTGCGGCTGCCTTACGTTCTTAGGGTCCCGGGTTCGAATCTCGGTTGGAGCAAATGTTTGTGTGATGAGCATTTGTCTCCGAGTCATGGATGTTTGTATGTATAATAAGTATGTATTTACAAACAAAAAGTATCTATGTAGTATATCAACTATCTGGTGTCCACGACACAAGCCTCGTTGGTTAATGTGGCACTAGATGGCACTGTATGTCACGCGATATTTATTTATTTATTTTTATAATAGTCTGAATTGAAACTAAGAAAAAATTCCTGAAAAGAAGTGAGTCTTTTCAGGAATTATCTAAAAGGGTTCCTATACTTCAAACTCAATACAAACTAACATACAAAGAAAAAAACAATGTCACATCACTATTTCTTTACGATTTTTTCCGTGAAAACTCAAGGAATTTAAAGAAATTCTAAAAATCCAATAAACGAGTAAAACATTCAACTTATCTTTTAGTAATTTTAGCTTTTATAAGAATTGAATGTAACTATGTGAATTTGAGCGTTAAAGTTCCATCGTCGACGGTTTTTCTTGCAAAAAGAGTTCGTAAAATATTTATAGTAAATTACACGAAAAGAAAAATGAAAATGTGTAACTCCAACTTACAAGAAAGAGAATGGCACTATCGTTATTTTTAAGCAAATAATTAAAATATCTTACCGCTGCTGAGAATTACTGCGTCAAAAATTTGTAATTACCAAAAAAATGTAATAGGACTGAGACTGAGAAGTCGCGCTTGCCTATGTTGATAAAGGTTCACTAGCACAAGCAGAAAAGAGTGTATTAACACTAGCTTGTGCGAATAAAAGCCATGTAGCCGTACAAAAAGCTCAATAACAGTTCCGATCTCAGAATTGAACCCAGGACACCTTTGATACCCCAGCAGCTCCGCTTACAACCACAAGAACAAAGCGGAATTTAACGGCTCTTTTATAACATCGTATACCCATCAAGATTTTTATCGAATATTTTACACTTCAGCGATTTAAAACGACACGAGTCGATTAAAAATCATGCTGTTAATCGGAAATGGCGTTATTTTATTGGCGTATTAATATTTATATTCATTAGACAATAGACAAATCTTTATTATGAACTTTACAAGTGCATCTTTCAGGTGAGACTCGACTAGTTTGATACTATATCCTGAAAGGTCAGTTCCTTCCCTTCACAATAAAGTATAAATTAACATGTCCATAATCATTTTAGTTAGGTAAAACACGTTCTGATTTTAATATCTTAAATAAACTAACAATAAAAATATTAGAAAAATAGTAATAAACAAAAATGTGTGTGTGTTTCTGTGTGTGTGAGTGTGTGTGTGTGAGTGTGTGTGTGTGAGTGTGTGTGTGTATGTGTGTGTGTGTATGTGTGTGAATTATACCGTTATAACAAACTAGCGGACGTCCCGCGGTTTCACCCGCGTAGCTCCCGTTCCCGTGAGAGTACGGGGATAAAATATAGCCTATGTTACTCAAGGTGAATGTAGCTTTCTAATGGTGAAAGAATTTTTTAAATCGGTTCATTACTTCCGGAGATTACCCCCTACATACAAACTTACAAACATACAAACTTACAAACAAATGTTACCTCTTTATAATATTAGTATAGATAGTATAGAAGTATAGATAGTGACATTATAATGACCGATAATTGAAAAAAGGGTGGGCAGTTTTTTTGTTGGACAAAATCCAGTATTGTTATTAGTTTGCTTACGAAATTATGCTAAAATATCCTATTACCAGACATTGGAATAGGTTGAGTTTATTTGCCTAAACTTCAAGGATAACTCATCAGTATCTGCCTAGCCTTTTTTTTCGATTATAAATCATCAAATGACTACTTCCGCTCTGGGAGCATTTATTTTGAAATCTTAAGAAAGAAATTTGTTTCTATTAATTTATACAAAAAAAAAAAATTAAACCCTAAAAAAAAATGTTTTTTTTAAAGACAGGTAAATATCTTTTTAGCCTTTTCCCAACTATATTGTGGTCGGTATACAGTCTAACCGGATGCAGCTGAATACCAGTATTTTACATGGAGCGACTGCCTATCTGATCTCCACAACCCAGTTAGTACTGGGCAATACGATACCCCTTGGTAAGACTGGTTGTCAGACTTTTGGGCTACTGACTACCTGTAACGACTGTCAAAGATCTACAAATGACAGCCGGGACCAACGGCTTAACGTGCTTTCCTAGGGAAACTCGGTATTTAATGGGCGGTCACCCATCCACAGACCAACCTAAGCAAAGGCTGCTTAACCTGAAGATCGACCCCGAGCAGGTGTTATTACGAGCTCGTCTCCCCATCTCAGTTATAATCCAAAAACAATCAGTAATTGACTGAAGATTAAAGCTTTTGCTGAAAAACAAAGCTTCGTACCAAACGGGATTATGGTAATACCTTGTGTCGGCTCGGATATTGCATGATAATTAAATTGCGAGCCCTGCTGTACATATATTGGATGTTACATGTAAGACGAGCTTTTCAATCTTATTTTTAATATCTACAGGGTGCAATCAGTCTCATCACGAAGCCGTTAACCAAGCATTCTGTACATCAAACTGAGTAACTTTACGCAAAAATTATTGCTGGGAAACGACTTTTTTTTTTGTTGTTAACAGTCACGTTTTACGGTAAAACTCAATGTAACGCACTCAAAACATTGTGCTGGTGGATGGATTGAATAGTGTGGGGGTCGTGGAGGTGTTTAAAGTTCTTACATTAAAAACATGTATATAAAAAAAAAAAACTTGTCAAAAAGTTGGAACTTTGACCCCCAATATCTCCGTAACTAGAAGGTTCCCAGGTATGGTCTACAAAGAAATGATCGCAATGACGGGGAGAAAAAGTGCCTTTCGGCTTCGTTAAGTCTGTTTACACTCTTTATTACATCTATGAGAAAAAAATAAATTAAAGCGTCTGTGTGCATTTCGTTGCTTGTAATTTTATTAAAACAGATTTTTACTGAATGCATATGAAAGTATATACAAATACGGCACAAATAACAAAAAAAAAAAGAATATCTTCTGTCTGTCTGTCCGTTTGTTCCGCCTAATCTCCGAAACGGCTAGACTAATTTTGATGTGACTTTTACTGACAGATAGCTGATGTTATAAGTAGTAACTAAGAGGCTACTACTAAAGACCATCTCAGACACTGATCTGCATAGTCCTCATGTGAATTGAGCAAGATTGTCTGGACTTCAAAAGAGACAATGACCTCTGAGTTTGTTTCGGCTGTTTCTTCTCAGAGTAGTCAGGTACGAAACACCGGCCCCATCTAGTTTAAAAAAAAATGACGTGTATAAGTGTTAGCAAAATAAATATCATGTGATTTACACTACTTTTATTTTAGAAAAAGTTTTAGGGTACCGTGCAAAAAAAATTAAAACCCTTTAAAATCCGATACAAATAGAGAAATGATATGTTTTTAATCATTTCACGCGGACGAAGATCGCGTGCAACAGCTAGTGTGAAATATGAATTTTAGTGTAGTCACAGACACATGAGATGAAGTTGTTGTTGTTGTGTTGTTGTGGTGTTGTTGTTGGTTGTTGATGGGATGGAGTTGGTGGTAAAGTTCGTGTTATGTGGGTACCTATTAATTCGTCATAAATATATAAGTATAGCCGTGTGGTATCCGGCAGAGTAGAATAGAACCAACCCATTACACTCACGGGTGTCGTATAAGGCGACTAATGTCTGAGGCAGAACACCTTGCGCCTCCGTAGACCAGAGAATGGGCAGCAGCGTTTTCTGATAGTCTTCCATCACTGCGATCTCCAATCCGCCTGCCAAGCGTGGAGATTACGGCAAATTCCTCCCATCATGGGAGACGCTTATGTCCAGCAGTGGACGTTATGGGCTGTTGTTGTTGTAGTTGTGTAAATAGATAAGTAGGGTAGACTTAAGAACCACTTGGAGATCAAGGACTGCTGCGCCAGTCGAATATATGAGCATGTCGTTATCGGTTGCATTATTTCTCAAATCCTCACCATCGTTTATAACCCAATCCAAAAAAAAATTGTAACAGAGTAGGATTGGAATCTAATTATAGCGTGCTACCTCACCGGTACCGGTAGAGGTATCAACATAGGTACGGGCAGAGGTACCGGTGAAAATTACCTATAAAATACGGCTGTTACCGCGTACCAGTGAGGTGGTGCGTTTGAATAGGCGAGTGGACTTGCTTACTCCTACTATGCTACGAGTTTGGTTTTGTAGTATGGTATTTTACAGAATTTATAACAAATACACAATAGTTCTTCATATTCCGCCAATTATGTAAATTCGGCATGCAAATTTGCGGTTGAACTTAATGTAATGCAGTCAAAACATTGTGCTGGTGGATGCATTGAATGGTAGGCCATTGAGGCATTTAAAGTTAAGTTATATCATTAATAATAATAATAATAATAATAATCATTTTATTATCAGGCTACTAAGGCCCATAGATAAAATACACAAATTAACATCTAATAACAATAAACTAATACATATTTAAAACCAGGAGAAACTAAAAACCATTAAATCTCGTATAAAAAAAAATATGTGAAAAGTTGTAGCTTTGACCCCTAATATCTCCGTAAGTGGAAGGTTTCCAGGTATGGTCTAAAACAGAAAAAAAATCGCAATGACGGGGAAAACAAGTACCGTTCGACTTCTTTATGGATATTGTTACACCCATTATTTACGAGCGATAGACGGAACAACACGAAGAAAGTCATGATCCAATACTTATTACTACTTAGTTGCAAATCGTTCTGTCTATTGTATTGTTATACGCCCACTAGTGAGGTAGCATTCGTGTGTCAATATCAAAAATACTTAAAATGTACTTACGGGTTATTTTCCGTGATCATTGATTAATTTTGAGCTCCCGATATTTCGACGCTGTCAACCCGCGATCATGGCGCTTGCAACAGCATCGAAATATCGGGAGCTCATAAATAATCAATAATCACGGAAGTTAACCCGTAAGTGACATTTTAAATATAGTTATGAACCGTGAAAGTTTAAAACAGTGTTTAATATCAAAAATGTTCGGTATCAAAATGAATACGTATTCCCTATGTCCATGTGTGTATGTTCTCTATAACTCGGTAAGGTCCCTTAGTAGTTGGCACCTTTCACTTGCATCAGTTTAAGTTAGAAGTAGTACGTAAGTAAGTATTTTGGGTTAGGTGAGTTGACGTGCACACACAGATTAGATAACAGCAAAATGTTTGAGATGTACCGATCATAACTAAGTTATGCTTAAGTTTAGTGTAAGTAAGTAATTGGTCAACTTAATTATAATTATCATTATTATCATTGTTATAAATACGGAAGTGAAAAGTACGTACGTAAGGTTGCTACGTATACAGCCAGACGGCGTGTACGTTAACCGTACAAACTCTCTTAAATTTGTAAGTATTTAACGAAGAGCAGCGGTGGCCCAGTGGTGGCGGCCCCGACTTACGAACAGTAAGTCGTGGGTTCGAACCCAGACAGGCGCATTACTTTGTATAATTTATTTCATCACCACTCCTCTCAAAACGGTGAAGGAAAACATCGTGAGGAAACCGGCATGTCCTAGAACCAAAAACTTCGAAGACATGTGACATCTACCAATCCGCACTTGGCCCGCGTGGTTCCCTCTCATAGAGAGGAGGCCTGTGTCCCAGCAGTGGGAACATTAATAGGCTGATGATGATGATGAACCATTAAGCCATTTTGGTCAAAGACAAAAGCCAGATAGATTGTGTGGGAAAGATAAAGGAGTAAATATTAGCATTAAGGCTGGTAGGAAGATAAACGTGTCTTAACGACCCCAAGTAACATGAGATAAGGGTAGAAAGATGGGCATGCAAATAAAGGTGACTTTTTCTCTAACTTGGATCTATTTGCTCCGTCTGTAAATTGACTCAATCCAAAATTATCCGATTGGGCCAGACGCCACCAGTTACTCAATCAATACAGCTACTTTTAAAAATAGTCTGAATTGAAACTTAAAAGAAGTGAGCCTTTTCAGGAATTATCTGAACGGGTTCATAAATGGTTCCTCGTCATTGCTATCATTTTTTTGTTCTACACCATACCTGGGAACCTTTTAGTTACGGAGATATTGGGGTCAAAGTTCCAACTTTTTGACAGTTTTTTTTTAAATACAAGTTTTTAATGTAAGATTTTTAATTTAAACACCTTCACGACCCCCGTACTATTCAATCCATCCATCAGCACAATGTTTTGAGTGCGTTACATTGAGTTCTACCACAAAACATGATTTTCCACACCAAAGAAAAGTCGTTTCCCAGCAATAATTTTTGCATAAAGTTACTTAGTTTGATGTACTATCGAGGACACTCCCGCCTGACCACCACTAAGCTTATTTTTGCTTGCACTCGCAACATAGAAACGCTTCTAGCCCCGCCCCGTTGACTTTGTATAGAATAATCAATGAACAGATACCGAATCGGCCGAGCGCACAGACGACGCACGCCAAACGAGAGTTATTGTTATTTTGCGCGCCAAAGTTGAGGCTTTCCTAATAGGCCGAAACTTTAAGGGGCCGTGGCTCTGTGCCTTCGCATGTTTCAAGCGAAAAAATAAAAATGGTCAGGCGGAAAAGACCCCGACTGTACATAATGCTTGGTTAACGGCTTCGTGATGAGGTCTTTTACACCCTGTATTATGAAAGATGTGTAAATTATTTAGTTAATTATAATTTACTGCTTGCATGTAGGAAACTATGTTAGTAACACTTCAGTTACACGTTGTTTTGTTTTGGTTAAGTCGCACTTGCCTAGGTTGATAAAGGTTCACTAGCATAAGCAGAAAAGAGTGTATTAACAATAGCTTGTGCGAATGAAAGCCATTTAGCCGTACAAAAAGCTTAATAACAGTTACCCCGACCTCGGAATTCATCATCATCATCATCATCATTTCAGCCGAAAGACGTCCACTGCTGGACATAGGCCTCCCCCAAGTGTCGCCACATTGAACGGTCCCGTGCGACTCGCATCCAGCGGATTCCCGCGACCTTCACCAGGTCATCAGTCCACCTAGTGGGAGGCCTTCCAACGCAACGTCTTCCGGTTCGCGGTCGCCACTCCAAAACTTTTCGGCCCCATCAGCCATCCGTTCTGCGAGCAATGTGCCCTGCCCACTGCCACTTAAGAACTTACCTCGGAATTGAACCCAGGGTACTTTTTCCAGCAGTTCCGCTCACAACCACAAGAACAAAGCGGAATTTAACGGCTCTTTTATAACATCGTATACCCATCAAGATTTTTATCGAATATTTTACACTTCAGCGATTGAAAACGACACGAGTCGATTAAAAATCATACTGTTAAACAGAATGGTGCTATTTTATTGGCGTATTAATTTTTATATTCATTAGACAATAGACAAATCTTTATTATGAACTTTGCAAGTGCATCTTTCAGGTGAGACTCTGAGCTCCAGACTAGTATGATCCTGTATCCTGAAAGGTCAGTTCCTTCCCTTCACAATAAAGTATAAATTAACATGTCCATAATCATTTTAATTAAATAAAACACATCCTGATTTTAATATCTTAAATAAACTAACAATAAAAATATTAGAAAAATAGTAATAAACAAAAATGTGTGTGTGTTTCTGTGTGTGTGAGTGTGTGTACTGAGTGTGTGTGTATGTGTGCATGTGTGTGAATTATACCGTTATAACAAATAGTGACATTATAATGACCGATAATTGAAAAAAGGGTGGCCAGTTTTTTTGTTGGACAAGGTCCTGTATTGTTAACAGTTTGCTTACAAAATTGTGCTAAAATATCTTATTACCAGACATTGGAATAGGTTGAGTTTATTTGCCTAAACTTCAAGGATGACTCATCAGTATCTGCCTAGCCTTTTTTTTCGATTATAAATCATCAAATGGGAGTCATTTTCCGCTCTGGGAGCATTTATTTTGAAATCTTAAGAAATAAATTTGTTTCTATTAATTTATACAAAAAAAAATATAATAAAATAAATTTAAACCCTAAAAAAATTTTTTTTTTTAAAGAAATAGGTAAATATCTTTTTAGCCTTTTCCCAACTATATTGTGGTTGGTCTCCAGTCTAACCGGATGCAGCTGAATACCAGTATTTTACATGTAGCGACTGCCTATCTGACCTCCACAACCCAGTTAGTACTGGGCAATACGATACCCCTTGGTAAGACTGGTTGTCAGACTTTCGGGCCACTGACTACCAGTACAGAAAGTTAATCATGGTACACCTAGGTGAACCAGAGGTACAGAAAATTACCCGTGGAACACCTAGGTGAACCACTTTGGTGTTCCATGGGTCAGAAACGCCTGTAACGCCTGTCAAAGATCTACAAATGACAGCCGCGACCAACGGCTTATCGTGCATTCCGAGGCACGGAGGAAACTCGGTATATAATGGGTGGTCACCCATCCACAGACCAACCTAGGCAAGCGTTGCTTAACCTGAAGATAGACCCCGAGCAGCTGTTATTATTTAGCCACGAGCTCGTCTCCTCATCTCAGTTATAATCCAAAAACAATCAGTAATTGACTGAAGATTAAAGCTTTTGCTGAAAAACAAAGCTTTGTACCAAACGGGATTATGGTAATACCTTGTGTCGGCGCGGATATTGCTTGATAATTAAATTGCGAGCCTGGCTGTACATATATTGGATGTTACATGTAAGACGAGCTTTTCAATCTTATTTTAATATCTACAGGGTGCAATTATTCTCATCACGAAGCCGTTAACCAAGCATTCTGTACATCAAACTGAGTAAATTTACGCAAAAATTATTTTTGGGAATTTAATTTTTTTTTTGGGTTAAAAATCACGTTTTACGGTAAAACACAATATAACGCACTCAAAACATTGTGCTGGTGGATGGATTGAATAGTGTGGGGGTCGTGGAGGCGTTTAAAGTTCTTACATTAAAAATGTACTTAAAAAAAAACTTGTGAAAAAGTTGGAACTTTGACCCCCAATATCTCCGTAACTAGAAGGTTCCCAGGTATGGTCTAGAACAAAAAAATGATCGCAATGACGGGGAGAACCAGTGTCTTCCGGCTTCGTTAAGTCTTTTTATTTTTATAGCCTTTTTTTTTTTTTTTTTTTTAGTTTTTTTGTGTTCATCTATGAGAAAAAATAAAATTAAAGCGTCTGGGTGCGTTTCGTTGTTTGTAATTTCAATATAACAGATTTCTACTGAATGCATATGAAAGTACTTACAAATACGGTAAAAATAAAAAAAATAAAAGAAATTTGTCTGTCTGTCTCAGGAACGATTTTGATGTGACTTTTACTGACAGATAGCTGAGGTTATAAGTAGTAACTAAGAGGCTACTACTAAAGACTATCTCAGACACTGATCTGCATAGCCCTCATGTGAATTGATCAAGATTATATCTGGACTTCAAAAGAGACTGACCTCTGAGTTTGTTTCGGCTGTTTCTTCTCAGAGTAGTCAGGTACGAAACACCGGCCCCATCTAATTTTAAAAAAAATGACGTGTATAAGTGTTAGCAAAATAAATATCATGTGATTTACACTACTTTTATTTTAGAAAAAGTTTTAGGGTACCGTGCAAAAAAAATTAAAACCCTTTAAAATCCGATACAAATAGAGAAATGATATGTTTTTAATCATTTCACGCGGACGAAGATCGCGTGCAACAGCTAGTGTGAAATATGAATTTTAGTGTAGTCACAGACAAATGAGATGAAGTTGTTGTTGTTGTTGTGTTGTTGTGGTGTTGTTGTTGGTTGTTGATGGGATGGAGTTGGTGGTAAAGTTCGTGTTATGTGGGTACCTATTAATTCGTCATAAATATATAAGTTTAGCCGTGTGGTATCCGGCAGAGTAGAATAGAACCAACCCATTACACTCACGGGTGTCGTATAAGGCGACTAATGTCTGAGGCAGAACACCTTGCGCCTCCGTAGACCAGAGAATGGGCAGCAGCGTTTTCTGTTAGTCTTCCATCACTGCGATCTCCAATCCGCCTGCCAAGCGTGGAGATTACGGCAAATTCCTCCCATCATGGGAGACGCTTATGTCCAGCAGTGGACGTTATGGGCTGTTGTTGTTGTAGTTGTGTAAATAGATAAGTAGGGTAGACTTAAAAACCACTTGGAGATCAGAGACTGCTGCGCCAGTCGAATATATGAGCATGTCGTTATCGGTTGCATTATTTCTCAAATCATCACCATCGTTTATAAAAAAAAATTGTAACAGAGTAGGATCGGAATCTAATTATCGCGAGCTACCTCGCCGGTACCGGTAGAGGTATCGACATAGGTACGGGCAGAGGTACCGGTGAAAATTACCTATAATAAAATACGGCTGTTACCGCGTACCAGTGAGGTGTTGCGTTTGAATAGGCGAGTGGACTTGCCTACTGCTACTATGCTTAACGGGTTTCAAGACAGTTGATTTTTTCTGGAACTGATTCGACTTCATTGTTGCAGTCGCTTTTTTGCTGGTCCTGGCTAACAAGAAATTTTTTTAAAGAAAAATTAAAATTAGTAATAGTGTAGCGAACTCATCACATGGAATAGTCTACATGGATGGGTAGGTTTTTTTAAAGGGAAGATGCAAAGTGTAAGTCAGACACATATCAAATATCTTGGTTGGTCTTTTGTGTTTTTCCTTGAACTTCACATTGTATTTTTTTAAGAATTGCCCTTAATTATAGTATACTGGTTCACACCTGCGGGTTCACTCGCGTACCTTTTCTTTACACGACACCTTTATAAATTGTAGCCTATATTTATTCTGTTATTCTGATGGTGATTATATGTTACTTCTCGGCTCTTAAAAACATCAGCTTCATTTTTGGACGGTAGCGTAAAAAACATGCATTCAGTGTTTCATTCATTGTTATACGTAATATCAAGTTTATCATCTAAATGGACTGTTACTTAAGTACTGTTAACTTACTTATTCTTAAAGTTTTCAGCAAATAACACCAAATATTTACCATAACTACTTGTGTTGAACTAACTTGCATTTCAAAAGTCCTTCAAAGTTTCCTAGAACAGCAAGCCACTGCACTGGAACGCGTTTAAACGGGAAAGTAAACTTGCCGTGTAAAGGAAAGCAGGTGAACTAGAATGTGCGGTGAAAATTACCTTTAAAATACCGCCTTTACAGCGAGCCAGTGAGAAGGAGCGTTCAAATGGGCGAGTCAGCTCTCCTATGACAACTTGAGTGTTAAGCTGATTGAAATGCAAAAGTTTGTGAGGAATAAGAGGACGGATGGATGTTTATTTCTCTTTCACGCAAAAACTACTAGTTTATTATTATTATTCCTTTAATTCAGGCAACTATGGCTTATACAAAATACAATACAAATATTAAAATAAAATTACAACATAAAAATAAACTAATCTATTATACAAAGTATGACTTATAAACTATGACACACGAAGTACGACCTAACCAACCAACAAACCAACCAGGTTGGTTGGTTGCTTAGGTTGTACTTCGTAACCTGGATTCATCATCATCATCATCATCTCAGCCGAAAGACGTCCACTGCTGGACATAGGCCTCCCCCAAGTGTCGCCATATTTAACGGTCCCGTGTGACTCGCATCCAGCGGATTCCCGCAACCTTCACCAGGTCATCAGTCCACCTAGTGGGAGGCATTCCAACGCAACGTCTTCCGGTTCGCGGTCGCCACTCCAAAACTTTTCGGCCCCATCGGCCATCCGTTCTGCGAGCAATGTGCCCTGCCCACTGCCACTTAAGTTTGGCAATTCTTCGGGCTACGTCGGTAACCTTGGTTCTCTTGCGGATGTCTTCATTTCTGATTCGATCACGCAAGGAAACTCCGAGCATAGCCCTCTCCATTGCCCTTTGGGTGACTTTAAGCCTTCTGATGAGGCCCATTGGCCCAACCTGGATTAAAATTGAATATTTCCCGGTAATATGATCTCGTGTATATCACGCACCACAGTGTTAGGTTAATTAATCTTCAATGTTTTGTGACTATAATAGTAATACAATGTAAGTGTTCTTGAATCAGGTTTTTATTCTTAATTGCACCTCTGTAACATTCCTTACTAACAGAATTGATGCGTTTCGTAGTAATTTCACCAGCTAGCTGTGCTACGTTGCTACGCTAAGTTTCTTCATCATCATCATCATCATCATCATCAGCCTATAAAGGGTGTAAAACACTTCTTAACGAAGCCGAAAGGTACTTGTTCTCCCCGTCATTGCGATAATTTTTTTGTTCTACACCATTCGATATTGGGGGTCAAAGTTCCAACTTTTTGACAAATATTTTCTTTTTTAATTAAATACAAGTTTTTAATGTAAGATTTTTACTTTAAACACCTCCACGACCCCCGTACTATTCAATCTATCCATCAGCACAATGTTTGGAGTGCGTTACATTGAGTTTTACCACAAAACATCAATTTTCACCCCAAAAAAAAAGTCGTTTCCCAGCAATAATTTTTGCGTAAAATTACTTAGTTCGATGTACAGATTGCTTGGTTGACGGCTTTGTGATGAGGTCTTTTACACCCTGTATATATGTTCCCACTGCTGGGACACGGCCTCTTCTCTATTAGAGGGAATGGACTATAATCCACCACGCGGGCCCAGTGCGGGTTGGTAGATGTCACATGTCTTCGAATTTTTGGTTCTAGGACATGCCGGTTTCCTCACGATGTTTTCAAAGTGAGTAAGTCTTAAGTATAAACTGATTTTTGGTAGAAATAATAGTTTACGTTAATGAATAAAAACTTGCTCTTTTTCAGTTTACTACCTTACTGCAAATCTTTGACCAAATATACTCTACTTTTAAACATAACCCAACTTACCTAAGTAATGAACTCCTGCATACATTTAATAAAAATAAAAACAATTACGTCTAAAGGCTGCTCCACCCTCTACATTCATTCTCCAAACAAAATAACCTAGACAAACGAAAAACAAAATCACCCAACACTCGTCCTTGGCAGCTCTACTCTAGTTACTAAATAAATTCACTGTCCAATCTAAACGAGCCACCACTCCGTCGTTTTTGGGTCAACAGTGAGCGGCTAAGATCTCGTTAAAAATGTTTGTACGGAACCAGAAATACTAATCAGTTCGTATGCGAAGATTTATTAGCTGAAAAATACTGCAACACACGCGTAAAAACTTTTAAATGAGGACACATTCCTCGAGCGAGTTTCCCAAAAAGGAATGATGATGAATTTATTTATTTATTATAAGGCTTCTCAACAATGAGTACACTGTTACATTATAATTTGTACAATGCAAACTAAAGTCTAAGCGCCTCATCACTTACAGAAAAGCACAGCATGCACTACATTATGTGCAAAAAAATATACAATTAAATCATTAATTTTATTGACACAAGAATATTTTGGAAAAATATGCAGATTACACTTAATTACTTAAATTAAAATAAATAACATAGATTAAATTAAATTAGAATAGGTATATTAAATTAGAATAAATTAAAATAGAATTTATTAAATTAGACTAAATTATATTAAATTAGAATTGATTAAATTATTTTATTATGGATTTTAAAAAAAATGTTGTATAAGATTAGGTAAATATTTGACTAGAGTAGGTAGAGATCCATTAAATGGCAATGAATTCGATGTTGATTTTATTATTGAAGTGAAAACTTCTTTAGGCGCGTTGCGCACTTTTTGGGTGAAGGAAAAACATTGAACTCAACGACACGTAACGTAACGTGCGGTCACGCTTCGTAGCCGTTCGTAGCACTCGTAAATTTAACTTATGCGGCGTAGCACCACATATGCATGCGCGGGGCATAACCAGTGCTACGACTGGGGCGGGGCCTGTGTACTTTTTGTTTTCACTTCTATCGGCAGTCCCCAAAGACTGCTCCGTTTTTTTTATTATGACGAATCGTGTGTCTGTATGTACAAAACTCTTACGCCTTCCCATTTTCCAAGCTCGGCGTGCTATGCAGCTACGGAGAACCTCAAGCGGCATAAATAATACTTTATACTAATAATTTAAATTTATTTATTAATCAGGCAAATAATCTATTGAGCAACTAATAAAGGGTGTAACTAATAGACTCTTAACAAAGCTGAAAGGCCTTGTTATCCTCGTAATTGCATTTTTGTTTTGTTTTAGTCTATACCTGGGAACCTACTAGTTACGGAGATATTGGAGATCAAAGTTCCAGCTTTTTTACTAGTTTTTGAGGTCATAACTTTTATTTATTTTATTTATTTATAACAACTTAAACTAAACTTAATTGCAACTAAGCTAAGCTAATTGCAAAATGCAATCTGCACAATATTTTGAGTGCGTTACATTGAGTTTTACCGGAAAATGTGATATTTTACCCCAAAAAAAAAGTCGTTTCCCAGCAATTATTTTTGCGTAGTTTTAAGTATAGAATGCTTGATTGGGTGTTTAGTAAACTGGTCCCACACAGATAGATCCCGCGGGATCAGTCGACCTAGTGAATTTTTGAATTGGTCAACTGATCCCGTTGACGGCATCATGAAGAGTCTGTTTACACCCTGTATACTGAATGGGCGACTATTATACCAAGAAAGTTGACTACTACTAGGTACGTACTATTTATCCGGTGATTGCGACAAGGAGAAAATATGAAGCAAGAGCGAGCGAAGCGAGCTCGGGACTTGTGGCACCCCGACTCTGTTACTTTAGACCCTGCAAACAGAAATAGGTGCCCCGCGTGTCCCACTTTTAGCATTTGTATTCGTGTTTGTCGCCCACTTAGTGTTTCAGTAGCCCACATTCAGTATTTTGACACCTTTAATTTGAATTAATTTTTGCTCGTTTAAATACTACCCAAAATTATTACAATAAGGTAAACATGTAAGTTTGGATGTAGAGAGTTATCTGCAGAACTACTGATCCGATTCCAAAAAAATATTTTACTAATGGGAAACTTCATTACCCCCAAGTATTTTAAGCTACATTTAAAACATTCCCATGAGATAATGTCCGCTCACAACAACGCCGTGGGAAAAATCTAGTGAAATGTAGCCTTGTCAGTACGTATATTTTCGAGCCGTATGAGGTTGAGAGACCCTCAAACGGCCCGACGGGCCGTATGGCTCGATTGCTTACAGTTTCTTTGAAGTAATCTCCAAAAGGTTTAGTTGACACTACCTGTGAGTCACTGGTGAAGCTTGTTCATACAACGCGGCAATGCAGCCAGTGCTGGGCAAAGCCTGGGATTCATTCCTTCCATCGGCCAAGATTATGAGTTACTCCAAACATACGTTTCATCATCATCATCATCAGCCTATTAATGTTCCCACTGCTGGGACACAGGCCTCCTCTCTATGAGAGGGAATGGGCTATAATCCACCACGCGGGCCCAGTGCGGACTGGTAGATGTCACATGTCTTTGATTTTTTGGTTCTAGGAAATGCCGGTTTCCTCACGATGTTTTCATTCACCGTTGTTTCACATACGTTTACCCTATTATTAAACACAATCTCAACATGATTGGCCTCCCCCCCTGCATCACCCGGGGACACAAGCTTACATTTACAAAAATGTAATTAAATATCTCTGGAGAAACAGTCTTTTAATTTTTTTTTATCCGGGAGCAAATATTTCACAGACTTGTGAGTTGGGGCATTGAAAACTGTGACTTTGAAGCTATTACAAAACAGGGCTTCATGAATAATCATATCCACACGATGCTATTGTCAGGTTTAGCAACATTTGTTATTGTTGATCCGTCGATGGATCGACCATTACAACCAAAACAGTTCCGTGCCGCGGAAAGTACCTAAAGCAATCGGTCTCGGCTGTTAATTTGTAGATCTTTGACAGCCTTTACAGTCGCTAGGTAATCAAAAGCTACTGAGAACAAGTCTTGCCTACATTTGACTTTAGCACTTACCGGTTTCATCACAATGTTTTCTTTCGCCATTTTGAAAGTAATAAATGATGAATTCAGTACCTGGGACAAACGGTCCAGTTAGGTAGGTCTAACTTCGAGAAAGAGGTCAATCGTCGAATCCGACTCGGTTTGGCAGCGTTCGGGAAATTGCGCGGTATCTTCTCGTCCAACCTACCGCAGTGTCTCAAGACGAAAGTTTATGACCAGTGTGTTATGCCAGTGATTACATACGGGACCGAAACATGGCCGCTCACAATGGGCCTCATCAGAAGGCTTAAAGTCTCCCATAGGGCAATGGAGAGGGCTATGCTCGGAGTTTCCTTGCGCGATCGAATCAGAAATAAAGACATCCGCAAGAGAACCAAGGTTACCGACGTAGCCCGAAGAATTGCCAAACTTAAGTGGCAGTGGGCAGGGCACATTGCTCGCAGAACGGATGGCCGATGGGGCCGAAAAGTTCTGGAGTGGCGACCGTGAACCGGAAGACGTTGCGTTGGAACACCTCCCACTAGGTGGACCGATGACCTGGTGAAGGTTCCGGGAATCCGTTGGATGCGAGTTGCACGGGACCGTTCAATGTGGCGACACTTGGGGGAGGCCTATGTCCAGCAGTGGACGTGTTTCGGCTGAAATGATGATGATGATGAACTGATGAATTCAATTGGCGAAGAGAATAATAAGTGATGAATCTAATTGGGCCCAAAGCCCAATTAGCCCTGGATCAAAAGAATTGAAAGTCATGAGGAGAGGCCCACCAGTGGGATGATGGAGGCTAACAGTAACTGCGACAGTAACTGGTTTCAAACCGTTCCTATAAAAACAAAAGAAGCCTCTACTCCTCGCTGTTTCAATGGCCCAGCCTCAACGCCTCCTACGCGTTAAATTAGGCCCTTGTCTATACCGAGTACGGCGTATTATTTTATAAAGAATTACAAAAAACAAAGATTCTGGTTAACATTGAGCGTTGTTTTTGGGTTAACTGGCAAAAAAATTGGGTATAAAGGTGACATTGGCGAGACGGGGAGGAAAGGGGTGAAAACTTCTAAGGTATCAAAAAGGCGACTGAAAATATTATGATAGGAAAAATGAAATTATGAGGCTCTTTTGTCATTTTTTAGGGTTCCGTAGTCAACTAGGAACCCTTATAGTTTCGCCATGTCTGTCCGTCCGTCCGTCTGTCCGTCCTCGCTTAATCTCTGTGACCGTTAGCACTAGAAAGCTGAAATTTGGTACCAATTTGTATATCAATCACGCCGACAAAGTGGTAAAATAAAAATTGGAAAAAAATGTTTATTAGGGTAGCCCCCCTATATGTAAAGTGGGAATTGTTTTTTTTTTTAATTTAAACCCTTACGTGTGATATATTGTTGGAAAGGTATTATGAAATGAATACGGGTTTCTTAAAATCATTTTTTGATAATATCAATAATTTCGGAAATAATCGCTCCAAAGGTAAAAAACAATGTGTCCCCCCCTCTAACTTTTGAACCATAAGTGGGAACACTTATTGTGACGGACGGGAAACTACGGAACCCTACACTGAGCGTGGCCCGACACGCTCTTGGCCGGTTTTTTATTGGGTAGAATCATATTTCTATTTAATGTAACTGGCAATCGCCAATATTTCAGAAAAAAAATACAGATTTTAGCGACAGGTAAAAAGAAAAGAAAAAATAAAGAAAGAAAAATGTTTAGTGGTTAGTGTGTGTGTGTGAGTGTATGTGAGCGTGCGTGTGTGTGTGTGTGTGTTTGAATAAGTATAAGTTACTTTTATTTGCAAAAATAGGTAGTTACACGGTGTGTGAGATGTTACAATGTAGAACCATGTAGAACTTAGATTCTCTGTTTTGCCGTGAAGCGTACAAACATGAACAAACAATTGTATTGATTTAAAACACCAATAGATTTTTCAGTAGGTCTTCCATGCAATCATCACGAAGTAAATGCAAAAATAAAATCACAATTGATCAAAACAATATTAAAAATTAGAAACCTATAAAAAAATATCAATTAATTAGCAAAAGTTAAAATAATTCAAGATTAGATGTCATGTGACATCTAATCAATGAAAAAGAGAAAAAACAATGAAATTGAGGTCAATGTAAAATTTAATTAAATATTAGATGTTAGAGATATTAGATTAGCATAACCAATGTCAGTAAAAAATGTCGAAGATTCAAACATATTTCGTAAATAAAAGTGTGAGTGTGGTGTGTGTGTGTAGATACTGTTTAGTAGCCTATAAGTAACATTGCCTCTGCTATCACAAAGATCTTTTGTCTACAAGAGCAGTAGGTCGAATTCCACCACGCAGGCAGAATAGAATCTGGATATCTTCAAAGTTCGAGTGAATCGGTTTTATCTAGGCAAGCATGTTCCAACCCAGACTATAAAATAAAAAAATAAAATAATCTTTAATTCGGATAAGCAACATCCATATGGGTTAGTAAAAACAAAAAGATAACTTATACCTATGTTAGTAAACTTATACATATTATCTATTTGACAACAAGGCTGTTGTTCAAAATACATCTTTGAACAACATCACCTAACAAAGGAGAATCCAACCTCCCCGCTATGGTCTTCAGGATGGAGTTGGAGCTGTCCCGCACTCTGCAGAGCAAAGAGGCAGATTTCTGTCTGACTATGGCGTGGAAGCCATCGACGTGTGCTTGTGCAAACATACCTGATGCACTGCAGAAACGGGGCAGCCCCATCAACATCCTGAACCCATTATTATATTGGACCCGTAGGGCGCTGATAGCCCGCTGAGTATAGTTGGTCCACAGGCTGCACGAGTAAAACACTTGGCAATAAGCTTTAAAAAGCGTTATTTTTACTGCCCTGCTACATCGTGCAAACCTGCGGACCAACATGTTACATCGGACGGCCAGCGCCCTACGTTCCCTCTCAATATCCACTCGATCATTAAGGTCGTCGGTTACATAATGCCCCAGGTACTTGAACTGGTACACTCGCAATATTTCATTCCCATTTAGTTTGATTGGGGGCACATACTCAGGACATTTAACACCGCCAGCCTTAAAGACTAAGAACTCGCTTTTATTGACATTATATATTAGGCCATGCTCACGAGCATAGCCCTCACAACAATGAAGCAATTCTCTAAGTGCCCTAACCGTGGGGCTCAGCAGCACCATATCGTCAGCGTAGCTGATGTTGTTGACACTAACGTCATCAATGCGACATCCTATTTTCTTGCTGCTGAGCTCAACGATTAGATCATTTATATATAGGTTAAACAATTTTGGTGACGTAATCCCTCCTTGTCTTACCCCACACTCTAGCCCATACGACACAGACCGCCCATCGGCCCATCTCACACTGTTCGTTTGGTTATAATACCAATACTGGAAGATACGCAACAGCTCCGCTGGCACTTTTCTCTCCCGCAGCTTTTCCCACAAAACCTCGTAAGATACAAGGTCAAAGGCACGGGAGAGATCTAGAAAGCAAGTATACACTGGTGTTTGACGTTTTGTGTAGTATTGTACCGTATGCTTGAGGCCGAGAATCGCACTTTCAGTGCCAAGATCATTCCGAAACCCAAACTGTGCGTCGTGTAATTTTAAAAAGCTATCCAATCGCGCGTCCAGCTGATTGTCGAGTACCTTCGCGATAATAGTTGCCAGGGAGATGGGTCGATAGTTAGACTTATCAGCAACGTCACCTGTTTTATTCTTAACAATAGGCACGACAATAGTTTTCAAAAGATCACAGGGAAGGTACGAGTGACACATACATAGCGAGTAAAACATAGCGAGCACTCTCGCCATGTGTGGACCAGCATGCTGCAAGTGCTCAATGCTTAAACCATCGTGACCCGGGGACTTCCCTCTCGTCATTTTCTTAATGGTGCTTGACACCTGCTTGGCTGAGAAACGAACCAGATCAGAGTCACGACAGCATCCGTCATCGAGCTCTCGCGACGAAGGGCCCAGCGGCGACTCCACTTTAAAGTGGTCCATAAACATGTTGGCGATGCTATCCGGCTGATCAGCACCGTTGACACTCACAGGAAGGCCAGGCTTAATATCAAACTTTTTAGTAGCCTTCCAGAACTTCTGAAAATTATTGGCTTTACGGAGAGAAGCTACAATATCAAGCTTAATTTGTTCTTGATGCGTCTGACACCACACTAGTTTACTTTTAAACACCTTTCTAGTCAGGCACATGTCGTTGTAGACATCGCCAGAAGTTGGTTTATTGTGCCATACCCATAGCTGATACTTAAGCCTCGCCGTCGCGTGGGACTCACGCACGTGCTTGTTCCACCCAACAACACGGCCAACATGTCTATGAGTCCGTGTTTCCACTTGGCTCTGTACCGCGGCCTCTGACAAGGTAGTAACAATACTTTCATACATCTTGTCAAGAATCACCCTATGCTCATTATTATTACAGTGGCTATTACTGCACAAACCAAATTCCTGAGGGTAATCAATCAGTTTTAACTTACTATTACATAAATTATAGTACATGCTTATTTGATCGCTATTCCTCTCGCCCCAAATTACGCTGCTACGTAATGTTTTATGGCTTACTATCTTAGGTTTAATCTTATCTAACCTACACTCAACAAATATGGGACAGTGATCAGACCAAAACACATCATGCACAATACCTATCTCAGTAACCGTCAACCAAGCAGACTGTGTGACGACACAATGGTCAAGCCATCGCCTACAACCGTGCGCGTCACTGACAAAGGTATAGCTGCTCGCCCCTAAGCCTAGTTTCTCAATGTCCGCACACCTCCAATTTTGTTCGTTACAGAATTCTAAGAGTTCACAACAGAATGACTCACCGGGGTGTGCGTTGAAATCGCCGAGTATGTAAACTGTTTCAATATTACTAGCTTCGACAATCGCACTCACTTCACTTAGACACTCTGTGAATTCTGTCAGATTTTCACTTGAGTCTGTCGGCATGTAAACACTGAACACTATTATGCATCTGTCCCCGAGTGAAACTTTAATCGCCGTTAAACGCGCACTGATACAGCTGATTACCGTTACTGATTCAAAGACTTGCTTACGCCACAGAATCGCCACACCACCAAACGGTCGCCCTCTTAATAATTCATCTGAGGTGTCAACAGCTGACTTACCGGTGTACTCGACTATACTTCCTCTTCAGCGACATATTTAAAACCTGGGTTCTATAAAACAAAAAAACATGTCATTAAAGCTAAAAGCGCTTCATTGGTTCGCTTTCTTTATAAAGCTGGATGTCTGGATGTGCTAGGGTGATATGGTTATCCGTTCCCCTCGTTATCGTGTCACTGATCATGATATCCGCATATAGGCCGCAACATCGTTTTACATCAGGCGGGTTGTGGCCAAACGCAAGGCTATATGATACTTACATAAAAACAATTGGGGCAGTCTTTGGGGATTGTCGATAGAAGTGAAAACAAAAAGTACACAGGCCCTGCCCCAGTCGTAGCACTGGTTATGCTCCGCGCATGCCTATGTGGTGCTACGCCGTAGCGGATCGCCTACGAGTGCTACGAAGCGTGACCGCACGTTACGTTAAGTGACGATGAGTTCAATGTTTTTCCTTCACCCAAAAAATGCTCAACGTGCCTAAATTAAGTTCACTTCAATAAGAAAATAGATGTTTCTTCAATTTTTTGTTGCCCCCGCAAAATAATACAAAAATTAAAAAAAAAAATACATTAACATCACGTCTGTAATTCCCGAAGGATCAAACAGAGGTGTAACTACACGGTGTACACGCACATTTTTCCAGTTTAAATTCAAACTCAAAGCATTAATTTAATAAGACCATTACGGCACTTTTGAATGTCAAAACAAAAAAAAAAAACAAAGCTACAGTCCCAGTCACAAGACATAATAAGTTATGTTTTAAGTCCTATGTATAATAATATAATAAAATAGGACTTGAGCCTTTTGCTATCAACCGGGCACAATTCCAGACTCCGTGGCTGCTACTGAGAAATTCCTGATGAATAAACCCTATAACACTTACACACACACACACCCTACAACCCAAAACCTCATGCTCAGCAATCGTACTTACGAACACTCGACCAACAAGGAGGTCGAAAAATATTGTAAACGAAATATTAATTTAACCTATACATCATCTGCCTAGCCTTTTCCCAACTATGTTGGGGTCGGCTCCCAGTCTAACCAGATGCAGCTGAATAACAGTATTTAACATGGAGCGACTGCCTATCTGACCTCCACAACCCAGTTAGTACCGGGTAATACGATACCCCTTGGTAAGACTGGTTGTCAGACGTTTTTAGGCCTCTACCTAACGACTGTCAAAGATCTACAAATGACAGCCGGGACTAACTGCTTAACGTGCTTTCCGAGACATGGAGGAAACTCGGTATGTAATCACCCATCCACAGACCAACCTAGGCAAGCACGGCTTAACCTAACGATCGACCCAAGTGGCTGGTATTATTTAGCCACGAGCTCCTCAAATTTAACCTTTCTGTTAAATTAATATTCCGTTTAAATTATCCTCCAACATGCTGATAATCCTAAAACAAATATTAACATACAAGCCCGCAAAAGCTCTTTTAAAGCCAATCAAACAACCTGGGAGTAAATTATTATTTACACAAACAATTTTATCAACCAATTCATTTGAAATACGATTAAATCTTATACGGAAATCTAAATCAAACTCATATCGTATCACACACGTGTGTTGATCAGCGTGCGAATGTTAAGGTACTCCTCCATTGAGGCGTAACATGGCTTGGATACACAAAATGAAGTATGTTTAAGATAATAATATTATGGCTAGAATTAGGTTGCAACTGTTTTAAATGAAATTATTATAAAAAATACTTCCTTATTTGAATAAGAAAGAAAAATATTTATTTACCGCAGGCACATGATGTGCAAAACACACAAAGCATAAAAGACGTTTAAAATATAACAGAACGGAACAGAAACAAGAAACAAGAAAAACCGGCCAAGTGCGAGTCGGACTCGCGCACGTAGGGTTCCGTACCATTATCTATACATTAGACGAAACGGCAAAAAAATCACGTTTGTTGTATGGGAGCCCCCACTAAATATTAATTTTATTTTGTTTTTAGTATTTGTTGTTATAGCGGCAACAGAAATACATCATCTGTGAAAATTTCAACAGCTGTCTAGCTGTCACGGTTCATGAGATACAGCCTGGTGACAGACAGACGGACAGACGGACAGATGGACAGACAGCGAAGTCTTAGTAATAGGGTTCCGTTTTTACCCTTTGGGTACGGAACCCTAAAAAAGAAAGAAGTTGACAGCTAGCACGTCGTGAGTGCGACAAACAGGTTAATCGGATGAATCGGCTTTTGTTAACAATTTCAAAGGTTTTATTTTTTTGCACGGCACCCTAATCCTTTTTCTAAAGTAAAAGCCAAGATTACTTCTTATAACATCAGCTATCCGCCGGTAAAAGTCATGTCAAAATCAGTCTAACTGTTTCGGAGATTAGCCAAATGGAACAAACTAACATATTTTTAAAATTGATATCTTTTGTAAGTACCGTTAGTTACCGTAGTTTCTAAGTACAGTAAATTTTCATTATGCATTCGGTAAACAGACACTTAAATTTAATAGAATTTTATAGATGAGTGCTGCTCCAATAAGACGACTAAAATCTCATGTGCTTGTTAGCCTTTCAAACGCTTTCAAATGCTTAGAAAACATAAATAGCCACTCATAACGCTCCAATACCAACCTAAAAATACATCAATTCTTGCACCATTTTGCACTAACCCTCTCTAGCCTACAAACGCAACAACCGTTAACACATTACGCCGCAGTGTCCGCAAGGCTTAACCCTCCATCCGCTGCGGTGCCCAAAGTGGTCAGAAGACCGTAAAATCCTTACAGATCATGTTCATTGAACATGTCTTTTGAAGTCTTTGATCAGTCGGAGTCCTGCGCAGTGAACATGGGAGGGTTATGTTATACATGGTGTGTTCTGTTGTGTGTACAGGATGTTTTGCTGTTGCGTGCCTACTCATGTGAGATTTTCGTGTGGGAACCTGTAGCGTGAATTGATTGCTAGTTTGTTGCAGGTAAATGAACAGGAATATGGGAATTATGAACGTGGACGAAGAAAAAATTGGATGTAGAGGCCGGTTTATATGATTGTCGATAGCAGTAGCTTCATGTAGATTGGTCCTGTGCCATCTAGGGCTGGACTGGCGCTAAAATATGCATACTTACATGCTCTTTAGGTATGTATGTATGCATACTACGGTTGTATGATTTGGTTTAGCCTATACTAAACTTATATTGTCACTTACGGGATATCTTCCGTGATTGTTATTTATTTTGAGTTCCCAATATTTCAACTCTGTTGCAAGCGCCATGATCGCGGGTTGACTGGAGAATGCGGGTGGATGGAAAATAAATTGTTAAGAGCACACAAATCTGTCTACCCTCTTTCTTTGTCTTTTTCCACGTGGTTCGTCTCTAGGTCGTCTCGCCACCGCTTTTTGGGCCCTTTTTTATTATTTTTACTGTTTGAACAACGAATTTTTCGACGCCCTGTAGCGTCGAAAAATTCGTCCACATCGCTGTCAACAGGAAAAGTGCCCAGAAGGCTTGCAGCATTGCCACGTTGGATGGCAATGCTGATTCTTTGGCCAAAAAATAGGCCCGCCCTCTGGTCACGTGAACAGCTGTTGGTCGAACAGTTTGGCGATTTCTCGAAAAACTAGGTGGGCACTCGGACCCCATGGCCCTAGTGTTTCAACCCCAAACGGCTCAAACACATAATTACCAATTAAATTATTGTATTTGCGCCGTTTGAGGTTTAAAAAAATGTATTTTTTTAAAGGCCCCCTTAATACTGAAATCTACACACAATGAACTATCTTGAGATACGCGTTCATTCTCTTTTTGAAAAACCCGTATCCTGTAGTCATGTAGTGGGACAATAGATACAAGATACAATACAATAAGATCTTTTAACTTTTTATTGAGTGGCAGACACAATGACAGGACACGTCACGTATAATGGACGTGACCTACGAGTTACGACGTATTGCAGAGTAATCAACCTTTTGACCGAAAAAGCTGTAATTTAAAATCAAGTACAAGAATGTGCGGTGTGGCGACCTTTGGATGAGACAGAATGAGTGTGAAACACCCTAAAGGAAGCCGAGAGGTAAGGTACTTGTTCTCCCCGTCATTGTTCAATCCTGGCGAAATCCAGCGAGTAACATACGCTATATTTTATCTCCGTACTCCCACGGGAACGGGAACTACGTGGGTGAAACCGCGTGACGTCCGCTAGTTATTTAATGTTCCAACAGTAAAATCAATTTTATTAAACTCCTGATAGATGAATTTTTCTGCCTCGTTGGTCTAGTGGTTGCAAGCGCGGCTGCTAAGCATGAAGTCCTCGGTTCAATTCTGAGCCTCGCATAAGTGTTATTTTGTTTTTCCAATTGGAGTTTTTCAGTGGCAGACACGGTGTCTGGAATTGTGCCCGGTTGATGGCAATAAGCTCGCCCCCTAATAAGTGGGGCTTAAAATTATAATGTTTTTTAATTTGTCATCGTCAGCGTTCCAGCTGTTTTAGAACCTAATGGCTTGGCACGCGACGATGGCAAGAGACCGGACGGCATGTCTTTGTTTCCTTGGAAGACGGGTAGGCCTTAAGTATGGGACGCAACTTGCGTCGATACTCTTGCGCCTTCTCCTCTTCCAAGCTCGTCGTGCTGTGCTGGCGCTGCCGCTGCGGCTGCAGAGAACCTCAAATGGCGTAAATATAGAAACCTTTGTGGTAACTATATTTTCGAGCCGTTTGGGGTTAAAACTCTGGGGCCGTGGGGTCCGAGTGCCCATAGCCTGTTCAAAGAACTTTCAAAACGCCTAGTTGACGCTTCCCGTGACCCAATAGCTGGCTTTTACCTTGGTCAGAGGCTAAGTGTTGCCATACAACGTGGCAACGCCGCCAGTCTTTTGGGCACATTACCAGCTGACAGCGTTGAGGTGGAGTTTTTCGATGCCCTTTTATAGTTTTTTGTTAGTTTATTTAATGACTACCATTTTAAAAAGCCAGCGTTCTTTAAGTACCTTTTTAATTGTATTAATGTTTCTTTATTTTATTAAATAAATTTATTTCCACAATAAAAATAAAAAAACCTCAGTGCCTACATTGCTCCCACAGCTGGGACACAGGGACTAAGTAACACAATAACGGTGGTTATCCAATTAAGCTCGATCAAAAAGTACTTCTCAGAAAGTGAGGTTACATGTGAAACCGTCGTTGTCATGTAACTCGTAGCTGGGTCTACGCCGTAGACGCTACGCCGTAGCATTTCGCTACGCAATTCTTTAAGGAAAGTTTCTTAGCTTAGACTTTATACTTACATTATTTTTGAGTTTCAGGTTATGGAAATTTTATGTAGCCACATAACTTAACATCACGACTGCATTTCCCGAAGACGTAATCAGAGACAGTAAACGCATTTAAAAGTAGTTTTTTTAACAGAAGATTTTATTGGACATAACATGCTTAGACATTACATATTAAGCCTTTCCCATGTTAGGGCACAAGCCCCCATCTCTCTGAATTAAAAATTAGACATCGGATTGTAAATGGTATACATAGACCCTTAGCGATGCTACTATGCTACTAGTTATGGAGATATTGGAGGCCAAAGTTCCAACTTTTTGACAAGTTTTTAATGTAAGATTTTTACTTTAAACACCTCCACGACCCCCGTAATATTAAATCCATCCACCAGCACAATGTTTTGAGTGCGATACGTTGAGTTATTCACCCAAAAAAAAAGTCGTTTCCCAGCAATAATTTTGCGTAAAGTTACTTAGTTTGATGTACAGCATACTTGGTTGACGGCTTCGTGATGAGGTCTTTTACACCCTGTATATAAACTTGCGAATGCGTATGCACGGTGTAGGTTTGTGAGTGTCACCTTGTCAAATGATTTCAAATATTATTTTAGTCCCAGCGTTTGCCAGATGTATTATTTATCCACAAAACCCTCTTAGATTATTGCTTATCCCTTTACAAATCCCAAAGGTATACATACTGAACACTATTTGATCAAAAACCTCGCGATGAAAGTGTTGTGCCCATCCATCATAGTAAATTCACTTACAGTTACTTGTATGACAGGAGATGATGCAACGGTTCCTGTAGTTATTTTATAATGCTAGTGTGTTTACGGAAATAGGGAGTAATGTTATGGTGTCTGGCATTAACGCATGAAGAGTTCTTCGTGTTATGTGTCACTCTATAGTTTTTGATATGTTGCTTGGCAACCATTATTATTGACTGTCTCTATGACTTTAAAATAAAAAGTGTAACTTTAAAATAGTAAGAAAAACTTTTATACAAAGAGATTTAAAAGGCATTTGAATGTCTTTGCTTTTATAAGACTATTTGGTACGTTTAGATCCGCGAGTGAAATAAACTGATTCTTTAGCTAGAATAGGCTGCTTTATAGGATGTGTGATAATCCAAAGTGTTGGTGCTCTCGCTCATTAGCTTCTGCAAACCTCTGTAAAGGTATTCTTTTGTTTTACCTGGTTTTACCTATTTCCTATTTCAAGTATTGGGGACGGGACGGTTCTCTATTGTATTACCTAACTTTTTTATTCATAATTTAAAGTGCCATAACTTTTTTTGTCCTAATCATCATTTGTCCGAATGATAACTTACCCGAACTTAATATCACATAATATCACATGCCATAAAATTGAAATCCCTAAATACAATATGCTCTAAACCCGTTTGTCATAAATATTACAATCAATAATATACAAAACACTTAAAATCGTTTTCAATAATAGTTATAAATCCTAAATAAAAAAAAAAAATGTTAAGATCTTAATAATATTTTTAAAACAAACCGGTATATTCCCAGACGTTCCCAAAAGGGAACAGAACATTGTTATTTTAATTGTGTCTGTAATTACGGGAACCTACAGTAAAGTAAGTATTACTTAGCTTTTGCTAAGCTATGAACTTCTCTCAACACAACACATTTTTATACAATATTGCTCTTATGAAATTTGTAAGAATTAAAAAGTAGAACCATCATATCGCAGAAAGTTCATAGCTGGTAGAATCTTCTTTTGTTTTGGCATACATTTCATATAAGTAGTCACTAAAAGGCAGAAAATCAATCAATAGAACCGTCAATCATTATAAAACAGTTGAGTGTGAACATAATTATGTGGATTTTATTTTTCCCTGTAATAAGTATGCAAACATGCAAACAAACATGCAGCAAGCATGCAGCAAGCAGGCAGCAACCAGGCAGCAAGCATGCAGCAAGCATTCAGCAAGCATGCAACAAGCTTGCAGCAACCATGCAAGCACGCATACAGTATGCAAGCAACCATGCAAGCGAGCAAGCAACATGCAGCAAGCATGCAACATGCAAGCACGCATACAGTATGCAAGCAAGCATGCGGCATGCAAGCGAGCAAGCAACATGCAGCAGGCATGGTTTCTGTCACGGCTCCGGCGCTGCGGGGCTCCGGCGGTCCCACGCGAGCTTATCGTCGCAGATGTGTTTAACGCTCACCACCGCAGCTTCGGCTTGCTGGCCGGCTTCGCCGGCCAGCCTCAGCAGCGGCGGCGAGTGTTACAACCACCTGCTCCTCAACTCGCGGGCCGCCTCGCCCCTCCGCGCCTACGCGATTTTAAATTACACTCTAGGGGTAGGGCAGACAAGACTGCGTGGGGTCGGATTTACAGCGATTCGTTTCTGTCACTAAAACCTAATTTTTAGCAAATGTTTTAGGACCAAAAATTTTATTACACTTTTATGAACATTAGGAATAATACACATTATATAATATAATACTTAGGATAATTGACTTTATGGCATATAAAATTAGAAGATTCAATTATTATAGTATTCGATATTATGACAGAACAGTTTTAGAAATAAAGATAATTATGTAAAACAAAATTTCGGGATTTTGAACATTATGGTAACTGAAGTTTATAGCAAACGTTTTATGGATAATGATTTTCGGACAAAAATTTTTAGGAGATATAAGGGAGTACCGGGACGGGACAGTTCTGGTTTATAGATATACAAGGTGTAAGGAGTCTTCATGGGAGCCGTCAACCAAGCATTCTGTACATCTAACTAAGTAACTCTACGCAAAAATTATTGCTGGGTTTTATTTTACTTTACTATAGCACTCAATGTAACGCATTCAGAACATTGTGCTGATGGATACATTGAATAGTACGGGGGTATTTAAAGTAACATCATAACATTAAAAACTTGTATTAGAAAAAAAACTGTGGTTGGAACCTTATTTACAGGGTGTAAACCACCTCATCACGGAGCCGTCAACCTAGCATTCTGTACATCAAACTAAGTAACTTTACGCAAAAATTATTGCTGGGAAACGACTTTTTTTGGGGTGAAAAATCATGTTTTGTGGTAGAACTCAATGTAACGCACTCAAAACGTTGTGCTGATGGATGGATTGTATAGTATGGGGGAGGTGGAGGTGTTTTGAAGCAAATTTCGTACATTAAAAAAAAAATGTCAAAAAGTTGGAACTTTGACCCCCGATATCTCCGTAACAAGAAGGTTCCCAGGTATGTTGTAGAATAAAAAAATGATCGCAATGACGGGGAAAACAAGTGCTTTTCGGCTTCATTAAGGGGTGTTTTTGCACCCTTTATACTAATATCCCGGACTCCTCATTTTTTATGCATGTGGCGAATACACTTTCAGTGTATGGAGTTTACAAAATGTGACAAATTATTTGTGGCGAATGTATAACACGTTCGAAGGATCGCTGGTATGGTCTAGATCGAGAAAACAAAAAAGGATCGTAATGACGGAGCGAACAAGTGTATTCCGGTTTCATGAAGGGTACTTTTAATAATGAAAGCTGAAAGCAAATTGGCTTTCAAAAGAGCAGTTCGAAAATTCTGTTTAAGGTCAGACTAAATTACTTTCTAGTCATTACTAGTGTCGTAGTCATTATTATAAGGTTTCTCGTATTTTGGACTATTTGTATGTATTTTAATATATATTAGTTTATTTTAGCATAAATATTATATGTATTAGTATGTAGGTACCCATTTATGTGTTTTTAATTGATGCTTACAAAATGGTATTTTTCTTATTTATTTTTATTGTACTCTATCAAAATGCTATTCTATTTGACCCAAAGGTTGATTGGTAGAGAATGCCTTGTGGCAATAATTCCGCCTATGTACCACCCTTGTACATAAAGTTTAAATAAATAATGTTGAACGTCATCATCACGAGGCGAAAACGTAACGTTAATTCGACCGAATCTCGATTCGAACCTTAGAATACGCATTTTGCTCTTAATATTTTTTAGTTCAAATGGAAACAGGAAGGAATTTTAATGCAGGATAACATTGGCTAAGGAAAACCGATTGAGGAAATGGAAACAAAATAATTATTTTAGATTCAATACTAGCAGAGCCTGCGGGTTTTTCTAGCGCGGCTGCTGAACAAGAGGTCCAGGGTTCAATTCCCAGGGCAGGCCAAGTGTTTTTGGGTTTTTCGCGGAAGGTAGGAATTGTTCAGTAGCAGCTATGGATTCGGGATTAGTGCCCGATTGATGGCAATAGTTCCCACCCGGTGCCCCGCCCGGGGTCCCGGTTCCGTGGTGGTCGTAGTAGTTTGACGACCCGAATGGCGCAGCGTTAGTGGGGCTGCCTTACGTTCTTAAGGTCCCAGGTTTGAATCCTGGTAGAGGCAAATGTTTGTGTGATGAGCATGGGACGTTTGTTTCCGAGTCATGGATGTTTATATGTATAATGAGTATGTATTTACAAACAAAAACGTATCTATGTAGTATATCAAATGTCTGGTGTCCACGACACAAGCCTCGTTGCTTAGTGTGGCACTAGATGGCGCTGTGTGTAATGTCCAGCGATATTTTTTATATTACATGGGACTTCAAAACATAAATGCTAAAATTTGGTTGTACAGGGAGTCTAAAATGGCCGCTTTAGCAGAATCGTAATATGAGTTACGTTAAAAATTTAAAATTCTTAAAATGGACTTAATGTGGATAACCATAAAGCCCCTTTTAAGAATTTTAAATTTTTAACCTGATTCATACTAAGATTCTGCATGGATTCTGATAAAGCGGCCATTTTAGATCCCCTGTTAAATACACCTCTGCCTTAAACCTTTCGGGATGACAAGCGTGATTTTATATGTTTTTAGCAATTTAAAACTCTATAGAACAGAAACTTGTTCTCGATCGAAATACGGTTTGAATTTACGTCTCGTGTAAATTTGCTAAAGGCAGACACTAAATCATTCCGTTCACTGAAGAACCTAACCTAGGGTACTATTTAGTTCACCAACCCTTCCTCATTACCAAACTAACCATAGAACCTATAGACACTAACAAGACTTGAAAGGCCCTCCTTTGTAAAATTAAAAACTTATTCAACCGTAAAGACGATCAAAGCGTCCCTTCGTCTATGCCTGATTGAAAGTATAAGCCGATTAGTCTATGGTCGCCCGGCTGACCAATCACTAGTCGAGCTTGTATGCTTCGATATTTAAAATTACCGTACGATGTTGTCCAGTCGACGCTTGCATGTCGTTGAGTGCACACGCCTCTGATCAAAGGATTGGAAATTTTTCTCGCTCTATTAAAAAATATATTATGAAGGGGGTGTTATAATAATAAATAAGCTTTGTTTATTCAGGTTGAATTTCCGACCTAGTTGGCTTTTTATGGTTTAGAAAAAAAGCTGTAAAGCAGTAGGTTTTCTCGTAGTTTTTTTTTTTTTAATATTACTTTGTGGTGTTTTTTGTAATCGGTGGCCCGTTATGCAGTTGCATGATACAGAAACCGGTACATAATGACCAAACAGGTAAATTCCGGTCGGGATGTTACTAAATTCACTCTTGGTGATTATTTATCAACTAACTTTATAGGGAGGCGTTCAATCCGACGCCATTGTGAATATTCGAGTGATTTCATAGCATGTAGCTAATAAACATTTACATTTCCCGCATTCTGCACGGGATTCGCCTCTGTAATCATTAAATAAAATGAAACAAAATGTTTCGAAAAATATAATTTATTCATTAAATTATTGTTAACATTACATCGTTATTCTATATTATACACATTACAAATTATTATTTTATAGGTTCCTGAATTCTATTTTAATATTTTCTTTTAAAAAATATTGTCCGATACAATCGGCACCACGTAGAGTTTATACAAGAAACTTTTAGCACATTACCAAAATTGGAAATGACGACGCCATTTTATATTTTCATTACAATTTTATTGCATGATTTCAGCACTCTTCTGTTTAGCATTGAAGTGCCAAAAAGTTCTTGTAGCGTTGTATTTAACTGTTTTGAAACAGAACTAGTGTAATAATAATATAACTAAAATGTCTTGAGACAAAACAAGAGTACTATATAAACATAATATCTTAATTAATCTTACATACAAAAGCGAGCAGTAAATAATACCGAAAAATATAAATGCTATCAATAAAATCGATCAAAGTATTGTTAAAATCAATTGGGCTTTATGTGTTAGAAATTATCCCAGTTATATTTAGAAGCTATTTAGGCCCAATTGCAAACACAAATGACTCACACCCGTGTCTATAAAAAACTCTCAAGTTAGAACTGTCAATAGTTAGAATTCTAAGCTTTGTTTTCTTTACAAGTTCTCGTCGTTGAAATTCTTGTCTATTGAATAAAAATATTAATATTATATTACTTAAGTAATGACTTTAACTCAAGTAATTACTTTTAACTTGACTATAAATACGGGTGTTAGAGTTCTCGCTGGCAGATAACGCAATGAAGCATCTCTCAAAGTTCGCAGCCGGTTTTGACAGCACCTCAAAAAGTAGTTTTTTATTTTTACTAAGTTAAATAAACACTAAAACTACGCATCATAGTAAAAAGACAATATGGCAAGGAGAACATAGGAAACAAGAGCGAGCGAAGCGAGCTCGGTACTTTTAGCACCCCGACTCGGACAGGTTAGGTTCGAAGTGGATGGCGGGGTCTAGTGTGCTAGTGAAGTGAGCGAACTAAGACCCACCAAGACCCAGCCATCAAATTCCTGTTAAGTTACTTTAAGCCCTGCAGACAGAAATTAGGTGACACTTCTATTAATCTATACATATGTTATGAACCGACCTTTTGGCATCACCTTTTCGGAACATTTTAAATTGTCTTCAAAATCGTAAGAAACCAAAAAGTCACAAGTGACCGATCGCTGTCAAATTATATTAGAATTACCGACCTTTTGGCATCCCCTTTTCGGAACATTTTAAATTGTCTTCAAAATTCTAATATAACTTGACAGCGATCGGTCACTTGTGACTTTTTGGTTTCTTACGATTTTGAATGTTTGTAAAAATAAACTGTGGTTTTACCTACACCAGCGCGTTTTAAAGTAGCTACGATTAGTAACAACATATATACATATAATAAAACAATAACGAAAGAAAAACTGTACATTGAGAATTTTCGAGAAAAAATAAGTGGTTTTTGTTAGAAAAACGTAACTTATGACAAAAAGTGACTTTTAGAATTTTTGTCTGTGTGTATGGTACGGCTTCACGCCAAAACTGCTGGATAGATTAAATTGAAATTCAGTAAAAATGTTCTTTGTAAACCAAGAAAGGCTTTAGGCTACATATTATCACGCCTATGTTATGGGAGGTAAGCAATATTGATTTTAAAAGATTTTTGTTCGTAATTGAATGCACTATATTATTTATGACACAGACGAAGTTGCAAGGGTCAGCTAGTTGGAAATACAATACAATTATTTGATGATTGATATTATTTCTAAGTAACTCTTAATTCATATTTAGGTTAGGTTCTTCATTGGGGATTCTAATTAAGTGGCAGTTCTATTTTCTATTTTAGGTTTTAGGTGAGTTCCACTACAAGCAAGCCTTGCTGTCAAAAGAGCAATTAGTTTAAAGAATTTAATTATTACATTAACTCTTATTTAATTCGTACCACCCGATTCCTTGGTTTAGTTAACCATTTAAATTACATCACTATAAACTGTAGATTTAATACGAGCACGCGGACTAAACGTAACGTAAACTGGAACGATTTCATTTTTTTTTGCCATGTATCATTTACTAAGTATATGTTTACTAAGTTTAAGTTTGAAAACTTAAATAAATACCTATTTGTGATTCTTACTGTGCTTGTCGCCAAAATTAAATAAAAAATGCTATGTGATACATGTATTCTCGATTTAAAAAAAAACGTTCTAATTTACGTTACGTTTACGTCACGTATTCGGGCGTTTGCCTTTGTTTCTTCTACAAGGTTACTCAAATAATTTGCTCCCTTACAGTTTGGTTGGCAAACGCGAGATATTTTTTGGCTTTACACAAAATTGGCCAACAATATTTAGTATCTCAAACACAGATGTAGTATATATATACTTAGATAACGCAAGTATCAAGATCACTATTTAGTTAGTGTACAAACAAGTTACTATACAAAATAGACAACGTTTTTGCTCCATAAATGTCTATGTAATTTTGAGTTGTGACGTTGTTGTTTTAAACAAATTAGTTTGCTGCGACAATAGCCAATGCTTAAGAGCCTATATACTACCTCAAATTAGTAACCCTATTTGTGGTGGTTCAAACTTCGTTTGAAATCAGTCACTGCGGCCGAATAGTGCGAAATGAGTGGTTTTTATTCTTTATAAAATCAAATTTTCGTCTTTTGGAAAAAATAAAAAACATAACACCTGAATCATAGTTAGTTCAGTTAGTATGCAAAGTTTCGTGATCTAATTTGAAGTACTTTTTGAATACCAGCGGTTTATTGTTCGATTTGGAGGTAACTTTGGATTTTTTTTCTGTCGAGAAATGTTTATGGAATCGTATTTTCGTCACACATAGTAGTTAGAATTAATCCTCAACTATACCATATATTTATTTTAAAATTAATGCTGCAGTATTTTAGGCGTAACGGAGGATCATGCTAAGCCATTTGAGGTAGTATAGGCCCTTAAGCCGGGAATACAAAATAGGTGCTCTTGAGTTATCCAGATATAGGAACCGAGCAGTGGCGTAGCTAGTGGGGGGCGGCAGGGGCGACCCGGGGGTGACACCCGACCGTGAACATCACTAGTGCCACCTATAAAAACCGGCCAAGTGAGAGTTGAACTAGCGTGGAGAGGGTTCCGTACAATACCAGTCTTATATTGAGTTTACCACTTTATTCTTTTTTTCAATTGATAGAATTCTTAAAAGTTTTCCTGTATTCTACAAGTAATGAACTATATTTTGTATTTTTTTCAAAATTTTAGGCTCAGTAGTTTCGGAGATCAGGAGCGGTGAAGAGTCAATTTTCGTCTTCTTCCATGAATAAAATCAAAACTATTTATTTTACAATAATAACAAAAATATATTTGAGATCCTCATAACGACCTCTTTCATTTGATCTATGACACAGTAAGGTTTTATTTTCTAATATTTGTCTATTTGTATAATAAGGGACAAACTTTTGTGTATTTGTATAATAAGGTACAAACAAAACCTATCAAGTTCGAGGTGGTTGCTAAAATTTTCAAGCTCATTTGATCTATGACACAGTAAGGTTTTAATTTTCTAATATTTGTCTATTTGTATAATAAGGGACAAACTTTTGTGTATTTGTATAATAAGGGACAAACAAAACCTATCAAGTTCGAGGTGGTTCCTAAAATTTTCAAGCTCGCTCCGCTTGCTCTTGCATTCTATTTTTTTTTCAATTGATAGTATTTTCTGTATAAATCGACAAAATGACTCCTTGTACGAATAGACAAACGTAATTTTTATTTTAACCGTTTTGATTGATTTTTGGGGTGACACCTACAATATACACACCGGGTGTCACCCATGCTAGCTACGCCACTGGAACCGAGTACAATTAAATTACAATAAAAACCTAACATTCATTGTAAATATGCTTATTAGTACACATGCCACAAACTGTATCTAAATACACATGGGGTACTAAAGTTACTAACTCATCTTTGTTGTAGTAAACTTGTAGATCTGTGAAACGGGATACTATTTTCACGGTGTTCCGTATGTGGCTGATCCTGAAAAGAAAAAAAGATAAAAAATTGAAATTATTAATAATAATTATTATTTTTTTTTTATAAGAAGGCAGTACTCCTCGATACGGCTCGCATTGTGAGGAGGTTCCTGTCTCTGCAGCCCTAACCACCGGTGGTTTGGACCCTGCTCCTGACACCGGGTGGACCTCAATTTTTTTATATTTTTAAGTGTTTACGCGTAATTTGTGAACAAGTAAAAGATTTATTCGTTTAAGAAAGTCCGAGTTTTATTTTATTTTCTCGCAAATATGTTATAAAACGTCGTATGACATGCGTGCGCTTTGATAATTACAGCCTCTGCTTTATTACAGGCCTCGCCTACGACTCGGGCTAGCAATATCGCCTCAGCTGTAATTTTCAACTTACCGCACTTATATCATAATGTACTATTATTTAATAAAATTATAAAAAATTAAAATATGTACATATTGCCCGTCGCTTTCATATATTAATAAATTGTAATAAAAAGATAAAATAAGATAAGATTTCTTTATTTGTTTAAACATTGTATACATACATGTTGCATTATAAAAACAACATACAACACACACACACACACACACACACATACAAAACACATTACACATTCGTTCATCATCGTTCATTCGTTTTTACATTGAAAATAACATAACATCACGTCCTGGGTTGAAATTCCAGGTCGGGAATAGTACTTTTGGGATTTTTACATCAGGAGTTTCTCAGTAGTAGCCACGGAGTTTGGATTTGTGCCTTGTTGATGGCAATAGGCTCACCCCCTATTACATGGGACTTTTACATTAAGATACTGCCTATCTATACTCCTCAACCCAGTTAGTACTGGATAATACGATACCCCTAGTAACACTGTCAGACTTTCAGGCCACTGACTACCTGTAACGACTGTCAAAGATCTACAAATGACAGCCGGGACCAACTGCTTAACGTGCTTTCTGAGGCACGGAGGAAGCTCTAATGTGTGATCACCCATCCCCGGACCTACTTAGGCAAACGCGGCTTAACCTAAAGATCCACCCGGCTCTATATCCATAGAGTCGGGAGCCGGGTTTAGGTTAAGCCGCGTAGGATTTGACCCGGTTGATATCCATCAACCGGGTCAAATTCTACTGAGGATCCTACCTGAAGGAAGATCTCAGTCAAACTTTGATGGACCTGGCAATCAAACCCAAAGCCCTCACGATCAGCGACCACGAGACCAACGAGGCAGTCCGCCTTTCCAAAGTCATCGCGTTTTCATTCTTGGTTTAATTTATTGTTATTTTCTTGATAAATACTGTTCTTCAATTGTTTTGTTTTAATTAAAACAGTCTCAATTCACAGCAAATGTTATGAAATATAAACACTTGGTTTAAATTCAGCGAAATTAGATCCAGCGTTTGATTCAGAGGGTAGCAGTGTTCTCCGCGCACAAGAGTAAATAAGAAATAAGGTCACGGCATAGTATACCGGCACCGCAACAGCACAGCCTGCAGTCTCGATTTAGGCTGCGGCTAACCGCCAGCGCGCTAAGTACGCGTCGTCCGTGAGGTGCAAGCTCGCGAACCGCGCGCCGGCCGCGAGGTGTAAACGTGCTGTCACCGCGAACACATTAGGGTATATGCATGATTTTTCCATAATCGCTCGTACAAAGCGTATTAACATCAGAAATAGCAAAGTGAAATTTGAAACTGCTGATTAGACAGAGAGATCCGATACAGCGAATGACGTCATTCGCTGCATCGACGTACAAAATCCATACTAAATTCCGTACGCTGACTGCTCGCCGTGGGCTTTTTCATATTGACTTTATGAAATATAGTATACGACACACGATTTAATGCTCGAATGACAAGTTATTTGCTGGGTTGGAGCAGTGCCGGTGCGATGCCATGACCTTAACCATACTGCACAAAATCAAAAGACATTTATTCAAATTAGGCTGATAGATAAGCACTTTTTGAACGTCAATATTTACAAGAGACTGTTCCCCCGCCCCCACTATCACGTCATGTCTTCTTAGTTAGTAGATGAATAACTCACCAGAAGTGGTTACCAGCGTGGCTGGTATCAACCACCGGTTTCGGGTCGTCTTGTGACTTCACTAACACGTAGTAACCTCCTGAGTAGACTTTGACGCCATCCTTTACCTTGATTACTGCGAACCTGGTAAAAAAAAAACGAAAGTTTAAGTCTTCTCAAAATGGCGCTTTCCCTTCCCTTGTACCATGTTACTTGGGGACGGCGCAACACGTTTATTTCTCCCATTCTACCGTGACAACTGTCACTGCACAACAACAACAACAACAACAGTCCATAACGTCCACTGCTGGACATAAGACTCTCCCATGATGGGAGGAATTTGCCGTAATCTCCACGCTTGGCAGGCGGATTGGAGATCGCAATGATGAAAGACTAACAGAAAACGCTGCTGCCCATTCTCTGGTCTACGGAGGCGCAAGGTGTTCTGCCTCAGACATTAGTCGCCTTATACGACACCCGTGAGTGTAATGGGTTGGTTCTATTCATTCTACTCTGCCGGATACCACACGGCTATTATGTTTAAAAAGTATTGTTATAAACTTTTTAACACCGTTGCTCGTAAAGCTGATGTAATTCCACCGGTTTTAAATATGTAAAGCGGGTCATAAAAAACGCGTGTGTTACCAAAGCAAATAGTTAAGTATATAGTCCATACAAATTCCATAACAATATTATTTGCCATTTCAAATATGGAACTGATCGCCGCCGCACGACTCACGCTAGTGAGCAGCGCGCTGTTGCTATTCAAATTTAGTTCGAAATCGCCGCGCGGCGCCAGTCAGTAGGCAGCGCTAGCGCGCTGTTAAAATGGCGGGAAAGCAACAGTGTGCATTCACAGATTGAGTTTATTTTTTTTTGTGTTTCCTCGCAAATGTGTTAAAAAACGTCGTACGATATACGTGCGTATTGGTTATAACATGCTCGGCTCAATTACGCCCTCGCCATATCGTAATGTACTTTTGTAAAATTACACAACCCTTTTAGTTTAATTACAAGCTACTAGCTACTTGAACTACTTGCTACTACTACTACTATTGCTTGCTACTTGTTTAGTTACTTGAATCGCTTTTTCAAATGTCATATTCTTTTCAAGACACTGTTCGAAACTGACTCGACACACAGGAAACCGCAAGAACTTTATTCTATTATACTCGTATCTGGAAATTAACTAATTCACACGGAAACGTTTTAAATCTGTTCCGATCCCTATTTGAGACAGGACCGTTACTCTTCAGTAGAACAAAAGCAGACTGAAATAAAAACTATACATACTTCGGTGTTTTAGTACAATCAGCTAGGACCACATTCTCGATGCAATCTGATGTCATGATATGCTCTGCGCCTCCAAACAGCATCTGCACCAAGTTCTCTTGTACGCGGCATTCACCTAGAAAAAATAATAAAAATATACTAATATATATATATATTCAATTCGCTTAACAAGGTACAATATTAAAAAAGCTAAATTTAGTATAGTATAAATGTATTATTTATTATTTAAACTTCATAAACAGGAGTGGTAGGTGGATTTTTAATGCCACAAGGCATTCTCTACCAGTCAAATAGGACAGCATTGGAATAGGAAAATAAATAAATAAGAAAAATACCATTTTCTTAACATAAATTGAAACATCGTATCGTATTGTATTGTCATCGGAATGCAACGAAGATTCGGGGTTTCAACTTAATGAGCCGAAGAGCAGTGGTTTTGAATAAGATAGTAAGATTATTAGTAAATCAAACCAAATAATAACTTCAATATCATCTACCTAGCCTTTTCCCAACTATGTTGGGGTCGGCTTACAGTCTAACTGGATGCAGCTGAAAACCAGTATTTTACATGGAGCGACTGCCTAACTGACCTCCACAACCCAGTCAGTACTGGGTAATACGAAACCCCTTGGTAACACTGGTTGTCAGACTTTCGGGTCACTGACTTCTTATAACGACTGTCAAAGATCTACAAATAGCCAGGACCAACGGCTAAATTATGTTTTTCGAGGCAAGGAGGAAACTTGGTATGTAATGGGTGGTCACTCATCCACTAACCAACCTAGGCAAGCGCTGCTTAAACTAAAGATCCATCCCTGCGGTTGTTATTATTTAGCCACGAGCTCCTTTGTAAGTAAACATAGTACACTACTTATAGTCTGCGCCAGATAAGTTGGAATTAAAGGTCATTGCTCTTTCCTTAATTTCTCTGCGTAGGTACCCCGACAATACATTATGAATCGTTTTTTATTACTAGAAAAAGTCAAGGATCACGATAAAGGTCGTTTCGGGGCAAGTTTATGTCATTATTTCTGTTTTTATCATCATCATCATTTCAGCCGAAAGACGACCACTGCTGGACATAGGCCTCCCCCAAGTGTCGCCACATTGACCGGTCTTGTGCGACTCGCATCCAGCGGATTCCCGCAACCTTCACCAGGTCATCAGTCCACCTAGTGGGAGGCCTTCCAACGCAACGTCTTCCGGTTCGCGGTCGCCACTCCAGAACTTTTCGGCCCCATAGGCCATCCGTTCTGCGAGCAATGTGCCCTGCCCACTGCCACTTAAGTTTGGCAATTCTTCGGTCTACGTCGGTAACCTTGGTTCTCTTGCGGATGTCTTCATTTCTGATTCGATAGCGGTAGGAAACTCCGAGCATAGCCCTCTCCATTGCCCTTTGGGTGACTTTAAGCATTCTGATGAGGCCCATTGTGAGCGACCACGTTTCGGTCCCGTATGTAATCACTGGCAACACACACTGGTCATAGACTTTCGTCTTGAGACACTGCGGTAAGTTGGACGAGAAGATACCGCGCAACTTCCCGAACGCTGCCCAGCCGAGTCGGATTCGACGATTGACCTCTTTCTGTTTTCGGGATTATTTATTTGATTAAATGTATGCGGGTTAGTGACCTTTATTTCCTATTTATCTGGCGCAGACTATAGTAAAACTTAGTACGTACGGTATAATCCCAAGGTCTTCATGATTTGCATATCGGTCCAGCTGTCTAAGAGCCACGCGAAGTTGTCCGACTTGAACTGCATATTAGCTCCTTTGTTGACGCTTACGGAGGCTAAGCCGTTTCTCTCCTAGAAGAATATACAATAAATTAAAAAGTGAGCCGTCGCGGGACGGCTGGCAGATGTGAAAATCTAAATTATTTTATAAAACAAACAAAATAAAATAAAAACAAAATTCACGAAAAGAAAATCCTTATGCTGGAATCGAACTCGAAGTCACGAGATTGTAACCAAGCGCTCTGTGCCCCGAGACCAGCTGGCTTGTGTAAAATAGTGGCGAATATGTAGATCTTATGCTGCTTCAACAGGTCGATAATGTTCGAGATTGTTCGGGCCGGGTCCGATCGCCACACTCGCCACGAATTCTTCATTTGATTTTTTGGTTTACCCACGCCTATAGATGTTCCACATCAAAAAGCATTCTTGGAATCAACTTTGTAAGTAGGACATTCACGTCTTCAGTCCTTTCACAGACTATGGATTTCAGTCACATTTATAATTTAGTGATCCTCATATCTTTAATGGGGATTCGGTGGTGAATGCGGAACAAACAAATCACGTCTAGTTACGTCCTCCATCGAAATCAGAAAGAAATATACGAGTAATCAAAGTAGGACATTTTTTCCCAAGACCTCAAAAACATTGTACATTTTTGCTAGCGTCTTGCGACTTACCTTAATAACTGCAGTCATGTTCAGTGGTTCTTTACTGTAACTCCTCACAAGTTGTCCTAATGCCGTCTGCGTGACAATGTCTGACTCTAAGATGCCCATTTCTGATAACTGTAAGAGATGAATATTACTGTAAGTACGAGCTTTTTACCATCGCTGTTTTTACGATCTCACTTCTTTTGTCTATCGATGTCACTACATTCGAAGGTGTTCAAAAAGAAGAGCTCCAGTAAAAAGGTAGCGGTTTCGATATCCAGTTTTGGGATCATTGGTATGAACCAATTGGCATCACAATATATTTTGCCTATAGAAGGATTAATAGGAAGAACAGTAAGTAGGTAATGTTCAATATTGTACAAAAAACTTGCATAGAATGTATGCAAAAACAGTTCCATTAGGTTGCAATAACATTAAATAAATAAATCACCCAGACAATCAGCCGCTACTGCTGACCAGATCATTGATTAAGGCGAGGCATCGTTCTAAAACTGGGCACGCGCGCATCGGGACTGAGCGGGGGACTGGGCGTCTGAGCGGGGCGAGGATTGCTAGCTTATAACGTAAAGGACGTAAACGACAAAATGGTTTTTGTTATTTAATTCAGTTGGGAATGATAATTTCAGAAATTCCTTCTATAATTTTAAAGAGTATGTATAGGCTCATCTACGGAGAAAGTTAAGAGGCTTAAATTGGTCCCGTTTGCCCATTAAATGTGAATCTCTTTTTAAAAAGAGGTATGTTTGATATTTTTTTCTCTGTTACAAAAGTTACTTAATCATGTATTGAAAACTAACAAAATAAGGGTTTTATCATGAATTATCAGGTCACCAACTTATATTTTCATTTGTTTTGTAATTACTGACAAAAATTGAGATCATTGACTACATGATTTCCAATGCGTCCTCTTAAATAAATAGCTTGCAGCAATACGAAATTGAAACAAGAGAGAGTCGGACTCGTGCATGATGGGTTCCGTGCCTACATCGTAGTACTCGTAGTCTTTCATTAGGGTTCCGTACCTCAAAAGGTAAAAAAGGAACCCTTATAAGATCACTTTCTTGACCGTCCGTCTGTCACCACCGATTTTCTCAGGAACGGGTGGACCTACTACATCAGCCCATAACGTCCACTGCTGGACATAAGCCTCTCCCATGATGGGAGGAATTTGCCGTAATCTCCACGCTTGGCAGGCGGATTGGAGATCGCAGTGATGACAGACTAACAGAAAACGCTGCTGCCTATTCTCTGGTCTACGGAGGCGCAAGGTGTTCTGCCTCAGACATTAGTCGCCTTATACGACACCCGTGAGTGTAATGGATTGGTTCTATTCTACTCTGCCGGATACCACACGGCGGGTGGACATAGCAAGTTGAAATTTATAACAGATGCTGAGGTCTATAGTCCCTATTAGGTGTATAAAAATCAAGGTCCTGAGTCAACATAATAAATTTAGATTTTCGCGAAAACTTTTCAGTACCAAAATTTATCTTATTTTATTTTTATTTTTTCGGACTTTTCTCTTTACTTGTGCTGTAAGACCTTGCTTTTACCCAAAATTGACTTGAAAATTGATTTATTTTAATTTTTTGTTACAGCGGCACCAGAAATACACATTTTGTGAAAATTTCAACTGTCTACCTATTACCGATCATGAGATACAGCCCGCTGATAGACAGACAGACAGACGGACGGACAGACAGCGGAGGCTTAGTAATAGAGTCCCATTGTTTCCGTTACCCTTCAGGTACGGAATCCTATAAAAGCAAATCTACCGTAACAAAATACTCACATTGCTCCCAAAGATCTTAACCTCAAAGTATCTTTCCAACTTCCCATAGAGATTTTGCGGCACCCCTTTGTACTTCAAGGTCAATTCAGAAGCAGGGCCTGACTCGAAGCAGTCAGACTTGTTGCTGGAGTACGTCAGGGTCAGGTGACCTTCGTAGGATGCAGGGTGGATGGAGATGTCTTGGTCTGAGGCTGCGTGGCTGATGTCTTGTTCACGGAGACAGATCTAGTGAAAAATAATTGGAAACTTCAAGTAATGTATTGAAATATCTTTTTCTGAGAGAAAAGATTCATTCTGCAGTACGGTTTATTTATTTAGTACAGTATTTAAAACCATTAACACTAAATTAAATACCTAATCCTTTAACTCGGTCTTCTGGCAGAACCACAAACATTCCAACAATATCGTCTTCCATTCATCAGCAAACAAGTCCAATCCAGGGTTGGTCTCCAAGAGAGCGTTGAGGTTAGTAAGCATACGCGGTACAGGGGAAGTGGATCGAGCTACAGTGCGACTAAATAGGACATCAAACAATTTATGTTTACTAGAGCGAATACAATTATTTGGAACAAATAATTGACACAGCTCAGCATGTAATTCCGAGGCGTTGGTACAACCATGTATAATTTTATACGCAACCGTTAGTTGGCCAACAGCACGCCTGACTTTAAGGGAATTAAAATTCAAACATCATATAAGAAACTTAGTAGGATACATATATGGATAATATCCAAATACATATCTGAGAAAAGCTTTTTGCACTTTTTCCAGCATGAGTGTATAGGTAACCTAGTGAGGATTCCATACACAAGAGCTGGTTTCGAGCTTGCACCGAACTAAGGCGTTGAACAAGAGCTTGATAACTGCTATAAGGATATACTTATTGACTGTATAATTTTTGCTCGGCTCTAATAATCGGTCAACTCGGTATAGACAAATAACAGCTCTCAGGACTCTGACGAATTAAAACCCAACTCAAACTAAAAGTATTTAAAGTAGACCATTACAGATATGTTTGTATTGACAAAAACGCCACACGCCACAGTTTTAGGCACAAGGCATATTTTTTGTTAAAAAACTGTAGTTGTCCATTCCAAAGCGTAGATCTCTATCAACTAATGTACTAGAGTATGCAATGTCCTGAATCCGTAGCATTTCCACAGTTTGGTCGAATCTTAACATAATACCTTTCGTTTTGACAGTTATTATTATTTTTTTTTAATTTAAGTTATCGAGCAAACGAATTCAAAACATTTGCAGCAATAGATGGGGAATATCCAGATCTTGGAGATTTGATTGAAAATGTGTTTCGTAATTTGTGCTACCTATCTGACCTTCACAGCCCAGTAATTTCCATTTTATTTTGACTAAGACAGGAATACAAGTAACTCAAAATACAAAGACGAATATCCATCTTGAGCAAAAACAAAAAAAAAACGAAGTACTTATTCAAACACTGTTTTAAGATTTCATGGTTTAAAACTAAACTTGTATTGTCACTTACGGGATATCTTCCGTAAATCGGGAGCTCAAAACAATTTCCAATCACGAACTTATTTACTATACTACTAGGTACTATGGAAGTACTTATTTCTCACCTTCCACGTCTGTAGTCTTTTCACGCATACCATTACTTTACCATTACTTAGTAAATCTTCAAGTAAAAGGTAAACGATGTAAGAAGAGGTATATCATAATATTAGCGACTGCTACATGGACTTCCTTTTACCCTTACACTCACGACGTATTCCCTTGGGGGTAAGCAAAAACGGTACGTGATTCGCTTTTGCTTCCATGACCGCCGAATGCGAGTACTACGCACAATGCAACTTCTTATTTTTGACGTACAACTAAGTAAGTTATTAGCATTAAAGTGGGTCATCAGGGTAGCCGGCGAAATTCAAATGTTCTTGCATTTTTTTGCAATTTTTCAGGACGTATGTTGAACAAAATATTTGTATACGGCTTCAGACTCTTTTCCGCTTGGAATCTAGTGATCACTAAGTGTATTCGTCAAGTGAAATCATCTCAGTATGCGGACACTGTTAGTGTAGTGTGCTGTCCTAGTGTGAACCGGCCCTAATTAACATTTATGAAGATCCAGTGAGGGTAGTTGATTAAACACCTTCGCTTTGCTGTGGTGGTACTTCCAATACTTCAGTCTTCCTGCGACCACGGCTAGTGCAATCCGGTCGAAATGTCGCCGGGCTTATATTAAAGGTAAAATTCGCGATAAATACCCGTTTACATATGTTTTATAATATATTTGTTGATTAACGGTCGTAACATATAGTATGTATTTACGGAGTTATAATCATTAATATCATCAATACAACCCTCTATCTTCACATAATCCGATTGAATGACTATTTCATAAATGCTACTTTTTTCAAGTCGCCAAACATATGACCTAACATTAATCCTCAACTTTACCATATATTTATTTCAAAATTAATCCTGCAGTATTTTAGGCGTAACGGAGGATCATGCTGGGCCATTTGAGGTAGTATAGACCCTAACGCAGTGACGTAAAAAGAAATAACAAGCACAGAAACAGACTTTTACTTTGACACTGTTACTTTAGTATGGCTTTCCATTTGTCAAACTTACCGTCCATTCTCTCCTAGTAACATTATCACTGCTCGGTTGCAGTCCGTGTACAGTCAGCTGCAAGTTAGCGTTGCCCCCCGTTGTCTCAACCTTGGTAACGGCTTCCATTTCGAAGAACACTTTGTTTGGGTCTTCTTGACTGGAATATAAAAAAAAATACTTTAAAAACTGCAGAACACCATAGTAGGCTTCGCTTCTAGAATCGATTACTGGGTAAGATTTTCAAAGAGTTAGAGCCTCTCACAATTTGCACGTTACCCAGTAGGCAAATATAAAATAAATAAATATAAATATCGATGGACATTATTACACAGCGCCATCTAGTACCACACTAAGCAACGAAGCTTGTGTCGTGGACACCAGATAGTTGATATACTACATAGATACTTTTTCTTTGTAAATACATACTTATTATACATATAAACATCCATGACTCGGAAACAAATGTCCATGCTCATCACACAAACATTTGCTCCTACCGGGATTCGAACCCGCAGCGGTAGTGAGGCTGCCTTACGTTCTTAGGGTCCCGGGTTCCAATAAGCTAGTCTTAATCCAAATCTTGCCAAACGATTGCCTCTTTAGTTGGTCGTATAAGATTATGAAGAACAAGGTTTAAAGTTCCTCAATACTCCATAGAAAAGGGTGGATCCTTTGACGGAGCAAAATACTAAAAACTCACCTAAAATAATTAATCCCCACCGTCAAATCCAGCTTCGAGGTATCCTCATTGACACTCATTCTATGCAGCTGGACTTTCATCCTCAACACATCATTCTCCGTCTTCATCAGATGCTGGGGCGGTAAGATGAGGCCACAGGATCCAGAGGGGGGGGAGGTGAAGAGTAGGATGCTATTCAGGATTATTAGGGAGGGCTGGATTGAGGTTAGGAAGCTGAAATGAAGATTTGGAAGTTTTAAACTGAGTATCTGCTGTCACTTCATAATGTTTTAGGTGCTGCCAATAGGGTATTTTACTCTATTGGAGAAAAAAATTAAAAATATACTATTGAGATAGCTTGGGCAAAAAGCACTCGGAAAACGTTAGTTTTAGTTCATAAAATAGCAAACTAAATTTTAAAATTCAATTCAAAGGTTTCAGCTTCTTTAATCTGTTTCATAACACCATTAGAGTAGTCGCCATGTTATTACGTCATACGGCTATGTAAACATAGAAGTGTCAACTGTCAACTTCAATTATCACTGCATTTTAGAATAGTAAATCGACACACTTTCACTCTTGTAAACTTGTTCTATTAAATTTCAATTCTGGCCGATCACTGTCTCTTAAGATACAGGTCTCCTAGTTTAAGAGACAGGGTTCATTATTATTTTGTATGCATAGACTTATTTTGTAGAGCTAAATCTTCTGTGTACAAAACTAAATCATATGCTTATTGTATTGTATTTTTTGTCACCTTGTTTTGAACTGTGTCTGTGTCTGTTATTCGGATAAATAAACAATTTTATTATTATTATTATTTATTATTATTATTTGTTTACACAGCCAACTGATATCATGACCAGAGCAATATGGCGTCCACTACGTCCAGCGTTTTTGTCAAATTACGCGCGAAATTTGAAAAGGCAAAATTTAAATACATTTCAATGGCACTTAACGATTGAATAAAATTTTGTGAATTTTTTAGTGGTTCATTAACACCATAGAATCTACTTGAGACACTTTTCAAAAATGGGTGTAATACCCTATTAAGATCGCAATAGCGGTCATTGCTCTTTCTCTAATATCTCTTCGTACGAACCAAAGCATGTCGTTTTTCATTAGAAAAAATGTTGAAGATCACGATAGATGACGATTCAAGACTTGAACAGGCTTATGTTTGGATTCCAAAGTTAAGATCTTTAATAAATATAGGCGGGTCAATGACCGCTATTGCAATCTTAACTGGCAACAACTATAGCTATGCTGTTGGCGGGAGTATTTGAGTTTGTTAGAATTGTGACACACACACATATTCTGGCCCTGGGACCCGCTACCCTGCTTAAAAAAGCTGAAAGCAAAATGGTTTTCAAAAGAAAAGTTCGGAAGTAAAATCAGAATAAATTGCTCATAATCTAGTCATTAGTAGTCATGGTAATTATTATAACGTTTCTCGTAATTTTATACTATTCATTATTATAATATTTTTGTGTAGAAAGGGTGTAAAACACCTCTTAACGAAGCCGAAAGTCACTTGTTCTCCATGTCATTGCGATAATTTTTTTTTTCTACATCATACCTGAGATCCTTCTAGTTACGGAGATATTGGGGGTCAAAGTTCCAACTTTTTGACAAGTTTTTTTTAAATACATGTTTTTAATGTACGATTTTTACTTTAAACACCTCCACGACCCCCGTATTATTCAATCCATCCATCAGCACAATGTTTTGAGTGCATTACATTGAGTTCTACCACAAAACATGATTTTTCACCCCAAAAAAAAAGTCGTTTCCCAGCAATTTTTTTTGCGTAAAGTTATTTAGTTTGATGTACAGAATGCTTGGTTGACGGCTCGTGATGAGATCTTTTACACCCTGTATCCCTACATATTTAAAAATGTTTTTTTTTTTTGTGCTCTATCAGAATGCTTTCTTATTTGACCCAAAGGTTGACTGATAGAGTATGCCTTGTAGCATTAAGTCCGCCTATGTACCGTACCACTCTTGTATATGAAGTTTAAATAAATAAATAAATATTCAATAATAATTTATCTCTGTTCAGTATCGGTACCATCGCAAATCATATTCGGGTCGAGTAGAGACCATTCTAAATAAGTCGAACGGCTTTATCCCGAATATAATATACTAGCCTTTGCTCGCGGTTTCGCTCCCGTTACTTACGTAATTAACCCACAAGGACGTTTTAAAATGCCTATGACACCCACGAATAACGTAGCTTTCTACCAGTGAAAGAAGTTTTAGAATTGGATCTTTAGTTCCGGAGATTACCCCCTACGTACGATCACAGTAATATTATGATACAGTACTCCAACTTCATAGAAACGGACGAAACGCGAGCTATACCTATGCGCCTCGATCTTGGGGTGCGCTTGGGGCGCAGACAGTCACGGCTGTACCGTAGTGTCGAACGGACGGTGTGTTTTTTTTTAACAATAACCGCGCGATTTTTTCTCTAAAAATCAGTTAATATGACGAGTAGGAAATATTGTGCTGTTTTGGTTGTATTACTTCGTCAATAACGCATCCAGACATAAGTTTTTTTAAATTACCTGGAAACTCTGAAAGGTAAGACTATAAAATAATTTTACTTACTAGTAGGTAGGTACATAATGTGTGTCTTTTTAATGGATAAGTATTTCCTTTTATCTCACGAAAAAAAAGGTGTTTGGATTAATAAATAAAATAGAGTAACGGAAAGTTATTAAGACGAGTGAAATAGGTAGTTATATGCGGTTCTGAATGAATCATGATACGGTAGGTACCTACCTACTTACGCTTGTGTTAAAACTTCGGTGCCTATACTTTAAAATTTAACAATAAAGCATTTCGTACGACTCAGTCGAGGCGCAAATATTTTTCGGTCGCAAATTTATAAGCCCGATTTGTTTTTCAAACAAAAACATGTTTTTTTTAATTAAATCTACCAATCAAAAAACAACACGCATTTTTATTGAACACTTCCTATTCAATATACAAAGTATTTCATTTATTTATATAAAAAGGATATTTACAATCACAAAACTAAATAGAAACAGAAAGTAGGCAAATGTAATTAAAATGCTGGAGACGGGCAGCCCTAACGCATGTTTCCGTACCGCGCGGCTGTAGGCATTTATTTCTATCATGCGGCCGAGTTAAAGTACTGTATCATAATATTACCGTGGTACGATCTTACAAACAAGTTTGACAACCAGTCTTACCAAGTGGTATCGTATTACCCAATACTAACTGGGTTGTGGAGGTCAGATAGACAGTCGCTCCATGTAAAATACACTATTCAACTGCATCCGGTTAGACTGGAAGCCGACCCCAACATAGTTGGGAAAAGGCTAGGCAGATGATGATGATGTACAATCTTACAAACAAATTTTTACTTCTTTATAATATTACTAGCGGACGTCCCGCGGTTTCACCCGCGTAGTTCCCGTTACCGTGGGAGTACGAGGGATAAAATATAGCCTTTGTTACTCAGGGTGAATGTAGCTTTCTAATGGTGAAAGAATTTTTGAAATCAGTTCATTACTTCCGGAGATTACCCCCTACATACAAACTTACAAACAAATGTTACCTCTTTATAATATTAGTACAGATAAGTATAGATTTATATTTGAATTCAACGAGACCTTAGTGCACATCAGATTTGAGAATTTTAATTGGCTTTCAGAAACTTCGCAAGATTTGTGCTTGACTAGACTTAATACCCATTAAGTATAGTCAACCAAAAGACTAAAGTAATAATGATGATTGATGAAGGACTTTTTATCTTCCAATCTGACTTTTTCTTCAGTATCTTAATTTAAAAACATGTCGAAGTTTTAAATTGTGTGATTCGCCGAATCGCATAAAAAATGATCACGTTTCTGTTTGTTTTGAACATCATATAGAACCGTGTTTTTCAACCTTTTTCATGACACGACCTTCATAGTATGAAATAGTACATTTTGATACAAGTGGAGAAAGTTTGTTATTGTATTCGAGGCGGAATTATAACTCCCGAGCCGTAGGCGAGGGTGTTTTTGAGCCGAGAATCGCAATAACAAATGTCCACGTGTATCAAACGACGTTTTTCAATACACTTTTGAAGAAATAAAATAAAATATAACGAAAAATATTTTTGTCACGAACTAAGAAACTATGATTTTAATTTTCTTTTTTTCGCGCTCTGCTTTCGCCAGGTTGAAGGAGAGGCAAAGGTATCAAGCTGTTAAACAGCCTAATATAAAAAATAGATTTATTTTATATTTTGAATTCAGAACACAAATAAATGTTAATTTGTGTATAAAAATAACTATTAGTTTTTAATAATCATGTTTATCTATGATGTTCTATTTATAAACACAATTTTAATATTCAAAAAGTATTTATGCCGTAAAGACGCGTAGTGCTTTGCCGAAATTAAAAAAAAAACATACACCTCAGACTATAGGCATTGAACCAATTTGGACTAAGTATAAGTATAGTTATCTGTGGCAATTTTCATTCCTGCACACGTGCGGGAAAGTGGAAAAAATCGCACGCGCGTGAAATACCATGCATGTTGTACCTAATCGTAGTGCGTTAAGGACCAGTTTTCGAGGAAGTGTATTGAAAAAATATTTGGCGATCCCCGAACCTTCGCATTTAATTTATTACATTACAAAATATTAAATCCATACAATTTTTTTATGCATTTGCATAGTTAGGATTCGGATAAATCATCATTTCAGCCGAAAGACGTCCACTGCTGGACATGGGCCTCCCCCAAAGGGGAGTTTTTGCCATAATCGCCACGCTTGGCAGGCGGGTTGGCGATCGCAGTACGGTTGTTACAAAAGCACAGAGAACGCTGCTGCCCATTCTCTGGTAATCCCTTAGTCGCCTCTTACGACACCCACGGGAAGATATGGGATGATGCTATTCTTTACGTCCGACACCATACAATACATAAAGGATAAATATATGCAGATAGTTAATACTTTTTTTTTTTTATTTGGGATTCGATTTAATTCTCAATGTACCAAAAACGCATCCACGATGGGAGAAATTAGTTACTGACATCAAGCGAAACCTCAATAAGATGCATGAGTACTAATAGATTTTTATTTTGTTAATTAGTATAAACATACAAATGTTTATATCCTTTAGTTATCATTTTCTTATTAAATCTATCTTTATAGGCTTTATTGTTTTTTTTATTGGGTAGTTTTGCGACCTCTTACGACCCTCCCCCCCATAGAGGCTTAGCAACCCCCCATGGGGTCGCAACCCACAGGTTGAAAAACACTGATATAGAAAATAGAATAGGAATTTCTCACTTAGTGTTGTTAAAAATCATATTTATCATACGGTCATATGTCTGAGTTTACATTTCACAGCGTGAACACTTTTACGCCCGATCTAACTGTACGTGAGGGCCACATTTTAATGACACGGTTGGCGCAGTGGCTTAGCGATGGGCTGCTGTGCTGCGTGTCGCGGGTTCCCGCACGGAACAAATATTTGTATGACCTACAGGTATTTGTTCCGATCTGGCTGTAACGCACCCCAGATACAAAAGAAATTTCTAGAGAAGGAAATTAAAAAAAAAAGCTGTGTGGTTGGCCTACTACACACACACAACATTTCGTTACGTGACGATTTCTACTAAATCGCACTACCCGTAAGCCGCGTTAAGGAACTTCGTTCATCACCACTTCAAAGATTCTCTATGAAATCTTTTATCGACCCAATCAAGGCACTGAATATGAATCATCATCATCATCATCTGCCTAGCCTTTTCCCAACTATGTTGGGGTCGGCTTCCAGTCTTACCGGATTCAGCTGAATATCAGTATTTTACATGGAGCGACTGCCTATCTGACCTCCACAACCCAGTTAGTACCGGGTAATACTGGTAAGACTAACTTCTTACCCCTTGGTAAGACTGGTTGTCACTTTTTTTTGGGCTTCTGACTACCTTACGACTGTCAAAGATCTACAAATGACAGCCGGGGCCAACTGCTTAAAGTGCTTTCTGAGGCACGGAGGAAACTCGGTATGTAATGGGTGGTCATCCATCCACAGACCAACCTAGGCAAGCACGGCTTAACCTATCGATCGACCCGAGCGGCTGTTATTATTTAGCCACGACCTCCTCTATATCTCTATATCTAATATGAATCATGATCGTTAGCTAAATATCAAACGATGGGCGATTATAACAAGATAACGCTTACTTACTCATAATGATTATTTTGAGAAGTGAACAGTTTGTCCAAAACTTCTGCTCCGGTCATCGGCCGCTCACAGTCGAAGAAAACACTCTTGTTGTCTATGTTCTGTAGGAAAACAAAGTAAAGTGAGCAGGACTCTTAAAATGATAAAGGAATTCTACGTGCAGAAACTAGCAAGTTCTAGAACCGATAATTTGAAGACATGTGACATCCATGATCCATCCATATACCGGATGACTTTTTTATCAATTTCCAAAACAAATGGGTATATGTATTATGGGAACGGAGTAGAAGCTTATGTCATACCTAGTTTTTTTTTTTCTTTTTTCCACAGCTTAGAAAAAAAATTGATCCATCATCAAAAACCGCTACAAATTTCAAGTAAACTTTGTATTTTAGAACAAAGAAAGAGAAATTTTGAAAAAAAAATATTAAAATATCAAATTTCAAATCATACGCAGTGCGCGTATGATTTGAATTTCGATTTTTTTTATTCTTTTTTATGAAAAGAAAAAACTAAGGGCTAAGTTCACCGAAAAGATAACAGTCTGATTATCTAAAAACAGCTGTTTAAATCACATTTTTGAACATGAAAATGTGTTTTAAACAGGTGTTTTTAGATAATCAGACTGTTATCTTTTCGGTGAACTTGGCCCTAAGTATGCCATTTGCTTCTACTCCGTTCACCTATTATACCCATTTTTTAGGAAAGTGATAAAAAAGTCATCCTGTATGTATATTCCATCCATGAGGTCGAGTGATCGCAATCGCGACTGCTGAGCGCGAGGCCCTGGTTTCGATTCCCGGGTCGGACAAAAAGTTATTATATAGGTTTTTCTATCAGTAATTTCTCAGTAGCAGATAAAGAGCCTGGATTTCTGCCCGGTTGATGGCAATACGGTTGTCTCCAATTACATGGGTAACCTAACTAACTTGCAAAATGCCCGTCGTACCGTATGCACCATTGTGGGGGTGTAATATTGAACTGGTGAAATGTGGGTGTACTATTGGACTGGTAAAATGTGGGTGTACTATTGGACTGGTGAAATGTAGGTGTACTATTGAACTGGCAAAATGTGGGTGTACTATTGGACTGGTGAAATGTAGGTGTACTATTGAATTGACGAAATGTGGGTGTACTATTGGACTGATGAAATGTAGGTGTACTATTGAATTGATGAAATGTGGGTGTACTATTGGACTGGTGAAATGTAGGTGTACTATTGAACTGGCGAAATGTGGGTGTACTATTGAATAGGGACACCTCTGCTTAACCCTTCGGGCCGTGAAACTGCCACGAAAGATAAGTAAACTCACCGCTAAACCATTGTCACCAGCAGTAACAGTGGTCGTAGTCTTCAAAGACGAGGTTTCTACAGCAATCTGCGCGCGAGAGTGCATCGCTACTCCACCTTGTTGTGCCCCAGGGTTTGGCCATGTCAACCTGGACAGAATCTAAATTACAGATTTTGCAAACGTATTGTATTATTGAAGGCTGATGCATGCGTGCCTTTTTTGGGGATAAAAATTCGAGCTCAGGCTGGCTCTAATATTATGTTTCATCGAATTATAACTGTCGGCAGGTACCGTCTAGGACCTAAGCAGGCCAAACGACAGAGCTGCCTAGGTTTGGTTACCATACTGGTAGGCCAAAATAATAAGACATTGAACCGAAAAAAATAAGAAAAAAAATAAGTGACTTGGCCCACGAGGTTGTCGATATGTGGGATGAAGACTCAGCGATCATTGTGCCGATAGTCGTGTCGGCCATTGGCTTAATTGCCAAAACCAAAATCATTCAAAACATTTGAGGAGGCTCTCTCTTGGCAGCCGGATCAAGGGCTTGATTCAAAAAGCACTACTTCTGGACACGGCACGTATTGTTAGGAGGTTCCGTTCTCAAGAGCCCTGACCACCGGCAGCTCAGACCCTCTTCCAAGCGCTGGTGGGCTACTATTTTAAATATTTTTATATATTATTTTAATATGCGTTTAATTAAAAAGGCCTATTAATCTTCCCACTGCTGGGACAGACCTCCTCTCTATGAAAGAGAATGGGCTATAATCCACCACACGGGCCCAGTGCGGATTGGTAGATGTCACATGTCTTCGAATTTTTGCCATGCCGGTTTCCTCACGATGTTTTCCTTCACCGTTTTGAGAGCAGTGGTTATGAAATAAATTACACAAAGTAATGCGCCTGCCTGGGTTCGAACCCAGGACTTACTGTTCGTAAGTTGGGGCCGCCACCACTGGACCACCGCTGCTCGTCAGGCCACCGCTGCTCTTCATTCAATTAAAAGGATAAATAAATGAATTTAAGTCTGCTTATGACATCTAGACCCTCTGAGTCTGTACTATTTTTTCTTCTCAATATCTTCTGATGATCAAACTGCAGACAAAAAACATACTCACTCCAAAGACTGATCGGTGTTAGAGAACGACACGTTAAACTTCATCGGCAAATGGGCGACCAACGACTGCTGGATGCGAGCAGAGTGCAGAGACTGTACTAGTGGTCCAAACGTTGATAGCGTTGTTACTGATGTGCCTTGGTATCTGGAGGATGAAGAGTTTACGTTAGCTTTGTGCTTTATCATCATAATTCAAGGTGATAGGCGTTCATTACTGATCTTTTGATATGAAATGGCAATAGGGTAGGTAACGAAAAAAAACTAAATAGTCCGTCCGTTAGATTATGAAAAAATATTTGACCCGTATTTTTTCTTTTGTTACGTAAACCAAAATTGAAGACGATACGACGCTTTTAAAATTCACAATACGTCACGCTGGTATAATTTTTAGTGCGTTGTGACGCCACGAGCCCCCACTCCCGAGTTTTGATGAGTTTTATCTTTGTCAATATTCATTGATTTACAAAAAAATACGTGTTCATTATTTTTCAACTGACGGACTAAATAGATTTGCAATTTATTGATGGTGGAAACTAGCCTATCAAGTAGTAAATTAATTTTATTCCGTATAAAATTTATCACAAATATCGAACAGTATCTCTCCCGTACTTCTATGTTGTACTGAACAAAATCTGCTTACGATAAAAACTTTCGATCATACTTTGTCTGTTTAAAACTAGACAAACAAAGATAAAAAAAAAGGTTTATGATGCTTACCTGATATGAAGATCATTCTTCCACGTCTCATCTTGAGAAGACGGTGCCGTCAAGTTGCCTCTTATTGAAGTGAACGATAATATTGTAGACTGGAGTCGTATTGGTGTTCCTGGTGACACAAACCACATATTCAATTACATTTATCTTTATATTACTGGCACTTCTCCTAAAAATTCGACTTCCTCCGCAAAAATTGTGATAACTCGGCTAATTTGCATGACATCAATATAATTTATAGCTTTTATTACTCGATAAAAATTTAGCTTTCTAATGGCGAAAGAATTTTCAAAATCGGTTGAGTAGTTCCTGAGTTAAATCGTAACAAACACACAAAATAATAAAAAATAAATCTTTCCTCTTCATAATTTTTGTATAGCCTAGTATAGACTAGTATAGCCTAGTATAGACTAGTATAGACTAGTATAGACTAGTATAGACTAGTATAGACTAGTATAGACTAGTATAGACTAGTATAGACTAGTATAGACTAGTATAGACTAGTATAGACTAGTATAGCCTAGTATAGACTAGTATAGACTAGTATAGACTAGTATAGACTAGTATAGACTAGTATAGACTAGCACTTCAGCCGCGACTTCGTCCGCAAAAATTGTGATAGCTCTGCTAATAAGCATCATATAAATATAATTCACTTTTAAGCACTCACGAATAATGTAGCATTCTGCCAGTGAAATAATTTTTATAATTGGATTGGATTCCGGAGATTACCCCTTCATATAAACTAACAAACACATATCTCTTTATAATATTGGTATAGTTACTACCGAACACTACTTATAATGCGAAAAGCTTAGAACTTACCCATCTCGCTTGGTATATTGACATCGGTTTGAAAGGGATAGTACACTATTTGCTGGTTGATATGGCTTCCAAAACGTAGAAAGTCTTCTATGTAGGCCACTGAAACAAAAAACATTTAGCTTCAACATGTCTAGAGATGGCAGTACTCGTTACCTATTATTGGAATCAAATATCACAACTTAGGACCTTAATGTTAATATTTATCCATGGTGCTAGGCAACTGGGCCATCTCAGTTGTCAACGTCCCTTTGATGCCTTTTGGCCTTGTTTTGTTCTGTCTCCTGCTGATATGGAGGGAAGTGGAAATTACGGTTTTTTCCTACTTCTCCGCTACACTTTACTGATTAATTTCGTTGCAGGATCCAAGACAGTTAAATTCATTCTCTGGGACTTCGTCGAGCTTCATTGTCTCGGCGCTTTTCTGGTGGTCACCACTGTTGATTCTGATTATCAGGAGTTACAGTGGTTTGGGAATAGTGTGGCGGGCTTGTCCCAAAAAAAAAAGTACTCGTTACTCTTCAACACACTTATCTGTGCAGCCGGAAAAACATACAACTAAAATAAATGTACAAGGTTTGATATATCGATGCAAATTGTTTGGCAAGAAACGCCATCTTGAACTGCACACTTAAAGTGGTCTTACTTATACGACACGGACACTATTCAGTGCCATCGATAGGTACCCATCATTGGTTTCTAAGTTTGTGTGGAAGTGCCGCTTCTAGCACCGACAACAAAGGAGTCTCCACCGTTTACGGCAAACTAATGTCATATTTCAATAGAAGAAGAATAAAATAATTGCAAAGCAGTTAGAATAAATCAAAATACTACTCACAATCTTCCCCACTGCCAGTTTCAAATCGGGACTGATTCATGTGTGTTGCGAAGACTGTTTTATCATGTATCTTAATCACCACATCTATGTGAACCTGATGGCAATATATATATTATATTAGTTATTTTATTTTATTCTTACACTTATACACAACTAGCTGATGCCCGCGGCTTTGTCCGCTTGACAATTTATATAGGTACTAAAACATTTCTCTTTAATCACTCTATATATGAAAAAACTCGTATCAAAATCCGTTGCGTAGATTTAAAGATCTAAGCATACATAGGGACAGTAAGACGTGACAGGGGACTTAGTTTCATAATAAATGTAGTGATACAACCCTACGTAAATGCTTGACAACAGTATCAAAAAAATTCAAATCTATTTAGTCCGTCAGAGCCTTGAATTTATGGACACGTATTTTTTGTTTTTGTATCAATGAATATTGACAAAGATAAAACGCATCAAAACTCGGGAGTGGGGGCTCGTGACGTCAGAACTAGCTAAAAATTATACCAAGGCGTGACGTATTGAGAATTTTAAAAGCGTAATCAGTCCAGTAGAACATCTTCCTCCTGGACATGAACTATTGTGGCCACTCTGGAAATTTCTAACAGCCATTTTCAATAACCTAGCAACAGGTATCGGTAGGTTGACATTTAGCTTACGGACGGATATAAACAAAACGTCACAGAAAAGCTTTCTTTGATTTTAATTTTGAATAAAGTGACAGGTAGGTGACGTGGATAGGACTAAGTTTGTTCAAAGAAACACCGATAGCTACGAGGGTAAGGATATTAACTGACAGTTATACGTAAGTAAGTTATACCGAAAGACTGTTTTAAGACTTAAAAAAAAATGGGTATATTAGGTGAACGGAGTAGAAGCTTATGCCATACCTAGTTATTTTTTCCACAGCTTAGAAAAAAATGATCTATCATCAAAAAATTCTACGAATTTCATGTAAACTTTTCATATTAGAACAAAGACAAATATATTTTCAAAAAAAAAAAAAAAAATTATATGATTTGAATTTGTATGTTTTTAATTTTTGTGAATTTTGTTTTTTTCGCAAAAAAAAATAAATAACGAAGTATGCCATTTGCTTCTACTCCGTTCACCTATTATACCCATTTTTTTTGGAAAGTGATAATAATGTCATCCTGTAGAAAACGGCCTTTAACTGTTTCCCAGGTTGGCCCGTGGCCCAAGTTGGCCGATTTACAAATAATCTGGCCAAATGGGGTATCATCGACCCGTCCCAAATACAACGCCAGTAGCCCCTCTGCAAGAAATGTTCCACCTCCCCTGAACAGCCACCTAAACCTTCCTTAATTTGAGAAGGAGCTCGTCGTTACTCCACCATTTCTGTCACCAAACAACGTTTTCTGGCTTTGTTTCTAATTTAGAACCTGCAATGTTTCTGGTATTTCAGATTTTGACAACCACAAAGCAAAACAAACCACTATACCTTCTCTGGTACTTTCACTGCCCACGCCTTCATCTTTTTCAAGACTTGGATCAAGTCTTCCACGTTCAGATTTTTTTCATTAAAGTGGTTGAACTTCTTGAACAGGCTGGTGGCTACTCCTTGCATTACTACGTAGATCTGTATAACAAAGTAAACAGGGAATAAAGTCAGTAGTAACATGTAGAAGAAGGCAAGTTTCCACTTATATAAAATACATACTATTCTTGTTTTAGACAAAAGATTTACAATAATTAAGTTTGTCTAGGTTATCTTCTAGGTGAGCAGCGGTGGCCCAGTGGTGGCGGCCCCGACTTACGAACAGTAAGTCGTGGGTTCGAACCCAGGTAGGCGTATTACTTTGTCTAATTTATTTCATCATCACTGCTCTCAAAACGGTGAAGGAAAACATCGTGAGAAAACCGGCATGTCCTAGAACCAAAAATTCGAAGACATGTGACATCTACCAACCCGCACTGGGCCCGCGTGGTGGATTATAGCCCATTCCCTCTCATAGAGAGGAGGCCTGTGTCCCAGCAGTGGGAACATTAATAGGCTGATGATGATGATGATTTAAGCCGTGAAGTATCCGGCAGAGTAGAATAGAACCAACCCATTACACTCACGGGTGTCGTAAAAGGCGACTAATGTCTGAGGCAGAACACCTTGCGCCTCCGTAGACCAGAGAATGGGCAGCAGCGTTTTCTGTTAGTCTTTCATTACTGCGATCTCCAATCCGCCAGCCAAGCGTGGAGATTACGGCAACTTCCTCCCATCATGGGAGAGGCTTATGTCCAGCAGTGGACGTTATGGGCTGTTGTAGTAGTAGTAGTAGATGATGATGAGGTTATCTTCGCATATTGTGTGATATGATGCCATGCCTCCAAGCTGTTGTGTTTTTTGCATACTCTGACTTATGCTTATCTTCAATATTTTGTTTCATTCACCATTTCACTGCAGTACACTAAACTACTAAAGCTGCCATACTCACATCAGCCTTAAAAGGTCTCCTACCACCCGTGCTCAGCCTAGCTCCAATAAAGTTAGGCAGGACACCCTCGGAGTCACCAACACTGAACACCTGGAGGGAAGCAGCACTCTCCTCCTCTTGGGCGCTGATGATGTAGTTGTTCGTCGCCCAGTAAAGAGGGTCTGGGTTCGAAACCTGATTCACGACGAAGGGGACGTAAAAAGATCTGGGGAAAAAATAAAATGAATAAACTATTTAGAAAACTTTAAAGAAAATGATAAATTAGAGGTTGATTCAAGACTGAAGTATAACAGCGCAGACGCCGCAATTAAAGGGTGTAAAACACCTCTTAACGAAGCCGAAAGGCACTGTTCTCCCCGTCATTGCGATCATTTTTTTGTTCTACACCATACCTGGGAACCTTCTAGTTACGGAGATATTGGGGGTCAAAGTTCCAAAGTTTTTAAAGTAACATTTTTAAAACACTTCCACGACCCTCGTACTATTCAACCCATCCATCAGTACAATGTTTTGAGTGCGTTACATTGAGTTCTACCACAAAACATGATTTTTTACCCCAAAAAAAAAAGTCAGCAATAATTTTTGCGTTAAGTTACTTAGTTAGATGTACAGAATGCTTGGTTGACGGCTTCGTGATGAGGCCTTTTACATCCTGAAAAATAAGAAATAGTTGACCGTTTTTTCGTGTTGATACTCAGAACGAACTGTTCTGATATTTTCCATTTTTAACAGATTTGTTTGAGATTTATTGTGAACTAGGTGCCCGTTTCGGTTTTGCACAGGTGGACATGTATTTTTTTTTAATATAGCCTATGTTACCCAAAAATAATGTAGCATTCTAATAGTCACAGAATTTTTGAAATCGGTCCAGTTTTTTTTTGAGTTTATTCGTTACAAACATACAAAATTACACATCTTTCCTCTCTATAATATAAGTGGAGATGTAGATATAATATTGTTAACACTGGCCTGCAAAAATAAGTATCACACTTTTAAAATTGCAATAACTTTTTAAGTACACAAGATATACTTTCGAAACAAAACGGACTCGAAAAAGAGTTTAATTTTGTACATAAAAACTAATAAAGCTGATAAAAATTGCAATAAAACGTCTTTTATTTTTAACTTCTATAAAGTTTAGAAAAAAAAAAGTTTAAAGTGTAGTACTTAGTTCTGCAGGCCTGACCGTTCTGTTGATCGCATAGTTTAGTAGTAGTTTTACTATGGTGAAATAGTGTTTTATTTCATCTTCACCCACAGTAATAGTGTAGTGCTTTTCAAACCTCGAGGACACTCCCGCCTGACCACCACTAAGCTTATTTTTGCTTGCACTCGCAACATAGAAACGCTCTCTAGCCCCACCCCGTTTACTTTGTATAGAAATAATGAATGAAAAGATACCGAATCGGCCGAGCGCACTGACGACACACGCCAAACGAGAGTTATTGTTATTTTGCGCGCCAAAGTTGAGGCTTTCCTAATAGGCCGAAACTTTAAGGGGGCGTGGCTCGGCGCCTCCGCATGTTTTAAGCGAAAAGTTTTAAAATGGTCAGGCGGAAAAGACCCCGACTGTACAGGACGATTAGTGGCTCATTTTGAATCCGTAAATACCTAAACACGAGACCACCTGTCTGGCATAAAATAAATCAAGTGTACAGCAGCAAATTAAGCAAGTAAATAAATCAAATAAAATGCTTTATAAACACTTTCTTTCATCTGAACTTTCATGCGTTCTCAACATAAAATAAAAGTGGCCAATATAGCGGAGTGAGCTTCAAATTAGTTTCTCACGAGTCATGAAACTCTGAGGTGTGTGTCCGTTTGATGTCTTTATAAATCCACTATCAACGCAATTTTGTGCGCTTGGTATAGATGCTATTAGCTAGAAAATATTTAATTCTACTTGTAGCATGAGTAAGTGTTCGTAAATAATAAAATAAATCAGTTTTTAGGGTTCAACAACCAAGAGTTGTGCATTTAATTGTGTGTTGCTCTTTCTGTTGGCAGGTTTTAAAGTAACCTAACACGAGGGGGGTGCCGGGGTTTAGTTAGTTTAGTTCTCATACTTATTTATTATTTATTTAAACTTCATGTACAAGAAAAGAAAGAAAGAAAGAAAAATATTTATTTGACGTCAGTTATTAAAGCACACACACATATATAAAAAAAAGTTACAAAATAAGGAGGAAAACATAGTATATGCTGTGTGCCTCACGGCTGCGCCAAAAAGGTCCATTTCAGCATTTATTCCAGACAGGTGATGCTGTCTAAAGAGTGGTACATAGGCGGACTTAATGCCACAAGGCATTCTCTACCAGTCAACCTTTTCATACTTAGCCCTGAATTCCTGCTACGCTGATGTCAATCGCGCGTACGAGTATACAATGTTTTCTATATAGCACCTAATGCGACGCTGACTTCAGCGGCGCGTATGTTGCTACATATATCTCGGTGTTGTACGCGACCATCTTCAGCGTAGAAGAAATTCAGGCCTTAGCGAGCTCTCTAGACCCCACCATCCACTTCGAACCTAAGCTGTCCGAGTCAGGGTGCCCCAAGGCCCGAGCTCTTGCATCAAATAAATTACTTAAATAATTATTTTACCAGAATGTCAAGTAAGACTGTTGGAAATACCTGTACATATTTTTATTACTATTATACGTATAGAGTTGTAGTTTGTAAATAATGTAAATAATACTGTTATCTTGTAAATATTGTTTTAAATCGCTTTCCTATTAATAACTTCCGGCATATTAGTATTTCTTAGCTGTAACTATCTTACAGCGATATATACATTTAATTGCTCGTCACTGTACGTACCATAGAAATTTTCAAAATACTTACGTAATCCTATACCCCGAAAAATACTTATTAGCTTCCAAATTCTTCATCGTCGCAAACCAGAACCGTTTCAGCTGGCTATTGTCACAGTTCCTGATATAATTGTGTATGAACATGAAGTCTGTCTCTCGAACGTTCGGCGAGCTCAAAAAAGTGTGGAGAGCGATGATGCGCAGTTGGATGTATTCCGTGTCGTTTGTTATGATTGGCAGGGTTGTTTCTAGTTTCTGGAAGAAAATTAAATTAAACTTAACAAAAAAAACTAACTCTTATTGGGATAAATTGAAAAGGCCTATTTTTTGTCCAAAACCTCTTACTAACCACCCAAAACCACGTTTTCTGTTGACAGCGATGTGAACGAATTTTTTGACGCCCTGTACTATTTTAGAGTTGTTAAATTATTTGTATATAGTGTAAATAATAATACTGTTATCTTGTAAATGAAATTTTTTTCTTGTTGAAATATAAAGAATAAAATTTAGGTTTATCTATCAACATTACACGTATGTCCGTCCGTGTTATGAAATTAACTTTTGAGGAGTTCTCTCACAAGCCATCATGGCATTAGGATCAAGTCATGTAGGTCATAAAAATATATTGTCACTGGGTGGGAATTGGTTTGAAATTCAGTTGCAAGATTTTAATAATACATAATAACTAAATAACCAAATAACTAACCAACTATCTAACCAACTAACTAACTAACCAACCAACTACCTAACCCATTAACTAACCAATTAACTAACTAACCAACTTACTTATTAACTAACCAACTTACTTATTAACTAACCAACTTACTTATTAACTAACCAACTTACTTATTAACTAACCAACTTACTTATTAACTTACCAACTTACTTATTAACTAACCAATTAATCAACTAGCTAACCAACTTACTAACCAATTAACTAACCTATCACATAAGGAATTTTCGTAAATTGTTAGGTACACCTCAGACTAACCCTTAGAGGATTACAGGCGTGATAATAAGCTATATTAATGATCTATTGATGTTATTGTTGGTTATACATAATTTGATTTGACTTGATTTAGCTTTATTAGATGTAGGTATTGTGATATAATTTAATGTGTTTTATTTGGTTTTAATTGATTCTATATAATTTCATTATATTTTACTTTATTTTATTTTTATCTGATGTCATTTTGTTAATGGTCTGATGTTATTGTGTATTATTTCATTTGATTTTTAATTTTGATTATTTTTAAATTTATTGGTTATTTTTGGTTATCAATGTATATGTGGCAATGGGTGTTATTTACCTGAAAATAAATTAATTATATTAAAATAGACATACCGTACTACCCGCCAGCGCTGCCCATAGTCGCTCATGTTTGTCCCTGGTGGTGTCAGTGTGAATTATTCTTGTGTAGGACTCTGCCGAGTATCCTATGTTACAAAGACCTTGCAGCCAGATCATTCGGTCTAGGTATTGAGGGCAATCTGGAAACGAAAGAATCATTTAGTTCATGCCATGGAGGAAATGTTACCGATATGTAATTCCATTAACCCTGGAGGAGGAGCTCGTAGATAAATATTAACAGCCACTCGAATCTTCAAGGTTAAGCCGCGCTTCTCAAGGTTGGTCTGTGGATGGGTGACCATCCAGTACATAGCGAGTTTCCTCCGTGCCTCGGTAAGCACGTCAAGCCGTTGGTCCTGGCTGTCATTTGTAGATCTTTGACAGTCGTTACAGGTAGTCAGTGGCCTGAAAGTCTGACAACCAGTCTTACCAAGGGGTACCGTATTACCCAGTACTAACTGGGTTGTGGAGGTCAGATAGGCAGTCACTCGACGTAAAATACTGGTATTCAGCTGCATCCTCTAAGACTGGAAGCCGACCCCTGCATCCCCCACAGGTTTTGGCTTCAGTTAAAAAACAAGAGCTAGCTGGAGCTATGATTTAAATGTCCAGTTTTTCATTGCATCCACCTTTTCTATAAATACCCTATAAAATGTCTCACAACTTCTGAAGGACTTACGGAAGCCATGTTTTTTTTATGAAAGGAAGAAAAACAAAAGCCGGAACAACCTTGAACGCATTATTGACGAATTTGTCCTTCCTCTGAACGAAAGCTTCCGTTGTAACAGTATTGGCAGTTAATTGAGAAAAACAATGGGAAATGTTTAGCGATTGTTACGTTTTTTTGTGACAGTTTTTACGCGACTACGATGCTGTAATGGAGAAGTTATGAATTCTTCTTCTTCTTTATCGTAGAGTTTTTTATGACACCCATGGGTCTCTGTCTTGACCTTGACATGCCATCGAGAAATATCTCTCAGGCATGCTACTTTGTTTCCTCGCAATGTTTTCTTTCACCGAAGCAAGTGACAAAGCACGTGAATCCGAAAAATCAGAATCACTTGGCAGTCCGATATAGTCTTGACGACTTCAAGTAAGTTTTTTTTTTTCAGTGTCATACTTGAAAATTTTTACGTTTTTCGAAGCTATACAATACGCTCATGAATCTGAACAATCAGAGATGCGTGCCTTGGATTTGAACTCAAGACCTATGACTTGGCAGTCCGATATAGTCTTGACGACTTCAAGTAAGTTTTGTTTTCAGTGTCATACTTGAAGATTTTTAAGTTTTTCGAAGGTTATGCTATACAATACGCTCATGAATCTGAAAAATCAGAGGTGCGTGCCTTGGATTCGAACTCAAGACCTATGACTTGACAATCCGATAGTCTTGACGACTTCAAGTAAGTTTTTTTTTCCAGTGTCAAACTTGAAGATTTTTACGTTTTTCGAAGGTTATGCTATACAATACGCTCATGAATCTGAAAAATCAGAGGTGCGTGCCTTGGATTCGAACTCAAGACCTATGACTTGACAATCCGATAGTCTTGACGACTTTAAGTAAGTTTTTTTTTTCAGTGTCATACTCGAAGATTTTTACGTTTTTCGAAGGATATGCTATACAATACGCTCATGAATCTGAAAAATCAGAGGTGCGTGCCTTGGATTCGAACTCAAGACCTATGACTTGACAGTCCAATAGTCTTGACGACTTCAAGTAAGTTTTTTTTTTTCAGTGTCATACTTGAAGAATTTTATGTTTTGCGAAGGTTATGCTATACAATACGGTCATGAATCTAAAAAATCAGAGGTGCGTGCCTTGGATTCGAACTTAAGACCTATGACTTGGCAGTCCGATATTCTTGACGACTTCAAGTAAGTTTTTTTTTTCAGTGTCATACTTGAAGATTTTTACGTTTTTTGAAGATTATGCTATACAATACGCTCACGAATCTAAAAAATCAGAGGTGCGTGTCTTGGGTTCGAACTATTACTTATGAATTGAATTTAATAGCATACACACTGTATTGGACGTTCGATGGTAAATCGAAATTAATCAAACTGATTTGACATTTAGAGACCGTGTATTTTAACTACACCTCTGCTTGACCCATCGGTTTATATTGGCGTGATGTTACGTTATGTTCCGTGATTTAACCAGATACCCCTGTCTATTACATAGGAATTCAATATGACAGATAATACAGCCACATTGAGAACCTTCTCCTTTTATTTTGAAGTCGGTTACAAAAGATTTTAATCATCAAGAAATTCATCACCAACATCATAAAATACTATGAATATCATCACACTCACCGCTATACATCCTGAAATATTTCACCACAATATTATCAAAATAGTCCTGCTTCACTTGCGAAGTCTCCATGGTCTTATGCAGCAGGGTCGCGAAGCTCAGGATACCAGCATGCCTGATATAATGGGGAAAGTCCAACCCCAGTTTACTAAGGACCTCCAATTCCTCGAGGAGAGCCTGGTTGGGGGCTGCCACGTTGAATGGGAGCTTTCTGATGAGGGAGAGGAGAGCAGCATCTTCGACTTTTTCCTGGGAAATATTGATAGGGTTAAAAATCTGCCAAGTTCGTTTAGTAAATTAACGGCCATTTCAGTAACCTACCAACAGCAGGCCTAGCCAAGTTACAAATGTTTCATATCGATTCTCTTTCTACAATCGTAAACGCCTCGGCGTAAGCGATTGTAGAAAGCTAAATTGGTACCCAAGTTGACACAACTGAGTCGATCGCTCGTTCTCTAATGTCTCTAAAAAAACCTACACTTATTTCATAATATTTACATTATTTACACACTAACTCTATAATAGAAATAAAAATATTTACAAGTATCAAAAAGGGTTACAGGGCGTCGAAAAATTCGTCCACATCGCTGTCAACCGTAAAAGTGCCCAGAAGGCTGGCAGCATTGCCACGTTGGATGGCAATGCTGATTCTTTGTCCAAAAAATAGGCCCGCCCTCTGGTCACGTGAAGAGTCGACTAACCGTTTGGCGATTTCCCGAAATACTAGGTGGGCCCTAGTGTTTCAACGGTTTCAACCACAAACGGCTCAAACACATAATTACCAATTAAATTACTGTATTTGCGCCGTTTGATGTTTTCAGCACCTGCAGCAGCCGCCCCAGCGCAGCACACTGTGCTAGGAAGATGGGATGGCGCAAGGGTGTCGACGCAAGTTGCGTCCCACACCAAAGGCCTACCCAACTTCCATGGCATTATGGTCAAACCATCTGGTCTCTTGCCATCGACGCGTGCCAAGCCAGTGGGTTCTAATACAGCTGGCACCCCGGCGGTGGCAATAGCACGACGGATGAGATCATTAATGCTAGCGAGCCACGCACCTACACTTTAGTCTATGTGAGCGTTCCTACCAAAGAGTATAGCGATCAACATTGTAGAAACGATAACATTCTTTTCTATCATTTTGAACGATGTAAACTTGTCTACGAATTTTCTATTCGTTTGTGTTGATCACGTGATTTAACGTTGAGATGATGTCATTCCCATACATTTGATAAGTTTTCTATAGTTTTCTAGTAGCGTTAACGATTGTAGATTGTTAACTTGGCTAAGCCTGCAGGTATCGATAGGTCAGGACAGACAGAAATAGCAATTTCTGTCTGTTTGACATTTTATTTACCGACCGATAGAAACAAAACGTCACAGAAAAGCTTTCTTTGATTTTTCCATGAATAAAGTGACAGGAAGGTGACACGGATAGAACTAACTAGCTACGAAAGTAGGCATTTCAACTGACCGTTATACGTAAGTAAGTTATAGAAAACGGCTTTTAGTCCGTGATCTATAGGGTGATTGGTAATTGAGTGCATTTCTTGAACTGGGTGATCATCATCATCATCATTTCAGCCAAAAGACGTCCACTGCTGGACATAGGCCTCCCCCAAAAGTTTTTGCCATAATCGCTCGCACGTTGGCGATCGCAGTGCGGTTGTTACAAAAGTACAGAGAACGCTGCTGCCCATTCTCTGGTAATTCCCTTAGTCGCCTCATACGACACCCACGGGAAGATATGGGATGGTGCTATTCTTTACGTCCGACACCATACAAACCAACTGGGTGATACTAGACCTAATTTGCAACAATTTTGACCGTGATAAGTTGTGGTCCAAACTGGGTTGTTTTGCAGAAATCAATCAGCAGTTTTTTAGTGGAGAGGTAGAAAATTTCCGAAAACCTTTAAAAGTGCAATTTTCCAAAAGAATTATGTCACTTGGACCGTAATAACGAATCGATTGACACCTTTCTTTTTTTTTCGGATGGGAAATCATCAAATGACTCCTCCCGCTCTGGGCGAAGCAGCAGGGAGTGTCAGACTTTTACTGACTAAAACCAATCCATGTTCCTTCATCGCCCTTTGTGTTCCGGGGTCACGGTATCTCTTTCGAACAGTCCCGCAACCCCGGTAAGCATCGGCCCTTGTGGACCCCTTCCTATTGCTGACTCTCTTTGAGGCGCGCGTGGAACACTCCTGCTTGTCGACGCGGCCTGTCGTCATGAGACGGACGGACGGCGAGCTAGCCCATAGCCCACCATCCACAGGCCCGCGCCTACGGTGGCCCCCGACGCCCGGGGCGTCTCTCGCGGATCGATTGACACCTCATTCATCAAAATCGGCTCAGTAGTTTATGCGCTACGGTGGAACGAAAAATGTTACAAACAAACACACATACATAGACTGCTAATATACAATGTGGCTTTGCAGTAGTTGGGTTAAAATATATCTATCAGGCATGTGGACGGACAGACAAAAAATCAGGTGGCATTGTCAATCTTTGGGCACGGATGATTAAAAACAGGCCAAGTACGAGTTGGACTCGCGTATGAAGGGTGATCACCATCGTAGTAGAGGAACCCCTTTAAATTTAAACTTTATTTTTATTAATGGTTCTGGATTGTGGAAGTCAGATAGGCAGTCGCTCCATGTAAAATACTGGTAATCAGCTGCATCCGGTTAGACTGTTAGCCGACCCCAACATACACACATCAAAAGTATCTAGGGATCAACATATATTTTTGCAATAACTTTTCTCCTGATTGATATTAATTAAAATTTTCTTTAAGGATTCATCAAATAAAGTGTTTTCGTTTGTCACAGTAACGATAAACCAAGTCACCTTTGCATTAATAAAGAAATTTGCCATTTTCCTAATAAAGGGATTTTTGACATTTGAACCACTAACATTAAAGTTCGAAAAAATGACTGAAAACACAGTTTTCTTTAAAATTTTATTGGGTAACTTAAACAATTAATAATCCGTGTTTCTACCGCGAACACTAACAACACAAGAACATCGGTTTGGCATACTCAAAATGAGTTCATCCAAATCACGCTGTGGAATGGCCGCCCATGTTCGTTGCAACAACAAAAAAAGGTCTTCTTGCGACTGGATACCCTCCATATTCGGCAGAGCTCTTCTCTGTAGCATATCCCATGCATGCTCAATCGGGTTCAAGTCTGGCGACTGAGCAGGCCAGGGCAGGACATTGATGTTAGCTGCGGCGAGAGTCTGTCTTACAACTCTTGCGGTGTGCGGTCGTGCATTATCATGCATTAACTGAAATAAGGGACCGATTTGCACTTGTAGAGGAACGATGACGTCTGATACAATCGTCTCAGCATAAATTTGAGCGTTGAGGTTGCCTCTGATCCAAATCAACTCAGTTCTTCCGCCGATCCAAATACCCGCCCATACCATGATGGTTCCACCACTATAAGGATGGACTTCCTGGCAGGATTTTAATCGCTGTTGGCGTCCAGGGGTTCTCCAGTGTCGTATACGTCTTGTATCCGGTCTCATACCAAAACGAGACTCATCAGAAAAGCACACGAAACGCCATTGTTCTTCTGCCCAATTTCTGTGTTCAAGAGCCCATTGATATCGAATCCTACGATTGTGCATTGCTATAGGTGGTACCCGTAGCGGTCTTCGGGAATGAAGGTTCACTTCATGCAAGCGGTTTCTGACTGTTTGGTCGCTAATTAAGTTCCCTGAAGAGTGATGAAGCCTCACGGCTAACATCATGGCGGTTATTGTTGGAGCTCTTCGAGTTAAGATTTGAATGTATCGGTCTTGTCTCCGTGTGGTGCAGCGATACCGTCCTCCATGGCGCTCTGCCACGGTACCAGTGCTTCGGTAACGTGTCCAAAGTCGACTGATAACACTCTGACTTGTATTCAGAGCTAAAGCTACAGTACGTTGCCGGGAACCAGCTTCTATCATTCCCACGGCTCTGAGCATTTCTTCCCTGCTTAAATGACGTCGCCGCTCCATAATAACGTTGGTTTTAATCAGTAGTAGGGAAACAGTAGCACTAATAATGTCTTCAATGCGTTGTATGTTTTTATAGGGAAAATATTGACAGCTTATTTTCATCTTTTACTCGAATTTGATTGAGAGTTCCTGATTCAAATTATGAAATGCACCAAAAAGGATCCATATAAATTTATAAAATCATAAATTTATTACAAAGCCACATCTCAATCTCAAGAAATCCGCATAAAAATGCTTGATCCCTAGACACTTTTGATGTGTGTAGTTGGGAAAAGGCTAGGCGGATGATGATTGGTTCACGAGAAACAGCCCACTGACAGACAGACGAATGGACAGACCGTGGAGGCTTATTAATAAGGTCCCGTTGGTTACGGTACGGAATGTTACCTAATAACTAAATTCAGATATCGTAAATCCAGAAAGCCTTTTTCTAATTAATTTTCCGAAGTATATTTCAATCAAATTCAATAGGTACTTCAAATTCTAATTTGAAATAGATCTCTTTATCAAAGGTCAACTACTAATTAAATTAGCTCTAACAGTTGTCAATTTTATTGTTTTAATCAAGATCTAAATGAGTCAAACGAATTGGTCTTAGTAATATGATCTTCCTGCTATTGTCTTGGGGTTGTCTCCACCGATCCCGTTATCAGATTGAATTAGCCACGGATCACGGTGAATTGTATCGTGATCCGTTTCCCTAAAAAAAAAAACCTTAAAATACACGTATTTTTTTTCATATTTCAGACAAAAAAGTCCATAGACAAGACAGGATTGTTAGTAATAAGTTTTTTTTTATTAATGTTTTTACCCACTGTTTACGAGCTACAAGAAAAAGAAATTGTTATTTTCGAAACTGATCACGGTGTACAATTTGCCGTGATCCAAGGCTAATTCAATCTGATACCGCGATCGGTGGAAACAAACCCAATAAGGGCAGAAAGATCATATTAATAACATCATCATCAGCCTGTAATGTTCCCACTGCTGGGACACAGGCCTCCTCTCTAAGAAAGGGAATGAGCTATAATCCTCCACGCGGGCCCAGTGCGGATTGGTAGATGTCATATGTCTTCGAATTTTTTGGTTCTAGGACATGCCGGTTTCCTCACGATGTTTTTTAGTAGTAACACGAATTCGATAGAATTAAAACCCGTGTTATGTGACTTGGTGTGGGCGCAACCAATGATATTATAAAGAAGATACGCCATGTTCATACTGAATGGCGTTCAGATATCGTTGCGAGTAATTCAAAACTACGACAGCGATAGATAATACGGAACGTATAAGATAGAAAGAGATAGCTAGCTATCAAAGTGCAACAATTGTGTCACTTTGTCCTCAACAATTTGTGCGTGCTAGTGCGATATCTACCTCTTTTTACTATATAATATCATTGGGGCGCAACATGTTTATCTGCCAAACAACCTTAGCGTGTAGATAATCTTTTCCCGCTGCTCTAGTGATCGCAAGCCGGACTGCTGAGGTCCTGGTTTCGATTCCCAGGTCGGGCAAAGTGTTATTGGGTTTTTCTTTCAGAAACTTTTCAGTACATTTAAAGTACTTACGGGATAATAATATCCGTGGTTTTCTTTTTCTCTGAACTCACGATATTTCCACGCTGTTGCAAGCATCATGATCGCGGGAATACTGAAGAGGTATGAGCAGACAAATCTGTCTACCCTCTTTCTTAGTCTTTTATTACGCGCACTACTGGAATTCGATTGTAAATCACGACAAAACGCACTCACGGTATCACTAGTGTTTCATCCACCAAGTTTCTGAACGCACCTTTTTGACGTTTGACAGATGACGTTTCAGTTGTCAGTGAGATGACGTGGGTTGTCTGTGCCATTTTGGTTGGGAAGAAACTTGCTTCCGTTGTCTTGGTTTTTTGGTGCACGCCTTGTCGTGTAATTATTGATTGAAACTTTGAGCTAATGTTAATCCGATACAATCTTGATCGGTGTTTGATATTTTGTTGATAATTGAGTGAAAATTGAGAAAACTCGCCACCTTGGGTCGTGACCGCGAGTAATTTGTTGGTTATGTAGCCGGCCTTTGTGTCATTTGGACGCCGGTAACTTCCTAAATTTAGTGCTGGACTATTATAAATCCCCGATTGGGTTAGCAAACCGGGATAAAATTCAGTTGGACATTGATGAAAAGTGCCACGTGTGTGATCTGAAGGTTTGACCAGGGAGTCGACGGTACGTGCTGTGGGGCGTCCTTTGGTTACCGTCGAATCTACATAACTTCACATACACAACACAAAACACATTTACACTTACACCCCACCCAGATACGACGTGACCAGGGACTACGTCACATCACCAGTACCAACGTGATGGTAAGTGTATCTAATAGTTGTTTTCCCTTTGTCGATTGGACAAATATTATTTTGATTAGGGCTCCGCGTAATCGCGGACATCGTGAGTCTGTTGGTGCAGTCTCACATAACTGATAGCAGAGCGTGGTTTAATTGTCAAATTCACCACTTATTGTCGAGTTAAAAGTATTGAGAAATCTGATTTGTTGCCTGTCAGCCTGACTCAAATTAAACATAGTTAACATAGATTGTTTGACATAATATATTGTGATATGTAGTGTCCCTTGTGGCTTGTACTTTAATTTGTTATTGTATAAACAAGGTATTGCTTGTACAGGGTCGGATTTGAACTTGTAATAATTCAAACTAAGTTTTATTATTTGGTTTAAATTGTAGTTGGGTCCGGGAAAATTATTCCTGTTGATTATTTAATTGAATTTAATTTGTTTATTTGATATTTGTCCCAATGGCTTCATTGAAAGCTGTAAACCAAGCCATTGGTGGATTGACCTCACAGCTAAAATGGTTTGCCTCTGCTGCTGCAACCGCTGAACGTCTAGACCTGGAAGAGGCCACGCTTGCCCGGTATGAGCAGTTGAATGCGAGATTGAGTGCGGTTGACACTTTGTTTGCTCGCTTCAATGAATTGATTTTGGACTTGGACCTGGAAGCATTGGGTCAAGCAGCCCGTGATAAGGTTGTTGCGGATTATGACCAGATGTTGAACCTGGGTGACATAATAAGTATGCGCGCCAGGGAAATTTTGAAGAGTCGGGACCCTGCCCAGGTCAAAACAGAGACCTCTGTTGTTACAGGCCCTGGACTTTTGGGTAGACTGCCTACCCTGGAGCTGCCACATTTTGACGGTCACTTGGACCATTGGTTAAGCTTCAGGAACCTGTTTGACAGTTTGGTTGATTCGCGCTCTGACCTCCGACCGGCCCAGAAGTTGGCTTATTTGTTGTCAGCCCTAGGAGGTGAGGCTCGAGCCTTGGTGCAGCACTTGCCGGTGACCGACTCGGCCTATCCCACTGCTCTGGAACTTCTATCCCGAGGATACCAGAACAAACGTTGCCTGGCTGATGTCCATATTGACCAGATCTTGGGGTTGCCGGCCATCACCAGAATGTCAGCGTTGCGTGCTGACCTATTGAATCCATTGCTGGCAGCAACCAACGCCTTAAAACGATTGGAGTTGCCGGTGGACTATTGGTCCTATCTTTTGGTGCACTTAGTGTTGCAGCGGCTTCCGTCAGATTTGAGGTCCCGTTTTGAGCAGAAGTATGGTGGGGATAGTGCCACCCATCTTCCCCCCTTTGAAGACCTCGTCAAATTTTTGGAGGATGAGTGTCGTTTCCTCGACAACGCTCGTGGTGCCACGGGGTTAAGCCAACCGCCCTCTCGGCCGAGGGCCCAGGGACGGACTAGGACTGTCGGGCCTGGTGATAGCCGCCCTGCCCCCCGTTTTGGTGGCACCCAGAGTAATCCTGCTTGCGGCTATTGTAAGGCCACGGGACATGGCGTACCAACTTGCGCGGCCTTCTTGGAGTTGCACGTGAGTGCCCGCCGCCGAGTTGCCAATGCACGCCGTCTGTGCTTTTCGTGTTTGGGGAATCATTTTCATCGGGATTGCCCCAACCCCCGCCCTTGTTCAATTTGTAGAGGCTCACATCTTGAAGTTTTGTGCGCCAACGCGAACCGCTCTGACAGACCAGCCTCTGATGGGGGTTCGCGCAGGGGGGGGTATGATGGAGATGAGCACCGGGCTTCTCGCTCGCCGGATCAGAATCGAGGAGGGGCCTGCAACTTTGACCGCCGTACTCCACCCCCCGCGCCAGTTGATCGGGAGCCGCGCGACCGCCGATTGACCTCCCCTCGTGAAGGCGAGTATGCAGCTGCTGGTAGGCGACGTTGGCCAGACCAGCACCGCCTTCCCTCCCCTCCGTTGGCGGAACGTCCCCGTTTGGAGACGCGCCCCCCGCCGCTCAGGCGTCAGGTGGGATATGCCCCTCCAGCGATGGCGCGCGGCTCGGCACATCGCGCGGATGAGGAGTTTGACTACTATCCTCATCGGGATAGACCCCAGCCTGGATGCGGCGATCGGTCGCCGCCCAGGCATTGCTAGGAAATTGGCGCCTGTCCCGCTAACGTACCTCCCCAGATCGACACGGTTTTGTTGCCAACGGCATCGGTCAGGGTCTGGGGACCCACGGGGGACTCTGTTGTGGTCCGTGCCATTTTGGACACGGGAGCCCAGGGTTGCCTTTTGTCGTCTTGGTTAGCGGGTCGGGTGAGCCTGGATGTCCGTGCCTTTTCAGGCACGATTAATGGAATAGGCGAAACACCTATCCCAACTGTTGAGGGACAAACCTTATTTGGGCTCACTCCTGTGAGTTGTTTGGACCCTAAGTTTTTTCCTTCGGCAATTGTTCTGACGAGTATTTTGGGCTGTCACCCCCAACGTCAGCTGTCGCCTGATATTGTCCGGTTGACGTCAGGCCTGGATTTGGCTGACCGCCGGTTTGATTCCCCTAATACAACTCATTTGATATTGGGTTCCGATGTACTAGGGAGAATATTGTTGGGTAATATGAAAGTCTTGCAGCCGAACGGTTTGGTGGCTGTCTCGACCATCTTTGGCTTTGCGGTGATGGGCCCAGTGTTGAAGGCTGCCCCTCCACCTGAGCCTGATTTTGCGCTGGCGTGTGGCTCCGCTCTCTCTGACGCTGTTCAGAGGTTTTGGGAGGTTGAGGAGCCACCGCAAGTGGCCCGCTTGAACCCGGAACATGAGGAGTGCGAGTTGTTCTATCAGAACAACACAGGTCGACTCCGTTCCGGTCGGCTCGTAACACGGTTGCCTTTTGTTGCAGTTCGACCACCTCTCGGCGAGTCCAGACCTATGGCCGAGAAGAGATTGTTGGCGATGGAGCGCCGTATGGCCAGGGATCCGGTGCTGCGGCAGAAATATTTAGATTTCATGCGTGAGTACGCAGAATTGGGACACATGTCGGTGTCAAATTTGGATTGGCGCTCAGTTGAGCATTACTTTCTGCCGCATCACGCGGTCCTCAAGGCATCCACTGGTAAGCTGCGCACAGTATTTGATGGGTCTGCGCGGACTTCCTCTGGTGTCTCTTTGAATGATTGCTTGCACTCCGGCCCCAAATTGTTGAGGGACCTTTGTGATGTCATCACGTCTTTTCGTCGTCATCAAGTAGTCTTTGTGGCTGACATCAAAATGATGTTCCGGCAAACGGTTATTCACCGGGATGATAGACGTTATCAGTTGATCCTGTGGCGAGAGAATCCCCGGGACCCCATGGTTGTTTATGAGCTCAACACGAATACGTACGGCCTTCGATCGAGCCCTTTTGTTGCTATTCGTTCGCTTTGGGAGCTCGCGGACCGAGAACGCTTGAAGTTCCCTCGGGCGTCCGCCATCTTGAAAACGGACTTGTATGTTGATGACGTCTGCACTGGGGCTTCCACGGTTGAGGAAGCTATCCTGTTGCGTGACGAGTTGGTTCAAATTTTGGATTCCGCTGGCTATGAGTTGCGTAAGTGGGTGTCCAACTCGCCAGCACTGTTGGAAGATGTGGAAGAGGATCATAAGCAGGACCCTCATTTGTTTGAAAATGCTGACAACCCTGCTATGTTGGCCGTTCTCGGCATTCAGTACCGACCAGTCCAAGACACCTTTACGTATGATGTCGATTTGGAGTCACCACACACTTGGACTAAACGACTGGTATTGTCTACTGTCGCGAAAACCTTTGACCCGAATGGTTGGATATGCCCGGTATTGTTTTGGGCGAAATGTTTTCTCCAGCGCCTTTGGACCGCGGAACTTGGTTGGGATGAGCCACTTCGGGAAACCCTTTTGGAAGATTGGCTCCAATTTGTATCCGCACTTCCTGCGGTCAACGAGGTCGCGTTACCACGCGCTATCCTCCCCCCTGGGAACTATACTGCTACCCTTCATGGGTTTTGTGACGCATCTTCGCACGGTTATGCAGCTGTTGTTTATCTGCGCACCGTCAGCGCGACAGGCCAGGTGAAGTTGTCACTGATCATGGCCAAGAGCAAGGTGGCCCCCCTCCGGACGGCATTGACCATCCCTAAGCTAGAGTTGTCAGGGGCGGCGCTTCTTGTGCGTCTCTTGAATCACGTTGCTCAAACTTTAGGTGGATCTGTGAACATTCGGAATTCTTACGCCTGGACGGACAGTCAAATTGTTTTGTGTTGGTTGAAGACGTCCGTCCACTCCTTGGAGGTCTTTGTTGCGAACCGAGTGTCACAGATACAAAATTCCGAAACGCCTTTGATTTGGAGGCACGTGCCTGGAGACTTAAACCCCGGCGACGTAGCCTCACGTGGGTGCATGGCCCCCCGCCTGATTGTGCACCCCCTTTGGTGGGGACCGGATTGGCTGACTCGCCCCGAGGATGATTGGCCTCGAACGCCAGTTTTGATGTCGGATCCTTTGCCCGGGCTTAAGGTGCTCGCTGTTGGGACGAAGGACCCTCCGTTTGATCCTGATATTTTGTTGAATCGATACAGCTCCCTCGACAAATTGTTGAACGTTACCTCGTGGATCAGGCGTTTTGGTCACAATGCTAGGAATCCAGGGGACAAGCGCCTGTCACCGGTTCTCTCTCCTCAAGAGCGACAGGAGTCACTCCTCCTGTGGGTTCGCTCTGTGCAGGCCGTACACTTTGAGAAGGAGATCGAGACCTTGAAGTCCGGTAGAGTTAAGTTGTCGGGAGCCGTTAGTAAGTTGAACCCCTTTTTGGATGAAACGGGTCTTTTGCGTGTTGGAGGACGGTTGAGGCACTCTAGCCTTCCTTATGGGGTCCGTCACCCCCTTTTAATGCCCAAGGCGGGCCATTTGATTAAATTGTTGGTGACTGATCGTCACATTAAGAACTCGCACGCCGGTTGCAATGCGCTGTTGGCCATTCTGCAGCGAGAGTTTTGGATTTTGTCGGCTCGTCGTACCATTCGTAGCATCGTCTTCCGTTGCATACCGTGCTATCGGACTAAGGCCCCAACGATGCAGCCCCAGATGGGAGACTTGCCTGCTGATCGTGTCAATGAGGCGAGGCCCTTTGCAGGCGTAGGAACGGACTTTGCTGGTCCCTTTTCGATAAAGACGTCTACCCTTCGCAACAGTAAAATTGTCAAGGCTTATTTGTGCGTATTTGTCTGCCTGTCAACTAAGGCAGTGCACTTGGAGCTGGTATCCTCCCTCTCGACGGAGGCCTTTGTGGCAACTTTGGATAGATTTACGTCTCGCCGTGGGTTACCTTCTCTGATCAGGTCTGATTGCGGTACCAACTACAAGGGTACAAGTAACTATTTGAAAGAAGTGTATGACTTTCTTAATGAGAGCCAGGTTGACATTGGTAGCAAATTGGCCCGTCGAGGGGTCACTTGGTTGTTTGACCCGCCAGCCTGCCCCCATTGGGGGGGTATTTTTGAGGCCGTGGTGAAAGCAGCAAAGGGACTCTGGCGGAGATTGTTGGGAGACACCGTTCTCACCTTTGAGGAATTAGCTACGGTATTTTGTCGCATTGAAGTGGTACTAAATTCGCGTCCATTGTGCCCGCTCTCTTCGGACCCTAACGATTTGGAGGCTCTAACCCCGGGCCATTTCTTGATTGGACAGCCACTTGTCGCTCTGCCTGAGTACCCTTTTGTTGATGTGAGCCAAAATCGGCTATCGCGGTTTCAGTTGGTGCAACAGCTCACTCAGAGCTTTTGGAAGCGTTGGAGCTTAGAGTATCTGCACATCCTCCAGCAGCGCGTCAAGTGGACTGATAAAACTCATCCGCCCAAGATAGGAGACCTCGTCCTTATTAAGGATGCCAACCTTAAGCCTCTGTATTGGCGCCGGGGGCGCATTCTCAATTTGGTGGCTGGCACCGACGGGGTACCTCGTTTTGCTGAGGTTTTAGTGGATGGATCGGTTATGAAGAGAGCGGTCGCAACCTTGTCAAGACTGCCAATTGATTAGCGGACGGGACGGCCCGTCCGGGGGGGTAGATGTTTCATCCACCAAGTTTCTGAACGCACCTTTTTGACGTTTGACAGATGACGTTTCAGTTGTCAGTGAGATGACGTGGGTTGTCTGTGCCATTTTGGTTGGGAAGAAACTTGCTTCCGTTGTCTTGGTTTTTTGGTGCACGCCTTGTCGTGTAATTATTGATTGAAACTTTGAGCTAATGTTAATCCGATACAATCTTGATCGGTGTTTGATATTTTGTTGATAATTGAGTGAAAATTGAGAAACCTCGCCACCTTGGGTCGTGACCGCGAGTAATTTGTTGGTTATGTAGCCGGCCTTTGTGTCATTTGGACGCCGGTAACTTCCTAAATTTAGTGCTGGACTATTGTAAATCCCCGATTGGGTTAGCAAACTGGGATAAAATTCAGTTGGACATTGATGAAAAGTGCCACGTGTGTGATCTGAAGGTTTGACCAGGGAGTCGACGGTACGCGCTGTGGGGCGTCCTTTGGTCACCGTCGAATCTACATAACTTCACATACACAACACAAAACACATTTACACTTACACCCCACCCAGATACGACGTGACCAGGGACTACGTCACATCACCAGTACCAACGTGATGGTAAGTATATCTAATAGTTGTTTTCCCTTTGTCGATTGGACAAATATTATTTTGATTAGGGCTCCGCGTAATCGCGGACATCGTGAGTCTGTTGGTGCAGTCTCACACAACTAGGTTACCTTTTTTTTTTCGGATGGGAAATCATCAAATAACTCCTCCCGCTCTGGGCGGAGCAGGAGGGAGTGTCAGACTTTTACTGACTAAAACCCATCCATGTTCCTTCATCGCCCTTTGTGTTCCGGGGCCGCGGTATCTCTTTCGAACTGTCCCGCAACCCCGGCAGGCATCGGTCCTTACGGACCCCTTCCTTTTTGCTGACTCTCTTTGAGGCGCGCGTGGATCACGAACGCGCCGTCGACACGGCCTGTCGTCATAAGACGTATGGACGGCGAGCTAGCCCATAACCCACCGTCCACAGGCCCACGCCTACGGTGGCCGGGGGCCACGTGGTGGTGGCCCCTGACGCCCGGGGCGTCTCCCGCGGCGGTCACTAGGTTACCTTAGGTTAACTTTTCAGTAGCCGCCGCGGAGTCTAAATTTGTGGGCTCATCCTCCATTACAAGGGCTTAAAAATAACTAGCGAAACGTGGGTGCACTTTTAAGAAGACCTCTGCATAACCCTTTGAGAATTACAGGCGTGATGTTAAGAACCATTCTCTTAGAGCCATCACTCGAGGAAACTGTTTAGTGTGTTTATTTATATATTTTTACTCTGAACGCTCTTAATGTGCACGTCTTCCTAACATGCATCGCTCTCAAATACTTTTATTGATTTATTTATTTAAACCACACATACAGCTATTATCACAGGTTTAGGTACCTAATACAATAGTGTAGTTATTTTTAAAGTTACAACAGTTTACCAAGACTAGAATTAATTATTTTGACAACCAAGAGTAATTTTGCAAAATGCGGCCCGTGTGAATTTACTCAGTGTACAATTTAAGCAGTGTCAATCTATATAATGATGTACCAAGATTAATTGTAACAATATTTTGATATAAAAGAGTGTCCATTGAGTTTCTTGCCTATTCTTCTCCATAGAGATCTACGCTTAGGAAGGGCTAGTACAGTACTTTCACAAGTTATTACGCCTTGTGACTGGGACTGTAGCTTCGTTTTCTTTGTTTATCTGACATTCAAATGTGCCTGTAATGGTCTAATTGAAATAAATGCTTTGAGTTTGAGTACCAACCTTCTCCTCCAACACCAAGTACTTGATGAACCTCACGCAGGCATCGCTCCTTGCATGAGGCAGTACCTCAATGAAGATATTCCTGGCTGTCTCCAACTCATAGCTGGTGCCCAGGACTAGGTCATCGAAGAGACGTATCAGGGTTTCGTAGTTAAGTCTTGATATGGTACTGAAAAGAAAAAATGAACAGTTTTATTACATTTTATAACACATTTGCTCGTAAAGGGTCTCTTATTTCACTCATTTCAATATCGTAATGTATCTCATTACGTACTTGTGCAGTAATGTAATGTATGTTGAAGTAATGTAATCGTACTGGCTGTACGTTCATAGAAATAAGACTCTTTATATATTTGAATGTTTAAAAAAAATGATGACGTATTCTTGTGTGTGACATTGTCTTTAAATAAATAAAATTGTTTGCTTCCACAAAAACACAACAAATGGTTATGGGCCCAGAATAGATAATTTTATTACGTTTTTAGTGCTCGTAAATATTTTTTTAAATAGAGTAAAATATTTTTTGCGCTGTAATACAATGTCTGAGGGTGACAATAACGTGCCTTCGACCTACGCGGGTTCAGGGGCTTCCCTTGCTTCCATCAAACAGTTGCATGGAAAAGATGGATACAGTCAGTGGAAGTTCAAAATGCGTATGTACCTGTTGCATGAGGACTTGTGGTCTACAGTTGTGGGGTATGATGTCGAAGACAGTACATCGGTAGCGGTAAGAAAAAAAAGAGATCTTAAAGCTTATACCAAGATGTGTCTGACTTTGGAAGGTGGAGCGATTACCCATGTACGGGCTTGTAAAACTGCAAAGGAGGTCTGGGACGCCTTAGCAAATGCCTATGAGGATAAAGGTATGGGTAGGAAGTTGGCGTTAGAACGAAAGCTGTATAGATATCAATTACTTGTTTTTGGTTCGATTGAAGACTATATCAATGCTGTCATTAGCACTGCTCAGGACTTGGCAGATATAGGGCGACACATTGATGATATGTCTATAGGAGCAATTTTACTTGGAGGTTTACCACCAGAGTTTGACCCCTTAGTAATGGCCCTGGAGAACTCAAATATTCAAGTAACATCTGAATTAGTAAAGCAGAAATTACTAAACGAAAGCGCCAAACGAGAGTCAAAGGAATTGGTTCTTGCAACAAATGAAAAAATGAAGCCGCTTAAAGCTGCAGAAAGAAAAGTTATTTGTTACGAATGTAAAGAACCGGGACACAAACGTCCAGATTGCCCAATCAGGAAGAAAGGAAAACAGGAAAGGCAGAGAAAAAGTAAAAATAACAGTAAGGAGACAACACTTATTTCGGCCTTGGGTGTTGGAGGTAATCTAGTTCAAACCGACTGGTATGTGGATTCTGGAGCCTCTTCACATATGTCCTGTATGAAAGAATTGTTTACCAATTTAAACACGTCTGAAAGCAAGAACATAACTCTAGCAAACAATAGAGAGATAATTTCAGCTGGCGTCGGTGAAGTGTTACTTGTAAAAGACAGTAAGTTAAAATTAAATGGTATCAAAGATGTTCTTTACGTTCCTGAGTTACGTACGAACTTAATTTCAGTTAGTAAGGCTGTTGAAAAGGGTTTAACTATTGTTTTTGATAAGAAAGGTTGTTCTATGTACAGACGCAATGAGGTAAAAGTAGTCGGAAAATCAGTAGGTCATGCGACTTGCAACGTTGGTGGTTTGTATAGATTGGATCATCAAGTAATTCACTCGGAGCATGCTATGGCTTCTAAAGAACACACTACTTCAAGTTTGTGGCATCGGCGACTTGGTCATCTGTGCCGCGTTGCATTAGAACATCTACGTCATGGCAAAGCTAAAGGTATTGAATATTCTTCTTTAGATAAAAGCCCTTGTATAGCCTGTATTGAAGGAAAACAAAGTAGAAAACCCTTCAAAACTATTGATTATAAGAAAGGCAGCAGAATTTTAGAAACTATACATTCTGATGTCTGTGGCCCTTTTGACGTAATGTCATTAGGTTCAAATCGGTATTTGGTTACTTTTATAGACGATTTTTCTAGAATGATTTTTTCTTACTATATACCGTCTAAAGCGCATGTTAAGAAAAAGTTTTTAGAATTCGAAGCTCTGGTTGAAAGGGAAACTTCTTTCAAGATAAGAAACTTGCGTACCGACAACGGGGGTGAGTATGTTAATGGTGAATTCGAAGCATATTTAACTTCAAGGGGAATTAAGCATCAGACTACTGTCCCGTATTGTCCTGAATCCAACGGTGTCGCTGAAAGGACAAATAGGTCCTTAGTGGAGAAAGCTAGGTGCATGTTACAAGATAGTAACCTACCAAAGACTTTCTGGGAAGATGCGGTACGCACTGCTACTTATTTGAAAAATAGATGTCCACATAGAGCTTTAGATAATCGTACTCCGTATGAGATATGGTTTAACAGAAAACCCGATATCTCCCATCTACGAATATTTGGTTGCCGTGCATACGTTCATGTGCCGTCTTGCGATCGCCAAAAATTAGATGCGAAAGCGAAACAGTACATATTTGTTGGTTATTGCGATGACAACAAGTCGTATAGGTTTCGTGATCCCACCAATATAAGAAAAAGTATCAAAGGGCGGGATGTAGTGTTTTTAGAGAATTGTTTCACAAACGCTGAGATAGGGGACGAGTCACATCGTCATAGCATTATTCTCTCCTCTGATAACAATAATTTACAGGTACAAAGTGGGTCAGCTGATCCTGTAGCAAGTACAAGCACTGCTGCTGCTGAACCATCCCTATCTATGGCCTATCCTCTTCCTGAAACTCCAGTAGTACCTGTTGAGGAAGAAGAGACGCACATGGAACCTGAAAGGAGGTACAAATTAAGGGATAGAAAGCCTGTAAATTACTGTTCCGTTTGTTGTTGTTCAGCGATGCAAAGTGGTGAGTTGAAAGATGAACCTTGTTCTTATTCTGATTCTTTTTTACGTCCAGACAAGGACATGTGGATTGCTGCAATGGAAGACGAATATAATTCCTTAATTTCTAACGGTACTTGGACTTTAGTAGAAAACACAGGACAAAAAATCATACCGTGTAAATGGGTATACAAGTTAAAACGTGATTCTGAAGGTAAAGTGAGTAGATACAAAGCACGTTTAGTCGCAAAAGGTTTTCGTCAAAGCTACGGAATAGATTACGAGGAAACTTTTTCGCCGGTGGTTCGTTACTCGTCGTTAAGGGTTTTGATTGCACTAGCCACTGAACAGAATTTAAAAATGCATCATTTAGACATAGACACAGCTTTCCTTCACGGAAAACTGGAGGAGAAGGTTTTTATGGCACAACCTGAAGGTTTTGTAGCTGAAGGTCAGGAGACCAAAGTATGTCAATTACATAAGTCTCTTTATGGTCTTAAACAGGCTGCCAGAGCCTGGAACAAAAGGTTAGATGAGGTGCTTCATAATTTAGGCTATAATAGATTAGAGTCTGAGCCCTGCGTCTACATAAAAAGGAGTAATAGTATCGCTATACTAGCAGTTTACGTAGACGATTTGATCTTGATTTATAATAAAGAAAATGAATTGTCCTTCTTGAAGAACGGCCTAAAGGATTTTTTTGGTGTCAAGGATCTAGGTGAACTTAGTTATTGCCTTGGTTTGCATATCGTTAGGGAAAAAGGAACTAATGATGTGAAGGTAAATCAGAATCGTTACATATTAGAAATGTTGGACCGTTTTAATATGGCGGAGTGCAAAACTGTTTCTACTCCTATGGAAATTAGTGTTGACCTGCGTTCTCAGACTGAACCAGCTGTCAATGCCCCTTACCAAAACTTAATCGGTTGCTTGATGTTTTTAGCTATCAATACAAGACCCGACATTTTGTTTGCCGTTAATTTCTTAAGTCAGTTCAATAAGAATCCTATGCAGGCGCATTGGACTGCTGCTAAACGTGTCCTGCAGTATTTAAAAGGTACGTTGGACTACGGTCTTACATTTAAAAGGACTGGAGAACCCTTACGTGGTTTTGTCGATGCCGACTGGGCCAACGGTGGTGACAGGAGATCGTATACAGGTTACGTATTCAAATTAGCGAATGCACCAGTATCGTGGGAGTGTAAAAAACAACCCACGGTTGCCTTGTCGTCCACAGAGGCTGAGTACATGGCGTTGTCCAGTGCTTCTAAAGAAGCTGTTTATTTACAGCGTCTTATATCTGAGATAACAGGTGAGTCTTTTCCGGTAACTATCTATAATGATAACCAAAGTGCGCAAAAGTTGGCACAAAATCCGGTTCATCATAATAGGACTAAACATATAGATGTCCGTTACCATTTTGTTAGGGAGTTAGTCGAAAATAATAAAATAAAATTAGCTTATTTGCCTACGGATAAGATGTTGGCAGATGTTTTAACCAAAGGGTTGAGTCGATGCAAACACCAACGTTGCGTGTCTGATATAGGCTTAATGATATCATAAGATGTTTTATTTGCTATTATTTTTTATTATTTTTGACTTGTTTAGTGCTCTGTGTTTTTTTATAAATTAATGTCACTGTCATTGTGAAGTACAGTCAGGTTGATTTACATGTGTGTACCTGTTTGTACAGTCATCAGATGAAATTTGTAGCCTTTTCCGATTAAGGGGAGGGTGTTGAAGTAATGTAATCGTACTGGCTGTACGTTCATAGAAATAAGACTCTTTATATATTTGAATGTTTAAAAAAAATGATGACGTATTCTTGTGTGTGACATTGTCTTTAAATAAATAAAATTGTTTGCTTCCACAAAAACACAACAATGTACAACCACAGAGTATCTATCGGTTTATCAAGATGCTCCGTCAAAAGGGAACGGTACTTTTTTTAAATCTTAGCAAAGAGTTTTTATGTCAAAAAAGTGGTTAACATTTTATGAATAAAATTAACTGTGGGAGATGAAATATAATAAATAAACATTTAATTCTTTAATTTAATTAATTTTGACAATAATTACAACCATTTGTCTGTAACAAAAACACAAAAATATTAATTTACTTTATTAGTAATACTGGCTGTTTTTTGTGTCTTTGCCTTAAAAAAAAGCGCTGATGCGCGCGCATCGCTAATTTGTGAACAAGTAAAAGATTTATTCGTTTAAGAAAGTCCGAGTTTTATTTATTTCCTCGCAAATATGTTATAAAACGTCGTATGACATACGTGCGCTTTGATAATTACAGCCTCCGCTTTATTATAGCCCTCGCCTACGGCTCGAGCTAGCAATATCGCCTCGGCTGTAATTTTCAACTTACCACACTTATATCATAATGTACTATTACATGAATGTTTCGGAATTTTAATTATTTAGTGTGTTTTAGAATCCTCTTCATTGTCATTTTTTGCAAACGCTATGGGACACCTTGTTTCATAAAACCTTTTCAACGTTCATGTCAGCGTTTATAGTTGAATATCCAGCGGTGCTGGTGAAACTACAAACTTGTTTAAAAATAAATTGTTTATTGCGGTGTTTACTTACTTTAAAAGATCAATAAAATCCAGGCTATGTATGAGCGAAGCGTTTCTCACTATATTGTCAGCGTCGATTCCTTTTCTAGCAATTTTCAATAATATCTGGAAGTATAATAGGATGTATTATTATTGCAAGCACTTTTAATTGTTTTATCGGATCAAACTGTCGCTTCACATTAAGTGAATTGCGGCCAAACGCAAGCAAAGCGGGAATTAAAAAAAAAAGCTAATGTCGTGACTGGAACCAGGCATATAAAATTAACTTTTTTTTACACAAGTGCACCTTAGGTTTTTTTTTTATTGTGATAAGCCCGCCACACTGTTCCCAAACCACTGTAACTCCTGAAAGCCAGAATCAACAGTGGCAACCACCAGAAAAGCGCCGAGACAATGAAGCTCGACGAAGTCCCAGAGAATGAATTTAACTGTCTTGGATCCCGCAACGAAATTAATCAGAAAAGTAAAGCGGAGGTGTAGGAAAATCCGTAATTTTTCACTTCCCTCCATATCAGCAGGAGACAGAAAGAAACAAGGCCAATAGGCGCAAAGGGACGTTTACAACTGGGATAGGCCCAGTTGCCTAGCACCACGGATAAAATATTAACATTAATGGGTCCTAAGTTGTGAGGCAGATTCGCTTAACGACAGATTTGCTTTACGGCAGATTCGCATTACGGCAGAAATTGTACAGTCGTGTTGAAATGGTCAAGCATATAAAACTCTTTTTGTAAAACAAACTCTCAAAATCATGTTAACGGCCACTCATGAATATGTCATGGTATATTTTTATTATATGACATTGTCCTAAGTAGGTACTACGATTGATTTGTTGCTGATTTTTTTTTTTGTTTGAACACGACGTTTACAACTGGGATAGGCCCAGTTGCCTAGCACCACGGATAAAATATTAACATTAATGGGTCCTAAGTTGTGAGCAGTTATATTTGATTCCAATAATAGGTATGGCAAAAACGCTTGAACGCACGGAAATTTGTTCTAGTTTCTACAAGGTCTGTGTAGTAAATAACTCAAGATGTAACCTGTACACTATCCAACATAATATCGCGTTCATTCTGCCAAAGACTGCACTCCCATAAAATATGATGTGCTGATTGTTCATATTCGCAGTCAGATGTGGAACATTGACAAAAAGGCGAGTCAACAAGCTTGAAGGAAAATAATTTAGGTACTCTTAAAGTTACCATGCCCGGTTAGAAATTGAGCAACACAGTGATCAACCTCCAGCCATGTCCTGGCCAGCCGTTCATGAACGGACGGAAAGAACTGGTGGAGGTGTCGGCCCTTGATGGAACTATACACCTTTGCACCTTAGGTTAGAAATAATTAGCTTTTCATACAATTAACCTTTAAATAAATCTTTATTTTCAGACCAGAGATCAATAACACAAGAGTAAACAAGTTGCCACTTACTAACTACCTATTAACTTTGCTGTGCCCGACAGGGTCCATAATTGATTCGATGTTTTAACATACACCGACTATTATATGTCCACACTATGGAATGCGACAAAGTATTGAGTAACTAAAAACACGTTAAACAAACTTATTATCTCACATATCTGAATGACGGTCTGTGTCCCCCATCTAGTGACATGTTATCTGGCCATCTGGGTACAGTAGCCACGAAGCATTTTAACTCTAGATTTGAGCAGTGGTGATGAAATATTTTACACAAAGTAATGAGCCTGTACTCATAAGTCTATGACGTCACCACACGGCCGGGCCACTTTAACTTGAAATAAACAAAAGCCTAACAAAAAACGTCGACCTGTAACCTACCAGAATTGTCACCTGTCTCAATGTCTAATGCAAGATAGCGAACTGTCCACTCTGTTCCTCCAGACCTCTAAATTAATCTGTGTTCTAATGAATTTACATAAGGTAACAAAAATTAACATTACACACCTCATAAGTAGTGTTCTTCAAAAACGCTTGAGTGAGATTTCTTATACCATTGGAGGGGTCTCTGAAGTCACTGGCGACGTACTGTATAGTTGTCTGTAGGAGGTTGATCTTCTCTACGCTCTTGACTGCGATGTCGTGGTCGTAGGCAAGGGAGAGGCTAGAAAGAAGAGAGAAAAAAATAATAACAGACTTTATTTATCGTGTGGTTAATGCTAGACCTGCTGTCACAGTTATCATGCCGCCCAAAGATCTCTGACTTGGCCTAGTAACAGACTATCTGCTTAATAACGGACTGCCTCGTTGTTTTAGGAATTGCAGTGGTATTTCAGGAGTTGCAGTAGTTAAGAATAGTATGACAGACTTGTAAGAAGCGCTTCCGCTACGAATGAGGTCGATTCCTGGGTTAATCAAAGTGTTATTGAGTTTTCCAATTTAGAATATCTAAGTACAGCCCAAAGACCAGAGTCTAGATTCGTGGCTGATGATCCCCAGTTGTCAGCCACAGGTTTACCCTAATTACTAGCGACACACGGGACCTAAACTTAACTGACGAAATGTGGATGCACTAAGCTACCCCTCTGCTTAACCTTTCCAGGAAACAGGACCAACAACAGCCCATAACGTCCACTGCTGGACATAAGCCTAACCCATGATGAGAGGAATTTGCCGTAATATCCACGCTTGGCAGGCGGATTGGAGATCGCAGTGATGAAAGACTAACAGAAAACGCTGCTGCCCATTCTCTGGTCTACGGAGGCCCAAGGTTCTGCCTCAGACATTAGTCACCTTATACGACACCCGTGAGTGTAATAGGTGGGTGGTAAGTCGTGTGGTATCCGGCAGAGTAGAAACAGACACGATTTAATTATAATGGACAAGTTCAAAATACATTAGTTAGTGAGCCAGGTGTGATGGACGTACGTTATTTTAATATCGTCACTCGTGAAGACTATTTTGATGTCTTTGAGTCTTGAAAAAAATTCGGTTCAACCAGCCTCATTTAGTCGTTTAAAATCATCCGCTGCTGCAAGCCACAGGCCTCCCCAATCATCGCTCCAACGACCGGTCCATATTCCACTAAGTGTACCATCGACTTGATGAAGTCACGCAAATCAGAATGCGGAAAATTCCGATAAGGATAGTGCGCTTGTTCGCTTTAGGACAGATTCGCCTTAGGACAGATTCGCTTAACGACAGATTTGCTTTACGGCAGATTCGCATTACGGCAGAAATTGTACAGTCGTGTTGAAATGGTCAAGCATATAAAACTCTTTTTGTAAAACAAACTCTCAATATCATGTTAACGGCCACTCATGAATATGTCATGGTTTATTTGTATTATATGACATTGTCCTAAGTAGGTACTACGATTGATTTGTTGCTGATTTTTTTTTTTTTTGTTTGAACAGAAAATAAATGAGTATGTATCGTAAGATAAATAATAAATGGCTATTTTGTTTGTTATTTATTCATAAGTACCTACAGTGAACTTCATAATGGACTTCACTGTACTTCTGCCGTAATGCGAATCTGCCGTAAAGCAAATCTGTCGCTAAGCGAATCTGTCCTAAGGCGAATCTGTCGTTTTAAGCTTTCACGGTTTATAACTAAACTTAAACTATCACTTACGGGATCATGGCGCTTGCAACAGTGTCGAAATATCGGGAGTTCAAAATGAATAACAATCACGGCAGTTATCCCGTAAGTGACAGTTTAGTTTCGATAAGAACACTTACTCTGTATTCACAGCTAAGATGTGGTCATGTGTCTTGTATTGATAACTGCCTCTCAAGTCAACAGAGCTCAATCCTTTATAATCGTCTACTTCGTATGTTCTTTCTGCTGATGATACTGAATCTATCTGGAGACAAATAAAATAAACATTTTAAAAAGTATGAACCACCTGGACAATTTATTTATTTAGTACAGCATAAACCATTAACACTAAATTTAATAATCCTTTTACTCGGTCTTCACACAGAACCACAAACATTCTAACAACGTCTTCCATTCATCAGCAAACAAGTCCAATCCAGGGTTGGTCTCCACGAGGTTCGTAAGCATACGCGTTACGCGGTATAGGGGAAGTGGATCGAGCTACAGTGCGACTAAATGGGACATTAAACAATTTATGTTTAATGTCTTCGACAAGGCTTCGTTTTTTTTCTTCTATATCCTTGCGATTTCTAGCCACGTCTGGTCTGCAAATATGTCCAGATTATTAAATCTCCCCACCGTAACTTCTTCCTTCATCTTTACAGTTTTTGAAAATATCTTTGATTCTATGATTATAGTCGAAGGCTTCACCAGTTAATTATTATTCTCTTGCCCTAATCCTAATTCATTTGGGATTTGCGCAGCATATCTTCGCCTTCACCAGTTAATATGATGATGATTGAGTACCTAGTTATAAATGTTATTTTTACTTTTGCATGCTGTAAGGTAGAGTGTGTTGGAACTGCTTTTACATCTTATTCTGTACCCACATTCATTGCAAATAAATGTCTTCTGATTCTGCCGTAAATTTAAGTAATAATTTACCCCGAAATTGTCCGTTGGTTGCGTACAAAAATGTCTTCATCTTCTTCTGTTGCCTCTCCAAATGCTGAAGGTAGGCCCTTTTTTTTCGGATGGTAAATCATCAAATGATTCCTCGCGCTCTGGGCGGAGCAGGAGGGAGTGTCAGACTTTTACTGACTAAAACCCATCCATGTTCCTTCATCGCCCTTTGTGTTCCAGGGCCACGGTATCTCTTTCGAACAGTCCCGCAGCCCCGGTGAAGGTAGACCATTAATTCCGAATATTTCTCTACATCCAAGAATATGAAGAAAACTAATTTGCTTCCCAGCATCGATTGCTTTATTTCTCCTTGTGCATTCGGTTGGAGACAGGTGATTCTAGCTGATAAGAATAGAACTAAAATGCCCTGGTGGCACTCACCACAGCTCTCCCAGTATACGCTCCAGCCCATGGCACAGAAGCCCAGCTGTTCCGGCTCCTGGCTGTCGGTACCTTGAGGCTGGTGTATTTCTTGATGAGGTTGCCTTTCGAGAGGTAGATCATAGCGCAGATGTCGTCGAGGCATGGCTGGAAAACAGATGTCAGAATTATTTGTAGATAAATAGCATACATGGACTTAGTTACATAGTTTTTAGGGTTCCGTTCCCCAAAGGGTAAAAACGTGACCCTATTACTAAGACTCCACTGTACGTCTGTCTATCTGTCTGTATGTCACCAGGCTGTATCTCATGAACCGTGATAGCTAGACAGTTTAAATTTTCACAGATAATGTATATGTGTAATGTGTAATGTATGTGTATGTAATGTGTATGTGTATGTGTGTTTCTGTTGGCGCTATAACAATAAAGATTAAAAATCCGACTCGCACTTGGCCGGTTTTTTATTGATTTATTTGATACGCCAACAGCAGTACATAATTATGTATGAAGAATTAATAGGAAACAATTAAAATAATATAAAAGTGCTGGCACGAGTATGTGTGCCTGTTAAAGGTATACGCAGCAATTACCTTAATGACAACAACAAAATGTTCAACATATATTATTATGTAGTTGAAATTAATATGTCTTTTTAGGTTTCAACATATGAAGGTTTTTGGCGTAACGTTTGTAGGAAAGTTGGTAAGTGACATAATCATTGCGGCAACATTCAACGGTTAAAAAAGTCGAAACGAATTCACAATTTCAATAGATAGTTTTGATGCAGAGATATTGTTTAGTTTATTGCTACGATCTTCGATCAATAATTGTTCTTTTGACCATGTGTTCATCGACCAAGCACTCATTCATGTGTACGTTCTTACTTAGTACTAACTGGGTTGTGGAGGTCAGATAGGCAACCGCTCCATGTAAAATACTGGCACTCAGCTGCATCCGAAAGCCCACCCCAACATACTTGGAAAAAGGCGAGGCAGATGATGAGTTCAAAGAACCCTACTTACCTCATTGATGGAGTAAGTTCCAGTATCTTTAGTCAGTTGAAAATTGATAGATATAGCTCTCTTTATGTTGACGGACCAGGCTGGCTCCTGATGGCCAACGTATATCGATTTTATGTAGCCGTTTTCCTGGAAAATATTAAACTGGTTAACTACATCATTCTCCTGTTATGTCACGTTGATATAGTGGGTGCAAGACGAGGTCCAGGGTTGGATTCTCAGGTCGGGTAAAGTTTCATTGGGCTTTTTCATTCAAAAATTCTCAATAGCAGCCACGGAGTCCGTATTTGCGCCCGATTGAAATAAAGCAGAAAGTGGCTTTGCAACTGCGACGCAATTTGCGATGTTGCCAGTTCTCAGTATGTACAGCCTTTCGACAAGTACGTCTGATGAACCCTGGTGCCATTCTTATTCTTCTTCTTCTTCCCATTCTCATTCTCATTCTCATTCTCATTCTCATTCTCATTCTCATTCTCATTCTTAGTCTTAGTCTTATTCGTATTCCTATTCGTATTCTTATTCTTTATTGCACACAAAATAGCAAATACATACAATGCATATAAATTGCAATAATATAGCTGAATCGCGAATTGCGTAATCGCGGTATGGTAGCATTAGGCAGTCAACATACCTGATACTCCAACTCCCAAGGTTCTTGCAAAACTTTATCATCAGAAGTCTCCAGATCACGAACTGAACCATACTTAGTACAGCATACTGTTTTCTGAAAAAAAAATTCACACCGTTTTATATTCTTTTGTTTAACAGTTTGGGAGCTGACTGTACTGTACAAAAATCAGTTGTTTATGGTTAACGATATGAGATTCAATGTATGAAGATTTAAATAGTTACGAATTGGGACACAAGTTATAAGCATTTGAAACTGCTGATTAGACAGAGAGATCCGATAAAGCGAATGACGTCATGCTCTGCATCGACGCACAAAATCCATACTAAATTCCGTTTATCTAGAAAGAGATAGAAACAAAAGTTTAAATGGTTATAAGTTTTGTGTTGTTTGGCCGATTTATGTCTTGTTTTCGCTTTTTGTCATTATTTTTATAGTACTTTAACATTCCGTATCGAAATAAAAAAATGAAAATTATTACAAATACTACAATTATACAACAACAACAACAATACAAACCCAAAGGTAGGGTAAGGGTAGGGTTCCGTACCCAAAGGGTAAAAACGGAACCCTATTACTAAGACTTCGCTGTCTGTCCGTCTGTTCGTCTGTCCGTCTGTCCGTCTGTCCGTCTGTCCGTCTGTCCGTCTGTCCGTCTGTCCGTCTGTCCGTCTGTCCGTCTGTCCGTCTGTCCGTCTGTCCGTCTGTCCGTCTGTCCGTCTGTCCGTCTGTCTGTCACCAAGCTGTATCTCATGAACCGTGACAGCCAGACAGTTGAAATTTTCACAGATGATGTATTTCTGTTGCCGCTATAACAACAAATACTAAAAACAGAATAAAATTAATATTTAAGGGGGACTCCCATACAACAAACGTGATTTTTTTATTATAATTGGTACGGAACCCTTCGTGCGCGAGTCCGACTCGCACTTGGCCGGTTTTTGATTCCATCAGCAATCCAGTTTCCAATCATCCTAAACAGACTGGTTATTTGCAAAAATCTAGATTCTCCGCAACAATAGGGAATATGCATATTTTTTTTTTTTTTTTATTTCGATACGGAATGTCAAAGTACTATAAAAATAATGACAAAAAACGAAAACAAGACAAATCGGCCAAACAACACAAAACTTATAACCATTTAAACTTTTGTTTCTATCTCGTTCTAGATAAACGGAATTTAGTATGGATTTTGTACGTCGATGCAGCGAATGACGTCATTTGCTGTATCGGATCTCTCTGTCTAATCAGCAGTTTCAAGTGCTTATAACTTAGTATTTTTTATAGATATTAAAAAAATAATTCCACTTTGTCATTTCTGATGTTAATACGCTTTGTTTAGAGTGATAAAAAAATCATGCATATACCCTATTGTGTCTTGTTGAAAATAAACTTCAACAAATTCATCATGTGGGTACATAAATGGGTTAACCCTCACCTCAAGTTCATCCAGCGACAACCTAGCCATGGTAAAGTTGTCATACACCTGTATATGCAGGTTACCCTCCAGCTGCCAATACGTGGTGCTCTTGCGAGGGTTCCAGGTGCCGGTAGAGACGTTACTCTTCAGGACGAAGACGTATTCTCTGTGTTCTTCGGGGAAGAGGAGCTTGAGACCAGTGTTTTGGGTGTATGAGACGGATATTGAGGCTGGGAAATAAAAGGTGAATAGCCTTAGTATAGGAAACTGACATTGTGACGGATCTATACCGGATGACTATTTTATCACTTCCCAAAAAAAGGGGTTTATTAAGTGAACGGAGTAAAAGCTTAGGTATGGCATACCTAGATTTTTTTTTTATTTTTTCCACAACTTAGAAAAAAATTGATTTATCATCAAAAAACGCTACAAATTTCAAGTAAACTTTTCATATTAGAACAAAGAAAGAGAAATTTTGAAAAAAAAAATGAATCGAATTTCAAATCTTGAAAATCTTTGAATTTTTTTTTTTTTCTAAAAAAAAACTGATCCATTTGCTTCTACTCCGTTCACCTATTATACCCATTTTTTTTGGAGAGTGATAAAAAAGTCACGTATGTTAAAGTACTTAATTATATTGTTAATATTATATTATACAGGCTGTAAAAGACATGGTGGACAAACTTCTTTTACTAAGGATTCATACCGATATGATTTTTTCGTCGATTATTAAATAAAAAACTGCTGTTTTTCTTTTAACTACACTTTTACACCATAACATATTAAACTGTTTCGCAACAATCTAGGTCCACTTGACAACCAGCGTTAGAACTGGGCCTATTTGACGCCGAGGCACACAGTGTTACATTTTTTGTTTAGATAAGATATTTTTATTTGATTTTTTTTATATTGTGAGCACTTGTGGCACGTCCCAAATCAATGTATTACCTTTCTTTCTTTCTATTAAAAAATAAAAATGTAGTTACTGCATTTTTGTAGGGCACACCAGATTTTTATGTATTTGTTTCAGGTTTTAATTGTGAGCTTTGCATTGATTAGGCGATTGTGCCTAGCAAAATAATTAAAGAATAAAAAAATAAAATAAAAAAAATAAAAAAAATATATAATTATAAACAAAATATAAAAAAATAAACCCTCTTTATTCTATGGTGGTTAATTTTAGATATTGTAAAAATATAAAACGAATACAAAAATAAATCCCACTTGTAACTATTTAACAAATAAAATGCTTTAACTATTAAAGAAAATAGTTTTGGTACTCACCAACAACGATAAAGAAGATTCTAAAATACATTTCGACGGTTTTCTGAAAATAAAAGTAATCTGTTATAATATGAATTGCCACAACATTATAGATGGAATTGCTTTTTTGAGTTAAAGAGTTAAAGAATCAAAGAGTGAGTTAAAGAGTTTGTATGGAAGAGTGAGCGGAACAGTTAGTATTGTAAAGGAACCTAACTTCGGCCCTGTCTCTACAAACATGAAACTTCCACACGAAAATAAATGGTACCTCCGCCATCACAAGGAAAAAAAAAAACCGGCCAAGTGTGCGTCGGGCCACGTGCAGTGTAGGGTTCCATAGTAGCTCGTTATCACAAAATAGAACGAACCCGTTGGTACAGCGCCATCTAGCGGCAGCTTTGTGAAACTTGTGATAATTTATTAAGGTTTTTTTTATTTTATTTTAGATTTTTTTTCAATGCAAGTCTTTACCCGTTATAAACAAGCAACTACTTCATCTTAGTCACTAAAGCATTAATTCTAAGGATTATGTATTTGGTACAAAATTATCCAACACCCAAGTTTAACGACTATTACTGCTAAACTAATAAAGTTATCTTAACCGCTATAGTTTTCCTTTAAAGTTCATAAAATGCACTATCATCATGACCTTTTCCAGATTTTTCAATCCAGCAGTTAAGCTTTTAGAGGGGGGGGGGACGCCCTACTGGAACAATGCATTGTAAAGGTTAATATTTCGTAAATGAAGCATTAAATTGAAAAGTAGTAGTAGCAAACCCTAAGTCATTCAAGACCTATTCAACGATACCCCACGCGATAACGTAGACGACGAAAAAAAAAAATTAGCCCCACTTCACATGTAGGGGAGCTACTCTAAAAAAAATATTTTCCAAAATTTTATTTTACCACTTTGTCGGTACTATTGATATACACAACACACCTATACAAAATTACAGCTTTCTAGTACTAACGATCTCTTAGCAAAACCTCGGACAGACAGACAGACGGACATGACGAAACTATAAGGGTTCCTTCTCAGGACTGCGGAACCCTAAAAAAGAAGAGACGTGGACATTGGCACAAGCAGAAAGAGGGCCTATCGTACTTCGCAGTTTTGGGTAAAGACAGGCAGTGAATTATGATGATTTCAATCGACACTGTTGCTGATAGAATGTAGATAATCCCTCGGTTCGATTTTCAGGTTAAACCGCGCTTACCTATGTATGTTGGTCCGTAGATGTATGACCACCCATTACATTACCTAGAACACGAAAAGCACGTGGTCCCGGCTATCAATTGCAGATCTTTGTAATTCGATTTAAGGGATCAGTGGCCCGAAATTCTTACCAAGGGGTATCGTATCACCCAGTACTAACTGAGTTGTGGAGGTCAGATAGGCAGTCGCTCCATGTTAAATACTGGTATTTATCTGCACCTGGTACACCAGATACAACACCCGTCTGCTCGGAGGATCCTCCCTTTTCTATGGAGTATTAAAGAACTTTACACCCTGTTTCTCTTACTACTAAAATACAGCTCGTACCTACAACTTGACAAGTAGTAAACCTACCGGATGCAGCTAAATACCAGTATTTTACATGGAGCGTCTGCCTATCTGACCTCCACAACCCAGTTAGTACCAGGTAATACGATACCCCTTGGTAAGACTGGTTGGTCAGACTATTTGGGCCTCGTGACTACCTAACGACTGTCAAAGAACTACAAATGAGAGCCGGGACCAACGGTTTAACGTGCTTTCAGAGGCACGGAGGAAACTCGGTATGTAATGGGTGGTCACCCATCCACAGATCAACCTAGGCAAGCACGGCTTAACCTAACGATCGACCCGAGCAGCTGTTACTGTTTAGCCACGAGCTCCTCAAGCCTTTCGTTACTGGGTAATTAATACGACACCAAATGTAGAAAAAGCAGTAAACGTTTATACACAGTATTACCGCGGTCACCGACCCCTCTATCCGTCGTCACATCCTATTTTGGGCAACGCCTAATCCCAGCACAATAGGTATTCCAAACTTGACCTTTGGTTAGGCACTTACGTTAACTCATCAATCACTTTCACCACTGATTCTAAAACTCTCACTGCGCGAGCTATTACTATTATTAATAATAATCAATATTATTAATAATTACTATTATTATATCACAATGTACTGTGTAGTGTGGTCGAACATCGCCGCTTAAATGACTCTGACTTCGTAGTGATGCGAAAAAAGCATAAGTATGAAATTGGGAATTTTAAATCTCACTAATTTTTGAATTGCGAACGCTTATGCCATATTATTAATTGTATACAGCTTGATCTTTATTTCCTAGCTTACACAAATAACCGATCGTTTTAGTCAAAATATGAAGAATTGAGTTGAGTTTTTGTTTATATATTTAAGGAAAAGCGTACATGCTGTCCTTCTATTTCTTCTTTATACCTGACCAAACCTCCATTGTGTATCAGTTTAGGTTCACTTTATACGCCATCTGCAAGCCTTTCCCAACATGTTGAGGTCGGCTTCTAGTCTATCCGGATGCAGCTGTATTCCAGTATGTTAGTTACATAGAGCGTCGGCCTATCTAACCTCTACAACCCAGTTAGTACTGTTTAAGATACCCCTTGAGTTCAACCTCAGCCAACGAACTCCTACAATAAACATCTTCATATGTAATAAAAAATATTCACCTCATATTAAAAAAATACAAAAAATACAAAATAGTTTATTGCTTCATAAGTTTACAAAATGTTTAGTGTTTGAAGCTTCCCTTTAAGCAAGTAATGCCTGTGTTGGGAAGCCCCGCTCTTTCACAGCAAAGCAATACAAATTCATACAAAATTTTACTAAAACTGATCTGATTTTTTATATTAATCGTTTTTGAGTTCCTGTCAATTTTTCTTTAGGTATAAGTGACATCTTCAAAAACTCCAACTTTTACACCCGTATGTTAAATCAAATCAAAGTGATTATTATAGGAAAAGCCATTATTAATTATAAAATGATTTTTATTCTGTAGTTTAGTAATTACTTGAAGTTAGAGCTGTCAAAAGTTCGAATTCTTAGCTTTCTTTGACGGTTCTTACTTCCATTAAATTTTTGCCTATAGCATAAAAATGCTTGCATAAGTAATAACTTAAACTCAAGTAGCTACTTAAACTTGATTATAGATACGGGATTCATAAACCATAAAAAATTAAATACATAGTTAACAAACAAAAACTAAATCCATATTATTCTCAATACCACACTTACGCCACTTCCCTACTAATTCTCTTATCAAACAGCGTTGATAAGTAACTTGACCTCTAACCCCTACAATGAAAGACTCATTAACAACTACCCACTATACCCTGACCCCTCACATCTCATAGTTCCACCTCAACACTAAACTAGTTTCTTACAACGAGAGAAGGGGGAGAGTTCAAGATATTTTTGCATGTACTCTATAATTTCTTGAAGTTCTACGCAAGGCCGCTTTAAAGAAAAAATGAATATGTAAGCAGTTTTTTAAAGTGCAGCGGAGACCTAGTTAGGCTAGTTTCCACCATCAATTAATTGCAAATCTATTTAGTCCGTCAGTTAGAGTATTGGAAAATAATGGACACGTATTTTTTGTTTTTGTAAATCAATGAATATTGACAAAGATAAAACGCATCAAAACTCGGGAGTGGGGGCTCGTGACGTCAGAACGCACTAAAAATTATACCACTGTAAATCAATGAATATTGACAAAGATAAAACGCATCAAAACTCGGGAGTGGGGGCTCGTGACGTCAGAATGTACTAAAAATTATACCATGGCGTGATTGAAAATTTTAAAAGCGTCGTATCTTCGTCAATTTTGGTTTACGTAACAAAAGAAAAAATAGGGGTCAAATATTTTTTGATAATCTATCTGACGGACTAATTAGATTTTTTCAGTACACAAGCCTACTTAAGTCTAGGCCATGGTTTCGAACCTAGGCAGGCGCATTAACTTTGTACACATAACATATCATCACGCCAGTAATACCCGAAGCAGGCAGTAGTGGTCCTAAAACTACACCCACAATTCGCCAGTTATGTTCAAGTCCCATGTAATAGATAGCAAGCCTATTGCCATCAACCGGGCACAAATCCAAACTCCGTGACTGCTGCTAAGAAATTTTTGATTGAAAAACTCAATAACAATTTGCCCGACTCGGGTATCGAACCCAGGATCTTATGCACAGCAGTCGCCACACCTTTATAAGAACTGTTATCTTCAAATATTTAACAACATTTATTACGCAAATATAGTAGGTTTTCCAGAGATTTGAAACAATCGATTAAGAACTACATTGCACACACAAATATAGAAATATTTCTGATTCACGAGATCAAGCTGTCACTAAAGTATTCCTGCTCCATCTTTACATTAAAAGGCCCTGACATGTTTTCGCGTGCCTCTTACTTTCATTGAAACAGCTCTTATAACTGAGATTTGTATATTCACTTTCAACCAGTACACTTGTAATGTGTATGTTTTTACATGGTTTTTTTTACTTAAATTTTTGGATATTATTAACCTGAAAATTTAAGCATTCGTCCTTCCTAGGTAGCTTCATGCTCATTTCTTAGAGGCTTAGCATACCTTTCTGTAATTCATGGTATTTAAGTTTCTTTTTCTGTGGATTTTTTATCTCTTGAATCTTTGTTTACTCTTGTGATGTCAGTTAGTGACAAGCCTAGTTTTATTTTTAATTTATTGCTGGAGCTAGTTGTAGGTCGTATAGGTAAACCACATCGACCTCATTATCTTTTCTTTTTATTGTGTTCTAAATTCTTCCAAATTATAAAATGTCAATCATCTGGAGTTGACAGGAGCCTGGTGGTGGAATGGGCAGTCTACGTTGGGAGCTGAGAGCAGCCACAAGTCTGAAAATCTTTATAAAAGTGTACTTAGAGGGCAGTTTTCCCTCTCCTGAAGGTTTTAAGTTTTAAGTGTTTTCTCTCTCCGTGCCGCATTTTCACCCTGAACACCTTGATTCCTGATGCTTGAGCTGCACGAGCCTGATATGAGGACTGATGTCCCTCGGCCCTCCTCTACGGCCTGAGTGGATGTTTCCTTAGCTATTCATTCCATCCTGCGCTCATCTTCAGTTCTATCCGCCGGCTTCACTGGCATTAGTGGTTAGGTAGCTCCAGCCATAGGATAGGGTATTTAATAATAAATTCTTATAACTCGTCCCCTTGACTATTTTTTTTAACAGTGCTCCCCTCCAGATTGAAAGTTAGGTAGGTGAGTGCTCAGTGTGACCTTACAGTTTTCTGGATCCTACCGGGAAAATTTATTAACGTTAGACACTATTTGAGAATATGCGTTTCCCCATTTCTCATTAAGCTTTAATGCATTTTTTTTAACTGTTAAATTCAGTTCCTATGGCTCCATCGCATGAAATGATTAAATATTGTATCTTCAAATAGTTTGAAATGTATAAAACGATATGGGTAAATATTATGAAGTCTATAATTTTCAACCCGCATACATTAGCTTTGTAAAAGAAAACATGACCTGTTGTAGGTACAACATAAATAACCGACTTTGCTTGTTTTAGAACTAAAATATAACATTCCCTGTTTGATACATCATCATCTGCCTAGCCTTTACCCAAGTTTTATTGGGGTCGGCTTCCAGTCTAACCGGATGCAGCTGAATACCATTATTTTACATGGAGCTACTGCCTATCTGACCTCCACAACCCAGTTAGTACTGGGTAATACGATACCCCTTGGTAAGACTGGTTGTCAGACTTTTTAGGCCACTGACTACCTGTAACGACTGTCAAAGATCACAAATGACAGCCGGACCAACTGCTTAACGTGCTTTCCGAGGCACGGAGGAAACTCGGTATGTAATGGGTGTTCACCCATCCACAGACCAACCTAGGAAAGCACGGCTTAACCTAACGATCGACCCGAGCGGCTGTTATTATTTAGCCACGAGCTCCTCTCTCTCCCTGTTTGATACATGCATTCATATTTTTAATATTATGAATGTGGACGGGTATAAGAGTAGAGGAAGACCAAAGAAACGATGGATGGACTGTGTGAAGAATGATATGGTAAGAAAGGAGGTGTCTGATGAGATGACGAATTATGGAGAAGAATGGAAGAAGAAGACCATGCTGCGCCGACCACAAATGAATTGGGATAAGAGCAGGAAGATAATGATGAACTATAAGACTTTAGGGAGACTATTAGACCCGGGGCTGCGGGACTGTTCGAAAGAGATACCGTGGCCCCAGAACACAAAGGGCGATGAAGGAACATGGATAAGTTTTAGCCACTAAAAGTCTGGCACTCCCTCCTGCTCCGTACAGAGCGGGAGGAGTCATTTGATGATTTCCCAAACGAAAAAAAAAAGGGAGACTTTAGACTTTTTAAAGTAACTATAGAATGTAGAGATCAGATAGGCAGTCCGTCCATGTAACATACCGGTCTTCAGCTGCATCCGGTTATACTTGAAGCATACTCCGTCAGAAGGAAGGAAGGCCTCCCACTAGGTGGACCGATGACCTGGTGAAGGTTGCGGGAATCTGCTAGATGCGAGTCGCACGGGACCGGTCAATGTGGCGACACTTGGGGGAGGCCTATGTCCAGCAGTGGACGTCTTTCGGCTGAAATGTTGATAATGATGATACTCCGTCATATTTGTGAACAGACTAAACAGACAATGAAGGTTGTACAAACACACATACAATTTTACATGTGGAAATGTATCATTTGCTAACTCTGGTTAGATTTTGCTACCAATGTGTATAAATAGCATCATTTTCGTTAGCTTTTCCATCATTTAGTTGAGAATGAGTCGATATTTTGTGTTCTCTTTAGCTGTTGTCGTCTTGATGGACAATGGTAAGTTTTATTATCTAGGTACATACATCCTAGCACCCACAGTCCAGTCGTGATCTTTGACAGTCTTTACAGGTAATCAGTGGTTCAAAAGTCTGACAACCAGTCTTATCAAGAGGTAAACTATCTTATCTTACTATATTATCTTATCTTGTATTACCCAGTACTAACTTGGTTGTGGAGGTCAGATAGGCAGTCGCTCCATATAAAATACTGGTATTCAGCTGTGGCCAGAGAGACTGGAAGCCGGCCCCAACATAGTTGGAAAAAGACTAGACAGGTGATGGTACAGTAAGCGTATAGAAGTGCTGAGGCACGCTAAGGATTGTATTGCTATGAACGCACGGTCGAGCGTCCGTGCGTCTATATCTGTAAGTGGTCTCAATACAGTACGCACACCACAGCCACAGAGTTCGCCCAATCGCATGTCGCGCGTCACACTCCACGAAACATAAGAATATATTTCCGTATCTTTTATTATACACGCAGCAAACCGACCTGTTCTGTGTAGCGACCTGTTCTTACCATTGGATAGCTAAAATTCATATCTATTAACCATGTGTTGATAGCTGTTGGGGTAATCAGTAGGATTCGCGATCAAAGAGATCCGAGTTCGAATCCTGTTAACAACGTGTGGGGTTTTTGTTTCTTGGTAACATTAGTTATTGGTTCATTATTTATTTTTTATAGGAATAAGTTAAATATTAGTAAAAAGAAACATAGTATTATTATTCAACTATTTATTTATTATTTTAGCTGTTCGGTGTTGGAAGGTGGAAATAAAAAAGTCGTGGTGAATGATAACAAAAATGTTTATTCGTTTTATTTATTTATAAAATTAACAAACTTTCATGATAATTGTAACGTCACATTCCTACCTAGATGTAAAAAAGTTCTCTTGTAACCGATCATAAGATTTTTTATTGTATACGGTATACCCATTACTTTCAATTCATAATAACATACTTAAGTAACAAGGAAAGGATATTCTAATCACACAAATATAACATAGTTGATACCCACTTATTATATATAGGTATCGGTAATCAGCAGAGTTTATTGAAAACTAATATAAATAATTTAGACTGTATGAATATATTTTTTTGTGACGTCACAATAAATGTAACTCGTATTGAGGTTATAGTTTAAGTGTTCATTTTCCCGAAGAAAAGAAGATTGAAACTAAACCTCAATTTAAGATCATTAATATAATTACGGATAAGTTAATATTCACTAAATATTTTGTTACACATCTAATTAAAACTAAAGCATCTAGGGATTAATTTTGTAGCATGACATCTTCTAATACTTCTTGATAATTAAATAGAACTGTTGGCGCGTGGAGGAATAAAAGCCAGTTCTCCTGGCCCTGCTGCACTTATGCATCCCCACATGATCCCCACATATTAACCATAATTCGACATGAGTCTGTATTAGGAATTATGTTTTTGTCAGACCAGCAGAGTGTTATTCTTGCGCCATAAATGAAGCCTACCATTTTGACTTTATTTAAAAAGTCAGTTTTTTGAGTCTTCTCATGGTAGTATTCCAGTAAAAATCTAAATAATCCCGTGCGAAACGTAATCGTTCTTCTATAACTCTTTCTGTCAAGAAGGGCTTCTTAGCTGGTCTTTGTGATACAAGCCTTCAGCGTGGAGGGCACGGCGAACAGTTTGCGATGAGGTGTCAAATAATTCCACAAAGTGTCTCGTAGGTGTGAAACCATTTGTTTCTTATTCGCCAACCATATATTATGTCGTTGCTGCGCATCGATAATAAGCGATGGCTTTCCACTTCATTGTCGACTAGCAAGGCCTTTTGATCTGACTCACAGTATTCCTCTAAAACAAAAAACAAAAAAATGATGTTAGGCAGCTATAATAAAATACTGAAGTTATCATTCACTCTGCGTTTATAAATCCAATAATTAACACTAATTATTTATCTTTTATGCCTCATGATGGATTTGAAATCAATTTATTAATCCCTAAGTCACCAAATAAATAAACAATAACAAAGTAGGCTTTAATTTTTAATAAAACTTTGTTACAATAATTCTAAATATAATACTCACATTAGTCCGGTTTCTTCAGATATTTTGTTCTATTAAGACCACTTTTATGCAGCACGAATATTAGTCGCCCTCGCCTCAATATCAATATTTGCCTGCATTTTGAGAAATACCAACAACAATACCGCTATCTATTAAACCACACGTCACTAACCAAATTTAACACAACCAAACGACAACGATCATTTCGATCAAGTAAAATATTCATAAAACTCAGGTTTACCTCACAGAAATATAAATTCTTGACTTATTTTTCTATGATCTACCTTCTTCTAACTTTATGAAATGTGTGAACAAAGCGAGAATATTTTTCTGTCCCATTACTTCCAATCGAGTAAACACTTACAAAAAGTCTAAAAGTAACAACGTGAGATTTGAACTCACGACTTACTGATCCACTCTTAAATGTGGACGCGCCTAACCATTAGGCCATCTTGACTCATATTTCAATGTTGAAATTTTGGACTACATTTACTTGTAGATGACAATGTCTATTTTCTTGAAAGTAGAAGGTCGTAAGTCAAACTAAACGTCAAGCTATTGCTTTGTGAGATTGCCTATCGACTTTTGGTCGATACATCCTAGCACTGCACCTATATCTGCGAACAATAATTTGTTTAATTTGTTCTCTACTAGTGGTAATTTTTTTTTTTCAACCTTTCCCTAAACTAGGAATTCCTCCTGTATCGTGGCCATGGGTGCGTTTACAAACATTTAAACTCATCCACACAAACAGACAGAGCCTAAACAACCATCTGTAGGCCGTACAAATATTTGTTCCGTGCGGGGATTGAACCCGCGACACGCAACGCAGCTGTCAATCGCTTAGCCACTGCGCCAACCGTGTCATCAAAGCATATGATACCCACCTCTCTCAGACAGAATGCTTGTGTCTAAGTAGTACATTATAAGCTCATTATGGCAATGCCAACAATTTCAATCACCGATACGAGACTATCCTTTATTAATTTTTTGTAAGCCTGTACTGCTCCACTGCTGGACAAAAGTCTCTCACAATTCGTTCCATGAGCTCTTTTCCCGTGCCAACAAGTTCAATCACCGATACGAGACTATCCTTTATTTATTTTTTGTAAGCCTGTACTGCTCCACTGCTGGACAAAAGTCTCTCACAATTCGTTCCATGAGCTCTTTTCCCGTGCCAACAAGTTCAATCACCGATACGAGACTATCCTTTATTTATTTTTTGTAAGCCTGTACTGCTCCACTGCTGGACAAAAGTCTCTCACAATTCGTTCCATGAGCTCTTTTCCCGTGCCAACAAGTTCAATCACCGATACTAGACTATCCTTTATTAATTTTTTGTAAGCCTGTACTGCTCCACTGCTGGACAAAAGTCTCTCACAATTCATTCCATGAGCTCTTTTCCCGTGCCAACAAGTTCAATCACCGATACGAGACCATTCCTTTATTAATTTTTTGTAAGCCTGTACTGCTCCACTGCTGGACAAAAGTCTCTCACAATTCGTTCCATGAGCTCTTTTCCCGTGCCTCCTTGAACCAGCTCTCGACGTACGCGTTATGAATGTCTCGCCACCACTTCCTGGCCACCTTTAACTATAAGGAAATATTTATGTCCACTCCGCTTCTCCTCTCTGTCTACTCCATCGGGGGAAACAGAAACGAAATTTTGTTATGTTTTCATAAAGTTAACTAAGAATGTTATTTTTGCAGGAATATTTGCGTTGGAAAAGGTTTCCAGGCAGAAACGGTAAGTTTTTAATGTAAACTTAATTTTCATTGTAAACCAGTATTTTTTTAACATTATAAAAGCACAATAGATTACGGGTACCTATTGGAATCGAGTTTTATTAGTGTTCTTGCGTGTCGAAAGACTCAAATTATATTCGACCAGTTACCAAATAAAATGGGAAAGTTACGAGATGGAACGTCCCATCTCGTAATTTTCCCATTTCGACAAATAACGGGGTACGTACCCCATTATTCTTGGGTGCTATAAGCTATAATTATATTTATCCCTACTTCCCTACTAATATTATAAATGCGAAAGTAACTCTGTCTGTCTGTCTGTCTGTCTGTCTGTTACCTTTTCACGCCTAAACCGCTGAACCGATTTTGATGAATTTTGGTATAGAGATAGATGGAACCTTGGGAAAGGACATAGGGTACTTTTTATCCAGATCCCGATCCCGATCCCGGAATTATACGGGTGGAAACGCAGAGTGCAGTTGTGTATCGTATATCCCTACTAAATGAATTTTGGTATAGAGATAGATGGAACCTTGAAACGGTTGTGATCATTCAACATTGATGGTGATTGTGATGGTGATCGTGATGGTGATGGTGATCGTGATGGTGATCGTGATGGTGATTGTGATGGTGATTGTGATGGTGATTGTGATTGTGATGGTGATCGTGATGGTGATGGTGATTGTGATAGTGTGATTGTGATAGTGAATGATTGTGATGATGGTGATTGTGATGGTGATTGTGATGGTGATCGTGATGGTGATTGTGATGGTGATTGTGATGGTGATTGTGATGGTGATGGTGATGGTGATCGTGATGGTGATCGTGATGGTGATTGTGATGGTGATTGTGATGGTGATTGTGATTGTGATGGTGATCGTGATGGTGATCGTGATGGTGATCGTGATGGTGATCGTGATGGTGATTGTGATGGTGATTGTGATGGTGATTGTGATGGTGATGGTGATTGTGATAGTGTGATTGTGATAGTGAATGATTGTGATGATGGTGATTGTGATGGTGATTGTGATGGCGATTGTGATGGCGATTGTGATAATGATTGAGATAACGATGATGGTGATTGTTATGGTGATTGTGATTGTGATGGTGATTTTGATAGTGATTGTGATGGTGATGGTGATTGTGATGGTGATTATGATGGTGATTGTGATGGTGATTGTGATGGTGATTGTGATGGTGATTGTGATGGTGATTGTGATGGTGATTGTGATAATGATGGTGATATTGATGGTGACTGTGATTGTGATGGTGATTGTGTTGGTGTTTGTGATGGTGATGGTGACTGAAATAGTGATGGTGATTGTGATAATGATTGTGATATTGATGTTGGTTTTAATAGTGATGGTGATTGTGATAATAATGGTGGTTGTGACAGTGATGGTGGTTGTGATGATTATGAAATTTGGCACATCGATAGTTTATAACCTGGATTCACATGTAGGACACTATTTATCCCTTTAGTATGATTCAGTGGGACAGTTACCGAAATTTACGCGGGCGAAGCCGCGGGCAACAGCTTGAAACGGTTGTGATCATTCAACATTGATGGTGATTGTGATGGTGATCGTGATGGTGATCGTGATGGTGATCGTGATGGTGATTGTGATGGTGATTGTGATGGTGATTGTGATGGTGATGGTGATTGTGATAGTGTGATTGTGATAGTGAATGATTGTGATGATGGTGATTGTGATGGTGATTGTGATGGCGATTGTGATGGCGATTGTGATAATGATTGAGATAACGATGATAGTGATTGTGATGGTGATGGTGATTGTGATGGTGATTATGATGGTGATTGTGATGGTGATTGTGATAATGATTGAGATAACGATGATGGTGATTGTTATGGTGATTGTGATTGTGATGGTGATTTTGATAGTGATTGTGATGGTGATGGTGATTGTGATGGTGATTATGATGGTGATTGTGATGGTGATTGTGATGGTGATTGTGATGGTGATTGTGATGGTGATTGTGATGGTGATTGTGATAATGATGGTGATATTGATGGTGACTGTGATTGTGATGGTGATTGTGTTGGTGTTTGTGATGGTGATGGTGACTGAAATAGTGATGGTGATTGTGATAATGATTGTGATATTGATGTTGGTTTTGATAGTGATGGTGATTGTGATAATAATGGTGGTTGTGACAGTGATGGTGGTTGTGATGATTATGAAATTTGGCACATCGATAGTTTATAACCTGGATTCACATGTAGGACACTATTTATCCCTTTAGTATGATTCAGTGGGACAGTTACCGAACTTTACGCGGGCGAAGCCGCGGGCAACAGCTAGTATCATGCATAATTATAAGCCAAGCTATCACAATTTTTGTGGACCAAGTCGCGGGCGAAGTACTAGTTGCTAACAACTTTGCCTTCTTCTAGATGCATAGTAATACAAAAGCAGACGGGAGGCAAGGCAGACAGTGGTGAAGGTACTGATGATGAAGACTACGACTATAAGAGACCACAGCCTAAGGCACCTCCTCCTGATAGACTGAGAAATGACAAGCATGCTGGGTCTTCGAAGAATGAAGTTGAGGTAATACAATAGGCTTGCGTCCTTAAAAAATAAATTAGTTAGATTATCAAAAGATATTTGACACGTATTTTTTCTTTTGTTACGTAAACCAAAATTGACTAAGAAACGAAGCTTTTAAAATTCTCAATCCGTCACGCCGCCGTGCTATAATTTTTAGTACGTTGTAACGTCACGAGCCTCACTCCCGAGTTTTGATGCGTTTTTTCTTTGTCAATATTCATTGATTTACAAAAACAAAAAATACGTGTCCATTATTTTCCAATAATATAACTCATCATCATCATCTGCCTAGCCTTTTCCCAACTATGTTGGGGTCGGCTTCCAGTTTAACCGGATGCAGCTGAATACCAGTATTTTACATGGAGCGACTGCCTATCTGACCTCCACAACCCAGTTAGTACCGGGTAATACGATACCCCTTGGTAAGACTGGTTGTCAGACCAATCCAATAATATAACTGACGGACTAAATAGATTTGCAACTTATTGATGGTGGAAACTAGCCTATTCAAATATTATAGAGACGAGGAGTTGAGGGGCTTGCCCAAGAGGCGATAGAGAGGGTTAGAAATAAAAATAGAGACACAAGATGCCGCGAGACTTGTAGCTAAGTTATAATTTCAGAACGGGTCGATAGCAGGTTAAACTTCGCTTACCGGGGTTGATACGTGGATGGGTGTTCAATGTGACCAGCCATAACATAACAAAGTCCTTCTGTCAGGGGCACAGGTTAATAAGACATTGGTCCCAAATATCTTGAAGCCGTGTGGTATCCGGCAGAGTAGAACAGAACCAACCCATTACAGTCACGGGGTGTCGTATAAGGCGACTAATGTCTGAGGCAGAACACCTTGCGCCTCCGTAGACCAGAGAATGGGCAGCAGCGTTTTCTGTTAGTCTTTCATCACTGCGATCTCCAATCCGCCTGCCAAGCATGGAGATTACGGCAAATTCCTCTCACCATGGGAGAGGCTTATGTCCAGCAGTGGACGTTATGGGCTGTTGTTGTTGTTGTTGGTCCCGAATTCCCAAGAGGCAAGTAGATTTTGTTCTTACGTATACAGGGTTAGTTTTCAATAACCGGCCAAATTTTCAGAGATGGTTTAGAATCGATAATATTTATGAAAAAAAAAACAACATTTTTTAAAATAAATTTTCATTCCTGTCCACCACTAAAAAGCGAACGTGTGGATATTGCAACAGCACAATTCAGTTCAACAACCTATGTTCGCGACGAACGTCACCAATCCAGCACATAGAGTGTTGTTTTACAGTTAAAATAGTGTAGAGTCAGTGTATGGGCAATAAAGTGATATAACAAAGTGCCATCAGTGAATTTAGAATAGTTTACATAGTAATTTTCAGACGCGCTAGACACATATAGGCTCGCAAGTGGAGTTTTTTAGTGTAATTTAACGCTTTTGCGAGGTCCAGGTAGCCTAGGTTGCGACCTAGGCCTGGATATAGTATTTTTTTATAACTTAGCTTATAGTTGAACCACTTAGACGAGAGTATGACGGTCTAGCGCGGCCATATTAGACAAAAACGAGAAAAAATTGTCTTACAGATTTACAGTTGAAGGATTGTTACAGGCTGAAAAATACAGACACGAAAAAATAAGTAACAGCTTTAGATGGGCCATATACTCGTCTAGTATATGGCAATTATATACTTACAGTCACAGCAACAGTTTTCGTGTAATTCAGCCTGTAAGACCCTTCATCCAGACACTTTTGGAAAAGCTGTCCGGTTTTATGGAAATAATTTCCACATTTTAATAAAGATTTTCGTTGTTTTTATGTCTGTACATAAATAACGTTATGTGGAATTGTGGCGATGTATATAATGTGTTTAAACATAAGCTCAAAATTGTAATCTGCAGAAAGATTGTACATTTCCATAATCAAATTTTCATTAAAGTTTACCGAAATCAGGAAGCAAAATCAGGGTCCTCGTTACAGTAAAGTTCTGGAGTACCTTAGTAAACTCGACTTTTCGTAGTCATCAGTACGGCAATTAAATATGTATAGTAAACAGTGAATAAGTAGTGCGCGAATAATCCTGAAATCGCTTCCTGTACAGTCATGAAAGTTAAATAAGTGTCTTATTTTCCCAGTAACCCCTATCCCCCCTCGTTAGGTCAACGCCCTGAGATAGCGAAGAATGATCAGCTACAGCTACAGTTAATTAGGTGTAGGACGTCAGCGCCGTCTGGCGGCGAAGTATAGTACAAGCGTGCGCCCGGTAATAATAGGGTATAGGCAGAGCACCAGGTACACGTATCCACGCCATCAGCGGATTACGCCCGTCCGGCACAACCTAGATAGGTAGAAGTTAGCACACACATAAATTTGGCGGTGCATGCACGCACGCATGATTCGTGCATTGATTCCCACTAGGTTATGATTTAGGATTTTTAGGACATTTTCAAATGAATGCTATTATTTTATTTTATTATTTTCGACAACAATATTTAAAATGTACTTTTGGGTCGATATCTAGATCCTAATTTTAAATTTTGACTGGTCATGGAAAACTAACCCTGTATAATATAAGTGAGAACAAATTCTAAAAATGCCAAATCTTCGTAAAAATGAATGAATGATGTGAGCATGATTTTGTAACAAAACTCTAATAAAAACAAAAAGATAGTGGTGTCGATTCTGTTCACACCACACAAACTAAACTTAATTTAGGCTATTGCTATCTTTTACTAAAAGGTAGTGCGCGAAAAAGCCGGCTATAGCTATGAACTAAGTCAGAGATGTCAAACTAGTTTATGCCTTGCGCTTCACCGTGTTTTTTTAGTCGACGTGTTTTTACCATTCCTTGCCCGTGGTACAGTTGGATGGTACAGTTGACCGGACAGCGGGAAAATTTTTTTTTCCTTGGTACTGTTGACTGGACTACAAAAAAAACATATTTTCCTTGGTACAGTTGACCGGACTACGGAAGTTTTTTATTGTTCCTTGGTACGGTTGACTGGACTATGGAAGAAAAAAATTTTCTCTGGTACAATTAACCGAACTATCGAAAAGTATTTTTTCGCTGGTACAGTCATAATTAATAGAATAATAATTAATAACTAATTAATTAATTACTAAATTATATCCAGATATAACTATAGGTGCTATTATTATTATGGAGAGCGGGGTGACCCTCGACCCCCACACTTCCGAGGGTATACAGTCTCATAACCGAAGAACGTGGGTGATGCATTCGATATGCCGTCAACAATTTACGACCTTCGTATCCAAGGCGTCTAGTTCTGTTTGAGTCCATTTGAGTATGCCGAAAGAGTACATCAAAACCGGCATGACCCAACCGTTGAAGGCACGCACCTTATTGCCATCTGATAAAAGACTATTAAATACCTACTTTTTTTAGACGGGCAAAGAAGCGCTCCTTCAACGATTGCTTCATGTCAGCAACATTGACGCCCAGCGCTTCCGATATACCCGAATACTTATAGGTATCGGTTGCTGAGAGGGATCGAAGAATTATGGAATCCGAGAGCTGGGTTCCCACAGATTCCACAATCTCCCCTCGTTTTACATGCATGACCGCACATTTGTCCACACCAAATTCCATCCTGATGGCGCTAGGTACAGAAAGTTTCAGTTACCTTCAGTAACTCCATCAGTCGCAAATCGATAGGGCAAAGAGTTTTAGGTCATCCATGTAAAAGAGGTGAGATATAACCTGACCATCTTTCTACAACCGATAGCCTAGACCTGAATCCTAAGAGGATTCAAGACTAAGCAGAACCAAAGTAAGTAAGTAAGTAGAGTAGGGAGGAGGGAGGGTGGGGGGGAGTAGTAGTAGTAGTAAGTTATTATTATTATTAAAGTGGATTCAAACTATCGCCCTGAAATATACCTTACTCTATCCTTATCGGGTCGCTATTCCTCTGAATTTGCCGACATCCTGGATAGCGAAGGACTGTCCTCCATTGCCCCATACACGACATCAGGAAGGTGCGAAAAGTTGCATCACCTTTATACAACTCTAGCACCCTTATGAGCCATGTATGTGGCACCGAGTCATAGGCCTTCTTATAGTCTATCCAACATGTCGACAGATCCTTTCGGTAACGGCGAACCTGGTGACTAATGGCCATATCAGTGAGGAGTAGCTCCTTAGTACCATGGGACCCGTTTCTACTTCCATTCTGAGAAGCGGACATGACAGAATTGTCATCTATATGTTTGCTAATTTTAGTTCTCAAAATGGATGTAAGAACTTCATAGACTGTCGGGAGACAGGTGGGTCATACCTGTTGTCAGGAACTCTGGCAGCGACCCATACTCTAAGGCTGACTGGAACAGGGTCGCCAGGCAAGCGTGCGACCTTGTGAACCATTTTATCCAGAAGTTGTGCAGCCCATCCGGCCCTGGAGATTTCCAGTTAGGCAACGGACGGACTGCACGAGCTACGTCTTGGGGGCTTATAGTAATGGCCCCTATTTCTGATACTGGATCGCACGCCCGCTCAATCACCCGAGTCCATTCACCCTCGGCATGGCTGACAGGCACCGACCAGATGCTGCACCAGAACGAACACATTGCATCATCATCCGGCAGGTGCGTGTCAGCCACACCTTGGTCCGGTCGCTCCCAAGCCCTATAAACCCACCTTTCATCTTTTGGAATGTGCGATTCTGGGTGTATCGGTTCACCCGCCGCTTATACTTATTGAAATTATAAAAGGCTTGTATTCTTTGTATGTAGTCTTTAACACTTTTCATTTTAACTGTACATTCCGTCCACAATTTTATTAAAGTACTATTGTTAAAAAAAAATTAACCCTGGTCCGGTCAACTGTACCACGGTTCACAGAAAAAAAAATGGTCCAGTCAACTGTAACACTGTTATTTTTTTTTACCATGGTCCAGTCAACCGGACCTAGCCAACTGTACCACGGGCAAGGAATGGTTTTTACGTGCACCCTTAATTTGTATGGAAATATTAGTTCCAACTAAATTCGACAGCTCTAAATTACGTCCGTCTCTTTCTCGTTTTATTAGAGAGAAAAAGATAGCAATAGCCTAAATTAAGTTTAGTTTGTGCACAACAGAATCGACACCAGTGTATTCCTACCAATATTTTTTGCGTAGAGTTACACACATCAAAAGTATCTAGGGATCAACATATATTTTTGCAATAACTTTTCTCCTGATTGATATTAATTAAAATTTTCTTTAAGGATTCATCAAATAAAGTGTTTTCGTTTGTCACAGTAACGATAAACCAAGTCACCTTTGCATTAATAAAGAAATTTGCCATTTTCCTAATAAAGGGATTTTTGACATTTGAACCACTAACATTAAAGTTCGAAAAAATGACTGAAAACACAGTTTTCTTTAAAATTTTATTGGGTAACTTAAACAATTAATAATCCGTGTTTCTACTGCGAACACTAACAACACAAGAACATCGGTTTGGCATACTCAAAATGAGTTCATCCAAATCACGCTGTGGAATGGCCGCCCATGTTCGTTGCAACAACAAAAAAAGGTCTTCTTGCGACTGGATACCCTCCATATTCGGCAGAGCTCTTCTCTGTAGCATATCCCATGCATGCTCAATCGGGTTCAAGTCTGGCGACTGAGCAGGCCAGGGCAGGACATTGATGTTAGCTGCGGCGAGAGTCTGTCTTACAACTCTTGCGGTGTGCGGTCGTGCATTATCATGCATTAACTGAAATAAGGGACCGATTTGCACTTGTAGAGGAACGATGACGTCTGATACAATCGTCTCAGCATAAATTTGAGCGTTGAGGTTGCCTCTGATCCAAATCAACACAGTTCTTCCGCCGATCCAAATACCCGCCCATACCATGATGGTTCCACCACTATAAGGATGGACTTCCTGGCAGGATTTTAATCGCTGTTGGCGTCCAGGGGTTCTCCAGTGTCGTATACGTCTTGTATCCGGTCTCATACCAAAACGAGACTCATCAGAAAAGCACACGAAACGCCATTGTTCTTCTGCCCAATTTCTGTGTTCAAGAGCCCATTGATATCGAATCCTACGATTGTGCATTGCTATAGGTGGTACCCGTAGCGGTCTTCGGGAATGAAGGTTCACTTCATGCAAGCGGTTTCTGACTGTTTGGTCGCTAATTAAGTTGCCTGAAGAGTGATGAAGCCTCACGGCTAACATCATGGCGGTTATTGTTGGAGCTCTTCGAGTTAAGATTTGAATGTATCGGTCTTGTCTCCGTGTGGTGCAGCGATACCGTCCTCCATGGCGCTCAGCCACGGTACCAGTGCTTCGGTAACGTGTCCAAAGTCGACTGATAACACTCTGACTTGTATTCAGAGCTAAAGCTACAGTACGTTGCCGGGAACCAGCTTCTATCATTCCCACGGCTCTGAGCATTTCTTCCCTGCTTAAATGACGTCGCCGCTCCATAATAACGTTGGTTTTAATCAGTAGTAGGGAAACAGTAGCACAAATAATGTCTTCAATGCGTTGTATGTTTTTATAGGGAAAATATTGACAGCTTATTTTCATCTTTTACTCGAATTTGATTGAGAGTTCCTGATTCAAATTATGAAATGCACCAAAAAGGATCCATATAAATTTATAAAATCATAAATTTATTACAAAGCCACATCTCAATCTCAAGAAATCCGCATAAAAATGCTTGATCCCTAGACACTTTTGATGTGTGTATTTAGTTTGTTATACGGAATGCATTAAGAAAGAATGAAAGAAAGAAAAGGCATTTATTAGCCCGCACAGGACAAAACACAAATAAAAATGGTTAAATTAACAGTACTTATAACTAATAAAAATAAAAAAATAAACAAAGTGAAAAATTAAAAAAAACATGAAATGAGATTGGTCCTGTACGAGGCCAAAAGGCCCCTATCTCAGCATGCATTAAGGCTTCGTGAAGTACCGTTTACACCTTGTCTTGAATCTGTGTTATGACTGAAATCTGACCACAACATGCCAAATTTAAAATATGCATCCGAGTATTATTTTTAAAGATAAAACAACCCCAACTAACGTCACAAAATTCTTCCCCTCCACCGACGCGAATAATCACAGTAGGGTGCAAAAAGCTTAAAAATAGGTCAGTAAGGGTTGAAATTATCTGCTTATAACGCATTTCACCCCTTAAAGATTAAATTATTAAAGGGTTTTAAACCTCTTTTTTAAGTTAATGAAGCTAGAAGGTAGTTTATTGAGGTTAAACAAGTGGAGCGATGTCGGGAAACGGATGGGTGGGTTTTTAGAACAGTGGGGTAAATATGGATAACTTTTATGCTTACGCACGTGTGGTCTTTTTTGTTACAATAGACTACTATGAACGTTTTGTTTTTACCAACTTTTGGGTCTGCTTTTGTTTAAACAGTTGGGCCTAGCAAAAACGCGTGGATTAATAAATAATGTAACGTAAATTCAAACAACTACTCATCTCGATGACGGGTTTCAAGATAAATGTTTTTTTTTTCGAACGCTAGCTTACTATCATTGCGTTCTTGGCTTTTACGAGTCGTGTATTGAACACGTAGTCATCCAAACTTGCGTCTGACCACATTAAGAACATTCATGCTTGATTTTAAAAAAATATGTGGCCAGGTCCGCTATTTTTTTATTTATTTTTTATTAACCTGTACTGTCCCACTATTGGGCAAAGGTCTCCACCAATTCCTTCCATATGGTCTTATGCCGTGCCTGCTTTAACCAGCTCTCGCGGTACTCGGCAGTCTCGACATAGATAGCGACAAATTCGCTAACTTTTGTTCGCCGATTACTAACGAAATATTCGGTTGCAACAATAACGAGAAACGCATCTTGGACACTGAGACCAGCGTTACTCGCAAGCATCATCATTGCAACCAAATTTATTCGTTAGTAATTAGCAATCAAAAGTTAACGATTTTGTCGTTATCTCTGTCGTGCAATGTGTGTTATCAATTTTTCCAGAAGCAAACACTTACAAACTTTCTCTTGTTTCATTGCTATTGCTTGAAAAAGGGCGGTCAAACAACAGTGATCATTAACAGAGTCTGAGATTTTTCATGAATGCTTTCTATTTTCAGGCTGTTCCTCCAGAGCTGCTGAAATATAAGAAGATACCAAACAAAGCGATGTACCGCCGCCGTCTACGAATGAAAAACCGATTGCAAAGAAATAATTTCGATACATGAAGAAGCTTAAAACTGTACTCATTGAGTAACTAAACAATAGTTACAATGATTCAAATAATGTTTACTGATATTGATATGCCTAAGAGTAAATAAAATGTACATTTAGTATTCAGCTGCGTGTTGCTGTCACGTCATTTTTTTCAACCCCAAAATTCGTCACTTATTTTTCGTCAGTGTCAGCAGAGGTATTTGTGGGGTGCCATCGAGATGAAAGGATTACACCCTATATGTGTGCAGGACTTTTGAGTGATAAGATGTACGTCGTTGTGTGTGATGTGGTGTGTTGATGTGATGTGTGTAAGTGTTGGTGTGTTGATGTGTGGTCGTGTGTACACGACCTCGTGGTATAAATACTTCGATTTTAAGATATTATGAATATTATCTTTCTATTTTATTATTATTATCACGGTTTATGCACCATCTCTTCCTACCAATTTGTACGCCACAATATGCGGCTAAACATGTTAGAACTTTTCTGTTATTATTATTATCTTGAATGCAATGTATCATGTACACCATGTTTAAACAAATAAAATTTTACTTACTTAAAATTAAAAATACTCGCTTCACATATAACATTTTTATAATTTTAAGGATTTATTCATATTGGATGATACCGATTGTGCTTGTTGCAAACAATTTACTAAGATTCTAGATAATATTCCTCGTGTTTTTTTTTGGGTATTTCCCCTTGAAAATTCAATTTATTTACGCTAGGCTAGGTGCCTTAAGATCACTCGGGATGGCTCCTTACATACACCTCACATTTAGTTACGATACTTTTTGGAACTGATTTTTTTTGTGTTGTTGGATCACTTACCTCGGGAGGTCAGTTTTACAACAGACACCATCTCATAACTAACTGTACTAATTTTGGTAAACTGGAAAAAGAAAACTGTCTCGGTGGTCCTAGTGCTCGCAATCGCAACTACTGAGCGTGAGGTGCGGGTCGGGAAAATTGTTAGTGGGTTTTTACCCGACTGCGCCAGAATAAGGGTTATGTTTTTCGAGAGTATGTATGTATGTAAGTATGTATGTATAATTGTTTGGCACGCTCTGTGACCTTAACGGCTCGATGGATTTTAGCTTGAGAGGTGTCGTTAGATTTGTATTTACTGTAAGAGTGACACTGAGTATTTCAAAATAATAAAAAAACAAAATGGCGGACTTCTGGCGCCAAATTCAAATGTTTGGCATGGACTGCAGCCTGGACGGCTTGATAAAGGGCTCATCATGAGGATTTTAAAATGGTATATCTAAGTAACAAAAAGTGTAAAATAAAAAAAAAAATATTAAAAAACTCAACTGCGTAAAAACTATCTAATAATTCAACAGTCGGGACCCATATTGGATGTAATGCTTTTAGTCTAGATTATTTAATGGGTCCCGACTGTTGAATTATTAGTTAGTTTTACGCAGTCGGGTTTTTTAATTTTTTTAATTATTTATTTTTATTTCCATCAGGAATTTCTCAGTTGCAGCCACGGAATCTGGACTTTTGCACGGTTGATAAATGATGTTCATTTTGCAAGTAGATTTTTACAAACACTTTTACACGTCATTTTTAGGGTTCCGTACCTGTGCCGGACGGGCGTTATCCGCTGATGGCGTGGATACGTGTACCTGGTGCTCTGCCTATACCCTATTACTACCGGGCGCACGCTTGTACTATACTTCGCCGCCAGACGGCGCTGACGTCCTACACCTAATTAACTGTAGCTGTAGCTGATCATTCTTCGCTATCTCAGGGCGTTGACCTAACGAGGGGGGATAGGGGTTACTGGGAGAATAAGACACTTATTTAACTTTCATAACTGTACAGGAAGCGATTTCAGGATTAATTCGCGCACTACTTTTCACTATTTACTTATACATATTTGCCGTACTGATGACTACGATTTTAAGAAAAGTCGAGTTTACTAAGGTACTCCAGAACTTTACGGTAACGAGAACCCTGATTTCGCTTTCTGATTTCGGAAAACTTTAATGAAAATTTGATTATGGAAATGTACAATCTTTCTGCAAATTACAATTTTGAGCTTATGTTTAAACACATTATATACATCGCCACAATTCTACATAACGTTATTTATGTACAGACATAGGAACAACGAAAATCTTTATTAAAATGGGGAAATTATTTCCATAAAACCGGACAGCTTTTCCAAAAGTGTCTGGATGAAAGGTCTTACAGGCTGAATTACACGAAAACTGTTGCTGTGACTGTAAGTATATAATCACCATATACTAGACGAGTATATGGTCCATCTAAAACTGTTACTTATTTTTTCGTGTCTGTATCTTTCAGCCTGTAACGATCCTTCAACTGAAAATCTGTAAGACAATTTTTTCCAGTTTTTGTCTAATATGGCCGCGCTAGACCGTCATACTCTCGTCTAAGTGGTTCAACTATAAGCTAAGTTATAAAAAATTACTATATCCAGGCCTAGGTCGCAACCTAGGCTACCTGGACCTCGCCAAAGCGTTAAATTATACTAAAAAACTCCACTTGCGAGCCCATATGTGTCTAGCGCGACTGAAAATTACTATCTAACTATTCTAGATTCACTGATGGCACTTTGTTATCTCACTATATTGCCCATACACTGACTCTACACTATTTTTTAACTATTAATCAACACTCTATGTGTTGGATTGGTGACGTTCGTCGCGAACATTTCTCCCGCCGTGTAGTGCAGTGACGACTCGCTGTCTTGTCGGCGCGGCGCTACATCATGCCGGCGAGCGACGACCGTAGTCGTGCCTCCCGCCGTCACGATGCTCACCGCCTGGACGCCCCGATGTCTGGATCATTTCGGTAGTGGGACGAGTTTCTTCACCGGACGCTTCAAGGTGCCGCCGGAAGTGCGCACCTCAGCGGTCCGGACTTCGCCGTCGCCCCCGGGGAAGACAGTTACTATGCGGCCTCGCGGCCACGTGTTTCGTGGCAGCTGGCCGTCGGCTATGAGGACGGGGTCTTTGACCTGTAGACCCGGCCCGCGGCTGTGCGGCTCCCGCCGGTATTGTAGCTCTGGCAGGTACTCTCGTACCCAGCGACGCCAGAACATGTCGGCGAGAATCTGTGAGCGCCGCCACATCTTTTTGCTGTCGATGTCTTGTTCGGTGAAGGTGCCAGGGGTTGGCAACCTTGCTGACCCGCCGAGAAGAAAATGGTTGGGCGTGATGGCTTCGTCGTCGTTGCTGTCCACTGATACGTGTGTGAGCGGTCGGCTGTTTACTGTATATTCCGCTTCACACAATAGGGTAGACAAAACCTCTTCGTGCGGGTGTCTCTCGTGGAGGACGGCATACAATGCGGTCTTCACGCAGCGGACGAGGCGCTCCCAGGCGCCCCCCATGAAGGGCGCTGAGGGCGTTATAAAGCGCCACACGATGCCACGGCGACTGGCCTCCCATCGGAAGGCGTCTCGGAGCTCCCTGTCGGCACCGTGCATGTTGGTGCCGTTGTCGGAGTGGATCTCGGCTGGGCAGCCTCGGCGCGCAGCGAACCGGCGCAATGCCAGTACTGCGGAGTCTGCGCTGAGGCTGGCGGCTATCTCGAGGTGGACGGCTCTGGTGGTCAGACATGTAAATAGGGCTACGTTAGGTAACGGTGTTGTCGACCAACTGTGACTGACAATGGCCCGAAATAATCAAGCCCTGTGTAGGTGAACGGCCTCTGATGATGTGCTAGGCGCGTTCTCGGATGGTCGCCGGTCGCAGGCAAGGATGGTTGCGCCTTGCGAATACGACACTGTAGACATTGTGTCAGTATCTTCTTTGTTGTGGGTCGCATTCTGATGACCCAAAAATGTTGTCGCACCTCGTTGATGGTGAGCTCTGTGCCGCTGTGCTGTAGGCTCCTGTGAGTCCAGTCTATATATAACTGGGTGATGCGGTGATCACCGTCCAATATGGGTGGTCGCTTCGCATCATCGGCTATTTCTGTGACGGCGGCGATACGACTTTTCAGTCGTATAACTTTATCTGTTAGTTCTATGCGGAGTGGCTTCAGTCAACTGTCTTTTTTCACGGACTTCCCTTGCTGTAGATTCGCTATTTCCTTGGCGAACGACTGTTGTTGTGAGACCTGTATAAGTAATGTCTCTGCTCTTCGGAGAAGTTCCGCTTCTAGGGTATATCCCTTGACTTGAGTGCCGGTCATTTTCGCCGTCTTTTTGGGAAGGGTGGTCGCCTTCTTCTGTTTCCTCCAATCCGGATCCTTTTCGGCGTTCTTCTGTGTTCGTTTGTAGAACGTTTTCTCTTTCCTTTTTTGGCAGAGATCTATAAAGCGTAGAACGCAAGCTGTAGCACGAAGTAGTCTCTCCCACTTCGAGAATCGTATTGGATCCGGAACCACTTCTGTTAGCGATGGGGTATTGTTTCCCTTGCTTTCGGTGACTGTGTGTGTTCCTTCCTCCCCTGTTTCTGTATTGATTGGAGGCTTTTCTGTTTTCCCGATGTTGACTTCTTCAGTCCTGTTCTGTGTCGGGTCTGTATTTTCTAATACATCTGTTCTGTTTGACACCCATTCCTTGAGTTCAAACCTTTTCTGTTGGTGTATGTTCTTCACCGCTGTTACTGTAGGTGTCGATTCTTCGACGGTTCTGTAGCTGTCGGAGTAGTCATCTATGTGACTTTGTATAACTATTTCCACTGCTTCTGGCTGATCTGTACTGTTTTCTGTTTTCCAGGGCAGGGCTGTTTCTGTATGACCGTCTTCTGTCTGACTGTTATGACGGTCCGATTTGGCTTCCGCTTTCTTTCCGGGATCGGAGTCTGGTCTGCGGGGGTTAATGACCAGCGATTCTTGCATCTGTTTGTCATCTTCTGCTGTGAGTCTGTAGACGTAGTTAACCTGTTGATTCTGTGTTCTGTTTTGCGCACCGTGCAGAGTCCAGCCCAGCGCCGTGAGTGAAGCGACTGGCTGGTTCTTGGGCCCTTTGCGGACCTCGGTGGCCAGCAAAAGGTGCCAATTATCTTGGCCTATCAATATTTTTGGCGCGCCGCTGTTGTACGTCAACTGTTGCCTGAGGTCATCCAGATGTTTGCAGTGAGCGATTTCTTCCTCACTGACCGTCTGCGTTGTGAGGTTGAGCTTCGGTATGGTGCGCGCTCTGAAGGGCATCTTGTCCTTCACTTGGCTGGAGAGTGTAACTGTTACCCTTCTCGACATGGGTGTGTCGATCACGGTGTCTCCGATGGCGCCTATCTTCAGGGGTTCGATGCGGCCCCTCGCTCCAACTCGCTCCGCGATTTCCTCATCGATGAGCGAAACTGTAGATCCATCGTCGAGGAAAGCGAACGTGGATGCTTCTCCCGCCGGTCCGACGACTCGTACTGGTACCATCTTGAGGTACGCTTGACTGGCTGTTGCTCGCGAACTGGCGACTATTTCATTTGAAGCTTCCTGTTTCGGCTCCTCTTCCGTTGTCTTCCTGACGAAGTGCAGCAATCTATGATGCGTGGCTTTGCACCCCTGTATTTCGCATTTCTTCGGCTTGCACTTGTGGTCGCTGCGACGACGTTGCAGACAGCGGAAGCAGAGGCCGTGCTTCTTCGCTAGTTTCCACTTGCTGTTGTTGGATGCCTCTCTGAACTTCTTGCAATCAGACTCTTGATGACCTTCTTTTTCACAGATTCGACATTTTGAAGTCGGTTTATCTGTGGTCGTATGTGCTCTTTGCACAACCCGCTTTCCCGGATTCTCTGTCGAGTGTATGTTCTCAGGTGGAGCGAAGGCGCTGCAGTAGCGAGCTTGTTCTGTAATGAACTCGCTAAAAAGTGACAGATCTGGCACTGACTGGTACTTGTCTGTGAATGTTCTGTACCAACGTACACGCAGGGAGTTCGGCAGCTTTTCTGTTAGGATTCTCATTAGCTCAGCGTTGACGAGGTAGTAATCCTTTTTTAGTGCTCGCAGAGTCACTATGCCGCTTCTCACCCGGCTGGCAAACGTGCAGATGTCTTTAGGTGCTTCGCTGCAGCGTGGCAATCCTTTTAGCCTTTCTGTTTCGGCCTGTGCTATCGAATCTGGACGGCCGAACTGCAGCTCGAGTTCCCTCATGATGTCATCTGGCCTTGCGTGTCCTATGAGCTCTGAACTCACTGTATCCAATGCTCTTCCATGTAGGCACCTCCTGAGTCTTGCTGTATTCTCGACATCGTTGAAATACGCCCGAGTCGTATCGTATATGGCGCGGAATGAAAGCCATTCTGTATGTGACCCACTGAAATTCGGTAGGGTCATGATGATCTTCGACGCCGAGGGTTGATTTGATGTCCCTGTATCTGTTTTTTTGTCGGCTAGCGACGCTATGGCGGACGTAAGTTCCGTAATAAATGGACGTAAATCTCCCCCCCTGTTGTCTTTGATCTTCTGAGTTGGTTCTATATTGCTTTGCACGTTTCTATCTGTAGGAACTGTAGGATGTAACGATGGTGCCTGTCTCTGGTTATCTATATCTGTACTGTTGATGACCGCAGGGGGGGGGGTTCTGTCTATCTGTAGGGTTCCCCTCGGCGGCGTCATCTTCCGGAATCCGCGCTGCGTCGGGCGCTTCTTCCAACCAGGAACGCACGTACTCATCGTTAGAGTTTCTGTCATCCATATATTCAGCTTCGGAGTCCTCTTCTTCGGCCCTCTGAAGTGCTATTTGTGCAAGCTCCAACTTAATCTTTAATAAAGCCTCGCGGGGTCGTGAAATTTTTCTGTTTGGTCGCGTCGTCCTGTTTGACGGCGACCGAATCTGTTCGTTACGGGCGTCACCCCGGGTAGTCATCGGTACGGCTCGTGATGATTCCTCATCCTGTATTTTTCTTGCGCTATCTGAAGGCTTCACTGTTGTTTCCGAATTTTCCTTGGACCTGGTTCTCCTGGTAGCAGCTGATGAACCAGGTACGCTTTGAGCCCCCTGTGTAACAGTAGGGCGAATTGCCAGCTGTTCTATAGATGACGGTGATCGTGGCGGCAACTGATGATGAATAGCTGATGCCGACGGTGTCTCTTGGCGTGGCTCAGCGTACGATTTGCCTTGCGAACTTGTTATCTTATCTTGGTTTCGGAATTAACTCTTGATGTTAACTATTCGCTTCAGTATATAAGTATAATATATGTATATAAGCCTCTCTGTAAACTCTCTGTAAACTCTATTGTATAACCTTCCTGTGTAAATAAACAATCTTTACTCTATATCTTCACTGTATAACTATCAACGTAATATAAGCTTCTCTGTAAATTTCTCTGTATAATCCTTCGGTGTAAATAAACAATCTTAACTCTGTTAGCTTCTTATAAACTTAACTTATGTACTTGTGTTATATACTTTCTTATGTACTTAAGTTATGTACCTGCTTATATACTTTGCTTATATACTCGGCTTATATACTTGGTTATATACTCGCCTTATATACTTGGTTATATATTCGCCTTATATACTTGGTTATATACTCGCCTTATATACTTGGCTTATATACTTGTTATATACTCGCTGTTATACATATACTTGCTGTTATATATGTACTTGCTGTTATGTACTTGCTGTTATACACTGGCTGTCAAATGTGTCTGCTTACCTCACTATTTTCTGTCCCTCGTATTATCGTCGTTATATACTTCCACTATTCACTGTCACATAAACTGTTCACTGTTTTTATATGTTGTTATAAACTTTACTGTTGACTGTCACATATGCACTGTTTACTATCACATACGTACTGTTCACTTCATACTGTCACATATGTACTGTTGTTAAATACTTCACTATTTACTATCACTTGTGTACTGTCGTTATATACTTCACTGTTTACTAAAACTTATGTGGTTATATCGTTATACACGTGACTATTAACTGTAACCTATGTACTTGACTGTGTACATAAGCCTTTTTGTGTATAACGTTGAGGCACTGTTCACATAAGCTTGGTATATAACGTTGACGCACTGTTGACACAAGCTTTGAGTATTTAACTTTGATACACTGTTCTCGTAAGTTTATAACTTCGTTGCACTGCTATTACTTAATTTTTGGAATGTATATAACTTCGATTCACTTTCACATAGGTATCGACACTTCGACGCACTGAGATTCGCGAGAATAATCCGGCTCTGAAGGACCAATAAATGTGCCGGACGGGCGTTATCCGCTGATGGCGTGGATACGTGTACCTGGTGCTCTGCCTATACCCTATTACTACCGGGCGCACGCTTGTACTATACTTCGCCGCCAGACGGCGCTGACGTCCTACACCTAATTAACTGTAGCTGTAGCTGATCATTCTTCGCTATCTCAGGGCGTTGACCTAACGAGGGGGGATAGGGGTTACTGGGATAATAAGACACTTATTTAACTTTCATAACTGTACAGGAAGCGATTTCAGGATTAATTCACGCACTACTTTTCACTATTTACTTATACCACAAAACAGAAAAAACAGTAGAATTCGTATAGCGCTTTAATAGTATCGGAACCAGCGTACCCCAAACTAACACATAAACAGGTTAATTGTATTTCGTAACACTAAGAAAAGCGTGGTGTGATTGGTAATTTAAAATTAAATGAATGTAAGTAACATAATAGTCTTCGTTTATTTTAAAATAAACCATAATTACATGCTAATAGAGTCGTTTATTATCTACTCTGTTTACGTATTAGCTCATAAGGAATAGTTTCACGAGCAAGTTCTGCTACTCGCCGCTAGATGTCACTACACTAAATGCATTTAATAAACCTTTATTACTTTTGCAATAAGATTGATATTTCCGTAACGAGCTCATTACTATTTTTGTGCTATTCGTCCTTTTCTAGGGTTGTACTACTGTCGTTGCCTTTTTATCGACATTGCGTTTTATTTTCAAATATAATACAAGAGTCGATAAATATTTTTAAATTTCAAAATGAATGAAGTACTTACATATGTTTGAAATCAAGTGTTATAAATTTATAATAATGCTTACGATTTATAGAAAGAATAATTAAGAATGTATTGTTATGTTAATATTGTCATGATAAACAACTGATTGATTTCGAAAATTATACTATTTGATAGAAAGGTAACAGATTAAACTACACGATTTGTTACTACGGGTACCTAGTACCTACTTTCTATTGACATGAAACCCTGCGATTTCGCTGGCACCTACACTCGTCATAAGTATGTTTTAGCTCGACGAACTCCTTAGCGAACTTTGATGAAATTTCAGACTAACACATAGGCCAATTATTAAACTAACACGGGCCTGGTCCCTATCTGACGGCGAGCCGCCCATCATCGCTCGCCGTCCGCAGGCGCCTACGGTGGCCTGAAATAGCCCTGCGACTCCCGACTTGACTTGACCGACTCGAGACTTTGTGAATGACCTAAGGTGAGATAAATCTTTTCTCATTTGTATATTACGAATAGATTCCCCATATCCATGTTTTAAACTTATTTCAAACCTGATAAGGAAAATTAAAAAAAAAAGGTTGGAACAATTCATGGAAATATGTACTAAGTACCTATTACTAATTCGGAACCATAAAAAAAAACGCACACAGGGTTAATTTTTCACCGATACATCATAGAACATTGAAGTTTAAAATATCGATAACTCATTATCGATATCGTCAATCTCCAATTGAGTAGCGGACTGTGACATGTGCGTAGTTTGAATCGTTAAAAGAAAGTAGACCCTATTTTGTACATAATAAAGTCTATTTGTACTTGTCTTGTCTAATAAAATAATGTTTTTCAAATTTTAATCGAAATAAAGCAAATTAAGACTTACCGATGGTATGATATACCACCATTTGATACATTTTTGGTTCTGCTATCGTTTTTACATTCTAGAACAGCACAATAAGGCATTTTAGTATTTTTTTTTAAGTTACGTTAAGTTTTGTAGAAGTTATTGTCACTGTGACGCTTGTATCTAGACTGATGTGCGTGGCGTGTGCGTGGGGGAAACACTTTGCGGAACAGCGCAAAGCTCGGGGTACGCGCGCCCCGCCCACATACGACTTCTACTGTTTTTTTCTGTTCTGTGACTTATACATATTTGCCGTACTGATGACTACGATTTTAAGAAAAGTCGAGTTTACTAAGGTACTCCAGAACTTTACGGTAACGAGAACCCTGATTTCGCTTTCTGATTTCGGAAAACTTTAATGAAAATTTGATTATGGAAATGTACAATCTTTCTGCAAATTACAATTTTGAGCTTACGTTTAAACACATTATATACATCGCCACAATTCTACATAACGTTATTTATGTACAGACATAGGAACAACGAAAATCTTTATTAAAATGGGGAAATTATTTCCATAAAACCGGACAGCTTTTCCAAAAGTGTCTGGATGAAAGGTCTTACAGGCTGAATTACACGAAAACTGTTGCTGTGACTGTAAGTATATAATCACCATATACTAGACGAGTATATGGTCCATCTAAAACTGTTACTTATTTTTTCGTGTCTGTATCTTTCAGCCTGTAACGATCCTTCAACTGAAAATCTGTAAGACAATTTTTTCCAGTTTTTGTCTAATATGGCCGCGCTAGACCGTCATACTCTCGTCTAAGTGGTTCAACTATAAGCTAAGTTATAAAAAATTACTATATCCAGGCCTAGGTCGCAACCTAGGCTACCTGGACCTCGCCAAAGCGTTAAATTATACTAAAAAACTCCACTTGCGAGCCCATATGTGTCTAGCGCGACTGAAAATTACTATCTAACTATTCTAGATTCACTGATGGCACTTTGTTATCTCACTATATTGCCCATACACTGACTCTACACTATTTTTTAACTATTAATCAACACTCTATGTGTTGGATTGGTGACGTTCGTCGCGAACAGTACCCAAAGGGTAAAAACGGAACCCTATTACTAAGACTTCGCTGTCTGTCCGTCTGTCCGTCTGTCCGTCTGTCTGTCACCAGGCTGTATCTCATGAACCGTGACAGCTAGACAGTTGAAATTTTCACAGATGATGTATTTCTGTTGCCGCTATAACAACAAATACTAAAAACAGAATAAAATTCATATTTAAGGGGGGCTCCCATACAACAAACGTGATTTTTTTGCCGTTTTGTCTAATGTATAGATAATGGTACGGAACCCTTCGTGCGCGAGTCCGACTCGCACTTGGCCGGTTTTTTTAAAACTAGATGGGGCCGGTGTTTTGTACCTGACTACTCTGAGAAGAAACAGCCGAAACAAATTCAGAGGTCGCATAGTCTCTTTTGAAGTCCAAACATAATCTTGTTCAATTCACATGATTTGGTTGATGGCAATAGGGTCACCCCCTATTACATGGGACTTAAACCACAGAATATATATTAGTAACTTACGGTACAGAAGTTTCACTCCCGAGTTTAGGTATGATAAACGCAAGCGTGCGGCCACCGCACTAGTCTCAATAGGCTTGCACTCGCTCGACTTGTCGCACACGCAGCGCACGCACCCGCGAAACTAAACCAAACTGTTAATACCGTAAAGTACCTCTGACAGCCCTAGCAGATTAAAGCGAGGCGGCAGACAGTTATTGTACTATGAACGCTATGCGCAATGCAAAAGGATGAAATTAGCTTGTTTTCCAGAATAGTAGGTAAATATCTCGGGGTTTTTGCGCCGCTTGTATGGAAGTGAGACAGGCCTGCTTAAACATAACTGGCGAAATCTGGGTGTACTATATTACCCCTCTGCCTAATCCTTCGGGGATCACGAGCGTGATATTATGCTTTATCTACACTATAATATTATAAAGAGGAAAGATTTGTATTTTTGTGTGTATTGTAATGAATAAACTCAAAAACTACTGCGCCGATTTCAAAAATTCTTTCACCATTAGAAAGCTACATGCACCCTGACTAACATAGGCTATATTTTATCCCCATAATTCCACGGGAACGGGAACTACGCGGGTGAAACCGCGGGATGTCCGCTAGTCTATACTAATGTGAATGTTTGTAAGTTTGTATGTAGGGGGTAATCTCCGGAAGTAATGAACCAATTTTAAAAATTGTTTCACTGGTAGAAAGCTACATTATTCGTGAGTGCTATAGGCTATTTTATTCCCGTAATCCCACGGGAACGGGAACTACGCGGGTGAAACCGCGGGACGGCCCACCAGTACTAAATAAAACCACAGCGACATTGTTATATATTTTATTAATAATTAATAATAAAATCAAAATGCAATACTAAACGTTTCATTATTATTTACAATCACAACTCAACTGTGTTATTATATCTAGCGTTTGCTTTTCGTTACATTTCAAATTATTAAGGTAAAGAATCAAACAAGGCTCCGTGCATTCTGTCTTTGCCTATTTTTTCGTGAACTAGAATAGTACATTTTGATACAAGTGGAGAAAGTTTGTTATTGCAATCGAGGCGGAATTATAACTCCCGAGCCGTAGGCGAGGGTGTTTTTGAGCCGAGAATTGCAATAACAAATGTCCACGTGTATCAAACGACGTTTTTCAATACACTTTTGAAGAAATAAAATAAAATAACGAATATTTTTTTTGTCACGAACTATGAAACTATGATTTAAATTTTCTTTTTTTTTTTCGCGCTTTGGTCTTGCCAGGTTGAAAGAGAGGCAATGGTATGAAGTCGCTAGACAGCCTAATATAAAAAATAGATTTATTTTATATTTTTGAATTCAGAACACAAATAAATGTTAATTTGTGTATAAAAGTAACTATTAGTTTTAAATAATCATGTTTATCTATGATATTCTATTTATAAACACAATTTGAATATTCAAAAAATATTTATGCCGTAAAGACGCATAGTGCTTTGCAAAAATTAAAAAAATTAAACATTCACCTCAGACTATAGGCATTGAACCAATTTGGACTAAGTATAGGTATAGTTATCTGTGGCAATTTTCATTCCTGCACACGTGCGGGAAAGTGGAAAAAATCGCACGCGTGTGAAATACATTGCATGTTGTACCTAATCGTAGTGCGTTAAGGACCAGTTTTCGAGGAAGTGTATTGAAAAAATAAAAGCCGACTAGGGTTCTGGAAACGTCAATCAACTAACGACGATTTTCAATAACTTACTAACAGGTAACGGAAGGTTGCTATCTCTAACTGTTACTGTACGATGTTTGACATATCAATATATTTTTCAATACACTTCCTCGAAAACTGGTTCTTATCGCACTACGATTAGATTCAATATGCATTTTATTTCACACGTGTGTGATTTTTTTCATTTTCCAGCACGTGTGCGGGAATTGAAATTGCCACAGATAACTGTAGGTACCTATACATAGTCCAAATGGGTTCAATGCCTATAGTCGAAGGTGAATGTTTTTTTTTTTATTTCGGCAAAGCAATAATGCGTCTTTACGGCGTAAATATTTTTTGAATAGATTTCATGATTATTCAAAACTAATTTTTACTTTTATAAACAAATTAACATTTATTTGTGTTCTAAATTAAAAAAAAAAAAACTATTTTGTATATTAGGCTCATAGCTGCTTCATACCTTTGCTTCTCCTTCAACCTGGCGAAAGCAAAGTGCGGAAAAAAAGAAAATTAAAATCAAAGTTTGATAATACATTTACACAATTCATGACAAAAATATTTTTCGTTCTTTTATTTTATTTCTTCAAAAGTGTATTGAAAAACGTCGTTTTATACACATGGACATTTGTTATTCCAGTTCTCGGCTCAAAAACACCCTCGCCTACGGCTCGGGAGTTAATTCCGCCTCGGATGCAATAACCAACTTTCTCCAGTTGTATCAAAATATTCTTGACAAGCAACGCCACAATGCACACGTAAAGTGGTCATACTAGGTATACAGTCTGTTTGTATGATTTTTACTACTATATAATTATGTTATTTTAAACCCATAACAAAAAATAATCTGTGAGAACTACAGTTTTTAAATCTACAACTTGGTTTTTTGTTATTGTGAGGCTACTTGGATTTCGACTTACTTAGCTACAAACAATAAAAAAAAACATGATTGGTTATATTTTAAGGCCTGTTAAAGCTTCATTATTAAAATAAATCAAGGTATTTGAATTTACGATTGTGTAAGTTATCGTAACGATGAGAACTACTACTTAAACTATTTCTTTGAAACTAAAGCCTGTCAAAAAAGCAGTAAAATGTCTTCAGAACAACCATATTTCCAACAACTAAATGTCTAAAATAAATTAAATGATTCTTTCTATACATTAAATGTCCATAAAATACTTTTATTTCACACACAATGTATGTAAAACTTTCAACTTACAGACATACCAATACTTTTACTTATATACTTAAAAATTACGTATAAAATATTTCAAATGTACCTACAGTATATTATTCATCTAGCGATCTTTAACAGTTTTTAAAATATATTTCTTAATGTTATTTTTCTATCTAGACCATATCTTTAATGTATAGTATGACAAATGTACACAAAAAAGTAAACATAACGTTTATGTTTTTCTGTTCCAATTTTTTTTTTCGTCTACTTCAGAATAAACAGCCAGTGGTGTCGATTCTGTTGTGCACAAACTAAACTTAATTTAGGCTATTGCTATCTTTTACTAAAAGGCAGTGAGAGAAAAGGACGGCTATAGCTATTAACTAAGTTAGAGATGTCAAACTAGTTTATGCCTCGCGCTTCACCGCTAGGGCGTGCAAAACCGGTTTTTGGTTTTGGTAAAAACCGGAAACCGGAGAAAATATACGGATTTTTGAAAACCGGGTTTGAGAGTCAAAACCGGAGTTAACACCGGTTTTCCCGTTATTGAATTACATTTTGATATCAACTTTTTTGAGTCATCAAATAAATCCGAACGCAACCTACACCCTCTTACACTTCTCCCTACACGACCCCCGCACCCACGAAGCGACTCCTGCGACCCGATCCCGCCTGCCCAAACTCAAACCTTACTTTAAACTTTTCCCAAACCCAATGGTGCCGACATATCTGCGACTATTACAAACTTATTGCAGCAGCTAAAATATAAACTCGAGGACTCTGATACCATCGCCGTAGTTGTCTCCGAGTAGTCCGTGCCATCGTTTTATCGTTATCATCTGACGCTGAAGTTGTAGCTGATGAGTTAACTCTTCAAGAGCAGCTTGATAAGGAATTGGATGGATTGGATGGCAGGAAAACCCCCAAGAATCGGTCTTCTTTCGACCTTGCATGGTTTGTCAAGGTAGAACAAGCCATGTATGAAAGCATGACGTAACTATTAGATGTGTGTTAGTGTTGAGAGTGGGAAAGCCTTTTCGAGTGCTGGGTACTTTTGCAACAAAATAAGAAGTACGCTATGATCTGATAAAATGTTAGATGCACTTCTATTCTTATGAACAAATTATCAAGAACAGCGGTCTCATGGAAAAAAAAAAAAATATTTAAATTAGTGTACGGTACACAGTTGATTTGATCTCGTTTTATAGTCAAATATGAATCCTTTAATGTTGTTAGTAGTTCGTAATTAATGTGCTCAAGATTAAAAAAATCGAGACGTTTTTTTGAATATTTTCCATTTATTAATGATTCGGTACTATGCATGTTATATATTGTCTTAAAACATTTCTTTTGGAGAATTAATGTGGATTGTACGTTTGTCGAGTTCCTCCAATATAACACCGTAAGTTAACAGTGGGTACACATTTCCAAAATACGCATTTCTCATCGTAACACTTAGATTTGTAGTTTCTGCCAAAACTGACAATGCGATTAGAGATACCACAAACTTACTTGTTGTTGATTTGATCTCAGTTAGTTAATCTTTATATTATTTTAAGTTCATGTTATCCATATTCCAAACTATTAATGTGGTCTTCTTGGTATTGGCATAAATGGTTGATTAAAAAGAGGTTTGATACAATTTGTTTTATTTGTGTATCTGAAAATATTGTTTTGTTGTTAAAATTCAATTAGGTCTAAAAAAAAAAATTGTCGAAACCGGGGTTAACACCGGTTTCCGGTTTTGAGCCCTCAAACCCGGAATTCAAAACCGGTTTTGAAGTCCTTCCGGTTTTGCACGCCCTATTCACCGCGTTTTTGGCATGTTTTACGTGCACCCTTCATTTGTATGGAAATATTAGTTCCAACTAAATTTGACAGCTCTAAATTACGTCCGTCTCTTTCTCGTTTTAAGAGAGAGAGAAAGATAGCAATAGCCTAAATTAAGTTTAGTTTGTGCACAACAGAATTGACACCATTGACTCATTGGCATGTGTTGCCATTCCAGCTAAAATCAATGGCAAGGAATTGTGTGACGTAAAAAGACAATTTTTACATTTTCAGGCCATACTATACATTTGATTTCATGTCAATATTTGGCAGTATTTCAAAAAACCTCAGTTCCAAAATGCATGTTAAGATATTTTTTGATTCTAGATACAATTTACTTGCCAAATCTCCCGAGTGCTAAAATTGGATTTATCAGACTAGTTACTAAATCAGTCTGATAAATCCAATTAAAAAAAAAGATTTAGGCCTTACCCTAAGGCCTAAAACAATTGAACAGAGAAAAAGCAAGTATTTTCGTAGCTTTTTTATCTTACCTCTGCAGTTGAAAGTTTGGACTTTAAAATAAGTCGCATCGGTATTAAATGTAAAGTCTTAAGTTATGGGGGTATCTTGGATAACATGCATTGAGGATTCTTTTCACTCGCACATATTTAGCTGCAAATGACAAAGAAGTACATACTTGTAAATACAATGCCTGTCATTAGTCCTTTAAAATTGGCACATGGTTTTGGCACACAATTTAAATTACCTAAATATCAAATTGTTTTAAATATACACATTTTATTTCAAGTTGTAGAACACGTATCAGACCCCCTACCAAACTTAGCTGTTCAGGTTGATAAAATTAGAACTACTGCCGCCATTTTGAGAACGCTGTCATTGTCCGCAATACAATGCCTGTCATTAGTCGTTTTGGCACAAATGGTTTTGGCACACAATTTAAATTACCTATATCAAATTGTTTTAAATATACACATTTTATTTCAAGTTGTAGAACACGTATCAGACCCCCTACCAAACTTAGCTGTTCAGGTTGATAAAATTAGAACTTCTGCCGCCATTTTGAGAACGCTGTCAGTGTCACATGTGACAGGTCGCTGTCATTTATAGATCTTTGACAGTCGTTTTGAATAGTCAGACGCCAGAGATAGACAGTCTGACAATGATATTATATAGTAAAAAGAGGTAGATATCGCACTAGCACCAATGATATTATAAAGAAGATACGCCATGTTCATACTGAATGGCGTTCAGATATCGTTGCGAGTAATTTGAAACTACGACAGCGATAGATAATACGAAACGTATAAGATAGAAAGAGATAGCTAGCTATCAAAGTGCAACAATTGTATCACTTTGTCCTCAACAATTTGTGCGTGACGCCATGTTCATACTGAATGGCGTTCAGATATCGTTGCGAGTAATTTGAAACTACGACAGCGATAGATAATACGGAACGTATAAGATAGAAAGAGATAGCTAGCTATCAAAGTGCAACAATTGTATCACTTTGTCCTCAACAATTTGTGCGTGCTAGTGCGATATCTACCTCTTTATACTATGTAATATCATTGACTAGCACGCACAAATTGTTGAGGACAAAGTGATACAATTGTTGCACTTTGATAGCTAGCTATCTCTTTCTATCTTATACGTTTCGTATTATCTATCGCTGTCGTAGTTTTAAATTACTCGCAACGATATCTGAACGCCATTCAGTATGAACATGGCGTATCTTCTTTATAATATCATTGCAGTCTGACCCAGTCTTGCCAAATGATATCCTAATTTTTTTGTAACTGGGTCATGGTGGAGGAAGCCATTTTAAACCGTGCCATTTGCAGCTATCAATGTATACCACTCTACCAACAATACAACAAATACGTAAACTATATACACATTAATAATAAATAAGAACACAGTTTTATTTGTATTTACTTTGTCTTAAAAATATAACTAATTTAACTACCGTCGTATATTTTTTTCTTATAAATTCGTTGCCGGTTGAAATACAGGTAAAAGCTATTTTTTAAATATCGGAGACATTCGAAACAAATGAATGTAGGTAGGTATGTACTGTTATAAATGTACAGATTGACTTAAATAATTACCCATACATTTTTTTTGGGATTCATTTACTAATTAAAAATGTACAAATTAACAAATAAATGTCTTACTTGATCATGTTTTGGCCTCTATAAAAGTTATTTTTCAAGGATTTCTATGTATAACTAACATACGTTTTCTTCTTGACTGCTAACCCACTTAAATGTAAAGAATTACATCGGAAAATATTCATGGTTTTCAAACTGCAGTGTGGTAATTTATTTTCAGTAATAACTTTCTCTACCTGAATACCCAATCTACACTAATATTATAAAGAGGAAAGATTTGTATTTTTGTGTATGTTTGTAATGAATAATCTCAAAAACTACTGCGCCGATTTCAATAATTCTTTCACCATTAGAAAGCCACGTCTTTACTGAGTAACATAGGGTATATTTTATCCCCGTACTTCTACGGGAACGAGGACTACGCGGGTGAAACCGCGTGACGTCCGCTAGTCATAGATAACTTACTCGTAAATATTTTCTACTTTATGCAGTCCTTTGCTAAGTGATAGTGTGTTAAAAGGTTTTTTTATAAACGGGTTCAATAGAATGTGAACTTTGTCATACAAGATATTGAGTTTATGTTCCCAAAACTTGATAATTATCTGTGATCGGCACATCATTGGTAACAATTTGATATTGACTACACCTGTAAGTCGTAGCAGCAAGGTTGATTTTCGGTCGTTAAAAGTACCAAAGTGCAAACAAACCAAACTTTATTTTATTTTTAGGCCTACTGAAATAAATTACGCTCACAGAGAGAGACCTGTGTTCCGACAGTGGAACACTATAAATACCACACTGACAGTCGAAAAACCATCAACATTACACAACATATAAATAACCGGTCTTAGAAGCAAAACCACACACCAAAACACTCTTTAAAAACTTCACTCCATTTAATAACATCTTATTTTTAAAGTTGAAATGTCACAGTCCACTCACTGAGTTTATATGTTCACTTTATTAAGGTGTGCTCCGGTACGGACAAATTGCGGACTGGCTGTCGGCATGACTATGACAGATACTTCAGTGATCAGAGTCAACATCATCATCATGTGTCTAGCCTTTTCCCAACTATGTTGGGGTCGGCTTCCAGTTCAACCGGATGCAACTGAATACCAGTATGTTACATGGAGCGACTGCCTATCTGACCTTCACAACCCAGCAAGTAATAGATAACACGATACCCCTCGGTAAGACTGGTTGTCAGACTTTTTGGGCCACAGACTAGCCACATCATTGACAGTCGTTACAAGTAGTCAGTGTCTACTTGTAACGACCGCGACTGTCAAAGATCTACAAATGACAGCCGAGACCTAGGCTAACGTGCATTCCGAGGCTCGGAAGAAACTTTGTATGTAATGAGTCACCCATCCACTGACCAACCTAGCCTAGCACGGCTTACCGTAAAGAAAGATCCGAGTGGCTGTTATTATTTAGCAGCAAGCTCCTTCAGCGCGATTATCGATAAGCGTACAGAGTAAAAAAGGACGGTCTCATGAGATGACAACCAATAAAAAGTATGGAAGAAGACCCAAAATTCATTAGGATTATGGCAGGAGCTAGTGGCTAAATAATAAGAGCCGCTCGAGTCGATCTTTAGGGTTAGCCGTGCTTGCCTAGGTTGGTCTGTGGATGGGTGACCACCTATTCCATACCGTTAGTAGTTTCCTCCGTGCCTCGGAAAGCACGTGAAACAGATAGTCCCGGCTGCCATTTGTGATCTTTGACAGTCGTTACAGGTAGTCAGTGGCCCAAAAAGTCTGACAACCAGTCTTACCAAGAGGTATCGTATTACTACTACTACTACAACAGCCCATAACGTCCACTGCTGGACATAAGCCTCTTCCATGCTGGGAGGATTTGCCGTAATCTCCACGCTTGGCAGGCGGATTGGAGATCGCAGTGATGAAAGACTAACAGAAAACGCTGCTGCCCATTCTCAGGTCTACGGAGGCGCAAGGTGTTCTGCCTCAGACATTAGTCGCCTTATACGACACCCGTGAGTGTAATGGGTTGGTTCTATTCTACTCTGCCGGATACCACACGGCCAACGTACCGGGTATCGTATTACTCGGTACTAACTGGGTTGTGGAGGTTAGATAGGCAGTCACTTCATGTAAAATATTGTTATTCAGCTGCATCCGGTTAGACTGGAAGCCGACCCCAACATAGTTGGGAAAAAGCTGGGCAGATGATTATGGCAAGAGAATGATGATGATATCTGTCAAAGTCTGGAGTCTGAAGTTCGACCGGCAATCTGTCCAGTTTGACCACACCGTTAGTTTACTCTTATAAGTCACTTTTCTAGGCCATTTTTCTATTTAAAACCACGTACTTTTCAGTAAAGGCTACGCAACTATTTGTACGTGTTTCTTTTCCCTTGGTTCCTTTAATACGTACGAAGTCGTTCTTCTTAGAGAACCGACAGAATCTGAAAAAATTAAGATAAGTTATCATAACACTCCCAGTACATAATAAAGGGTTCTTCTCATTTAAAGAAGAAATGAGTATTGATTTTCATGGATTTCATCATTAATTGCATTATTTCTCGAGTTTCCTGTAAGCTAATTAAATTTAAGGTGTTGACAAATGTATGTTATAGCCATGATTGACAGTTTAATTCAGAAATCACACTAAAGGATCGCGAAATAGTGTAGGTCTTAAAATAGTTCCTTGTGGGACACTCACTGTGTAGCGCCTGAGGACGCATGGCACGCGGAGGGCGCGCAGGGGACGCGGGCGCGGAGGCGGGGCCGCGCCCGCCGCGCTGCTACGACCAGCGCAGCTCCTTCAACTCCACGCTGCTGCTGCGCGAGTGCTGGAAGAACATGATGGATAGTGTCAAAGGCTTGATTGAAGTATGTTGACTGAAGTTTTAATCATCATACATCGTTATCTGAGCAGATTTTTTTGTAGCAAAATTAATCAACATATCACCATCATTATTGAAATTACTATAAAAAGGACGTTGTGGACTAATCGACAACGGCCATGACTAATTTATGGAAACCTTAATAGTCATTACAGTTTGTAACCGATTTATTTTTCGGTTTCCTAAATTTTGTATCAAAACTTTAAACAAGATAGCGCTTACTTTTTAAAATTCTTCATAAGATAATAGTTTTTTTTCTTGAGATCTCTATCTTACCGGGTATCTAGAAGTAGCTGGAGGCACGTGCGTGGCTGGAGAACATCTGGAACATCCAGGTCTTAGCACTGTTCTGCTAGAGGAACCACCTCGCATTGCTGTTTGTAACTCCTGGGAAAATATTTATGAAGATCATATTCGGTCCCTAGATAAAACTAACTTTGAAAACACCATAAAACTGCAGTAAGTTTAAATGCATAGGTATTACTGTAGGTACTCAAAGACTCAATTTAAATCAAATTCAAAGATATTTTATTATTCAGGCTTTTTAAAGCATACCGAATAATGTGCGAAAACAATGACGGAAAAATCAAAATTCATCAATATACGAAAAGTTTTAAAACCGATTGCAGTTGTCTAGGCCCAAAGTGCTTCCAAAACTGGACTCTCTCTTACCTGTCCCATCTCACTGCAAAGCGACTGTCTCCCTTGCGTTGCGTTCTTCTTAGTGTTCCAGCAGAACTCTAATATCGCCACTACTATCGCTAGAGCCAGCCCGCAGAG